>CM064506.1:10193229-10589934 GCA_032716605.1 Paralithodes platypus | reverse complement strand
GGTATACAGGCATTGAAATCTTCCACGATTTTCAAACACGACCACCCCCAATAGGCTATCCCAACACAAATTTATTTGCATTTTTTATAGGGATATGGTCCATTTTTCTGGCCCTTTTCTCCCTCATGCTTAACCTCATTAGTTTTCAGATTTTAAGACGTTCGGCCCATTAGTTTGGCGATTATTTTTTAATTTATTTTTCTAAGACGCTTTCGCCCCTTTTATGTGCCAATTTTAAGACTTTTATGGGTGAATAGGCGAAAAGTCAAATTTTTAGTCCTTGGCCGAGCGGATAGCGAGGACCAGTTATTTAGGAGCGAAATTTTTTGAAACCGAAAAAAAAAAAAAAAATTGTTACAAATATATTCTGAAAGGGGAGAATCCTGCGGGATTGATATTTTTAAAGATTTGTATGGGAGTGCGGTTTCTAGGGAGGAAACTAAAAAAAATAATACATACCTGTAAATGAAAAAAATCGACCCAAAAAACGACCCATCTGCCCTTGATCGATTCATAGGCCTGGTGTATACTGTAACCCCCAGATCCTTTACACCTGATGCACAGCCAAGTTGTGATCTATTCAGGCTGTAATGTGCAGGTTCATTTTTGCTTCCAATATGTAATACTTGGCATATATCAATGTTCAAAGACATTTTCTTTTTTCAGACCAGTTTACTAGTCTAGCTAAGTGTTGCTGGAGTTCTTCGTATTTCAAACTTTACTTCCTATGTTCGTATTATCGGCAAATTTAGAAACTCGTCTTTGTAATTCATATACTGTATACTAAAAACAAAACAGGACCGAACACCGAACCCTGTGGTACACCACTACGTTAGCACTCCTTCGTGTTTAGCCCCATTAGTTTTGAGCTTTTAAGACGTTCGGCCCATTACTTTGGCGATTGTAAGACCTTACGCCCCATTTCTTTGTCAATTTTAAGACCTTTTATACCAGTTAGGTGTCGACATTTTCCTAGCGAGTGATAGCGAGCCTGTAATTTTAAATGGAACCGGCCTTCAGCTGGTACATATTTATACCGAAAAATGTACAAATTTATCTTGAAAGGGGGTCTAGGGGGTCACTGGGGGTGATATTTTAAGCTTGATGGAGGTCTATGAATTAAAGTACAAAACAATAGTAAAAAGATACATAAATGAACAAATAAATACGCGCACCTCCCCTTAATAAATAAATACGCCCACCTCCCCTTAATAGTTCGGGCCCTGCTTCCGGGAACGTCTCTACGTAACCCTATAGGTAACGACGTAGTTCATGCTTGCGTCATCATAACACAGACCCCCTCCTCCTCTTCCCTCCCATGTTCATCTCCCTCATACAAGACGGTGTGTTGAAATGGATAGAAAATTGGCTCAGCGACAGAAAGCAAAGAGTAGTCATAAACGGTAAGGCATCTAAATGGACCAATGTAAGTAGCGGGGTACCCCAGGGATCGGTACTAGGACCAATTCTCTTTCTAATTTACATCAACGACATAGATGAGGGTCTCACCTGTACAATCTCAAAATTTGCTAACGATACAAAAATTGCAAATAGCGTACTCTCAAAAGATCAAGTTGATGATATGCAACACAATCTAGATAAATTGTCACATTGGGCCCAAATTTGGCAAATGAGTTTCAATGCGGATAAATGTAAAGTACTACATATCGGATACCTAAATGAGAAAGCAAACTATTCGATGAATGGCACTCAGCTTAAGAATGTAAACAGAGGAAACGATCTGGGAGTAGTAACAATATCGAGTAACCTAAAACCGAGTGTCAACAATGTTCAGAAGTTGTTAAGAAGGCAAACAAAATAATTGGCTTTATAGGCAGGTCATTTGAGCATAAATCCAAAGAAGTAATCCTAACCCTTTACAATTCCTTAGTCCGCCCTCTTCTGGAATACTGCGTTCAATGTGGTGCCCTTATTACCAAAAAGACATAAACAAGCTAGAACGAGGTCAACGTAGAGTTACCAAAATGATACCTAGCCTAAAGAACAAACCATACGAAGAGCGTCTGACAGAATTTAATCTATTTCCTTTAGCCCAGCAGAGATTAAGAGGTGATTTAATTTAGGTCTTCAAAATCATCAAAGGCATCGACAATATGAACTGTAGTAAGTACTTCACTATCGACCAATCTAATTACACGCAGGGAAACGATTGCAAAATTATTGGTAAATCTTTTAACTCACACGAATCTAAGAATTTCTTCTTCAATCGAGTTGTCAACTTGTGGAATGGGCTTCCCCGAGACATTATAGACTGCAGCACCGTTGATTCATTTAAATTCCGCCTAGACAAATATCTCGCATCAAACCCGCAACTGACTGCGTTTGTAAATTAATAACTTTATCCTCCCCTCAGTTACTAACCCATATGTCCCCTACTAACTTCCTAGTCCTGCCACGTTAGTGGCAGGGCAGTAGTTCCCTTTCCAATGTTCCCTTACCCACTCTAAACCACTGTTTGGACACTTGATCCTCAGTGTTTTGGAGGACAAGCAACCTAGAAGGGTCACTAGATCTGTTGTTGCTTGATTTCCTTTGTACTCCTTTGTACTCCTTTGTACCCTCCTCCTCTTTCCTTCCCTCCTTTCCCCCTCCTTCTCTTCCTTCCTTCCTTCTCGTTCTCCAGCTTCCCCTCTCCCCCTCTGCCCCTCCTTCTCTTCCGCCTTCCTCCTCTCCTTCGTCTTCCTTCCCTCCCTCCTCCTCCTCCTCCTCCTCCTTCCTCCTCTCCTTTGTCTTCCTTCCTTTCCTCCTTATGTTTCTCCTCTCCCCGGCTTCATCCTTCTTTCCCTCTTTGCTCCCTTTCTCTCCTCTTCGCCCTGTTTCCTCCTATCTCCTTCATTCTCCACCTCCTCCTCCCCTATAGCACGTAAAATAGTATATCCTTATGTCTTCTCCTCCCTATCCCTCCTCCTCTCCCCCCCCCCTCCCCCCGTCCCTCCCAATACATACCCATATTACTGTATATCCTCCCTTTCCCACATCCTATTCTGCCATACATGTGCCCTAACCAGAGTTATTTCCGATCTGTAACACCCTCAGTCGCTTTCAATGGCCATACCAGATTTCTCACTCTCTCTCTCTCTCACTCACTAACTCTAACTCTCTCTCTCTCTCTCTCTCTCTCTCTCTCTCTCTCTCTCTCTCTCTCTCTCTCTCTCTCATTTTGCCATACATTTGCCCTAACCATAGCTATTTCCGATCTGTACCCCCTCCTCCACAGTCAATACCCATACCCCAACTTTGTTCCTCCTCCTGGGCCTACACGTATGGGTTCTTTCTCCCTCTGACTAGCTTCTTGGAATAATACGTCTGTGTGCAGCTATGCGACTTTCTCTCTCTCTCTCTCTCTCTCTCTCTCTCTCTCTCTCTCTCTCTCTCTCTCTCTCTCTCTCTCTCTCTCTCTCTCTCTCTCTCTCTCTCTCTCTCTCTCTCTCTCTATCTCTCTCTCTCTCTCTCTCTATATATATATATATATATATATATATAGATATTATATATATATATATATATATATATATATATATACAGGTATATATCTTTCTGCTGGTGGCCACTATGTAATCTTATACTTGTAATAACGGTAGCGGTTATCGCTTGCCACCACCCAATATATTTAATGACCTAATGGGAAATCAGAATAAATACACAAGTCAATAAGCCTGGTATATACCCCAGTAGTAGGTGTAGAATCAACAGTAGTAATCAGCAGCAACAGAACAGCAATTATCTCTTGAGTTATACAGGAACAGGTAATATATCAGCAGTAGTAATTTAACATCAGCAGTAATTCAATAGGTGGATATGGGTGAAGTGGTGAGTCATTCTAAATCTTAAAATGTGGACTCAGTCTGAATTGTGGTTAGTGAGGTGTCCAAGGAGTGAAGCGGGACACCTCTGGTTGCGTGAGAGGCGTATATGGTTGAAATATATGACTGGTTGGTTCTCAAGGCACCGTTCAGAATAGTAGTAGTAGTAGTTTGGGGCACGCAGAGATCTATTCTCGAAAGAGGATAGGATTGGGAAAGTGTGAGTGCGTGTGTTTGTGCGTGTGTGTTTGTATAGTGTGTGTGTGTATGTATGGTGCATGTGTGGATATGTATGTACAGTATGTGAGTGTGTGTGTGTGATTGGTGTATGTATAGTGTACGTATGTGTGTGTGTGTGTGTGTGTGGGTATGTAATACACTGATGTCTTCATATTCTTGCATGTTTCATTGTGTCCCAGGTATTGAGAGTTGGGCTGAAAAGAACGCCATGGCAGATATTGCTATGCATTTGTTCTACCACCACAAGAAGAAAATAATAATAATATATATAATAATAATAATAATAGTGGTTGTCGTAGTAGTGGTAGTTGTTGTTGTTGTTGTAGTAATAATAATAAGAATAAGAAGAATATTAATAATGAGGATGATCATCATCATCATGCATAAAAACCGCCATTTGAGGATAAAAGAGGCAAAATAAATAGAAAAAAAATAAGACCCGGAAGATGGCCAACAACAACAACAACAACAACAACAACAATAACAACAACCACAACCATTATTACTCTCCGTCTAGCAGAAAAAAAGGTACATTGAAAATGTCTAAAATATGTAAGCAGCACTCTCAAAATTCCATTCAATAGGCCTTAATTTACAAACCGCGCAAATATTTGTTCCATTGACTGTATATATTAATTGTACAGTTGCGGAAAGGAGTTTCTACACCCCCTTCTGGTACAGTCGCGCTAATAAATGATGTCTCGGCACAAAGTATGTTTTGATCAATAATTGGTATCAGCATTATCTAAGCATCATTTCTTCATATTGAGTGAAATATACAAACATTTTCCTACATTTAACCACGCTATTCAACATCTGACAGACATTAATACAGCACAGAACGAGCCAAACGTAATGACCGCTGAGACATGACTTATTAGCGCGATCGTACCTCCCTACCCCTACCCCCTGACCAAAGGTGGCAGTGTTGCTTTAGTAGTGTAAGTCTGTATGGATGATTAAGGGTAGATGGGTCCTTTTTCTGGCCTCTCTTCTTCCTCATGTTTAGCCCCATTAGTTTTCAGATGTTAAGATGTTTGCCCCATTAGTTAGTCGATTTTAAGACCTTTCGCCCCATTTCTTCGTCAATATTTAGACCTTTCGTGCTATTTAGGTGTCGATTTTTTCCCTGGCGAACGATAGTGAGCCTGTAATGTTGGAAGAACCGGCCTTCGGCCGGGAATTTTTTCTATCGAAAACTGTACAAATTAATCTAGAAGGAGGATCTAGTGGATTTTTTTTTTTTAATTTGATGGAGGTCTAGGAAGGAAACTAGAAAAATAATGAATACATGCAAAAATACTGAATACATGCAAAAATAATGAATACATGCAAAAATAATGAATACATGCAAAAATAATGAATACATGCAAAAATAATGAATACATGCAAAAATAATGAATACATGCAAAAATAATGAATACATGCAAAAATCGCCCAAAAAGTGAACCATCTGCTTTTAACTATAGTCTTTCCTACACTCCCCTTTCCTTGTTTCCTGTCAAGGTATTTCCTGGCCCATTTTCCTATTCCCGATAATTATATGAAAAAAAAAAACTGGGAATTCCGATTTATGAAACATTTGATACTATTGGTCTTTTGTACACACATGTTATTTATTTGTTTATTTTTATTACATTAACCCTTTGAAGACTGTGGCGCATTTTGACAGCTTATTATAACTATCATTAAACTTTTTTTGTATACCGTTTCGGAAGGAGCTGTGGCAATTATAAGGGTAAAGACTACCTCATTTAACCCTGGCTTTCTAATCTGAATAAAAACTTCTACTAATAATAGCCGGAAAACAGAAATTAAATGCGGATATTGAAGGGGTAAATATTGCCCCCCGATATCTTGCCTTTTAGTGGTAGTGATATTAAGGGGGTCACCGGCTTTTTTTGTTTTATCTTGCTCACCTTTTCTCTCTTTCCCTGGCTTGTATCCATTCGGCCCCATTTAGCCAACTGTTTAAGACATTTATCCCCATCCAGGTGTCGATTTCTTCCTGGCGAGCGATAGCGAGCCATATGGAGAAATCTGGCTTTGCCGGAGACATTTTTCTATCGAAAAATTTACAAATTTAGCTTGCTGTCAAAACAAAAAAATATATATGCTGGCTCTCTACCGCTCGCCAGGAAAATATTGACAACTGGATGGGGGTAAACGTCTTAAAACAGTAGGCTGAATGGGGCTGAATGGTTATAAACCAAAGAAAGAGGGAGAGAAAGATAAAAAAAAAAGCGAGGTGGGCCCCCTTAAAGATCGGAGAGGTGGTATAGAAGAAATAGTTATAGTATTGTGGTTAAATAACTCTCTCTCTCTCTCTCTCTCTCTCTCTCTCTCTCTCTCTCTCTCTCTCTCTCTCTCTCTCTCTCATTTCCTGTTTTTGTTTGCCCTTTACTGGTATTAACATGGTTTTGTGAACAATAGTTGTATATTAACCCCTTCAGAATTGTTTATTGTTTTATTACCATTGATTCGGGCTAAAATTAGATGATTGAAGGCAGTTTAAGAAGGACCTATGTTACTAGGAGGGTTTATTGAGATGGTATTTAACCCATTTGAGTCGTTGAGGTAGATTATCAACTAAAGAATATCGTCTAATGGTAACCAGAGTATGAGGACCATTAAGTCATGGTGGTGAAGGGGTTAATTAAGAGACGATTTAGAACACATTGAATTATTGTTTAAGTTGTATTATTTGATATATGGGTATGTTCTCTCCATGGTTTCCTGTTAGTGATATTACTGTCAATATATTATAACGATTTAGGGAACTTGTAAGATTAGTATCTGTATAATCCAATTTGTTCTCCGTTCACCGATCTCCGTTAAGGGGGGTGACCTGCTTTTTTTTTTTATCTTTCTCTCCTTTTCTCGTTTTCTCTGACTTGTATCCATTTGGCCCAATTCAGCCAACTGTGTTAAGACGTTTATCCCCATCCAAGTGTTGATGTTTTCCTGGCGAGCGACAGCGAGCCAGCATTGTATGGAGAAATCCGGCTTCGCCGGAGAAATTTTTCTATCGAAAAATTTACAAATTTAGCTTGCTGTAAAACAAATATATATATATGCTGGCTCGCTACCGCTCGCCAGGAAAATATTGACACCTGCATGGGGGTAACGTCTTAAAACAGTAGGGTGAATGGGGCCGAATGTATACAAGCCAAAGAGAGAGGGAGAGAAAGAGAAAGAAAAAAAAGCAAGGTGGGCTCCCTTAGGTTTGACTATAGTATATACTGGTGCGTTTTATTCGTACATTTTTCCCTTGAATTTCCCTGGAATTTCCCTGGAATTTCCCAGAAATTGACATACGATATAGTAAATTAATATTAAATTATATATATTTAATCTTGTGTACACTAGTTGTTTTATTTGCATCTATCTATTTCCTGGAATTTCCCGGGAATTTCCCTGGAATTTCCCAGAAATTGACATACGATATAGTAAATTAATATTAAATTATATATATTTAATCTTGTGTACACTAGTTGTTTTATTTGCATCTATCTATCTATCTATCTATCTATCTATCTATCTATCTATCTATCTATCTATGTGTGTATGTATGTTCCCTACATTTTACCCCTGTATTGGTATTACCCTGCCCCATCCTGTGACGTCATAATACAGGATATGTGTATATATGTACATGTGTGTGTGGCGAGCGTGTGCGCGGGAGGTGAGTTCATTGTGTCGGCGTGTGTCTGTATAGGAAGGTTTTGAGATGTTCATTTGTTTGTGTATGGAAACGTGTGTGTGTGTGTGTGTGTGTGTGTATAGGAAGTGTGTGTGTGTATGTGGGTATGGAAACGTGTGTGTGTGTGTATAGGAAGTGTGTGTGTGTATGTGGGTATGGAAACGTGTGTGTGTGTGTGTATATAGGAAGTGTGTGTATGTATGTGGGTATGGAAACTTGTGTGTGTGTATATAGGAAGTGTGTGTGTGTGTGTGTGTGTCTGTTTTGGTTTGTGTCTGTATATGTGTCTGTATGTCTATGTGAATGGGTTTTTTTGTCTATGTGAATAAGGATACAAAAGGCAAAGCTGCCTGTAACAAGTGTCTCCCCCAAAGTTAAAAGAGTGACAGAGCCAAATTCAAGGTACGTTAGATTTAAAATGTCTGGACACTCGGAGAATGAAGCAGTTTAAGCCATAGGATGAGGGAAAGATAGATTGAGAGAGAGAGTGCCACAGCTTGATTTGATTGTTGATCAGAAGAAAGACTGGAAAAATCTGTTCAATATTGGGTTAGAGAGTAGGACAGAATAGGGGTGGGAGTGTGTTGAAAGGGGGGTGCCCTCCCACTCTCTGCAAGGGAGGGGCTATACACTGAGAAAGCTCTGAAGAACACTGGTTATTGTAATAGTGTATGAGAGTGATATAGATGCAACATTGCGGCGGGTAGAGAGAGATTGTAGGGAATTAGTGAGAGGAGGTGAGTTGATGAGACGAAATGCTTTTGAGACTGCCCTCTCGAGAATTCTAGAAATGCGGTATCCGTAGAATCTCTCCACACATGCGAGCAATACTCTATACATGGGCTCACTTTGCCCCTATACAGAGGAAAAAGCTGTGCGGGGGTGAAGAACCCATGGAGACAGTTGAGCACACCTAACTTACTGTTTTAGCAAGAGTGGTAATAGCCTATTATCTTTCCAAGAAAGGCCAGAAGAAAAAGATGCGAGTGTGTGTGTGTTTTATGTGTGGAAATGTGTGTGTGTGTGGCTAACTCTTCCCAAATGGTAGATATATTAGCTGGATTACTCTAGTATGTGTGTGTTTTATGTGTGGAAATGTGTGTGTGTGGCTAACTCTTCCCAAATGGTAGATATATTAGCTGGATTACTCTAGTGTGTGTGAGTTATAGAGGTTAGTGGTCAAGATTTCTGGCCTACCTGTTATAAATGGACTATAGTCAAACATTATAAGTTTATTGAAGGTATGAAAAGAGTAGTTAAGTTGTTCGTATAGGCCTACATATACGATTATAAAGATATATTAGTAGTTATAAACCCTTATAATATAAGAATATATAAGTAATACATTATTACTATAGTACCGGTATTACAGTATCATTTTTTTGTCTATACCATTTTTATGCTCTTGATTTGACTGTTAATTATTTTATTCCTACTAGGTTAGGTTATGAAGTGTTAGATTAGCATTAACCTGGGGTAAGTTAGATGAAGCTAGGTTATGTTGAGGTTAGATCTACACTGTATGGCTTTGTGACTGTAAATGAGACCGTCATGAACGCAGTGGGATAAATACTAACAACTTTCAGGTTAACCCTCTCCGACATATGACGCGATTTTGATCCTATTGGGGATACTTTAAAACCTTTGTTACCATCAGGGGTATTTAGAAACCTTTAGTTTAGTTACTTCAACCTCTGCAGTTGTCTTTGAGTTAGCTGTGGGCAGAAAACTAATTTTGGAACCAAGTGTGAGTGAACTCTATTTCTTATTGCTAATCTGGCAACCTCTGCGTCATATGTGCGTGAAAGGGTTAATATATATTTTCATGATTTTTATCCATTTCAATCAAATCACACGTCTTGTATTCTAGCTACCCCCAAACGATTATATTTAGGATTGGATGGATCTCGATGGATCAGAGATAACTAAGAACAGTCAAATATTCACTACATCTACAGTAGATTCTTATTATTATTATTATTATTATTATTAGTATGAATGATTGTGTGCTTGATATTTGTGGCCGAACTGTTATGTTATGTGTTCTCCTGTCTCCTCTTTTTCCTTTCTTGTGTCTCTTGCTGATCCTCCCTACCCTTTGTGGGAGTAAGGGATGGCTACTGACTGACTCATTATTATTGTTGTTGTTGTTGTTGTTGTTGTCGTCGTTAGATAATGGAGAGAAACCTTGAAAACCAAAGTGTCAATTAAAACCTGCCAAACCCCTCGATCACCTTGGATGTGGTAGAATGTGAAAAACACGTTTATAAGAATGTTGTCACCTTTATAAGAATGTTGTCACCTTTATAAGAATGTTGTCACCTTTATAAGAATGTTGTCACCTTTATAAGAATGTTGTCACCTTTATAAGAATGTTGTCACCTTTATAAGAATGTTGTCACCTTTATAAGAATGTTGTCACCTTTATAAGAATGTTGTCACCTTTATAAGAATGTTGTCACCTTTATAAGAATGTTGTCACCTTTATTACATTACCTTGAGTCTATAGTTGGTTCCATTTCAGTTGACACCAAATTGAATCCCATACCCAACGTTTTCTCTTACGTTTCTTCTTACAGGCTCGCTCTTGTTCGCCAGGACAAAATCGACACCTAAATGGCGCGAGAGGTCTTAAATTTGACAACGAAATGGGGCGAAAGGTGTTAAAATCGTCAAACTAATGGGTCGAATGTCTTAAAATATCAAAACTAATGGGGCTAAACACGAGAGAGAAAGTAGTCCGGAAAACCAGCCCATCTCCCCTTAACCCCTTCTTTACCGGATACGTATTTTCTATTGGATTTCAGCTACATTTAGACCATTTTATGAAGCTTAGGAAGGACATGTGGAAGCTGAAAGGATTATTCGAGATAGTTTGTTGTCTTTTAATGGGTAGACGTCCTTCCTAAGTTGAATAAAATTGTCTAAATGTAGCTGAAATAAAATAAAAATGCGTCGTCGGTATAGAAGGGGTTAAGTTGAATATGGGACTATTCATACAATGTTAATGTAGTGGAAACAGCGAGGGGTGGGGGGGGGGGGTTGCACAGTCGGCCAAATAAGTGATGTCGCAGCTCCAAGTATATTTCGATCAATAATTGGTATCAGCACTATCTAAGCATTACTTCATCGTTTCGAGTGAGATATACAAATAAGCTCCTATCTTTACATACCCTGTTCAACATCTGACAGACATTAATACAGCATACATCGAGCAAAACGTAATGACAGTGGCGACACAACTCATTTGGCCAACTGTACATCACCAATTCCATGCCAATAATTATTTTCCCATTGACACATCGGGAGTCGAACTCGGGACCACACCTGACCTATGGTGAACATTAGTAGCCGGAATTGGTTACATAAACACATCTTAAGGGGAGATTTCCACTTGAGGGACTTTTTTCTTGACCCCATTCTCCCTCATGTCTAGCCCCATTGCTTGTGAGATTTAAAGACGCTTGCCCCTTTAGTTTGGCGATTTTAAGAACCCTCGCCCCATTTCTGTCAATTTTAAGACCATTCGTGCCATTTAGGTGTCGAATTTTTCCTGGCGAGCGATAGCGAGCCTGTAATTTAAGGGGAACCGGCCTTCGGCCGGGACATTTTTCTACCGAAAAATGTAAAAATTTATCTTGAAAGGGGGTCAAGGGGGAGTAATTTTAAGCTTGATGGAAGTCTAGGGAATCAACTAAAAACCTCCCCTTAAAGGGAGATGGGTCTTTTATTTTTTATTTTTTTTAATGTTTTGGTTGATTTTTTCATGTATTTATTATTTTTCTAGTTTCCTCCCTAGACCTCCATCCAACTTTAAAAAACACCCTTCTAGATTAATTTGTACATTTTTCGGTAAAAAAAAAAAAAAAAAAATCGGCCGATGACGGGTCTTCCAAAATTACAGGCTCACTATCGTTCGCCAGGAAATAATTCTACCTAAATAGCACGAAAGGTCTTAAAATTGACAAACAAATAGGGTGAAAGTTCTTAAAATCGACAAACTAATGGCACAAACACCATACAATCTGAAAACTAAATGGATTAAACAGGAGGGAGAAGGGGTCCCAGAAAAACGATCCATCTCTCCTTATCATTACAAGATTGTGTTCAGATTAGAAAAGATCTGTTGGAGTTAAGGCAACTTAAGGGGTTAATCAATATAGTTTGTATACGCTTGGATTCCTATAGATCCTTACTAAGCTGTAGAAATTCGTCTAAGGATAGCCGGAATATTGTGAAAAAAATGCGTCCTCAAATACTGAAGGGGTTGAGGGGAGATGGGTCGTTTTTCTGGACCCCTTTTTCCCTCGTGTTTAGCCAGCCCCATTAGTTTTCAGATTGTAAGACGTTCGGCCCATTAGTTTGGCGATTTTTACACCTTTCGCCCCATTTCGTTGTCAATCTTAAGACATTTCGTGCCATTTAGGTATTCGTTTTGTCCTGGCGAGCGATAGCGAGCCTGTAATTTTAAGAGAAAATGGGCTACGGCCGGGATATTTTTCTACCGAAAAATGTACAAGTTTATCTTGAATGGGGGTCTAGGGGGTGTTATCTAAGCTTGATGGAGGTCTAGTGAGGAAACTAAAAAATAAATGAATAGATGAATTAATATACCCAAAAACCGGTCACCTTACCCTTAAAAACCTGAACAAACTAGATGGGCATTTTGCAGACCGCATACCTCCGCTTACGCTGGTGGAGGTATGCACTCTACCAATCACATCCTAAATTAAATCAGTTTTTCCTTGACGCATATCCTATCTGCCCACCAAATTTCGTGAACATAGATTCATAACTTTGTTATATATCTTGTTTACAAACAAACATACACAGACAATCGGAGGTAAAAACATAATCTCCGTCCAAATTTGTTGGCGGTGGTAATTACAAGATATATGGCCAGTAGTTTCATTTGTTCCCCATAAAGAGCTACTAGGTATTTGCATGTCTCCCCTTTGTCTTGTGATATATCAATACAAACATCCACATTGACGTCGGTCGGAACTAGTGACGTTGTATTCCATTAACTAAAACCAGTCTAGTCATGTTGTTAACCTAGACAGACAAAGATATATCTCACTGTTTACATAAGAGAGGAAGAGGGCCAAGAGGTATACGAGGTTACACAATACGTGTACATTCCCTACCTGACCGAGACCCACAACCACTATCTATCTAGCGGGGTTTTCCGAGGCCATGTAAGTGATTAACCCTTCCGGTACCGGCGACGTCTTTGTAACTTTATGATGGCTACTATTAGACGATATTATTCAGTTTAAAAAGAGCCTCCAGCAATTAACAGGCTTCCAACTACCTCGCCTAACCATTTTTGCTACCACAGATCCCTTTTAAACTGCACAAAATGATCTTAATATTGGCTAGCTAGAATAAAAGTAAAAAGACGTCGCCGGTACAGTCGAAGGGGTTTTCCTTTCTAATTCGAGGGGCCTAAGTTGAGTTATGTAATATCGACTTGTGGTAGCAAGAATACAGACAGACAACAAATCAAAGTAGTTTTCAATATGTACGGTCGCGCTAGTAAGTCATGTCCCAGCTACCATTACGTTTGGCTTGCTCTGTGCTGTATTAATGTCTGTCAGATGTTGAATACGGTTGGTAAGTGTAGGAAAATGTCTGTATATTTCAGTCGATATGAAAAAATGAAGCTTAGATATTGCTGTTACCAATTATTGATCAAAACATACTAGGTTTATACATTTAGGGGAGGTGTGGTGGAGTGGTCTTGCCACTGGCCTGGTAATCCAAAGGTCCCGGGTTCAAATCCCGATGTATCAATGGGAAGATATTATTGGGATGGAATTTGTGCTGTACCTGGTATCAGTGCATTACCACAAGCCCACCGAAACGTCAATAAAATACCCTCATTGTTCCCTGATTAAATAGCACTGTATGAATATTCCCATATTCAAAATATGCTATAGGGGTGCAATGCCTGGTGAGTTATCTGCTCAACAGGTGGCGTTGTGTGTGTGTAAGTGTGAGAGTCTGAGTGTAGGGGATGAGACAGTGAAGCACGGGAACGAGGTGGCTTCAGAGATGGGGTCGTTTCGGGCCATGAGTGAGCACCGTGCCTCATGTGAAGGCAAGATGGCAGGTGCTCGTTGTACTCTACGTGCTTCACATGTCTCACTCCCTATACTGGAACAAGACCTCACGGGCTTCACTGTTCATTGTAAAGCGGTGAATGTTAAGGCTCTCAGCCTATGCCCGAGAGGAAGTAAGTTGGAATATAGAAAAAAAAAAAAAAAAAAAAAAAGTGCCGAGATATCACTTATTAGCGCGACTGTACAATACAATAATTTACTAAACAATAATCTCGGAAGAGTTGGCAGAATGAATAATTATACCATATGAGAAGAGGACTTTAATGACCAAGAAAGTGCTCCTCCTCATATGGTGTTTTATATTAAATATCAGATAGCCCTTTCAGTATTGGAGGACGCGCTTCTTCCTCTTATTTTGGTATATATTAGCAGATGTTATTCTGTTTAGGAAGGGGGTTTGGAAGTTGAAGCTTAATGGAGATAGTATTTACCCCTTGGAGTCCTTAAGATCGTGCCTAACTGCACAACATCATCTAGTAGTAGCCAGAATATAATAAAGACACGCGTCATCGAATCCTGAAGACATTTAAGGAGGAGGGTTCACTCTTTGGTCGATCTTTTTTTCATGTATTTATTAGTTTTTTCTAGTTTCCTCCCTAGACCTCCATCAAGCTTATAAGTACACTCCCTAGACCCCCTTTCAAGATAAATTTGTACATTTTTCGGTAGAAAAATTTCCCGGCCAAAGGCCGGTTTCTCTTAAATTACAGGCTCGCTATCGCTCGCCAGGAAAAAACCGACACGTAAATGACACGAAAGGTCTTTAAAATTGACAAACATGGGTCAAAAGTTCTTAAAATCGCTAAACTAATGGAGCGAACATCTTAAAATTTCAACAGCAACGAGGCTAAACATGAGGGAGAAAGGGGTCTAGAAAAAAATCCCTCAAGTGGAAATCTCCCCTTAACGATATCGTCTCATGGTAGCCAGAATACAAGAATTATCAAGGTAGCATTGATTTGGAGGAATTACTCGAGACATGATTTCAAGCCCTTAACCCTTTCAGTATCCGATGACGCATTTTTTTGCTATCAATAGTAATTTTATTCAGCTAAGGAAGGACCTGTGGGAGGCAACCAGGCAAGAACTGTGTCAACTTACCCTCTGATGTTAATATATCCATCTTAATCTAAAACAAAAAATCAATGAAAACCAAAAGTATATGAATAAAAGCGTACTCAAATATTGAAATGGTTAACAAGGAGTGTCTTTCCCTAAGCTGAACAAATCGTCTAGCGGTAGCCATATTATAAGCAAACACAACATCATAATCGTCTAGCGGTAGCCATATTATAAGCAAACAACATCATAATCGTCTAGCGGTAGCCATATTATAAGCAAACACAGCATCATAATCGTCTAGCGGTAGCCATATTATAAGCAAACACAACATCATAATCGTCTAGCGGTAGCCATATTATAAGCAAACACAACATCATAATCGTCTAGCGGTAGCCATATTATAAGCAAACACAACATCATAATCGTCTAGCGGTAGCCATATTATAAGCAAACACAACATCATAATCGTCTAGCGGTAGCCATATTATAAGCAAACACAACATCATAATCGTCTAGCGGTAGCCATATTATAAGCAAACACAACATCATAATACATACATTTCCTAAAAGAGTTAGTTTTAAAAACCCTTAACCCTTTCACTAGTAACAAAAACTTTCTTTATGCTATTCTTACTGACATTAGACGATTTTACTTAACTTATTAGGCTCTATAAGAATATAGGTTGTAACGTATATCTCTTTTTTTGTTTTTTTTGTTTTTTTGCTATGTGGATGAGGAAGACAAAAGTCAGAACTGCCTGTGATGAGTACCTCTCCTAGAGTTGAAAGAGTGACAGGGCCAAAATCAAAAAATGTTCGAGCCGAGGCAGTGTGAGTTGTCATCATAATTGTTTGTTTTGTGTTTTTTTTCTTTTTTCTTTTTTATTTAAAGAGACAATGAACGGAGGCAGGAAAAACACAGATAAAACAAAAAGGTCCATGTGCCTAAAGGCATCCTCCATTCATAAATTTTTTGTAACAACTGGATTTAAACATTTGTAGATTGCAAGTTTGTGGAAAGCAATTCGAGGGAAGTGAATTCCAAAGAGTAGTAGCTCTGGGGATAAATGAATTCTGATAAGCAGAAGTTCTGCATTGTGGAGGAGAAAGTGTAAATTCATGGGCGCTCTCAGCTGCCCTAGTTCTACGGGGAAAGATGTGGAGAGGCGGCACAATTGAAGCAAGTTCCTCGGAACAATTGCTGTGAAAATATCTGTAGAATAATGCAAGGGATGCAACGTTTCTTCGTATGGATAATGTAGGAAGGTCCTGTGTGATTGCAGGGTTATTTATTAATCTAATAGCTTAATTTGAATTTTGTCCAACTGCCTCAATGCAACCACTCCACTTCCACCCCACAGAGGTGAACAGTAATCCATCTGAGAACGCACATGACTTTTATATATTACGGCCAACTGCTCGTCAGTGAAGAATTCTCGAACTCTGTACAGGAGTCCCATTTTTTTAGAGGCATTCTTAGCAATGCTTCTAACATAATGTGTCCAGCTCAAGTTAGTAGTTAATGTTACACCGAGAATGTCAATACTAGGGGAAGTGGGAATATTTACATCATTAAAAAATATATGGGAGTCAGTGAGATTCTGTCGGTTAGAAAATTGAATGTACTTGGTTTTCTGTGCATTAAAGGAAACTAGATTCTTTTGTCCCATTCATTAATTCTAGAAAGGTCCTGGTTCAGAGAAATTGCAGTGTTTATTTTTGAATTTATAAGATCGGGTTGGGTGAAAGAATTAGTAAATGTGAAGGAACTGTGGAGTGTTGAGTCATCTGCGTAGGAATGTATTGATTATGAGTGGTAGATATGAGATCATTGATATGAATGAGGAACAGAGTTGGGGCCAAAACTGATCCCTGGGGAACACCAGCATTTATTGAGTGAAATTGAGAATAAAGTCCATCTACCATTACACGTATTTTTCTGTTTTTCGTTTGTTTCGTTTTGTGTGTTTGGAATGCTTCCTAAGCTGAATAAAATCGCCAAATGATGGCCAGAGTGAAATGAAGAAGTGCGTGTTCGATTATTGAGAGGGTTAACTTTGAGACGTCTTTCCCAAGCTGACGATTGTACGGTACTTCTTGTGAATCACTTATTCTTTAGAGTATGTATAGTCGCGGACATAAATATCTGAACACTCACAATTGATACACAGGAAACAGTGAACAATGACTAGTGAATCCTAATATTTCGTTATTTATGGTTTATAACTTTTTCATAATTTTGCGTTTGTGTATCATAATTGTTCGTATAATTTTTGTCCAACTATTCCTGACCAAGATTGTATGCCTTTTCTGAGGTTAATTTGATATTCTAGTGAATGCTACGATACAAGGGACTGGAGTTCTCGAAAAGGGGCTCCAATCCGGACGATATTCTTGACTTACAGTGTGCTGACTTAATAATCCAGAAGGGAATTATTAAGGAAGCCATATTTTAACGAACTAAGGTACATTGTAAGGGAAAAGCGTAATCCCTGTCCAAAGGGAGTTTTTCGAAGCAACATATTGGCACACGTCTTACCAAAATAAAAATAAATTTTAGTGTGTGTGTGTGTGTGTGTGTTTTTTTTTGTTTTTTTTTTTTAATCTTGGTGTGTTGGCACTCAGTTGTTTTGAGCTAAAGATTCTACTTTATGGGGGGATGGTTGCATTTCCTGGATTCCCTTTTCCCTCGGGTATGTTTTACTGGCAAGTGATAGCGAGCCTGTAATTTAGGATAAAACGGCCTTCGGCTGGGAAATTTTTCTATTGAAAAATGTACAAATTTATCTCGAAGGGGGGTCTTGGGTGTTTTTTAAAGCTTGATAGAGGTCTAGGGAGGGAACTTTAAAAAATGATCAATAAATGAAATAATAAATCGAATAGGGTTTTCTGTTGTGAGGGATTCTCAGACAAATCAAGATATTTCCCGGGATTTCGGAATTTCCCGTATTAGGAAATATTCTCAATAGCTAATGCTATATGCTTACCCTACACACGTTTGTTAGTGTAGTATCTGTAGATTATTTGATATTTAATTGATTTGATGTATTATTACACTGAAACAAATTTATATTTTTAAGTTCCAAATCCAAATTGAATGTGTAAAAAATGGCACATGGTATGATTAAACAAGCAAAATGGTAATGATTGTGTGAGCAAATCAAGCATAAAAGAAAGTCAGTATAGTATTGGAGTTTGGAATGGTAATGATTGTGTGAGCAAATCAAGCATAAAAGAAAGTCAGTATAGTATTGGAGTTTGGAATGGTAATGATTGTGTGAGCAAATCAAGCATAAAAGAAAGTCAGTATAGTATTGGAGTTTGGAATGGTAATGATTGTGTGAGCAAATCAAGCATAAAAGAAAGTCAGTATAGTATTGGAGTTTGGAATGGTAATGATTGTGTGAGCAAATCAAGCATAAAAGAAAGTCAGTATAGTATTGGAGTTTGGAATGGTAATGATTGTGTGAGCAAATCAAGCATAAAAGAAAGTCAGTATAGTATTGGAGTTTGGAATGGTAATGATTGTGTGAGCAAATCAAGCATAAAAGAAAGTCAGTATAGTATTGGAGTTTGGAATGGTAATGATTGTGTGAGCAAATCAAGCATAAAAGAAAGTCAGTATAGTATTGGAGTTTGGAATGGTAATGATTGTGTGAGCAAATCAAGCATAAAAGAAAGTCAGTATAGTATTGGAGTTTGGAATGGTAATGATTGTATGAGCAAATCAAGCATAAAAGAAAGTCAGTATAGTATTGGAGTTTGGAATGGTAATGATTGTGTGAGCAAATCAAGCATAAAAGAAAGTCAGTATAGTATTGGAGTTTGGAATGGTAATGATTGTGTGAGCAAATCAAGCATAAAAGAAAGTCAGTATAGTATTGGAGTTTGGAATGGTAATGATTGTGTGAGCAAATCAAGCATAAAAGAAAGTCAGTATAGTATTGGAGTTTGGAATGGTAATGATTGTGTGAGCAAATCAAGCATAAAAGAAAGTCAGTATAGTATTGGAGTTTGGAATGGTAATGATTGTGTGAGCAAATCAAGCATAAAAGAAAGTCAGTATAGTATTGGAGTTTGGAATGGTAATGATTGTGTGAGCAAATCAAGCATAAAAGAAAGTCAGTATAGTATTGGAGTTTGGAATGGTAATGATTGTGTGAGCAAATCAAGCATAAAAGAAAGTCAGTATAGTATTGGAGTTTGGAATGGTAATGATTGTGTGAGCAAATCAAGCATAAAAGAAAGTCAGTATAGTATTGGAGTTTGGAATGGTAATGATTGTGTGAGCAAATCAAGCATAAAAGAAAGTCAGTATAGTATTGGAGTTTGGAATGGTAATGATTGTGTGAGCAAATCAAGCATAAAAGAAAGTCAGTATAGTATTGGAGTTTGGAATGGCATGCAAAGTTACCTTTTATATAAATATAAAATAAGAATTTTACATTTAATGCAATTTGGAATACATACACCAATTAAACCTAAAGAACACGCTTGAATTACCTGTGAAAAGTAATATAATAAAATTATTGCGCACATAAGTCACACACAGTCCTGTACACACTAAAAGTTGTTCAGGAAATAACTCTTCAAGAAGCACAGTTACTTTTGCATTTTATATAATGTAAATAACAAAACAAAAAATCCCGGGATTTGAATCAATTTCCCGGAAAAAATATACATGACCAATTGACCATATAGGCCCGAGATCCCGGGAACGAAACCCTAAGATCAACCAATATAATAACCCCCCCCCCCCCCCCCCCACCCAACCTGATTAGCTGATGGTACACTCAGATGCCACATTCTCACTCATAAACATTTGTGGACCCCCTGTGTTTCTCTTTATGAAATTATAACTAAATGGATTGTTTTTTTGGATATAAATTGCTTTTCAATAAATAGCATATATATAGTTTTGTAGTTGATATACATACAATATTATAAATAAATTGGTTCCCGGAGATATACTTCCATAATTAGAAATAGGCGAGCCCACTGGTAGAAATATGAGAAGTCCATGAATATTTATTAGTGGGTTAGAGACTATGGTATCCGACTGTACTGTGTAGTATATTTGTGCAACCATGTTTTTGCATCTGTAAAATGTTATTCGGTTTCAATACCAGCAGCCAATCTGATAAACATATAGATGTCTAGCTCAATGGAGCCACATTCTCGTATGCATTGTTGGCTCTCGCGGAACACAGGACTTTCGGTAGGCAATATATATCATAACATCAAACTTCAGCTTAAGGCGACACTGACTGCTTTTTTAGCCTGACTGCTTGTTTAGCCTATAAATTGATTCCTTCATAAATTCTTAGTTTCCTCGCTAGACATCCCTCAAACTTAGAAAAACATCCCCTAGACCCCCCTCAAGATAAATGTGTAAATTTTTCGGTAGAAAATTTTCCCGGCCGAAAGCCAGTTCCTCTTACAATTACAGGCTCGCTATCGCTCGCCAGGAAAAAATCGACACCTAAATGGCACGATAGTTCTTAAAATGTATAATGAAATGGGACAAAAGGTCTTAAAATCGCCAAATAAATGGGCCGAACGTCTAAAAATCTCAAAACTAATGGGACTAAACACGAGGGAGAAAGGGGACCAGAAAAACGACCGTCTCCCCTTAACATCCATAGTCTTCTTCGTGTTTATGCTGGCGAGAAAATTACTTTTCTCTTTTTGTATTTACTCGGTTATTAAATTACTTATATCGCCAAATGAGGCGTTAATTGTGAACACGTGGCATCCATAAGATACAATGACATACCAGTTTCTTTTTTATTCATTTATTATCGTGAAATCAGCTGCTTATAGAGTCAGATTTCCGCCAGAAAAACTCCATCGAGTATAACCAAAACAATATGGAGACGAATGACTGTTGTCTATCCTACCCACCACCTCTGATCTGCAACGGCAACACCAACAACAACAACAACAACAACAGTCGATTACTCATAGAATACCGGAGCTTCGTCGCAGGAAATAATATATATATATATATATATATATATATATATATATATATATATATATATATATATATATATATATATATATATATACTGAATGCTATAAACGAGTTCGATTTAGGTCCATTAATTATGACACGATTTTTCCAAGCTAAATAAAATGGTGTGTGAGAGAGAAAGAGAGACAGTGTGTGTGTGTGAGTGTGATTAGAAAATGAAAATGTACAGTACCATAAAGGTAATGAGACTTACCGGGTATATAATGACGTTGAGTGGAGCTAAAGGTATAACACGGGGGAGTGAAGGGACAGACTCGGCAGAAGGCAACATTTAACTCATCCCCCCGGCTTATCAAAGTCTGTTTGGTCATTGACGCAGGTTATAGGCCCGGTTAGGCAGGTTATAGGCCCTAGCTTGCTTACATGCACACATACACACACACACACACACACACACACACACACACACACAGAGCGAGCGAGCGCTCTATTCCAAAATAATACTTTTACCAAGTTCACGAGTTCTTTCCTGACGAGGACATAGCCCTATTAAATAAGTTATGTTCGTTCTCGGATGGAATATTTCTCACCTCTGTGGAGAGATGACACTGAGCCGGTTGGACAACATTCAAAACAGAGTAATAATTAGTCATCAAGCTAAATGTTTACAGTCTTCTGTTGAAAAATGCCCCGGCCAAAGGCCACTTACTCCTGAATTGCAGGGTCGTTATCGTTTGTCCCCCTCCCCCTCCACCCCTCAAAAATATATCTACACCTGAATAGGGCGAAACGTCTTGTAATAGCTAAACTAATGGACAGAAATGTTTAAATGATGTGTAAATACTTGAGCAAATGAGAGGGAATCCCAGAAAATATTGGATAGGGTTAAGGGGTGTCTTATTCACGGGAATTTACGAGTATTATGTAACATCTTATACATAACGTCACTTGACTCCTTCCTCTGTTATGTAAAAATAGAGACGTATATTTGTTTTCCCGGGTATCGTTGATGACTGTTTGTTTAAGGGGAGGTTTTTAGTATGTTTTCTACTCCTCCAGCAATCTTAAAATTTCACCCCCTTGACCCTCTTTCAAGATAAATTTGTACATTTTTCGGTAGAAAAATGTCCCGGCTGAAAGCCGGTTCCTCTTACATTACAGGCTCGCTATCGCTCGCCAGGATAAAATCGACACCTAAAGGGCACGAAAGGTCTTAAAATTGACAGAAATGGGTCGAAAGTTCTTAAAATCGTCAAAATAATGGGGCGAACGTCTTAAAATTAGAAAAACAATGGGGCTAAACATGAGGGAGAAAGGAGTCAAGAAAAAAATCCTTCAAGTGGAAATCTCCCCTTAATCTTTCATATAATATAACCTAACAAGGTCCTAATAACGCTAATGCGGATGTTGCTATTGACACGAGTCATGGTGAAGCGGTGGGTGAGGGTTACAAAATAATTTCTTATGTGGGAATCAAATAAAGCATATTAGCACGTAAATCTATTGTCTTTGTTTTCACATGTAGTAGTTTTCACATTTATAGTATAGAAAATATGTTAAGTACAGTTAGTATAAGTAGAAATGATGTGCTTAAGGAAATTGACAGACTGAAACCTCAAAAATCGCCTGGTCCTGACGAGGTATATGCTAGAGTATTAAAAGAATGCAGAGATGAGTTAAGTAGTCCATTAGCATTTATATTTAACAAGTCATTAGAAACAGGTTTAGTTCCAGAAGCTTGGAAGCTTGCAAATGTAGTTCCGATCTTCAAAAAAGGTGATAAATCGATAGCATCCAATTACCGTCCCATTAGTCTCACATCAATCATAGGAAAGTTGCTAGAGTCTATTATTGCTAGGAAAATTAGAAGCCACTTAGTAAAATTTAACTTAATAAATTCTTCTCAGCATGGATTCACTCAGGGACGTTCGTGCCTTACTAATTTGCTTAGCTTTTTCTCAGAGGTATATGAAGCAGTAGATAGTGACAAGTCATATGATATTATATATTTAGATTTCAGTAAAGCTTTCGACAGAGTCCCTCACGAGAGATTGATGAGAAAGGTTGAGGCACATGGAATAGGAGGGTCGTTGTTGGGATGGATTAGGTCATGGCTAATTGGTAGGAAACAGAGAGTCAGCATAAATGGTACCAAGTCAGAGTGGGGAGCAGTCAAAAGTGGTGTCCCCCAGGGATCGGTATTAGGTCCCCTGTTGTTTCTTATATACATAAATGACCTAGATTTAGGTATAACTAGTAGGATAAGTAAATTCGCAGACGATACTAAAATGGGGAGATCAATTGATTCAGATAGCGATATAGAGTGCCTCCAAAGGGATCTAGATACCTTACATGAATGGTCAGTAAATTGGCAGATGAAGTTTAACATTGACAAATGCAAGGTATTAAAGATAGGGAAGATGCAAACAAATGTTAAATATAAACTAGCTAATTTAGAATTAGAAAATTCAGACTGCGAGAAAGATCTAGGTGTGTTTGTTAGCAATGATTTGAAGCCTAGAAAACAGTGTATAAGCGTTCGTAATAAGGCAAACAGGATTCTCGGGTTCATCTCTAGGAGTGTGAGTAACAGAACTGCTGATGTTATCTTAAAACTTTACTTGTCATTAGTGAGACCCCATATGGATTATGCTGTCCAATTTTGGTGTCCTTATTACAGAATGGACATAGATTCATTGGAGAGAATTCAGCGTAGAATGACAAAAATGATCCATAATATTAGAAATTTTCCGTATGAAGAAAGGTTGAAGAAATTAGGTTTACATTCGTTAGAGAGACGCAGAGTTAGAGGGGATATGATAGAGGTGTTCAAGTGGGTTAGTGGGATTAACAAAGGGGACATGACAAATGTACTAAAGCTCAGTGATAGCGAAAGAACTCGTACCAATGGTTTCAAATTAGATAAATTTCGTTTCAGAAAAGATATAGGCAAATATTGGTTTGGTAACAGAGTTGTAGATGGGTGGAATAGGCTACCAAGTGATATAGTGGGATCAAGAACGATAGGGAGCTTTAAGAAAAAATTGGATAAGCATATGGACGAGAAGGGTTGGGTGTGAAGGGGGATCAGCCGGGTTGGGCCAATCAGCGCTCTGCAGACCCCCGTAATCCTGCGTTAATCTCTAACCGTTTTGGTAAGATGATCCTCAGGGTATTAGAGTGTTGAGCCTATAATTGGGCTTTGTAATTGGGGTTGTGTGGGACAGGGATCTGCCTTGCTTAGGCCAATCGGCTTTCTGCAGACTCCCATTTTCTTATGTTCTTATGTTCTTATGTTCTTATGTTCTTATGTTTTATGTGTGTTTGTCATTGTTAAGAAGTTGGCCGAGTCATCCGAGCAGTCTAGAAAGGGCTCAGCGAGGCACACGCTTCCTGACCGCATAGCAATGATGATCCCCAGCCCCCGCCTACCCCGCCCCCCCCCCCCCCCCCCCCCACCCAGTCACCTCCCCCCCCCCCCCCCCTCTCACTCTCACTTTCTCCTCTCTCTCTCTCTCTCTCTCTATATATATATATATATATATATATATATATATATATATATATATATATATATATATATATATATATTATATTTATTATTACTAGTTAGTTATTAGTAGGGTAGTAATTGTTAGGGGTCACTTGAAGCATGCTATGCTTACACTACACTACCTTACACTTACACTTACACTACCCGATAGCACTATCGTTAGTGATAGCCATTTGTATTTTTTACTATTGTTAATGTCTTGTCAAGTTGCAAATTTTATTTTAATAGATTTTGTTTACACTAATTGTAGTTTCTTTATTCATGCAGAGTTTATTAAAAATTTACCAGAACGTCCCCGACTTCTGCTATAAATGTAGGTTATTTGTAGGGTAGTTATTGATAGGGGTCACTTGAGGCATGCTATGCTTACAGGTACCTACCCGATAGCACTATCGTTAGTGAGTGCTGTACTGTATTTTATATATTATTTTGTAATAGTATAGTTATCAATATTTGTATTTTGTACTATTGTTAATGTCTTGTCATGTTGCAAATTTGATTTTAAATAATATTTTGACAATTTAACATTTAGTTTCTTTATTCATGCAGAGTTTAGTAAAATTTGCCAGAACGTCCCGGACTTCCCAAACTTGACTACTTCCTTTAACGTGACGATAGTGCGTTGTTATATGTGCGATTAGTTTGCTTGGGAAACAGATTAACTTGCTCATGTAGTAATGTACACCCTATGTGGTGGATTGTGTTCTTTTATTTAATAATTTTCATTTTAGTAAGCGTTGTTTCCACATAGCGATTTTGATAATTTAATTTGACTTTTTATTGTCCTTGTCCCAATTTTGGTTTGTTTAGTTTGCAAGTTTTACATTTTAATTGACTAATTCCTTGAACGTGACGATAGTGCGTTGTTATGTGTGCGATTAGTTTGCTTGGGAAGCAGATTCACTTGTTCATGTAGTAATGTACACCCTATGTGGTGGATTGTGTTCTTTTATTTATAAATTATTATTTTACTTAAGCGTTGTTTCATAATAGTGATTTTGATTAGTTGTTTTGTCTTTTTATTGTGTTCGTATACGTTTTGGTTTGTTTATTTTGCAAGTTTTACATTATATGCATTAATGCCAGACCACCTAGTAGGGATCGCAAGGTCTATGTGGGCTGAGTATCTAAGTAACTATGTATAACACTTACTCTGACACACACACTCACTCTCACTCACACCACTCTCTCTCTCTCTCTATATCAAAAAACGCCATCCGAGAAGAAGCAGCAGTGACATAAATCATCCAACGCCAAGAAAAAAACAGAGGCAACCGAGGACCACCAGCGATAAGGACCGAAGACAGCGAGGACCGAGGACAGCCATGAACATAAATGTAGATCCGACAAGAACCAAAAATATTATTAAAGAGCGTTCCGTGAGTTCTAAAATAACAAATTTAAAGGTTTTCTATGCAAACGCTCGTAGCATACGCAATAAATTTTCAGATTTAGAGGAGCTAGTGTTTACAGAAAATTATGATGTGATTGGCATAACAGAATCTTGGCTCAATACAGAAGATAGAGACTTTTTAGCAGAGTATTCACTTCCCGGTTATGTAATGTTTGAGAAAAGCCGAATAAATCGAAATGGAGGTGGCGTTTTACTTTATATCAAAGAAAGTCTTAACCCTACCCTCTTGTCAAAACCTCAAATTGTGAACGTCGACGCATCTTTTGTGCTAATAAAGAATAATAAAGGTACCAAAATAATACTTGCATTAATATACAGACCTCCAGCTCAATCAGTGCAAACTGACCGAGAAATTTACGAACAAATTGCAGATGTAAGTAACTCACAAGATACCGTAATTTTTGGTGACTTTAATTTACCTGTGACCAAGTGGGGCGATACTCTTACTTCACACTCCGGACATGACTTGTATACGAACTTGCAAGAGAGTTCGCTTTATCAATTTGTTGGAACGCCGACCCGTGGTAATAACGTTCTTGACATTGTACTTGCAACAAAAGAAGAATTAATAGAGAATTTGAATGTTGGTGATGAATTCAGTAACAGCGACCATCGTATGATAACTTTCACTTTAAAGTTTACTAGTAACGAACCAAATAGTAGCATCGAAAAAGTCCCTAATTTCAAGAAAGCAAACTTCCATAAACTTAGAGCTATGTTTAAAGAAACTGACTGGAGCTTTTTAATTCACAATAACGACATAAATACATCTTGGAAGTTATTCGAAGCCACTTACCTAAAAGCAGTGCAAGACTGCATACCATCGAAAACTCGGCGTCCAGGCCATAATAATAAGCCCAAATGGTGGAATAAAGATATTTCAAACTGCCTGCTTGCTAAAAAATTTGCTAATGATAGATTAAAATCCTCACAAAATGACGAAGAACGGCTGAAATTTGTTAGAGCTACGACGCAAAGCCAAAAACTTAATTAAGCAAAGTAAAAAGACCTTAGAGTTACATATTGCGAATCAAAGTAAAACAAACCCGAAAGAATTCTATAGTTATATCAGAAAGAAAAAAGTTGTTACTTCAACTGTTGGACCGTTTAGTCGATGAAAATGGAGAATACACCAAAGACGAAGAACAAATGAGTAATGCCCTCAATACCTTCTTTGCATCAGTTTTTACAACAGAAGACCTCAGTGATATCCCTACACCATCGCCGATTCAGATTGTTAATTCAGATGTTCTAAGCAATATCACCGTTACAGAGAGAGAAGTATTGAATTGTTTAGATAAACTCAAGGTAAATAAAACGCCTGGACCTGATACAATCTCGCCTAGAGTTCTAAAGGAAGCTAAGGATGAGCTCTCTAAACCACTGACATTACTATTCAATAAATCCTTGCAGTCTGGAACTATGCCCGATCAGTGGAAGCTAGCCAACGTAACACCGATATTTAAAAAAAAGGCAGCAAATCCCTACCCAGTAACTATCGTCCAATTAGCTTAACCTCAGTTGTATGTAAAATGCTAGAAACGGTCATACGAGACAGACTCGTAAATCACTTAGAGGAAAATAACATACTTAAAGATACTCAACACGGCTTTCGTAAAAAAACGTTCCTGTTTAACAAACCTCTTAGACTTCTTCCACGATATCCTCAACCTCTACGATGAGGAGTAAAGCTGTAGATATTATATACCTTGATTTTCAAAAGGCCTTTGACAAAGTTCCCCACAAACGTTTACTGCTAAAACTAAAAGCGCATGGAATACAAGACGGTGTGTTGAAATTGATAGAAAATTGGCTCAGCGACAGAAAGCAAAGAGTAGTCATAAACGGTAAGGCATCAAAATGGACCAATGTAAGTAGCGGGGTACCCCAGGGATCGGTACTAGGACCAATTCTCTTTCTAATTTACATCAACGACATAGATGAGGGTCTCACCTGTACAATCTCAAAATTTGCTGACGATACAAAAATTGCAAATAGCGTACTCTCAAAAGAACAAGTTGACGATATGCAACACAATCTAGATAAATTGTCACATTGGGCCCAAATTTGGCAAATGAGTTTCAATGCGGATAAATGTAAAGTACTACATATCGGATACCTAAATGAGAAAGCAAACTATTCGATGAATGGCACTCAGCTTAAGAATGTAAACAGAGAAACCGATCTGGGAGTAACAATATCGAGTAACCTAAAACCGAGTCAACAATGTTCAGAAGTTGTTAAGAAGGCAAACAAAATAATTGGCTTTATAGGCAGGTCATTTGAGCATAAATCCAAAGAAGTTATCCTAACCCTTTACAATTCATTAGTCCGCCCTCTTCTGGAATACTGCGTTCAATCCTGGTGCCCTTATTACCAAAAAGATATAAACAAGCTAGAACGAGTTCAACGTAGAGTTACCAAAATGATACCTAGCCTAAAGAACAAACCATACGAAGAGCGTCTTAGAGAATTAAATCTATTTCCTTTAACCCAGCGCAGATTAAGAGGTGACTTAATTCAAGTGTTCAAAATCATCAAAGGCATCGACAATATGAACTGTAGTAAGTACTTCACTATCGACCAATCTAATTACACGCGGGGAAACGGTTGCAAAATTATTGGTAAATCTTTTAACTCACACGAATCTAAGAATTTCTTCTTCAATCGAGTTGTCAACTTGTGGAATGGGCTTCCCCGAAACGTTATAGACTGCATCACCGTTGATTCATTTAAACTCCGCCTAGACAAATATCTCGCATCAAACCCGCGACTGACTGCGTTTGTAAATGAATAACTTTATTTTATCCCCCCCTCAGTTACTAACCCATCTGTCCCCTACTAACTTCCTAATCCTGCCACGGACATTAGTTCCAGGGCAGTAATTCCCTTTCCAATGTTCCCTTACCCACTCTAAACCACTGTTTGGACACTTGATCCTCAGTGTTTTGGAGGACAAGCAACCTAGAAGGGTCACTAGATCTGTTGTTGCTTGATTTCCTTTGTACTCCTTTGTACTCCTTTGTACTCTCTCTCTCTCTGTCTCTCTCTCTCTCTCTCTCTCTCTCTCTCTCTCTCTCTCTCTCTCTCTCTCTCTCTCTCTCCAGCTCAACATCAATTATCTATTTCTCTTCAAGCTCTCTAGAAACTCATCTTAATTGCTCGGTTATTACAATATTTGCATAGCCAAATGTGGTGTTAATTGTGAGAGCGTGGCATAAATAAGATGCAAAAATATTAACATTATCCCTTCTGTACCGCAGCGTCTTTTTAACTTTATTCTAGCTATATTTAGACGATTTTTTGCAGCTTTAGAAGGATCTGTGGTAGTAAAAAGGGTTAAGTGAAATAGTTCGAAGCCTGTTATTTGTTGGAAGCCTTTTTTAGAATTAATAAAATCCTCTATCAGTAGCCTGAATAAAGTTAAAAAGACTTCTCCTGTACAGAAGGGGTTAATCCTCCATTACAAACCCCAATGAACTTTAATACATTAATGAAATACCAGCTTCATTCATATCCATTTATTATCGAGAAATCCGCTGCTAGGCTAACAGTGTAAACATTTCCGCCAGGTGAAGAGAAATCCGCTGCTAGGCTAACAGTGTAAACATTTCCACCAGGTGAAGATAAATCCGCTGCTAGGCTAACAGTGTAAACATTTCCGCCAGGTGTAGAGAAATCCGCTGCTAGGCTAACAGTGTAAACATTTCCACCAGGTGAAGAGAAATCCGCTGCTAGGCTAACAGTGTAAACATTTCCGCCAGGTGAAGAGAAATCCGCTGCTAGGCTAACAGTGTAAACATTTCCACCAGGTGAAGAGAAATCCGCTGCTAGGCTAACAGTGTAAACATTTCCACCAGGTGAAGAGAAATCCGCTAGGCTAACAGTGTAAACATTTCCACCAGGTGAAGAGAAATCCGCTGCTAGGCTAACAGTGTAAACATTTCCGCCAGGTGAAGAGAAATCCATATATACATACATATGTATACAGTATATACATACATATATATACATACTGTACAGTGCACACACATACACAATTACACATGCATACTTTTTTGTGTTTTTTTTTTTTTTTTTTTTTTTCATATCACCCCAGCCCTCTGCAGATAGAGGTCAAGCCTTCCCTTGAAAGCGTTTATTGTGTCGCTCTCCACCACTCTCGCTGGTAGTTTATTCCATTCTGTCGCCACACTGTAGGTGAAGAAACTCTTTGTGACATCTAGGTTTGCCTTTTTGGTTTTTAATTTCATTCCATTTCCGCGAGTTTGATTAGTATTGTTTAATGTGAATAGTGCATTTACATCGACTTTGTCGAAACCTTTTAGTATCTTAAAGCACTCAATAAGCTGACCCCTCAACCTCATCTTTTTTAATGAGAACAGGTTCAATCGTTTAAGTCTTTCTTCATATGATTTATTTCTTAATGAGGGTATCATCTTCATCGCTCTACGCTGTACTGAGAGAGAGAGAGAGAGAGAGAGAGAGAGAGAGAGAGAGAGAGAGAGAGAGAGAGAGAGAGAGAGAGCACACAGTATATATACCTGAAACACATATAGACCTTGATATGTACAGTATATTCCCGTTTAGGCAGAACGAAATTTTAGCTCATCCCCCGGTGAAAACCTGTTTGGTTGTTGACGCCATTGACGCATGCAGGGGATGAGCCCGGGCTATATAATCCCTAGGTTGTTGACGCCATTGACGCATGCAGGGGATGAGCCCGGGCTATATAATCCCTAGGGTTTTACCGGGAAGGTTTCATCCCTTTCCCTCATGCTTAACCCCGCCTGTACTGGCGACGTCTTTTAAAATAATAGTTTAGTTATATTTAGACGATTTTGCGCTGTTTATGAATTATTTTAAGACCTTTCGCCCCATTTTTATGTCAATATTCAGACTTTTCGTGTTATTTAGGTGTCGATTGTTTTCATGGCGAGCAATAGCGAGCCTGTAATTCAAGAGAAACCGGCCTAACGCCAGGATATTTTTCTATCGAAAAATGTACAAATTTACCTTGAAGGAGGGTCTCTGGCGGGTGTGTTTTAAGCTTGATGGAGGTTTAGGGAGGAAACTAATAAAATAATAAAAAGATACATAAATGATCAAAATAAATATACCATCTCCCCTTAACCCCTTCTGCAACGCCGGTATCTTTTTCATTATATTCTGGCAACTAGTAGACGATATTATTTAGCTTAGGAAGGATCTCTAGCAAGTGTAAGGGTTTGAACTATCTCACTTTAACCTTTTGACTACCACAAGTCCTTCTTAAACTTCACACAATCGTCAAAATATAGCTAGAATAAAATAGAGAAGACGTCGGCGGTACGGAAGGGGTTAACGGGAAGGACCTTGTGCCCCTCAGACAGAGGAGTGCAGAGCTGAGAAGAGAGAAAGAGAAGCGGCATCTCATCCATGTTGTGCTGGACTTCTCTGCTGGCTCTTTCTTCTCTTATGATATTTGTTCAGCTAATCTGAACAACTAGGCACCAGCTGAACAGAGCAGTACTCCCGGGAAGTACTACAGGTGGGTGTTAGCCTTAGGACAACTGGAACTCCTGTTTGATTGGCCTCCTTTGCTGATTCTTATGATATTTGTTCAGCTAATCTGAACAACTAGGCACCAACTAGGCACCAGGCGGCTTTCTAGGGCCTTTCCTAGCTGATGCTGAGAGGATTGGGTTCTAGTCATGTGGTGATGGGCTGTTCTATCTGAGTGAGAACTGAGCGATCTCTGCCATACCCATAGCTTACTCTGACTGTTCCTTTTACTTATATATCTTCTAGATCTCAAATGGCGGCGTCTTTTCCGTGGATTGACCTCCCTACTGCCAACCTAGAAGTTGGCAGATTGGGAGCCAAAGCGTCACATTTTTCCCTTACCCCTCAACTTTCCCTTCATAATTGCTGAGGGGCACAGGGCCTTGGGTGGGGCTTTGGTTTCCCGGGCGTTTCCGCACCCTCCTCAGCTCCCTGCCTTGGAGTGGCTTCGGTCACCCGGGCTTTGTTAGTGGTAAGCAGGGAGGATTTTGTGGGGGCGCTCGTTTATGGCCTTGGCCTTGTTCGAGACCTTGGGGCTGTTCGGCCAGACAGCCTGGGGAACAACAACAACAACAACAATTAGGCACCAGCTGAACAGAGCAGTACTCCCGGGAAGTACTACAGGTGGGTGTTAGGACAACTGGAACTCCTGTTTGATTGGCCTCCTTTGCTGATTCTTTCTGTGCCTCACCAAAACAGATGGTAACTCCTGTTTGCCCTCCATAACACCTTTCTCTTTCAATACATTACATACTACACTACCATTTCTATAACATTCGTTAAAATGGCTGATTCACTACCCGCCTCGAAGTCCCTAAAGGGGGAAGGGGGTGGGTCCCAGAAATGTCCCCATATGTTTGGCCCCTGGTCTTGAATTCTCAAAATGCTCTGGACCACTGCCTTCTACTCTTACTGTCAAGGCCTTCTTCAGGTTTATAAACACAAGATACTGATCCCTATCTTTAAGTAAATATCTTTCCTGCAGCTGCTTGACTATGAAGATATCATCGATTGTACCACGTCCTACCAAAAACTGAACCGCATATCGTCGATAGTAATACTTTCCCTGATCATGCCTTCAAAGACTCTCACCTTTCATGATTTGATCAAGCATTTTCAAGCCCCTCCAATTTCCCCTTTCTAACGAATCCCCCTTAGCCTTATATAAATTTACTATTACACTTTTATGCTATTCATTACGGATTCTCTCCTCTCTAATGATGGATTGTATTAGCTCAATGACGAGACTCACTCCTACAGTATGTCACCTGAGGCTTTTATAATCTCAGCAACAATGCTAGAGCATCCTGGAGCTTGTCCGTCCTTCATTTTATTTATTGCGCTGCTTGCAACAGCTGGCGCTATCAAGGGGGGAGGGGGGGGGGAGTATTGACTTTACGTTACGGTACTAAGCTGCTCTCTATTCCACTCAAACTCTACGTTGAGTAATCGTTCGCAATGTACCTTCCAAGCATTAATGATTTCTTTATCAGCGTAAACAACGATTTCCATTATAATTTCTGACACATAGGTGGGTGTGGAAATGTATTGCCCATTTACTCTAGCCCTTTTTGAGTTACATTACAAATGTTAGGGTTTAAGAATTATTGCCTACCTACTTGGAACAGGGTATAGTACTATTTGTGTCAGAGGTGTCCAGTAAATGTCCCTCTCATTAGATTTCCCACAAATAATCACCAATCTTTCCGGCGAACTATTGATGCTGACTGTGCATACGATAGCAGTATGTATCTCTTCACCCCTTATCCCACATGTGGTAAGAACACCTGTAAAATATTATAAATTAAAATTAGCAATAAGTGAGGATGAGATAGACAGACAGACAGACAGACTGAGACCTATACCCCCTGACTACACATTGCTCCAAATACCACCGCTTTTTCAACTCAGCTTTGAAGTTTTCGCTGTTGTGAAAAAAAAACTTCGATACAGAACTTCCCAATACCAACATTTTCAATTCCGAAATGTTCTAAACCGAAAATTCTAATAGCAAAATTCTTATAACCAAAATGCACAAAGTCAATCATTCCAACACCGAAATGTCCAAGCGCGCGCGCTCTCTCTCTCTCTCTCTCTCTCTCTCTCTCTCTCTCTCTCTCTCTCTCTCTCTCTCTCTCTCTCTCTCTCTCTCTCTCTCTCTCTCTCTCTTTCTCTCTCTCTTTGTGTGTGTGTCCGTCCAGTAACAGAATGTTCAATACCGACATTATGTCCATATAGTACCAAAATGTTCAGCACAAAGTAACCAGCTCCAAAATGTCTACTACCGGCTTGAGGGGGATAGCTGTATATTAATTTCCTCATTTACTTAGCTTTTTTGTTTTCAGTTTCCTCCTTAGACCTCCATCAAGCTTAAGAACGCCTCCTCCCCCCCCCCTCCCCCCCAGACCCTCCTTCAAGATAAATTTGTAAATTTTTCGATAGAAAAATATCCCGGTCAAAGGCCGGTTCCCCTTAAATTACAGGCTCACTATCGCTCGCCAGAAAAAAAAATCCTAAATTACACTAAAAGTCTTAATATTGACAAAAAAATGGGCGAAAGGTTTTAAAATCGCCAAACTAATGGGCCGAACATCTTAAAATCTGAAAGTTAATGAAGCTAAACATGAGAAAGAAGGGGGACCAGAAAAACCAACCCTCTGCCCTTAAGGATATACGTTCCCATAGTTAGGAATAATGACCCTTGGAGGTGGCAACGTGGTACTGGAGGCGGAGACTCCCACAGAAAGGGGGGATAGGTCGTTTTTATGGTCCCCTATCTCCCTCGTGTTAAGCCCCATTTGTTCTGAGATTATAAGATGTTCGGCCCATTAGTTTGGTGATTTTAACACCTTTCGCCCATTTCGTTGTCAACTATAAGACCTTTCGTGCCATTTAGGTGTCGATACTTTCCTGGCGAGCAGCGATAGCGAGCCTGAAATCTCATTTATCTTGAAGGGGGGTCTAGGGGGTGTTTTTCTAAACTTGATGGAGGTCTAGCGACGAAACTAATAAATATAGGAATAAATTAATTAATAGACCAAAGCATCGGCCCATCTCCCCATAAAGGCTGTGGGTCAGTTGGGGATTACCCTCACTGTCTCTACTACCATCTCTGGGTGACCAGGGCTCAAACGATCATGTATGTATCTAATGCTGGGGTAACATATTCACGTATATGCTCCCGTATGCTCCCGTACGAAGGTTTATTGGTAGTTGGCAACCGAATACGTAAAACGTAAGGGCTTAGTATGCAAAACGTAAATGAAATTGTGTCTAGTCGTGGGGGTTGGTACGCATGGCGGGAGTAGCCACGCTGGTCGGGGAGGTGGTTGGTGCGGCCAAGGCCGCCCGGTATGTTTTGTATTTCAAATCAGATACGGGGCTCGCGCTCACGTATGTCAAAGGTCGGGAAATCCTACGTCTGACCGGGCGATCGGCTACGTCTGACGGGAGCAGCCCCGTAAGACGTAGCAGCTCGCCCGGTCAAACGTAAGCTGCTCCCGTCAATCGTAAAATATTCCCGTTAAACGGGACAGTTAACGTTAGTCCGGGCGCATCTGGCAGCACCGCCGCACTGCGTGTTGGCGGGAAGATGCGGCAACGTTGTACGGGGGGTATATAAGGACCAGCAGGGGACACTCCCGTCACACCTCTCACCACACCGGAGCAGCAAACAACAAGCCAACCCTGCCACCTGCTTGCCACCCTCTGCACCCTGCCCTGCCCTGCTTGCCACCCTCTGCACCCTGCCCTGCCCTGCTTGCCACCCTCTGCACCCTGCCCTGCCCTGCCCTGTACCATGCATAAGAAAGGCGTGAAGAAGGCCAGGAAGGCTTCCCCTGCCACCTCGACGTCTGCCACCTCACCGCCTGCCACCTCACCTTTTGACCCCTCTCAGCCTGGCCCCTCCAACTCACCGCCTGCCCTCTCGACGCCTGATGAAGATGAAGTTGTTATCGACCTCGGCCCTGATAGTGGAGAGCTCAAGGTTGAAGTGGATGAGAGTGAGGAAGACGAGGAGGAAGAAGAAGAACCTGCACCTTCCATCAGCGACCCTATGGCACCAACGTCGACGTAAATTAACTTGTAGTTGGAGTCAACAATTGCCATCAGGACAATGGAAAAAACTTCTTGTAGTTGAAGTAATATGTGCCACCAAAGTTTGGGTTTCGGATCCGTATGTGTTTGCCATCAATGGCTCCTACACAATGCGGCAGATTCCATCGTTCCTCATAGCCGCTGGCAACCTCCTTCCATTCAGCAGGCGATTGTGGCGTCTTGATCTCCTGATCTCCGTAGACAGACATGATGGCCTGGCAGGTGTCTGGAACAATTTGGCTGATGGTGTTGTGGGCAACACGAAAGTTGTATTGCAGGCTCTTATAGGAATCACCCGTAGCGAGGAAACGTAGGGTGATGGCCACCCGCAGACCAGGAGGAAGGGGGTTCCGCCAGAACGTAGGTTTCCTCTGAATGAGGGGGGTGACACGTTCCACTATCTCATCAAATAGTTGTTTGTCTACCCGGGTGAAGTTTTTGTACAGTTGTGGACATTCTGTGGCCAACTCTTGCATCAGCTTCTCATAATGGCCATGTTCAGGCCTTCGTTGTAGATATGGCCACACCCACACTGTCCTCTTGCTCCTTTCCTTCTTCTTCTCTTGTTCATCTTCATGGATGTAGTTTGCTATTGCAAGCAGTTCTAACATTTCTATGTAGGAAATGATCCATTTAATGAGCCGAGTGTTATGTATATTCTCCGGTTTGATTAGGGAGTTCACCATCTTGAACTCCTCCAGGATGTATTCCGTGATGTTCTTCATGATGCCAAGTCAGGAGTGGGAATGGGAACGTTGTGGCCAGCCCTGCCCTTTTGTAGTTCCCAGATTCCAACCCAGACCTACGTGGTTGACAAAGACTGTCTTTGTCTGTGGTTGGACAGACGGGGTGTGCCTACGATTGTCCGGAAACGGTCCACGTAAGTCCTACAAACTCCCAAGACGTACGGCCTCAGCTACGCAGGTCTTGTGGGGGCATGGCCATGGGCGTGGCCTGTGTTCCCGCAAATCGGGCAGCCCAGGCGGACTAACGGGGACATGCTTACGCAAGTCGCAAGCACGTACGTAGTTCCATACGACTACATTACGTCTGACGTAACACTGGCCCCGTCACGGTACGTCTGTCGGGAAGTGCAATAGTCGTGGTCTATACGGGCGTACACGGCCGGACTACGCCCGTCAGAACACAAAATTGGCGATCACGCCTGACAGGAGCTGTCGGGAGCGATATACATGAATGTGTGACCCCAGCATAACCCTTTAGCCCCTGCACCACCGAAACGTAATTTTCATCATATTCTAGTTACCATTGGACAATTTTCTGTAATTTGTAATCTACCTATGCGACTCGGATGGGTAACTAGGATCTCAATAAACCCTCTTAGTAACATAGGTCTTTCGTAAACTGCATAAAATCATCTAATATTAACTAGAATCAAAGGTAAAAATGCATCATGGTGCTGAAGACGTTAAGCTAAATTATTGATTATACTTGTCATTATTAGGCAGATAGTCTGCTAGTGTGTGTTCCTCACCTGGTCAATTTTGACTTTGACAATTGACCACTTGCGAGTTTCAGGCAATAAGGAAGTTGAAGCCGTGAACATCGATATTAAAGATAAATGCAATAACAGTGTGGGTTTCTGATGGATAAAAATTATGATCAATTTGGTTTTATGTATTCATAAATGTATTAGGACCGTATTTTAGCTGATAATTGCTAAATATTGATGGCCACAGCTTCAACTTCCTTATAAGCTAAAACTCGCAAGTGGTCAATTGCCTATGCGAGGATTACATATAAAGCTAGGATTGTATTAAACTTGTCAAAGAGTTCAGGATTAAAGCTCCGTTCACACAGCCGTCCTGACATTCCCAAGAAGCGAAATTGGATTGTCGTGTAAATTTATGGGAGAATGCCGGACGACAATGGTGTGGGATGACTGCCATCCATACGTAAAACGAATACAGGGATTATATGTGTGTCGGTGGGTGGATGTGAGTATGTTGGTGCGTGTATGTTTGTGTGTGTATGTGTCGGTGTGTATGTGTGTGTGTGTGTGTGTGTGTGTGGGAGTGTGAGAGAGTGCCTGTCTTTGAATATGTGTGGGTGTGGGGGTGGGGTGGAGGGTCAGCGAGTGTCTAAATGTGTATGTGCATGCCTTGTGTGTGTGTTTGTGGGAGTGTCGGTGAGTGCCTGATTTGTTGTATATGTGTGAGTGTGGAGGTGGGTGGAGGGTCAGATAGTGTGTGTACGTGTGTATGCATGCCTCGTGTGTGTGTTTGTGGGTGTCAGTGTATGCCTGTGTGTGTACATCTGTTAGTGAGGGGTCAATGAATGCCTGTCTGTGTATATGTGTGCCTTATGTGTGTGTGATTGTGTGTGTGGGTGTCAGTGAGTGGTTGTATGTGTACATATGTGCCTTGTGTATGTGTGTGTGTCAGTGTGATTGTGTGTGGGTGTCAGTGAGTGGCTGTATGTGTACATATGTGCCTTGTGTGTGTGTGTCAGTGTGATTGTGTGTGTGGGTGTCAGTGAGTGGCTGTATGTGTACATATGTGCCTTGTGTATGTGTGTGTGTGTGATTGTGTGTGTGGGTGTCAGTGAGTGGCTGTACGTGTACATATGTGCCTTGTGTATGTGTGTGTGTCAGTGTGATTGTATGTGTGGGTGTCAGTGAGTGGTTGTATGTGTACATATGTGCCTTGTGTATGTGTGTGTGTGTGTGGGTGTCAGTGAGTGGTTGTACGTGTACATATGTGCCTTGTGTATGTGTGTGTGTCAGTGTGATTGTGTGTGTGGGTGTCAGTGAGTGGCTGTATGTGTACATATGTGCCTTGTGTATGTGTGTGTGTCAGTGTGATTGTGTGTGTGGGTGTCAGTGAGTGGCTGTATGTGTACATATGTGCCTTGTGTATGTGTGTGTGTGTGTCAGTGTGATTGTGTATGTGGGTGTCAGTGAGTGCCTGTCTGTGTATAGTGTGTGGGAGTGGGGGGGGGGGTCAGTCAGTGCATATAGGCCTATGTTTATAATTATGTATGCCTTGTGTTTGTGTGTGTGTGTGTCGGTGTCGTGTGTGTGTGTGTGTGTTGGTGAGTGTGTGTGTATAGCTATATGTGTGTTTATATCCCGTTATGTATGTGAATGTTGTGGTTGTTTGCATGTGTATTAGCTTATAGTTGGGTCTATTTCATATATTTTCGTGCACTTTATCGATCGCAGGGACCTTTCTGTTTGATGTCTTTATAATCAGTGCTTAGTTTTTAATGTCATGGAATTGAAGAAAAAAATAGTATCCTACCATTACATTGATTAGTATAATGACAAGAGTAAAACACATTCTTCCCTCATTTAGTGTTAGGCGAACTATGTGCTTAACAACTTACTGTATATTTTCAGAAAGTTTGGTTCATTTCATATACTTTGGCGCACGTTATCTATCGATTCATACGCTGTCGCTTCTCAGTAAGCTCGCCTGAAAAAAATTACATTATTAAATATTATTGACTTGTGTCATTTTTGCTAATTATGAGTTAGTGGAATATTAATTTAAGCCCATCACATCAGAGATAATTCACAGATTCCATAAAAATCAAATAACTAATATATGTGTTGATAAATAAGGGAGAAAGCTAGATACAGATAAAAATAAATACAGCAGATGGAAATATAAATAATAGAGAGAAAGCATATGGCAGGAGAAATTATTACAAGATATACAGTATGCACATAAATTATTACAAGATATACAGTATGCACATAAATTATTACAAGATATACAGTATTCACATAAATTATTACAAGATATACAGTATGCACATAAATTATTACAAGATATACAGTATGCACATAAATTATTACAAGATATACAGTATGCACATAAATTATTACAAGATATACAGTATTCACATAAATTATTACAAGATATACAGTATGCACATAAATTATTACAAGATACAGTATGCACATAAATTATTACAAGATATACAGTATACACATAAATTATTACAAGATATACAGTATGCACATAAATTATTACAAGATATACAGTATGCACATAAATTATTACAAGATATACAGTATGCACATAAATTATTACAAGATATACAGTATGCACATAAATAACTAGGGGTCTCTAATGGGTCACCAAGGGAACGTTGTTGTTAGGTCTGTTTTCTAAAGGGTTACCTCAGTTACGATGTTTTCCTATGATTTATTTATTTATTCTTATATATTCATTCTTTCTCTGAGGTCCGAAACAACGAACTTTTCTTCTGTGTTATTGTTATCTCTTAATTTGCTTTTGTGATGTTTTGGCGCCTGAATGTTTGTATGGATCTTGTATTCAATTTTGCTCGATATATCTCTTACTTTTCTCTATCTTATTGTTGGTTGAGCCTGGGAAGCCTTCTATCCAATGTAATAAGTCTCCTCATACATGTCTCCCGACATTAGGATACAGCCAACAGACCTCCTCCCAACAGAAAAACTGCTCCCAACTGCCTTCTGACTGCCTCCCTAGGTCGGGAGTACCTCCCGACCGAGTTTGCTCACATTCAACCTGTCCCAAAGAAGGGTGACCGCTCTCAACCCTCCAACTATCGTCCAATTGCTCTTATCTCTTGTCTTTCTAAAGTTTTTGAAACTATTCTTGCTTCCAAATTTCTTAAGCATTTCTCTTCTCATAATCTGCTCTCAGATCGCCAGTATGGCTTCCTTAAGGGTCGCTCTACTGGTGATCTTCTTTCATATCTTACTAACTCTTGGTCATCCTCCTTTCGGGACTTCGGTGAGACTTTTTCTATTGCACTAGACATATCGAAAGCCTTCGATAGAGTCTGGCATAAATCTTTAATTTCTAAACTACCCTCCTTCGGTTTCTATCCCTCCATCTGTGCCTTTGTCTCTAATTTCCTTTCTGGCCGTTCCATAGCTGCGGTTGTGGACGGCCATTGTTCACTTCCTCACCCTATAAACTCCGGTGTTCCTCAGGGCTCTGTCCTATCTCCTATTCTCTTTCTAATTTTTATAAATGATCTCCTTAACTGTACCTTAATTCCCATCCATTCATACGCAGACGACTCAACTTTTACACTACTCCATTAGTTTTTCAGAACGCCCCAGCCAGCAATCCCTCAACGACAAACGTAATGAAGCCATAGAACTCTTAAATTCTGATCTAAATACTATTTCCAATTGGGGCAGAGAAACCTTGTTAACTTTAATGCTTCCAAAACCCAATTTCTCCATCTATCTACCCGTCAGGATCTCCCAGCGGACTATCCCTTATTCTTCAACAATACAAAAATCAACCCTTCATCTTCTCTCAATATTCTTGGTGTCTCTTTTTCTTCTGCTCTCATTTGGAAGGACCATATTACCAGTCTTGCTAAGGCAGCCTCCCAGAAGCTGGGTGTGCTCAACCGCCTTAGGGGGTTCTTTTCCCCTGCACAGCTTCTTGCTCTGTACAGGGGCATAGTGCGCCCTTGTATTGAGTATTGTTCACATGTGTGGGGAGGTTCCTCTCACACCGCTCTCCTAGACAAAGTTGAAAGGAAGGCCTTTCGTATCATTAACTCCCGTCCACTCACCAACTCTCTGCAATCTCTCTCTCTCCGCCGCAATGTTGCATCTCTCTCGCTATTCTATCGCTACTATAATAATCAGTGTTCCTCAGAGCTATCCCAGTGCATACCACCTCCTTTACGTAGGGCACGTGGTACCCGTATTGCAACTCAATCCCACCCCTACTCTGTGCAACTCTCCAACCCAAGAGTGAAACGTTACTCTCAAACTTTCTTCTACTCAACATCTGAGCTCTGGAACTCTCTCCCAGAATCAGTCTTTCCCTCTTCCTATAACTTAAATTGCTTCAAACTCCGTGTGTCCAGGCATTTTGGCTCGAACGTCCCTTGATTTTGGCCCTGTCACTCTTTCAACTATGGGGGAGGCACTCGCTATAGGCAGTTATGCCTTTTGCCTCCCTCAATCACATAGAAAAAAAAAAAAAAAAAAAAAAAAAATTAGGTCGGGCGTACCTCCCGATTTGTTCAGGTAGTAACGCAAATATTGGGGTGTCCATGGAAAAACAGGACCGCACCCAGATACTGAAGATCACTGTTAGACAATGAAGAACATGAGAATGTTGGGCCCTAGGGGGTGTGGGAGTGTCTGGACGGCTGTGTGAAAATAGCTTGATTATAATATTATTAGGGGACCTAAATGCTAGGGTAGGAAATGAGCCTGTTGAGGGAGTCATCGGTAGTTTTGGTGTGGATGGTGTAAACGAGAGTGGAGAAAGACTGAAAAATGTATGTGAAGAGTGTAGATTGAGTGTAGGTAATACGTTCTTTAAAAAAAGGCGTATACACAAGTACACCTGGCATAGACTTGTGAGGGGAGAGATTGTAGAGAGGGCATTGATGGATTATGTGCTGGTGACAAGGGAAAGATTGTGTAGACTGCTGGATGTGAATGTGATGAGAGGTGAGGCGGAGGGTATGTCAGATCATTACCTGGTGGAGGGAAAGCTAAGAGTTAAGAGTTACAGGAGAATAAGAGACAAGCGTGAAGTAAGAGAGGTAATAAAAGTTAGTGAGTTAGAGAAGAGTGAAAAAGAGAGGGAGTACAAGGAAAGACTAAATGAAAAGTGGATGGAAGTGAGAGGGATGGAAGAGAGAGAAGTAGAGGTTGAATGGCAACAGTTTAAGGAAGGAGTGAAAGCAAGTGCAGAGGTAGTATGCGGCAAAAGGAAAGTAGGAGGCAGAGGTATCAGGAAGGGAAGCGAGTGGTGGAATGATACGGTGAGAAAGGCAGTTGAGGAGAAGAGACAGTGTTTTGAGAGGGTTTTACAGGATGGTAGTGTTGAGGTATGGGAGAGGTACAAGGAGAAAAGGAGAGAGGCAAAACGGAAAATTAGAGAAGCGAAAAAAGATGCAAACGAAAGGTGGGGCCAAAGGCTGAGTGAGAATTTTGAAGAACGAAAGAAGATGTTCTGGAAGGAGGTAAATAAAGTAAGGAAAGGAGGACAAAAGAGTGAAAGATGAAAATGGAGAATTACTAGTGGAACCAGTTGAAGTGAGGAAAAGATATGCCGAGTATTTTGAATCTTTGTTAAATACAAGAGATGGAAGAGAAGCAGTGATTGAAGCAGAGGTGGATGGAGATAGGTTACCCAGGCCACCCAGGTGGCAGGGAATGAATGAAAGGATTGAGGAAAATGAGGTGAAAGAAGCAGTGAAACAAATGAGAGCGGGAAAAGCAGAAGGTTTGGATGGTATTGCTGTGGAGTGTATAAAGAAGGGTGGAGATGTGATAATAGATTGGTTGGTGAGACTTTTCAATGTGTGCTTTGTTGTGTCAATGGTACCAATAGACTGGAAGAGTGCATGTATTGTGCCGTTGTACAAGGGGAAGGGAGATCGGCAGGAGTGTTCAAGTTATAGAGGTATTAGTTTATTGTCAGTGGTTGGAAAGCTGTATGGCAGGGTGTTGATAGAGAGGATAATAAAGTGTACGGAAGTTGCAATAGGAGAAGAACAGTGCGGTTTTAGGAGGGGAAGAGGGTGCGTGGATCAGATGTTTGCAGTAAGACAGTTATGCGAGAAGTATTTAGAGAAGCATAAGGAGATATTTTGGGCTTTTATGGACTTGGAAAAAGCGTATGATCGTGTGGACCGTGAAGCAATGTGGAAGGTGTTAAGGATTTATGAAATAGGAGGAAATTTGTTAGAAGTAGTTAAGAGTTTTTATGAAGGGAGCAGAGCATGTGTGAGAGTAGGAAATGGTGAGTTGAGTGAATGGTTTGAGGTAAAGGTAGGTTTGCGACAGGGTTGTGTAATGTCACCATGGCTGTTTAATATGTTTATGGATGGTGTGGTGAGGGAGGTGAAAAGGAGGACTATGGGAAGAGGATTGGGTTTAGTAGGAAAGAATGGTAGAGATTGGGAGTTGAATCAGTTGCTGTTCGCTGATGACACAGCATTGGTGGCGGATTCTGATGAGAAACTGCAGCGGGTAGTCAAAGAGTTTGGTGTGGTTTGTGGAAGGAGGAAACTGAAGGTGAACGTCAACGCGTTGAACGTAACGCGTGTTACAGGCAGTACTGCCTTTTGTCCCATTCATACACATAGACAAATGTATCGTTATGTTTTCGTTCACATGACTTTCAATTCCATATATTTTTATCTCTGCTTTTCATCTCTCTCTGGGTTATATCCATTCGGCCCCATTCAGCTTACTGTTTTAAGACGTTTATATCCATCCAGGTGTCCATTTATACCTGGCGAGCGATAGCGAGCCACAATATTTTGGATAATAAGTTAGACACTTATTAAATTTGTACATTTTTTGATAGAAAAATTTCTCCGGCGAAGCTGGATTTCTCCATAAAATTCTGGCTCGCTATCGCTCATCAGGAAAAAAATCGACACCTGGATAGGGATAAATGTCTTAAAACAGTAGGCTGAATGGGGCCGAATGGATACAACCAAGAAAGAGACAAAATCAGGTCACCCCCTTAAATGAACGTGTGTCATTTGGAGCACATAGACTGTAATAAAACTGGTAGGCATAATCGGTGTGTTAATAACTCATGTTTAAAGTTTGGGAACTAATATAGAGAGTGCACATTCTGAATGCGTTCGTTAATGAATGTCAAATTAGTGGAACTTATATAATATGTTCGAAATATTACGCTTTAGATATGTACCAGTTTATTACAGCCTATACGTGATATATTACACACACACACACACACACACACACACACACACACACACTTTTTTGTGAATAATCCACTCAAGCTCCAATAGGGCATCACAAATATTCAGTTTCATCATCTGAAAATGGATTAAGGGGGCCTTGGCCGGTTTTTTGCGCTATTAATTAATGTATTCATTTATTTGTCAGTGTCCTCGCTAGACCTGCATCAAGAAATACAAATTTTTCGGTAGAAACATTTCCCGGCCGAAGGCCGGTTTCTTTTAAAATTACAGGCTCGCTTTCGCTCGCCACGAAAAAATCGACACCTAAATGGCACGAAAGGCTTAATATTGACAAAGAAATGGGGCGAAAGGTCTTAAAATTTACAAACTAATGGAAGGAACGTCTTAAAATCTCAAAACTAATATGCTAAAAACGAGGGAGGAGGAGGTCCATAAAAAAGCGAGTAGTCCCCCCTTAAGCATCCACACGTTGGAGGTCAGGTGGTCATTCTCACTGTCTGGGTAATAAAGGTCAAGGTTTTCCTGCATCAAAGTACGGTGTCTGATAATCAAGTGGGACATTTGTACCCAGGTTGAAGGGGGATGGCCCGGTGTTCTGAACCACTTTTTCCCTCATCTTTAGCCACATTAGTTTTCAGATTGTTTTATGTTTGTCGATTTTAAGACCTTTTGCCCCATTTCTATGTCAATATTAAGACCTTTCGTGCTATTTAGGTGTCGATATTTTCCCTGGCGAACGATAGTGAGCCTTTAATGTGGGAAGAATTGGCCTTCGGCCGGGACATTTTTTACCGAAAAATTTACAAATTAATCTAGAAAGGGGATCTAATGGATTTTTTTTAAAGTTTGATGGAGGTCTAGGGAGGAAACTAGAAAAATAATGAATACATGCAAAAATCGCCCAAAAAGCGGGCCATCTTCCCTTAAATAGTACTGGACTATACAATGAATCATGGTCACCGAAGGATACACTAGCGTTCAATAATTAGGCCAAGAGCATTAGTTTAAACATGGACATTTCTGGTAACAAGCTGATTTTTTCAGGATAGGTTCAGGAATATGTCTAGAATAATATACTAAAAGTCCTCATAAATCCTCCTTGAGCGTTTTCCGTAATCCAAGATGGCGTCCAAAATGGCCGCCATTTTATGTTTTTCTCATAACTGTGCAACTAGGTAACCCCAATACACACTTTAAATGTCTAAATATATGTTTTGAGACACAAGGAATCCAATAAAATACTTATTCAGATATTTTGAAACACACAAGTACCAATAAAACCGCTCAAGCTCTTCCCGAAATCCAAAACGTGCACAAACTTGGTATACTTCTCATTTGCATCAGTCATCATCTTCATCGTCGGATGCTGTATCTTCAATGTTAATGTCCGCTGACGTTGGGGCAATATCATCATCATTGTCATCTGTTAGTGTCGGTGCTGTATTATTGCAATTGAGGCCACTGCATTTACTGCACATCGAGGTACAAAAGAGTCCAAGTTTCTTGCAGCTACATATCATGCTTCTGCAACCATCTGGTTTGCACCCACATGCTACCATGTTCAGCAAAGTGTCGGGTGCAACAGCAATGTCTGTCTCTACAGGTGCAAGAGTTCCCTCCTGAAAGCTCCAGCCCCATTCTGTTGGAGGTAAATAGTTACCCATCCATTCTTGAACTGTAAGATAGGTGCGGTATGAATGTTGCTTGGCTGCAGCACTAGTTGGAGGCAGACTTTCTAGCTGAAAGGATGAATTCAGAGATCTGCGACCAATTGCCCGTTTGTATGCGATGTGACGGTAGTCATCAAGAGATTCAAAACTGCTGGCCCCATAAAGCTTAAGAATGAAGGCCTCCCCAGCTCTTTTTACCTCATCATGGGTGCTTCCACTGTCTGCGAAGATATCCAGCAAGTCATAGTCCTGTTTCTTGTGCATCATATTGAAAGCTTTACGCTTGCCCTGACGATATATTGCAGAGACCGTGTCACATCCTGTCACAGCATGAAGAAACATCAGGTGATTTCTAGTGTCCCCTATGCCATGCTGAATTTCATGAATGTTGAAGACTATGACAGGATTACTGCGGCATAGCATGTACATGTCTGTGGAAGGGGTTGCCCGAGCAACTAGCATGACCAGTAAGTCTGTGTCTGTACCAACGACAACAACTGGCACCTTTTCTGACTGCTACTGCTAGTGCTGTGGAGACAATCAGGGTGTCGGCGTCTGCTTCTGCCTGCTTGACACGTATACCAGCCATGAGCATTTTGTCATGTAGAGTTTGTATAAGTCTCATCTTATTGCTGCTGTTGGCTAAGAAAGCTGCTTGGGTTGTGGTGGTTGGCATATCATCTTCAAATATGATGTCACTAGAGGTACACTTCTGGGCTCTTCGCCTCTGCTCAGCTACCTTTGTCGAAGTTGTGCTTTCATATCCATCGAACACCACCGTCGAATGAGCTCCATAATGTTTCTGGATGTATGAAATATATGACTGAGCAACATTAGCATAGGTTGATTTCGGGAAGGGCTCAAGTGGTTTCATTGCTACTTGTGTGTTTCAAAATCTCTTAATAATCATTTTATTGTGTTCCTTATGCCTCAAAACGTATATTTAGACATTAAAATTTTGTATTTCGGTTAACTAGTTGTGCAGTTATCAGAAATTCAGGAAATGACGGCTATTTGGACGCCATCTTGGATTGTGGAAAACGCTCAAGGAAGATTTGTGAGGACTTTTAGTATGTTATTGTAGACATATTCCTGGATCTATCCTGAAAAAATCAGCTTGTTACCTGAAATGTCCAGGTTTAAGCCTATGTGACCTAATGCTCTTGGCCTAAATCGCCGATTTGATTGTTTATTGTTGAGGCACGTGACTTGCACTGTTAAAATTGTGCGTTCAAATTTAACCAGATGATACGTAGTTTAAATAATTCCATCGTATATGTGTTATAATTTGAACATACTAATCGACATTTATTGTTTGTGTGTACCGATTTTGTTACACACCTAAAAGTTCAGTTTTTACAATGTGAATATCATTTGAGATACTGGTGTAAGAATTACAACCTTACTCTTATCACACACACACACACACACACACACACACACACACCCACCTACTGTACACTCACCCGTACTAAAAGTTGCTCAGGGGTGGGTCCTTCCTTCCCCTACTCCACCCTGGGCAGGTGGAAGGGGGGAGTTGGGTCCAAGTCTACCCCTCACCTTCCACCCCCAAACTATCCCCAACTCCCCCACCCTCCTTCTCTAGCTGGCAGTTAGTGATTGGAGGCGATTGTTCTCATGAATTGTAAATTATTGTTATACCATCTTTGCACATGCTTACAATGGCCAACATTTATTAATACAATATACTGTATAATTGTATTCTCAAAATGAGTCTCTATACACACATGGGTTACAAGAATCTCGGCTGTATTGGTCTTCTACCTTTCTCTCTCTCTCTCACTTTCGCTCTCTCTCTCTCTCGCGCTCTCTCTCTTCTCTCTCTGCGTGTGTGTCCCTCTCTCATTGCATTACAATCACTGACCAAGACGTGATGTGCTTTTAATATAGGCTAGTGATACCGTAATTAATTCCAATATCATACATTATTCAGGATATTATGTTCACCATTATTGCAATACACATCAACTTTTCCTCTACGATCTACTCCTAGGTTTTCAAATTACTTACACAGTCGGGTTTTTTTTTAATATTAAAGGAAAGGTCTAAAGGCAAATATTGGCTGTAATAGTGTTGCGACTATTGTTGATTGTTTCGTTTACCATTTCAATCAGTTTCTTCCATTTATTGAATACCATACATAGTATAAACGGTCTGCATTTAATTATATGTGGCCTATACACTTCGTTTTCAATCAATTACATGTAGAACTTCGTTTTCAATCAATTACATGTAGAACTCGATACAACTTACGATGAAAGTCGGTGTTAATTTTTGGTAAACTTTGAGTATCGAACCCTTGAGTAGCAGGGCTCGCCTTCTCACTTCCCCCTTCTCTGTCTCTATCTGTGATCCCAGCCTCTCGCCTCTACAAACCCCGAAAAAATGCATAGGTTTAATAGATAATTTTACCATCAACTCTTCTCTATGTGTATCGAATGCAGGAAACTCAATCCCACCCCTACTCTGTGCAACTCTCCAACCCAAGAGTGAAACGTTACTCTCAAACTTTCTTCTACTCAACAGCTGAGTTCTGGAACTCTCTCCCAGAATCAGTCTTTCCCTCTTCCTATGACTTAAATTGCTTCAAACTCCGTGTGTCCAGGCATTTTGGCTCGAACGTCCCTTGATTTTGGCCCTGTCACTCTTTCAACTATGGGGGAGGCACTCGCTATAGGCAGTTATGCCTTTTGCCTCCCTCAGTCACATAGAAAAAAAAAAAAAAAAAAAAAACACTCATCACACACTCTAATGAAGGGAAATATACCCCATTCAGACCCGTAAAATCTTGGTTGTAGAAAGTGTTTGCTATGAAAGAGTTACAAGGAATAGTTAGTATATCAAAGACCTTGCCGTCCATTTCGGGGAAATTTTCGAAGTCAAATGTGAGATATTGTTCAGTGCACTACACTCCTTACAGAGTGTGCAAAATACTATCCACTCTTCTTGAACTGCTCTGCCGAGGAAATGTTTACAACTTCTGAAGAAAGTTTGTTCCATGTAGATCAGATCTTAAATGAGAAATAATTTCCACAAATACTAGTGTTGAACCTTTTCAATGCTAACTGTCAGCCATGGTTGCGTATTGTATTCATATTTAGGCTAAAATGTTTGCTAAGATCCACATTGTCAAACCCATTACCTATTTAAAAAAATTGAATGAGATAACTTCGTAGTCTCAGTGTTGAGAGAGAGAGAGAGAGAGAGAGAGAGAGAGAGAGAGAGAGAGAGAGAGAGAGAGAGAGAGAGAGAGAGAGAGAGAGAGGTAGAAGACCAATACAGCCGAGATTCTTGTAACTCATGTGTGTATAGACTCATTTTGAGAATACAATTATACAGTATATTGTATTAATAAATGTTGGCCATTGAAAGCATGTGCAAAGATGGTATACCAATAATTTATAATTCATGAGAACAATCGCCTCCAATCACTAACTGCCAGCTAGCAGTTGAGTTATCTGCACAACAGGTGGCGTTGTGTGTGTGTAAGTGTGAGAGTCCGAGTGTAGGGGGTGAGACAGTGAAGCACGGGAACGAGGTGGCTTCAGAGATGGGGTCGTTTCGGGCCATGAGTGAGCACCGTGCCTCATGTGAAGGCAAGATGGCAGGTGCTCGTTGTACTCTATGTGTTTCACATGTCTCACTCCCTAGACTGGAACAAGACCTGACGGGCTTCACTGTTCATTGTAAAGCGGTGAATGTTAAGGCTCTCAGCCTATGCCCGAGAGGAAGTAAGTTGGAAAAAAAAAAAAAAAAAGAGAAGGAGGGTGGGAGAGTTGGTGGGGATAGTTTGGGGGTGGAAGGTGGGGGTAGACTTAGACCCAACTCCCCCCTTCCACCTTCCCAGGGTGGAGTAGGGGATGGAAGGACCCACCCCTGTGCAACTTTTAGTACGGGTGAGTGTACATTATCACTACCATCACTACCATCACTACCACCACTTCCTGTCAACAAACCTACACCTTAAAGATATTTCTGTAATATGGGACAAGTTCAAATGTGGAAACCATAATTCACCTAGTATTACAGGAAATAATGGAGTAAGGGGTCGGGCGCAAGTTGGACTAGATAATAGTCCATCAGGCGCCTGGCCCGGGGAGACGATTAATATGAAGGGTGTGCCTGGAAGTGTGGTGGGAGGGCTTGTGGCTTTGGCTCCGCTGCATGTCTGCCTGCCGAGATCGGAACCTCTCCGAGTGGTCAGGGGCCGGGGGAGTGCTGGAGCGACCTTGGTAACCCTGGTCTCTGGGTCTTCTCCTGGGTGACCTGGATGTGTGAGAGTTTGTGCTTTTTATCTGTGTTTATTTTTTGTTTTATGTTGTTTTTCCTGTTCTTGCTCTGTCTTGAGTTGGCTACCCCCAAAATGGGGATTGGGCCTGAGCATATAGATAGATAGATAGATAGATAGATTACAGGAAATTAAGAACGTTTATTCATACTAAAAAAAACTAGGTATATTTTGGGTGTTGTAGCTTCTATTATTAGAGGAAAGTAGCTTTGTTTTAATGTATTGCTTTGTATAGACCTGTTGTATTGCGCTTGTTTGTATAATTTGTTTTAATACGGTATTTTGTTCTTTATTTTGTTTTCTTCTATATTCCAACTACTCCCTCTCGGGCATAGGCTGAGAGCCTGTACATTCAATCGCTAATCATTAAATGGTGAAGCCCGTGAGGTCTCGTTCCAGTCTAGGGGGTGAGACATGTGAAGCACTTTTAGCTGTAACCAGCCCCTGCCATCTTGCCATCGCAGGATGAATGGAGCTTAGTTGCCCACTCTCAGCTCGAAGCAACCCCATCTCTGAAGCTGCCTCGCTCCAGTGCTTCACTGTCTCGCCTCCTAGACTCGAACCCTCATTCTCAAAATGCCACCTATTGAGCAATGAACTCACTAGGCTTTGTCCCCCTGTAGCATATTTTGAATACAGGAATATTCATACAGTGCTATTTAATCAGGGAACAATGAAGGTATTTATTTGGCGTTTCGGTGGGCTTTAAGGTACTGCACTGATACTAGGTACAGCACAAATACGCTGATTTATAGCTTTGAATTAATGTATTAACTGGCATAGCTTTATCGTAATACACCGATTTGTATAGTTTGTTGTAATCCATTAATTTATATAGTTTTTATAATGTATTGGGCTAAATAGCTTTGTTTTAATACACTGATTTACATAACCTTGTTTAATGCACTGATTCATATAGCTTTATTTTAATACACTGATTTATATCACACATATGCACAGGTAGGGCTTAAGGGGGGCTTCAGCCCCTGCCCTTCTGCCCTAGTTTGTGTTCTATTAATAATCAGTAACAAGAGGGCAGGGACAACATGAACAAACAAGTCTGATCAGCCCAATTAAGACTCAAACAAGCCATTTAGTCGCAGTAAACCCCCTCTAGGCATCAATAAATTAGGGAGCTTTCTTGAGGGGGGTCACCGGCTTTTTTATCTTTCTCGCCCTTTCTCTCTTTCCCTGGCTTGTATCCATTCGGCCCCATTCAGCCAGCTGTTTTAAGACGTTTATCCCCATCCAGGTGTAGATTTCTTCCTGGCGAGCGATAGCGAGCCAGCATTGTATGGAGAAATCCGGCTTCACCTGAGACATTTTTCTATTGCAAAATTTACAAATTTAGCTTGCTTTCAAAACAAAAAATATATATGCTGACTCGCTACCGGTCGCCAGGAAAATATTGACACATTGGATGGGGGTAAATGTATTAAAACAGTAGGCTGAATGAGGCCGAATGGATACAAGCCAAAGAGAGAGGGAGAGAAAGAGCAAAAGAGCGAGGTGGGTTCCCTTAAAACTGGTTATTACTTTGCTGTATTATTGATAGCCATAACATTCGCATACCAATTTTAGCAAAACTACTTTTGTGTTGTTTTCCTTGGTTAACGAAAGTGAGCCTGTAATTTTGGAAGAACCGGCCTTCGGCTAGGAAATGTTGCTACCGAAAAATGTACAAATTAATCTAGAAGTGGGATCTAATGGATGTTTTTTAAAGTTTGATGGAGGTCTAGGGAGGAAACTAAAAAAAATCATAAAATATACCTAAATGAGGAAATCTATACGCCCGTCCCCCCTTAACCCCTTCTGTACCGGCGACGTCTTTTTAGCTTTATTCCGGCTACTATTAGACGATGTTATTCAGCTTAGGGGTTATGAAGGGCCTCCAGCAATTAACAGGCTTCGAACCATCGCACTTAACCTTTTTGACTACCACAGATCTTTCATAAACTGCACATAATTATCTAAATATAGCTAGCATAAAGTGAAACAGACGTCGCGGGTACAGTAGGGATTAAGGGGAGATTTCCACTTGAGGGATTTTTTTCTGGACCCCTTTCTCCCTCATGTTTAGCCCCATTGCTTTTGAGATTTTAAGACCTTCGCCCTAGTAGTTTGGATATTTTAAGACATTTTGCCCCATTTCTGTCAATTTTCAGACCATTCGTGCCATTTAGGTGTCGATTTTTTCCTGGCGAGCGATAGACAGCGAGCCTGTTATTTAAGGGGAACTGGCCTTCGGCCGGGAAATTTTCTACCGAAAAATTTACAAATTTATCTTGAAAGGGGGTCAAGGGGGAGTAATTTTAAGCTTGATGGAAGTCTAGGGAATCAACTAAAAACCTCCCCTTAAGGGACTATTGTTACATATGACTGTATGTGGTCATTGTATTGAAGGGGTTAACTCCAAGTAAGGAGTAGGCCTATTAGGAAGACGTTTTGAGGTACGATCCTATATTTATGATAAAGGTTAACCAATTAACTCCAAGCAAGTCGACTGATGCTGGGGTCACATATTCACGTATATCGCTCCCGTATGCTCCCGTCAGGCGTGATCGCCAATTTTGTGTTATGACGGGCGTAGTCCGGCCGTGTACGCCCGTATAGACTACGACTATTGCACTTCCCGACATACGTACCCTAACGGGGCCAGTGTTACGTCAGACGTAATGTAGTCGTATGGAGCTACGTACGTGCTTGCGACTTGCGTAAGCATGTCCCCGTTAGTCCGCCTGGGCTGCCCGATTTGCGGGAACACAGGCCACGCCCATGGCCACGCCCCCACAAGACCTACGTAGCTGAGGCCGTACGTCTTGTGAGTTTGTAGGCATTACGTGGACCGTGTCCGGACAATCGTAGGCACACCCGTCTGTCCAAACACAGACAAAGACAGTCTTTGTCAACCACGTAGGTCTGGGTTGGAATCTGGGAACTACAAAAGGGCAGGAATGGCCACACCATTCCCATTCCCAGTCCTTCATCGGCACCATGAACAACATCGCGGAATTCATCCTGGAGGAGTTCAATTTTGTGAACTCCCTTTATAGAGGAAAGACCATTCATCCTTGTAACCTTTAACCCGCTGAGTGCCAGCCAATTTTGACGGTGTGCTTCTGCCAGTGCCAGATTTTTGTTTTTGTTTTGGCTAAATCTATCAAGTTGGGAGAGAAAGGAAGGATAATGGTAAAAAAACACTCCCCTTGTCCATTTTCGCCAGAAATCAGGTCCCCGATGGTCCCCGAAAGTAGCTGAAAAGACACTATAGACTACAGAGACTTTTATGGTATCGGAATGTATGGGTGGGAGGGTGGTTTTCGGGCTGGTTGGGGGAAGGTAGAAGGGTAATCGACTTGTGTTACACATATGAAGCCGATTGGTGAGGTAGTTTCGCCACCACGGATTTTCCTTTTTTTCCTTATCTTCGTACGGATACGCTGGAAGTGGGTGGTGGGAGGCGGTTGGGGGTGTGGTGGGGGGAAGGCAGAAGGGTAAGGGACTTGTCACACAAATATGGAACCGATTGGTGAGGTAGTTTCGCCGCCACAGATTTTCCTTTTTTTACTTATCTTCGTACGGATACGCTGGAAGTGGGTGGTTGGAGGTAGTTGGGGGTGTGGTGGGGGGAAGGCAGAAGGGTAAGGGACTTGTCACACAAATATGGACCCGATTGGTGCAGTCGTTTCGCCGCCACAGATTTTCCTTTTTTTTCCTTCTGACGGGACCGACAGTCAACGAGTGGGTGGGAGGAGGGATTTGGGATTTTTGTGGTGGGTAGCCTAAAGGGTAAGGTACATGTGGTAAAAATATGAAAGCCATAGGTGCAGTCGTTTCGCTGCTACGATTTGTTTTCGGCAGGGTGCTGAGGGTGGCAGGGTTGGCTTGTTGGTTGCTGCTCCGGTGTGGTGAGAGGTGTGACTGGAGTGTCCCCCGCTGGTCCCCCGCTGGTCCCGTTGTCCCCCGTGACCCCACCGTACAACGGTGCCGCGTCTTCCCGCCAACCCGCAGTGCGGCGGTTCTGCCAGATGCGCCCGGACTTACTTTCACTTTCCCGTTTTACGTGAACATTGTACGATTGGCGGGAGAAACTTACGTTTTACCTGTCTAGCTGCTACGTTTTACGGGGCTGCATCCGTAAGACGTAGCAGCTAGCCAGGTAAAACGTATGCTTTCCCGACTTTTGACATACGTGAGCGCGAGCCCCGTATCTGATTCGAAATCCAAAACATACCGGGCGACCTTGGCCGCACCAACCACCTCCAAGACCAGCGTGGCTACGCCCGCCATGCGTACCAACCCCCACGACTAGACACAATTTCATTTACGTTTTGCGTACTAAGCCCTTACGTTTTACGTATTCGGTTGCCAACTACCAATAAACCTTCGTACGGGAGCATATACGTGAATGTGTGACCCCAGCATGAAGGTGTCTATCTTACTGGGTTATATATACTGTATAGGTTATATATAGTACTAGCAGGGGTACCCGGCATTGCCCGGGTAATCACCATAATCACCATCACTACTACTACCATAATCACCATCATCAATCACTACTACCACAATCATCACAATACTACTACTACCATAATCACCGGCCTCGACCTCCCTGTGCCTCATTAAACGGCGACCTCGATTTCGGCCGCTAAATGACCTCCGATTTTGGATCTGACCTCATCCGTATCCCCATTTTGGGGGGCTGCGAACAACTTTTGTTCCATACACCTTTTCGATCGGAGGCCTCCTTCTGCCCCAAACGGCCATTTTTTCGCATTTTTTCGCTCCCGTATACTACATAAGTTCTGCCGAAAATGTTATTAAACAAAAGTGTCTCTGATTTCCACTAAACTCGCCTAAAACCATCTCCAAAGCCTGGGCTTTCCAACGGTGCCCCACATTCCCACCTGGCACCAAAACTGTGGGAGGAGTTTAGTAACAAAGGTCGGGTAGTTGGGTAACTGACAAACAGAAACAGACAAACATTGACCTTTATTTATTAAGATAAATGTAATATAGGTATAGGGGAAAGTAAAGGTTCTCTGTATCCAAACCACTTTTATTATTAAGTAACAACTGAATGATGTATACAGCTGTACTAATATACAGTATAAGGGAAAATATATTCCTTCAAGAGAGAGAATATCTCCCAGACCTCCTGTTGTGTATGATTTCTGTTTCTAACTAACTCAAATCTTCCTTCAATACCTCTTACCTCTCTTGGTCACCTCCAAGCACCTCTCCAACACGTGATCTTAACTGGTCATACGATCAGTGCACGGGTGACATCAAAGTGCAAGAGTAAGCAAGAGTAAGCTTTCAATGCGTGGGAAAGGAGTCATGAACATCTAGAAGGGAGGAATGACCTCCAAGGTGTACAGGAAGTTACAATGAATATCTCCCTTTAAATACCTTAAAATTATATGAGAGATGTAATAATGATTGATAGTAAATAGTACAATAGTGAGATGTAGTACTATCGGCTGTTGTTTATTAATTCATTTATCCATACATTTTTTAGTTTCCTCGCTATACCTCCCTCAAACTTAGGAAAACATCCCCTAGACCCCCTCTCAAGATAAATTTGGCGAGCGCTAGCGAGCCAGCATATATATATTTTTGTTTTGACAGCAAGCTAAATTTGTACATTTTTCGATAGAAAAATGTCTCCGGGAAGCGGATTTCTCCATACAATGCTGGCTCGTTATCGCTCGCCAGGAAGAAATCAACACCTGGATGGCGATAAACGTCTTAAAACAGTTGGCTGAATGGGGCCGAATGAATACAAGCCAGGGAAAGAGAGAAAAGGAGAGAAAGGTAAAAAAAAGCCGGAGACTCCCCTTAAGGCATATTAGTGGTGTACTTTTCATGATGTTCTTAGGTTGCCGATCGCTTTCCATCCTAGAGTGATTCACCTTACTATCTCATGTTCATTGTATTTTGTTAGTTTCATTACTTGGCCAAGATAATTGTATTCTTCTACTTCTAAAATTTCGTTATCAATCCTAAATATTGTACGTTGAGCCTTGATTATCATTGCACATAACTTTGGTTTTGCATAAAATAACAACAATTAAGTATCGTAATGAAATAAGACATTGTAATGAAATAAGCTACAATAAGATAGGATAGCCAACATAATGATGAGCTACTGGTATTTACGTGCACGCCCTGTAAACAACATCTGTGCTACTGGTATTTACGTGCGCGCCCTGTAAACAACATCTGTGCTACATTGTATTTGTCCTGTCTTGGGTGTGTGGGTGTGTGTGTGTGTATGTGTGTTTGTCTTGCCTTGTGTTTGTACATGTGTATGTGTGTGTGTGTGTGTGTCGGTGAAAAACTATTATTATGAATTTTTTTAAGCTAGAGCGTTCATACTTGGTATGCATAGTAAGGGGGTCCCTAGGCAGGTTTTAGTGACAAAATAGAATTCCCCAGGGTGAAAGGGACGGAGAAAATGGGCGCGTTTAAAAGAAAATAGCCGTTTTGGGCAGAAGGAGGCCTCCGATCGAAAAGGTGTATGGAACGAAAGTTGTTCGCAGCCCCCCACAATGGGGGTACGGATGAGGTCAGATCCAAAATCGTAGGTCATTTAGCGGCCGAAATCGAGGTCGCCGTTTAATGAGGCACAGGGAGGTCGAGGCCGGTGATTATGGTAGTAGTAGTACAAGTCAGTCCCCCCAATCCGCGCCTATATGGGCGGCATTACACGACGTGTATTGGGATATGGAGAAAAATACATATGGGCGGCAGCCCGCATTTCCACACACATTTGACGGTAATTTTTGATCAAAATCAATACTAATTGGACAACCAAGCATACACAATAATAGAAACATAAACAAGTCATTCCTTACATTAAATTTAAATGCTATAAGTAGGTGAGAAGAGTGGGGGCTCCGAGGCAGACCTCCGCGACAGGGCGAGTTCATATAGCCTAGGCCTAGGCTATATGAACTCGCCCTGTCGCGGGGGTCTGCCTCGGAGCCCCCATGGTCTAGGCTATATGAACTCGCCCTGTAGCGGGGTCTGCCTCGGAGCCCCCACTCTTCTCACCTACTTATAGCATTTCAATTTAATGTAAGGAATGACTTGTTTATGTTTCTATTATTGTGTATGCTTGGTTGTCCAATTAGTATTGATTTTGACGTCACGATGACATTGTGGGAGACGCTTCCTGGAAGCGTCTCCCATAATGCCACCGTGAAGTCACCGTCTTCCCGCCGCCCGAGGGCATAGAGTACAGGGTGGGCGCGCGGAGTAGGGAGGGGGGGTGGCACTGAATACAAAAAACAGCATTTTTACACCACTCTTCAACCGTGATTCGTGTTTTGTGGGGTCAATACGTGTTTTAGGGATTTTGAGTACCTGTTTTACCCCTCGGCGCGGAATAGGGTAAACGCGGACTGAGGATATGTGTATTAGGGGGACTGACTTTGTGATGATTGTGGTAGTAGTGATTGATGATGGTGATTATGGTAGTAGAATTTAAACCCGGGCAACGCCGGGTACCCCTGCTAGTTTTATATATAGCTCATATATCAGATATTGTGTGTGTGGGTGGGTGGGTGTGTGTGAGTGCGGATGTGTGTGTGTATGTTTGGGTTTTCCTTACTACTGTGTGTGTGTATGTTTGGGTTTTCCTTACTACTGTGTGTGTGTGTGTGTGACTGTATGTATGTGTGTATGTTTGGGTTTTCCTTACTACTGTGTGTGTGTGTGTGTGTGTATGTTTGGGTTTTCCTTACTACTGTGTGTGTGTGTGTGTATGTTTGGGTTTTCCTTACTACTGTGCGTGTGTGTGTGTGTGTGTATGTGACTGTATGTATGTGTGTGTGTTTGGGTTTTCCTTACTACTGTGTGTGTGTGTGTGTGTATGTTTGGGTTTTCCTTACTACTGTGTGTGTGTGTGTGTGTGTGTTTGGGTTTTCCTTACTACTGTGTGTGTGTGTGTGTGTATGTTTGGGTTTTCCTTACTACTGTGTGTGTGTGTGTATGTTTGGGTTTTCCTTACTACTGTGTGTGTGTATGTTTGGGTTTTCCTTACTACTGTGTGTGTGTGTGTGTATGTTTGGGTTTTCCTTACTACTGTGTGTGTGTGTGTATGTTTGGGTTTTCCTTACTACTGTGTGTGTGTGTGACTGTATGTATGTGTGTGTGTTTGGGTTTTCCTTACTACTGTGTGTGTGTGTGACTGTATGTATGTGTGTGTGGGTTTTCCTTACTACTGTGTGTGTGTGTGACTGTATGTATGTGTGTGTGTTTGGGTTTTCCTTACTACTGTGTGTGTGATGATTGGTTTGTGGTTGTTCTTTCTAGTTTAACCCTTTCGGTATTCGAGGACGCTTCTCTTCATTACATTCTGGTTATCATTATTGTATTTTATTAAGTATAGGAAGAACCTGTGAGAGTCAGAGGGTTGACTGAGATGGATTTTAACCCTTTGATTCCCAGAGGTCCTCCCTAAGTTAAGTAAAATTGTCACATGTTAGCCAGAATAAAATGAGTTTATTCTGGTCACCATTAAACTATTTTCTTCAGCTTATAAGCCTCTGAATAACACGGGTCCTACTTAAGGGAGCTCAGACGGTATTGTGCAGCATAATTTACTGGTTCGGCTCAATGGTTTAAGGAGGGGGTTTAGTTTGCTCTCTAAACCTCTATCAAACTGTAAAAAACACCCACAAGACTCCCCTTCGATATAAATTTGTACATTTTTCAGTAGAAAAATTTCCCGGCCGAAGGCCGATTCCTCTTCAAATACAGGCTTGCTATCGCTCGCCAGGAAAAAAATCGACACCTAAATGGCACGAAAGTTCTTAATATTGGCAAATAAATGGGACAAAGGGTCTGAAAATCGCCAAACTAATGGGGCGATATGTCTTGAAATTTCATAACTAATAGGGCTAAACATGAGGGAGGAGGAGGACTCGAAAAAAAAAACTGCCTCCCCTTAAACTGCATAACATCGTTTAGCTTTAGCCAGGATAAGAGGTAGAATGGCGTCAACTTGCTGAAAAGGTTTGTTTCTATGTGGATGAGGGAGACAAAAGGCAAAACTGCCTGTGACGAGTGCCTCCCCCAGAGTTGAAAGAGTGACAGGGCCAAAATCAAGGATTGTTCGAGCCAAAATGTCTGGACACACGAAGTTTGAAGCAATTTAAGTCATAGGATGAGATAAAGATGGATCAGGGAGAGAGTTCTAGAGTTCAGCTGTTGAATAGAAGAAAGATTGGGAGTGCCGTTAAAGGGGTATGGTTCGTTTTTCTGGACCCCCTTCTCCCTCGAAATTAGTAGTTTTGATATATTAAAGTCGGCCCATTAGTTTGGCGATTATAACACCTTTTGCCCCATTTCGTTGTCAATTTTAAGACCTTTCATGCCATTTAGGTGTCGATTTTTTCCTGACGAGCGATAGCGAGCCTGTAAATTTAAGAGGAATCGGGCTTCGGTCAGGACATTTTCCACCGAAAAATGTAAAATATATCTTAAAGGGGGTCTAGAGTTTTTTTTTAGGCTTGGTAGAGGTCTAGCGAGGAAACTAAAATATAAATAAATGAATATATATATATATATATATATATATATATATAGATAGATAGATAGATAGATAGATAGATAGATAGATAGATAGAGAGAGAGAGATTGATTGATTGATTGATTGATTGAGATATATATATATATATATATATACACATACAGTATATATATATATATTATTTTTTTGTTATTGCCAAAAGGTACATATACAATAAGAATGATGATACATATAGTAATTAATGTGGCAAGTGCAGCTATCTAAGAAGTAGTTCATGTTAGCTAGCTATATAGGCATAATAAAATATATGAAGCTAAACAGCACATAGTTGCTTAACAATTATTAGATGTAATAAACAATATTCAAGCTATAATAATTTGTAGTGGTTCTTACTAAATTATACAATTGATATGTGACCTACTCAGTATGCTAAAATATATTAAAGATAAGGTAAGTATACATATAAACAAACCTTTTGCTTTCAGAGACTGCAATTAAGTACTAGTATTGATTAAGGAAACTTTGTTTGATTTTAGTTTTAAATGCAAATAAAGATTCAGAGCGTCTAACAGATTCGCTTAACGTGTTCCACAATTTCGGGCCCCCGTAATGTAGGCTACGTTGTCCATGTGTTGTTCTATAGTAAGGTAGTCGTAATGACTCCTGGACTCCTCGTGTGTTAAAATTGTGTGTCATTAAGTCAAAATTGCCATCTATGAGTAATTGTTGATTTAGATCTTTATATACAAAACGGACTGCTTGTGAAAAAAGAATATAATTTAATTTCAATAAACCAAGATCTTTATATATAGGTCAAGTGTGAGCGTTATACGATTGATAGGTAATAATTCGTAATATCTTTTTCTGAGCTAGAAATATGGCGTCTAAATAAGTGTTATTGGCTCCTCCCCAGATAGTAGCACAATAAATAATATGAGGATAAATTAAAGCAAATACATTTGTTTTAGTGAGTTGATGTTGAACGAATCTCTTGTTTTATAAACTATTCCAGTAATTTTAGATATTTTCAATGTTATGTCATATATGTGTGTTTTCCAGGTCATTGCGCTGTCGATGGTAACACCAAGAAATTTAGCTTCCTAACCTGCTCAATAATGTGTTCATCGATTTTAATGACAATATTGGGAATTTAATTCGAGCTAAAATGAGTCACTAAATAATGAGTTTTACCAAGATTGAGCGTTAAACTGTTTGATTTAATCCAATTAGAAACTTTTCTAATTTCTTCATTCATTTGGTTTGATAATTCGAGAATATTATTACCCTGTAGATAAATATTGGTATCATCGGCATAAAGTAGAAATTTTAGTGCTTGAATTTATATCATTAATAAACAAATTAAACAACACCGGAGAAAGATATATATATATATATATATATATATATATATATATATATATATATATATATATATATATATATATATATATATATATATATATATATATATATATATATATAGAGAGAGAGAGAGAGAGAGAGAGAGAGAGAGAGAGAGAGCAAAAACTAACCACTACCCCCTTAACGTTGGAATGGTTATAGACATACGGTATATAGTTACCAATATTTTGATATACTTAGCTGTATAATTATATATATATATTTTTTTTCTTATGCTTGTAGTTTAAGTAAGCATTTATTAATTACAAACTGTATATTTTATGTTTGTATTTCATTATATTTACATATATATATGTATATTTCCTAATTAATTTGCATTTACAGGTTATATATTGTTATTAGTAGTAGTTGTAGTAGTAGTTGTAGTAGTAGTTGTAGTAGTAGTTGTTGTAGTAGTAGTTGTTATTAGTAGTAGTTGTAGTAGTAGTTGTTGTAGTAGTAGTTGTTGTAGTAGTTGTTGTAGTAGTTGTAGTAGTAGTTGTTGTAGTAGTAGTTGTTATTAGTAGTAGTTGTAGTAGTAGTTGTTGTAGTAGTAGTAGTAGTAGTTGTTGTTGTAGTAGTAGTAGTAGTAGTAGTTGTAGTAGTAGTTGTAGTAGTAGTTGTTATTAGTAGTAGTTGTAGTAGTAGTTGTTGTAGTAGTTGTAGTAGTAGTTGTAGAAATAGACTTAAATTGCTTTAAACTTCGTGTGTCCAGACATTTTGACTCCAATGTCCTTTGAGTTTGGCTCTCTGTCACTCTTTTGGTTTTGGGGGAGACACTCGCTACAGGCAACCTGCCTTTTGTCTCCATCATACACATAGAAAAATAAAGTAGTAAGATAGTAACATTAAGGGGGCCCACCTCGTGTTTTGTTTCTCTCTTTCTCCCTGTCTCTCTGGGTTGTATCCATTCGGCCCCATTTAGCCTACTGTTTTAAGACGTTTATCCCCATCCAAGTGTCGATGGGGCGAGCAGTAGCGAGCCAGCATATTTTTTTAAATGTTTTTGACAGCAGGCTAAATTTGTACATTTTTCTATAGAAACATTTCTCCGGTGAAGTAAGTGCCAGTTCATGACTTACTAGGTTTTTTGAAGGATGATTTGCCGAATTTAGATTTGCCAATAAGTAATAATGTTTTCATGAAGCTAATTGAATTGTGCGTCCTCAACACTAACTTTTCTGTGAATGGTAGGTTTTTTCGCCAAACATTTGGTTGCGCAATGGGTAATCCACTCTCCCCGATCATTTCTAACCTGTTTATGGAATATTTTGAGACTCGGTTTTTACTAAAATATGTAACTTTAGACTTCCTTGGTTTAGATATGTTGACGATATGTTGTGTCTTTGGCCTACCAATCAAAATTACCATTCATTCCTTAATAAACTTAACGATCTTGTCCCCTCGATTTCATTCAAAATTGAAGAAGAAGTAAACAATAAACTACCTTTCCTTGATACCATGATTATAAATAATAATGGTCACTTAAAATTTAAAGTATATAGAAAGCCGACTCTTGTAGATTCCTATATTAATTTTTTCTCCAACCATCATATTAAAGTAAAACTGTCAATTTGTTCAGGTATGTTTCTAAGAGCATTAAGGATATGTAACCCAGAATTCATAGATAACGAATACAAACAAATCTATAATCTAGCCAAGACACTCTGCTATCCTGAAAGTCTTGTTGATCAAAGTTTAGCCAAAGCCGAAAAAACCTTCTATAATGTAAATAATAAAGCTCCCTTTTCAAGGAAAAATATCTTAGTTTTGCCATATCATGATGAATTAACACCACTCACAACATTTCTTAAGAATTTGAATATAAATGTAGTATTCAATTATGAAAACTCCGTCAAGTCTACTTTGATCAAAAACAGCCCTAAAAATGATGCAGGTGGTGTATATTTCATTCCGTGTAAAGGATGTAATGACATATACATAGGACAAACTGGAAAAAGATTAGAGGTGAGAGTTAAACAACACAAACAATCAGTAAGGTCAGCTCAAGAATCTAATGGTATTTTTAAACATAAACAAAGACAAAACCATCATGCAAATTGGGATGAGGCTAAGATGATCTACTGGTCAAGCTGCTATTATGAAAGACTATTTGCCGATTCCGCCTTGATCAGAGATTGTATAAACACTATGAATCTAAATGATGGCCTTTACAAAATAGATAACATCCTGCTAAATCTCCTCAATGAAAATGATAAAATAAAAAGAGCTAGAAATAGATGTCCAGACCGTCAGATCATAGATTGAAACAGCTTGTAGTTTGACATCTGACCCTTTATGTGAGGTCTATCTTCATAGTATTAGATTGTTAGGTACCTTATTAATACTATACACATGAGGTATGATCACTATGTATTTTCTTTGTGTTTTGTTTAGTTTTATAATAATTATTGTATATATGTATGTTTATGTATGTATACAGTACATGTGTGTACTTACTCTAGTTGTATTGCGGGAGTGAGCATGCTCGTTATTTCCCGCCTCCTATATGTGTAGGTGTTATATGTATCGTTGGAATGGCTGTGGATGTGTGTGTAGTCTGTATTTTTAGCCAATTGGCGACATCGGAAACGAAGGCTTAGGGTGGATCTGTATGGTACCATTCTCACTATAGACGGTACCGTCTCGCCCGAAGGCTTAGGTAGCCATCAGCTTAGGTGAACCATATGATACCCATCTCGCCTTGTACCATTTTTGCCAACCCCAGATGGGACGTCACAACGTCGTCCACTTATTCCAGGTACCTATTTACAGCTAGGTGAACTGAGGCTAACACATGAAAGGAGACAAGCCCAATTTGTCTCCGCCCGGCCGGGGATTGAACCCCCGACCCCTCGTGTGTGAGACGAGAGCTCTACCTACTAGGCTACGGGCTGTGTGTGTATGTATATGTGTGTTTATGTATAATTTATATACTGTGTAGCTGTGAGGGGGATTAGCCAGGTGTGGGCTATTCGGCCTTATAAGTAGGGTTGGGTATGGGTAGGATCTGCCTTGTGTGACCTTTCGGCTTTCTGCAGACTCCCATAATTTTTTGTTTCTTTTTCTATTTTTCTTATATATGTAATTTTTATGTGTATGTATGTAATGTTGTGTGTATACAGTATGCATGTATATGTGTATGTATATGTAATTATATGTATTTCTACAGGTATATGTTGTCTTCATATTTACATAAGTTACGATAACAGTTTGAAAGGGATCTGCAAGTTCATTGAGGTGTATTAAATTGTATATATGATTAGATTGTATTGTTAGGCACATTTCAATGTATATATGTACATATATTTTGTATATAAATTAAGTATGTTCCTAAAAATATGGCAACAAAACGCAAACTGAAAGACATTGTGGGCTTCTCGGTCAACTGTAATGATATTCCTATAATACAACAGTGTCACAAGTTAAATATCTCGGACTGAAACTGGACGCGAGTTTGTCAGGTGAAACAATTTTGGAATCTATCCTGAGTAAGTGTAGAGCACGTATAAAATACCTGTATAGACAGGTGGGATGCTTGCCCGCGGCGACCAAAAAGACCCTCTGCCAAGCGCTTGTTCAATGTCATTTTGACTATTCTGTGTCATCCTGGTACTCTGCATCATCTAAATCAGCACAGCACAAACTTCAGGTCACTCAAAATAAAATGGTTAGGTTCATGCTGAACCTAGGACCCAGATCACATGTTGGCCAGGAACAACTTCAGTCACTAGGTATGCTCAATGTCTCTGACAGGGCCAAACAAATCAGGCTAACTAATGCCTTCAAAATTTTCTATGACAGAGCTCCAGAGTATCTAAAGAATGATTTTGTTAAAGCAAATGAGAGGAGTGGACATAATACAAGAAACATGATGTTTAATTTTAAGGTCCCGAGAATCCAAGGACAGGGTAAACAAACATTCTTCTTCACTGCCATCAAAAACTGGAACGACCTACCCCAGTCAGTCCGTGAAAAGAGAACACTGTATTCCTTCAGACGTAGCCTGAAGGAGCACCTGAACCGGACAGCTGCGAGAAGGGAGCACCAAGCTTATGTCTACTACTAAATACGACATAAGAGATAGACAAACCAAACTGAAATGATTACTGATTACGGATTACTGATATTTACTATAGGATGTAAGGTATCTTAAAATAACCCCCTAGAAATACTTTCTCTAAAGTATCTATTTCTTTATCCTCCCCTTTTCCCCAGCTAACCTAATCCCACAAGGACCCCAATGGAAATACGCCTAACGGCCTTATTGGGCTATCCTTAGTTGGAATTATGCAAGGCTGGTACATGTCATATTTGTAACAAACTATGTGGTACCAACTCTGTAAATTGCTGACTGAATAAATATTATTATTATTATTATTATTAACAGGCAGTAGGCTGGCAACACTTTTTGTATTTATATGCTAGTTAGCAACTCACAGATGATTTAGGACGGGTATTTAAGCCTCACTCTCCCCCTATTTTCTTGTATTAGGCTATTACCCTGAAGATGTCTTGAGAGAATAGACGAAAGCTTGGTGTTCCATTGTTTCAATTTTCCTAGCGAGTTTTACTATATATATATATATATATATATATATATATATTTGTTTATGTATTTTACAGTAACTTCGCTAGACCTCCATCAAGCTTAAAAAAAGACCCCCTAGACCCACCTTCAAGATAAATCTGAATTGTTTTCGGTAGAACAATGTCCGAGTCGGCTCCTCTTAGAATAACAGGCTCGCTATCGCTCGCCAGAAAAAAAATCGACACGTAAATGACAAGAAAGGTCTTTATATTGACAAAGAAATGGGGCGAAAAGTCTTAAGATCGCCAAACTAATGGAACGAACGTCTTAAAATCTCCAAGGTAATGGGACTAAACATAAGGGATAAAAAACAACTCCCCCCCCCACTCCCCCTTAAAATACCCGTTATTAGGTTTGTACAATCATCGATCGTTTTAGTAGTGCCTGGGCCGGTATTTATAAAGCACTTTTAGGCCTAAAAGCAGCTTTTAAAGATGGCGCCAACTTTTAAAACTTAAAAGTTGGGCAAAAAAACTTTTAGCGCTAAAAGTAGCTTTTAAACCCAGCGAAAACTAAAAGCTCCCCTTGGGACTGTTAGCGCTTAAAAGTTACTTTTAGAGGACGATGAAGATGATTGAATAACAAATCCGCCACCCCCTGCCGAGGAATGTTCATGTTAGAAAGATTAATTGGATTAATAGGCCTATAGCGAGTTAATCGAAGTACACCATTTAAACCATGAAGGAGACAGAAGAACAAAGCTCTTAACCCAGAGATGAAAGTGTGTAGGCCTAGTATACCCTACGTTATTTGGCAACGGTCAAAATGTAACTGAATGAGTAACTCATGGTGGTATGATTGTAGGTTAGATATATTATCAAGTGCAGTATGTTAGGTAACTCTTGATTCTATCCATAAATTCCATATACCACCCCGCACATCATACTACCCAAAGGTGATCCACTGTGTGTTCTCCAACGAATAAGCTATATTAGAAAGTAACCTACCACCTTATGTATCAACCTACTTTAAACATTTCGATTCATAATGTATATATATGTCCGACTACATATTTTGCCGCGGTCGGTCTCTCTATTTTTTTTAGATGGGTAAATCCTCCTCGTCCTCCGCCCACAACCTCGACAGTTCCAGCGTCCTCGTTGACAAATGCCTATACTGTACTTGTTGGAAGAACACTAACAAATAGACCAAATTAAAGGAGTGTAGAAGGACTAAGATATAATATTGGATTGTCACAAGATAGGCCTATTTCATAACATCCGAGAACAAGTAGCCTATTTGCACCCTATTTTTTCGCAAATTGCCGTAAACTGGGGTGATTTCGGATAGGATAAGGATAAGGATATTATGGGGGATAATTTTAAGAGGCTTCCTGGATTACGGCGCACGGCGCATTATCACTACACATCACTTGACCTAGTTAAATCTCTACAATGTGTTTACAGTCATGAGAAATTGTAAAAAACAAACTCGAAAAATTTCCGAAATTACCCCACTTTACGAATTGTGAAAACTCGCGAATTTGGCAACTATCTCAGATGCTGCCACACCGGAGTATGCAATTGTTTTCGTATGGTAAATATATTACCCTTTCAATTTAGCAATATATAATAGATTTCACAATAACAAAATATTGCATAATTACCCTAATGTTTTATAGTAATTAGTATATGCAATTAGAAGCCTATACTTACCTATTAAACGTTATTCATCGATTGTAATCTTGCTAGATGTAGCGAACTAGCGGTTGTGGCAGCCTTCTTAACGCTTCCACTAAAAGCTGCTTTTAAATGTTTTATGAATAACTTTTAATGATTTTCTTTTAGTTAAAATTACTTTTAGGGAAATTTTTAAATTATTTTATAAATACCGGCCCAGGTCCTTCCTAAGCTCAATAATATCGTCTAATAGTTGCCAGAAGATTATGACACGGACGTTTCCTGGCACTGAAGGGGTTAACTCCCGCAGATCCTTCCTAAACTGTATAAAATCGTCTACCGATAGCCAGAATACACGGTCAAAACACGTCATGATCCTGAAATGGTTAACCCCTTCAGGATTGTGACGCGGGGGGCAGGTTTCTCTGGCTATTATTAGAGGGTTTTCATCAGCTTAGGACGAATTTGTGGGAGCTATAGAGGGTTAAGGGGAGGGGAGTCGCTTTTTTCTGGACTCAATTTTCAGACCTTTCGCCCCATTTCGTTGTCAATATTAAGACCTTTCGTGCTATTTAGGTGTCATTTGTTTTCCTGGCGAACGATAGTGAGCCTGTAATTTTGGAAGAACCAGCCTTTGGCCGGGACATTTTTCTACCGAAAAATGTACAAATTAATCTACAAAGGGTATCTAATGGATGTTTTTTTTAAGTTTAATGGAGGTCTAGAGAGGGAACTAGAAAAATAATGAATAAATTAAAAAATCGACCAAAAAGTGAACCATACCCCCTTAATGAAGATAGTTTTTACCTCTTTCATTCCTAGAGATCCTTCCTACACGGCATAAAATCGTCTAACGATAACCAGAATGCAACAGCAGTATGTGTCCTCAAATACTGAAAAAGTTAAGGGTTAGCCCCATTAGCTTTTTATATTTTAAGACGTTCGCCTCACCGAAAAATGTACAAATTTATCTAGGGGGTGTTTTGTAAAGCTTGATGGAGGTCGAACAAGGAAACTAACAAAAAAAAAAAAAAAAAAAAAATTCACAAACCAAAATTCAAGCTCTACCCCCTTGATGAACTGGCCTAACAAACAACATGAATAAGAACAAAAATAATGATGCTGACAAACAATACCACATGCAAAAGAAGCACAGACAAATAGAAAGCAACACCGTAAACAGACCTCGTAGGGATGTGATAAAGAGTAATCCAGCTAGCTCTCACAAACACCTCCTCCTCCTTTTCATTTCACTACACTAAACAAGCACACCACACTTCTTCCCCATACACCAAACAAGCGACTATCGAACTTTCAAATTTGAGGGAGACACTTGTTACAGGTACTTTTGTCATTTGTCTCCTTCATACACATAGAACCTGCTGGACACACACTTCACTGACAGGAGAACAAAAAACACCTACTGAATATCATAAACAAAAACACTTACATCTCTTAAAGTATAACTAACACACACACACACACACACACACACATTCGCACACACAAAACAAACACACGCACTCTCTCTCACACACTCACACTCTCTCTCTCTCTATCTCTATCTCCCCCTCACACACACACACACAGTAACAATATCCTTGAATCCTCCAAGACAAAGGCACACAAAGTAATTAAGAAAACACATGAGCACCAAAGAGGGATGGACACTCTGGGAAAACAAACATTGGGATTTAATACACACAAAAAATGGTTGTCGGCATACCATGAACATGCACGGGAATTACAATAATATTTTCCGAGTGTTAGGCTCAGACATCCGGTGACGTCATTGTTGAGAGAGAGAGAGAGGGGGGGGGGGTAATAAAATAGAGTCATGTGAGAGATAGAAAGGAGGAGAGAAATAAGGGATATATTGTATGGAAGAGAGAGTTACATAGAGTTTCATATATACAAGAATATAATATAAAGCGAATGAAGAACAAGAAGGTTTTCGACGATTATCTGTGTATGAGGCACACGATTAACACATTGTTTAGAGTTGGATATAACAAGGGTGGTTACGGGTTCAGTAATAAGGGATGCACGAGTATCATTCAATATAAGTGCAAGATGGGTGCATGCTTAGGTCATTATGGGATACTTACTACAGTCACGAGGAGAGAACTTCACAAGATATAACTGAACACAAAATGGGATATATCAAGGGCTACGTCCCCCTTCCCCCGGGGGGTGAGGGGACAAAATAAAATTGCTTGAAACCTATTCTGGCACCGCCTTAGTAGGCATGCCAATTATGGGCTCTGCATGTTGAAAACTGAGGGAGTAGTTCGTGAACAAACAGACAGACAGACAGACAGAAAGTTCCCTTTATATATATATATATATATATATATATATATATATATATATATATATATATATATATTCAGTATTTACACCGGAATACTACATTGAATTAATAAATATACGAATATTGAATACTGTAGGAGTATGTATTGTGAAGTGGTTATATTGATAATAGTAATGTTCGTGTAATCCAAATATCTGTGGTTTGGGTATTGGTTAGGCATGTATTGGTGGACAAATATAACTAGCTGCGACTTAACCCGTTCAGTACCAGTGACGTCTTCTTCATATGATTTCAGCTACGTTTAGACGACTTTATGAAGATTAGGAAAGCTATATGGTAGCTAAAAGAATTAATTGAGATAGTATGTAGCCTTGTAATGGGTAGACGTCCTTCCTAAGATGAATGAATTCGTCTAATAGTTAACAGAATCAAATTAAAAAGACGTCGCCCATACAAAAGGGGTTAAGGACAATAATTCTGCCAACCATTCTTAAGGCCGCGTCTCACACAGTACGTTAGCCGCCGATCACAGCCGATATTTTCAAAATATTTGAATTTTTCCGGGATTGTCTGACATCGTCTGTGATCGTGTAAAAAGATCGCCTCGTATCGTGGTAGGCGAGGGCTGGTCGAGTGGCGCGGAAATGGTCGGCGGTGATCGGCCAAAAAATAGTGGCTGCACTAAATTCTGGCCGATAATCGGCAGAAAAAACGGTTAAAAAACCGTTAAATTTGATCGTGTGACGCCCGTGTATATGTTGTGCAACGAGCGTATGTGAATCCTGGGATATCTTCATTGTCATCATCTGATCGATGGTTGATTGTGTATGATTTTAGTCTATATATTATAATGTGTGTGAGTAGTTTGTGTGTGTGTGTGTGTGTGTGCGTGTTTGGTTGTGTATTATTTAGTTTATATATATTGTGTGTGTGTGTGTGTATGTTTTTGTGCGTGTGTGTGTGTGTGCGTTTGCGTGGTTGGTTGTGTATTATTTAGTTTATATTTATTGTGTGTGTGTGTGTGTGTGCGTTTGCGTGGTTGGTTGTGTATTATTTAGTTTATATATATTGTGTGTGTGTGCGTGCGTGTGTGTGTGTGTGTGTGTGTGTGTGTGTGTGTGCGCGCGTTTGCGTGGTTGGTTGTGTATTATTTAGTTTATATTTATTGTGTGTGTGTGTGTGTGTGCGTGCGTGTGTGTGCGTGCGTGTGTGCGTTTGCGTGTTTGGTTGTGTATTATTTAGTTTATATATATTGTGTGTATGTGCGTGTGTGCGTTTGCGTGGTTGGTTGTGTATTATTTAGTTTATATATATTGTGTGTTTGTGTGTATTATTTTAGTCTATATACCGGTACTGTATTGTATGTCTGCGAGTAGTTCTCTCTCACTCACTCACTCTCACTCTCTCTCTCTGCGTGCGTGTGTGTGTGTGTGTGTGTGTGTGTGTGTGTGTAGCCTATAGTTAACATAAACATTACAAGTTTACTAAAATACATCCACTTGTAAACTAATGATATACCGTACTGCATCAAAGTCAGTGTATACCAGATCGTGTAATGATATAGGTATACATTCACCTATCGACTACTTAACTACAGCGTATTATTATTATAGTTTTATTCAAGTATATTGGGGTTTGTAATTGATGATTAATGTTAAGAACGGGGTGTTATTTATAAATATATATATATATATATACAGTATATACTGTATATACATAGGGCGGTTCCTTTGCCGTGTCAATATCGTGTGTGGCCTACAACGGTCGTATTTATCATTCAACGTATGTGCATCTGTTGTGCTGTAAAAGTATGGTTGTCAACCAAAAGCGGCATTATCGTGCTCTTAACGTACTTTAAATGTATGACGAACGTGTGATAGCCGAGTGAGTAGCGTCGCCGGTCAGCGATTTATTCTACAACGGCCGTGTTGCCGGCGTGTATGACGTGTGTGTGACGTGTGTGTGTTGAGTGACTGTCGAGGGTTTGTTGTACAGCAATCGTGTGCCTGCGAGGATCGTGCAGTGATCCAGTGATTCGATTACAATCGGCGAAAAAGTGCAAGTCGTCCTCTGTCGGCAGCTGTCGAGCGGTGGCCGTACTGTGTGAGACACGGCCTTTAACGTGGACGGTTTCTTCTGGTCGGGAGAGTCGGTTGTAGGAGAGAGAGAGAGAGAATGTGTGAGAACAGTGAGAGAGTGTTAGAGTAGTAGAGAATGTGTGTGTGTGTGTGTAAGAGAGAGAGAGAGAGAGGGGGGGGGAGAATGTGTGAAACGATTGAGAGAAAATGTGTGAGAGAGTGTTAGAGTGAGACAGAATGTGTGTGGGATAGATCGATAGAACAAATTGTGTGAAAAAGAGTGAGACAGAGAGAGAGAGATAGAATGGGTGTGTGTTTGATAGGGAGGGAGCCAATGTGTGAAAAAGAGGGAGAAAGAGAGAGAGAGAGAGAGAGCAGGCAGGCAAGAATGACGTAATACATAGGCCTACTGGTTTAGGGGAAAGGTCAGAATTCTTGGAAAGGAAAAACTATAGTAGGAGAGAGAAAGATAGAGATAATGTGTGAGAGTGAGATAGAGAGAGATAATGTGTAAAAAAAGTGTTAGTGAGATATAATGTGTCTGTGTGAGAGAGAGAATGTGTGTGTGATAGATAGAGAGAAAAGATGTGTGAAAAAGACTGAGACAGAGAGAGAGAGGATGTGTGTGTGTGTAAGATGGATAGAGAGAAAATGTGTGAAAAAGTTAAAACAGAGAAAGAGAGAGAGAGAGAGAGTTATACAGGCCACATAGATAGAATCACTTTAACCCCTTGAGGATCATGACGCGTTTTGACAGTTTATTCTGGCTATTATTAGACGATTTTAGACAGTTTAGAAAGGATATGTCGGAATTATTGGGGTAAAGACTATATCCATTAACCCTCTGACTTCCATGTACGCTTCCTAATCTGAATAAAATCGTCTAATAATAGCCAGAAACAAAAGAAATGCGTAATCAGAGCTTGAAAGGGTTAAGCATCTACACTGTAAAATATATATATACCCGAAATTTAAACGGTTAACCTTCTCTGGTGCGACTAGACACTTTTATTATTATGTTCTCTCCACCAACCAACTTTACTCCTAAACTCGATTAATGAAATTAACAAACACATATGGCAGTCCGGGGATTCGAACCTAGGATGCTCACACCGAAAATCAACACACTTATGCATTGCACCACGAAGACAGTTAAAGAAAGGTGGACAAGCTTACGATTTATTATGCAGTTTCGAATCCTACATATCAATCTAAGCATTCATTAGCTATCATTAGGCAATTTTATTCTTGCTAACATTAAACCATTTTATTCTGGGTAACATAGACCATTTTATTCTAGTTAACATTAGACCATTTTATTCTAGTTAACATGGCCAATTTTATTTTGGTTAACATTAGACAGTTTTATTCTGGCTAACACTAGACAATTTTGATCTGGCTAAAGTTAAATACTTTATTCGACTTAGCAAGGACCTCAGTGTGTCTCAAAGACAAAACTGTATATCAAATTAATTGAGATTTAGTTACTATACTCCTTTAAATGCTAGATGAGCTGTCTCAACCCTTTCGGTACCGGTGCCGTCCTTTAATCTTTATTGTGGGAACTATTAGACGAGTTTAGTCAGTTAAAATGGGCTTCCAGTAATTTACAAGCTACGAACCCTCTCACATAACCCTTTTTACTACCATTACTCCTTCTTAAACTACACAAAATGATATGAAAAAGACGTCGCCGGTATAGCAGGGGTTATATATGTATAATATTCTAGTGTTAGTACGAATAAGATAGAAAAACATCATAGTATTGAAAGGGATACCAATGGACATCAGTAAAAGGAAAGGACAACAAAACAAAGGCTCTCTCCTCACCCACCACTTCCGTTGGTGAGACTGATTGATGACGCGTTTCTTTAGTGTATTCTATCTATCCTTAAGGGGGGAGGTACTCGCTTTGTCTGGACCCCCTTCTCCCTCATGTTTAGACCCATTATTTTTGCGATTTTAAGACGTTCGTTCACTAGTTTGGCAATTTTGAGACCTTTCGCCCCATTACTTTGTCAATATTTAGAACTTTAGTGCCGTTTAGGAGTCGTTTTCTTCCTGGCGAGCGATAGAGAGTCTGTAATTTTTTTAAGGAACCGGCCTTCGGCCTGGACATTTTTCTACCGTAAAACGTACAAATATATCTTGAAAAGGGGTATAGGAGGTATTTTTTAAGCTTGATGGAGGTCTAACGAGGAAACTAAAAATTAAATAAATAAATGAATAAGTAGCCCCTAAATACAAGCACTATACCCCTTAAGCAACTTCATTTGGGATAGGAAGAAAGTGTGAGAATATGGGAGTTAATTGGTAGAGTTATCCCGCTTTTATTTCTAGAGATCCTTCTTAAACTGCATAAAATGGTCTAATGATAAACAAAATACAATGTGAAACTATGTCTTAGATCCTCAAGGGGTTAAATTTATAGTAAGAAAATCGGTGTAGGACTGAACATTTTAGAAGGATAGTGTAGAGAAAAGAGAAAATCAGAAATGTTACAGCAGTTTACGATAATATTCTAGGACATACTGTATACGCCAGGCTGTCAAATGTTACAGCAGTTTATGATAATATTCTAGGACATACTGTATACGCCAGGCTGTCAAATGTTACAGCAGTTTATGATAATATTCTAGCACATACTGTATACGCCAGGCTGTCAAATGTTACAGCAGTTTATGATAATATTCTAGCACATACTGTATACGCCAGGCTGTCAAATGTTACAGCAGTTTATGATAATATTCTAGCACATACTGTATACGCCAGGCTGTCAAATGTTACAGCAGTTTATGATAATATTCTAGCACATACTGTATACGCCAGGCTGTCATGTTACAGCAGTTTATGATAATATTCTAGCACATACTGTATACGCCAGGCTGTCAAATGTTACAGCAGTTTATGATAATATTCTAGGACATACTGTATACGCCAGGCTGTCAAATGTTACAGCAGTTTATGATAATATTCTAGCACATACTGTATACGCCAGGCTGTCAAATGTTACAGCAGTTTATGATAATATTCTAGGACATACTGTATACGCCAGGCTGTCAAATGTTACAGCAGTTTATGATAATATTCTAGCACATACTGTATACGCCAGGCTGTCAAATGTTACAGCAGTTTATGATAATATTCTAGGACATACTGTATACGCCAGGCTGTCAAATGTTACAGCAGTTTATGATAATATTCTAGCACATACTGTATACGCCAGGCTGTCAAATGTTACAGCAGTTTATGATAATATTCTAGCACATACTGTATACGCCAGGCTGTCAAATGTTACAGCAGTTTATGATAATATTCTAGCACATACTGTATACGCCAGGCTGTCAAATCAGAGCATTTTGGTGTTAAGTCTAATCTTCTAGTCTTCTATATATGCTACGAGCTGTGTACTGTGTGACCCTAGCTTAGACTCTTTCTAGTCGCTTTATGTCGTAACTGCATACTCAAGACCAAATTTGAGCACCAGAGAGAGACAATGAGGGGGAGATATAATGGGAAGTATGAAAGAAAACAATCTGTTCAAAATGGAAGTATAAAAAATATATGTATAGAAAGAAAGAAAGAAAGAAAAATAGAGAAAGATAGTATGTATGAGGGTACAAAGGAGTACAAAGGAAATCAAGCAACAACAGATCTAGTGACCCTTCTAGGTTGCTTGTCCTCCAAAACACTGAGGATCAAGTGTCCAAACAGTGGTTTAGAGTGGGTAAGGGAACATTGGAAAGGGAATTACTGCCCTGGAACTAATGTCCGTGGCAGGATTAGGAAGTTAGTAGGGGACAGATGGGTTAGTAACTGAGGGGGGGATAAAATAAAGTTATTCATTTACAAACGCAGTCAGTCGCGGGTTTGAAGCGAGATATTTGTCTAGGCGGAGTTTAAATGAATCAACGGTGATGCAGTCTATAACGTTTCGGGGAAGCCCATTCCACAAGTTGACAACTCGATTGAAGAAGAAATTCTTAGATTCGTGTGAGTTAAAAGATTTACCAATAATTTTGCAACCGTTTCCCCGCGTGTAATTAGATTGGTCGATAGTGAAGTACTTACTACAGTTCATATTGTCGATGCCTTTGATGATTTTGAACACTTGAATTAAGTCACCTCTTAATCTGCGCTGGGTTAAAGGAAATAGATTTAATTCTCTAAGACGCTCTTCGTATGGTTTGTTCTTTAGGCTAGGTATCATTTTGGTAACTCTACGTTGAACTCGTTCTAGCTTGTTTATATCTTTTGGTAATAAGGGCACCAGGATTGAACGCAGTATTCCAGAAGAGGGCGGACTAAGGAATTGTAAAGGGTTAGGATAACTTCTTTGGATTTATGCTCAAATGACCTGCCTATAAAGCCAATTATTTTGTTTGCCTTCTTAACAACTTCTGAACATTGTTGACTCGGTTTTAGGTTACTCGATATTGTTACTCCCAGATCGGTTTCTCTCATTCTTAAGCTGAGTGCCATTCATCGAATAGTTTGCTTTCTCATTTAGGTATCCGATATGTAGTACTTTACATTATCCGCATTGAAACTCATTTGCCAAATTTGGGCCCAACATGACAATTTATCTAGATTGTGTTGCATATCGTCAACTTGTTCTTTTGAGAGTACGCTATTTGCAATTTTTGTATCGTCAGCAAATTTTGAGATTGTACAGGTGAGGCCCTCATCTATGTCGTTGATGTAAATTAGAAAGAGAATTGGTCCTAGTACCGATCCCTGGGGTACCCCGCTACTTACATTGGTCCATTTAGATGCCTTACCGTTTATGACTACTCTTTGCTTTCTGTCGCTGAGCCAATTTTCTATCCATTTCAACACACCGTCTTGTATTCCATGCGCTTTTAGTTTTAGCAGTAAACGTTTGTGGGGAACTTTGTCAAAGGCCTTTTGAAAATCAAGGTATATAATATCTACAGCTTTACTCTCATCGTAGAGGTTGAGGATATCGTGGAAGAAGTCTAAGAGGTTTGTTAAACAGGAACGTTTTTTACGAAAGCCGTGTTGAGTATCTTTAAGTATGTTATTTTCCTCTAAGTGATTTACGAGTCTGTCTCGTATGACCGTTTCTAGCATTTTACATACAACTGAGGTTAAGCTAATTGGACGATAGTTACTGGGTAGGGATTTGCTGCCTTTTTTTAATATTGGTGTTACGTTGGCTAGCTTCCACTGATCAGGCATAGTTCCAGACTGCAAGGATTTATTGAATAGTAATGTCAGTGGTTTGGAGAGCTCATCCTTAGCTTCCTTCAGAACTCTAGGCGAGATTGTATCAGGTCCAGGCGTTTTATTTACCTTGAGTTTATCTAAACAATTCAATACTTCTCTCTCTGTAACGGTGATATTGCTTAGAACATCTGAATTATCAATCTGAATCGGCGATGGTGTAGGGATATCACAGAGGTCTTCTGTTGTAAAAACTGATGCAAAGAAGGTATTGAGGGCATTACTCATTTGTACTTCGTCTTTGGTGTATTCTCCATTTTCATCGACTAACGGTCCAACAGTTGAAATAACTACTTTTTTCTTTCTGATATAACTATAGAATTCTTTCGGGTTTGTTTTACTTTGATTCGCAATATGTAACTCTAGGGTCTTTTTACTTTGCTTAATTAACTTTTTGGCTTTGCGTCGTAGCTCTACAAATTTCACCCGTTCTTCGTCATTTTGTGAGGATTTTAATCTATCATTAGCAAATTTTTTAGCAAGCAGGCAGTTTGAAATATCTTTATTCCACCATTTGGGCTTATTATTATGGCCTGGACGCCTTATTTTCGATGGTATGCAGTCTTGCACTGCTTTTAGGTAAGTAGTTTCGAATAACTTCCAAGATGTATTTATGTCGTTATTGTTAATTAAAAAGCTCCAGTCAGTTTCTTTAAACATAGCTCTAAGTTTATGGAAGTTTGCTTTCTTGAAATTAGGGACTTTTTCGATGCTACTATTTGGTTCGTTACTAGTAAACTTTAAAGTGAAAGTTATCGTACGATGGTCGCTGTTACTGAATTCATCACCAACATTCAAATTCTCTATTAATTCTTCTTTTGTTGAAAGTACAATGTCAAGAACGTTATTACCACGGGTCGGCGTTTCGAACAAATTGATAAAGCGAACTCTCTTGCAAGTTCGTATACAAGTCATGTCCGGAGTGTGAAGTAAGAGTATCGCCCCACTTGGTCACAGGTAAATTAAAGTCGCCAAAAATTACGGTATCTTGTGAGTTACTTACATCTGCAATTTGTTCGTAAATTTCTCGGTCAGTTTGCACTGATTGAGCTGGAGGTCTGTATATTAATGCAAGTATTATTTTGTACCTTTATTATTCTTTATTAGCACAAAAGATGCGTCGACGTTCACAATTTGAGGTTTTGACAAGAGGGTAGGGTTAAGACTGTCTTTGATATAAAGTAAAACGCCACCTCCATTTCGATTTATTCGGCTTTTCTCAAACATTACATAACCGGGAAGTGAATACTCTGCTAAAAAGTCTCTATCTTCTGTATTGAGCCAAGATTCTGTTATGCCAATCACATCATAATTTTCTGTAAACACTAGCACCTCTAAATCTGAAAATTTATTGCGTATGCTACGAGCGTTTGCATAGAAAACCTTTAAATTTGTTATTTTAGAACTCACGGAACGCTCTTTAATAATATTTTTGGTTCTTGTCGGATCTACATTTATGTTCATGGCTGTCCTCGGTCCTCGCTGTCTTCGGTCCTTATCGCTGGTGGTCCTCGGTTGCCTCTGTTGCCTCTGTTCTGGGTGAGAACGATTATGGGAACAGCGAGTGAAAACAATCGGTTCAAATTATCAAGCAAGAGAGAGAGAGAGAGAGAGAGCATCGTTACTACAGCAAAATAATTCAATCGGTACCACCAAAGTTCTGTGTGATCAAGAACTTTTTTGTATTGCCCGAATTCCCATTCCCCCCCCCCCCCCCCCCCCTGTTCTAATTCCGGGGAAAAAAAAGTTTATTCCAGCCTTTGCAACAGAACCACAGTCAACTTTGGGGTGTTCTGGAATATGTCGATCGTATTTTGTTTGATTTTGGTTAGTTTAGGCCTTTTTGTATCGGTAACTTTTTTTTTACAGGATTTCAGGAACATTTATACGATTTTGTAAAGCTTAGGAAGGATATATGGTAGCAAAAAGGCTTAATTAAGATAGTCTGTAGCCTTTTCATTGATGAACGTTCTTCCTAAGCTGAATAAAATCGCCTAATCTTTTGCCAAAATAAAATAAATAAAATATTACTGGTGCTGAATGGGCTAAAAGGTCTGCTTATGCAATGTTATCATTTATTACTTATCTCATGTGTGGTATAAATGGGAATGTTGCGGAATAATGTATATTAACTATGTATAAGAATAGTACAAAAGGCATAGCTGGCTATAACGAGTGTGCCCCCCCCCCCCCCACACCTCTCCCCCTTCAATTGAGAGAGTCCTCCTCACCCCCTCCCTATCCGAGCCAAACTCAAGGTACAGTTATAGACATATATGAAGCAGACACATGTGCTGGGGAGAGCTTGCTTCATTTTCCCACCACCAAGAATATGAATCAAATGGGTAAACTTGAGCTCTATTAACCCCTACTGTACCAGAGGGTATTATTATAAATATACCCTCCAGTGCCAGGCATTGTGGCCAAAATGGCTTCATAGTCGAGAGAGAGTACCCTCTCACCCCGAAAGTTGGAGAAGTACTGAGGCAGCTAGGCTGTGGGAGATTATATATATATATACAAGCTGAGAAGTGTTGCCAATGTTTTAGAGCAGTGCGTACAAGTCATGGTACTAGGTACTGCTCAATACAGTCAGTTACAAGGTCCGCATATTACTGGAAGTCCTCCGTCGCTGGTACTGACGAGTTAATTTTTTACTGACGGCAAACCACCGTTGCTGGTACAGTAAGGGTTAATGCTCTGAATGCCACAAATCCCTCCCAGACCAAATAAAATCGTCAGGTAAATACTAGAATAAAATTTTAAAATGTGTGCTAGTTTTGCCTAAATGAACTGGTTTCTGGCACAATATTTTATTTAATATAATTTCTTTATATATATATATATATACTGTATATACCGTATACATATATATATATACTGTATATATACTGTATATACAGTATATATATTATTATTATTTTTTTGTAATTGTGGCCAGTCAGACATAAGTACTGCACCGACCTCTACATGAAATATTCAAGATTAGTCTATCTATCTATCTATCTATATGCTCCGGCCCAATCCCCATTTTGGGGGTAGCCGACTCAAGACAGAGCAAGAACAGGGAAAACACAAAAACAACATAAAACAAAAAATAAACACAGATAAAAAACACAAACTCTCACACATCCAGGTCACCCAGGAGAAGACCCAGAGACCAGGGTTACCAAGGTCGCTCCAGCACTCCCCCGGCCCCTGACCACCAGGAGAGGTTCCGATCTCGGCAGGCAGACATGCAGCGGAGCCAAAGCGACAAGCCCTCCCACCACACTTCCAGGCACACCCTTCATATTAATCGTCTCCCCGGGCCAGGCGCCTGATGGACTATTATCTAGTCCAACTTGCGCCCGACCCCTTACTCCAAATGACCACGTGTTCACTCAACTATTCACAAGCATTCTCCATTCACTCCTGTCCACCACCACTTCCCCTGCCTGATCTATAGTCATTCCTCTATCATCCAAAGCCTTTCTTACACAGTCTCTCCATCTCAATGGGGGTCTTCCTGCCCTTCTATCTCCCCTTGTACCTGACTCACATATTCTCTTTGTAAGCCTTTCATCTCCCATTCGTACATTCAAGATTAGTACAAGGCATGATATTTTAATGCTTTAGGGCTTTCACACATATGCAGTACAATCTGCATCCTGACTCGCCCCGACTTGGCGAACGTGGTGCAGTCAAAGGTGAGGTTGCGGGTGGTCCTGGGCCGTTCTACCAGCGTCCCCACACGTCAGCCTGGCGTTCAAAACTTTGGAATTTTTTCGTGGGCCATTAAAGTTTGTTGTGCCACCGTGGTACCATTGCGGCATCTTTGTGGCACCGTTGTTCATTGTTGCTGTACATTGGGGGTGCAAAATGGAGCATAACGGTACAGTAGAACTCTGTTTATCCGGTATTCAGATAAACGGAAATCATGACAATAATCAATACTTTTTATTCATTAATCCTTTACCCCAAGTTTGAATCCCAAGGGCATCACATATTTGCACTAATTTAATTGGGATTATTATTATTATTATTATTATTAGTAGTAGTAGTAGTAGTAGTAGTAGTAGTAGTAGTAGTACACTGTACAAATTAGCAAAATGGATACACATATAAAGTGTTTCATCATTTAGTTGTGCTAATCTGAACACATAAACTATTGAAACAGGTGTATGTTTTGCTTTACAATTAACCCTTTGAAGATTATGACGCATTTCGATAGCCTATTCTGGTGGATCACACATATGCTTTCATTAATTTCATTGGAGGTGTTTTGTGTTGTGGTGAAATTAATAAAATATGGATTATCATTAAACGAATGTATACAATGTAGGAAGAATCTGTGGGAATTTTAAGGGTGAAGACTGTCTCCATTTAAGCCTCTGTCTTCCAAATACCTTTCCTAATATGAATAATATCGTCAAATAATAGCCAGAAAATAGAAAAAAAGTTCGGCATCGTATCTTCTATGGGTTAATCATTCAAATGTTACATTTTAATATACTATATTAATTTAAAGCTTAATTGTATAAAAAACAGTACATATAATACATGTTTCAATGGATTACGTGTTCAAATTGGCACACATAAACGACAAACACTCTTTATGTGTAGCATTTATGTTATGATTAAGTGTTCAGTATATATTGTGTAGTTATGGTGGTAGTAGTAGTAGTGGTAATGATGTTATTATAGTATTATTATTATTATTAATATTATTATAGTTATTATTATTATTATTATTAGTAGTAGTAGTAGTAGTAGTAATAATAGTAGTAGTAGTAGTAGTAATAGTAGTAGTTGTGATGGTATTTAAGTATCATCATCTTTACGTACACTATAATGACTGCACACTTGGTAACGGAATTACCAGCAATTATTGATGATGGATATTAAAGCCTAATGAGCTGCCATAAATAGTACCGGGTAATTACTTAAAATATACGGCCATAAACCATTTTTAGGGAATATATATATCCAGTTTCGACCAAAATATATATATATATATATATGTGTGTACACACTGGAGGGTTGTTGGGTATAAATTGCATAGCTTTATATGTATAAGCAGATTGAACCAACAGTTTATGTGTAGCCTACACATTATTCATATATATATAATTATTATTATTTTTTGTTTTTCAATATTTAGGAAGTGTTTAGGCTAGGCTAGGTTAAATAATATAGGTAAGGTAGGTTTGGTTAGGTTAGATTTGATCTGGATAGTTGTATTTAGGTTTAAAAATCGAAAAATGTACTCGTCAACATGCATAATTTCTGTTTGTACCGATAACACACAATCGCTTGCATTTGTGTGTGTTTTCTTTATTATTCTTATGTTCTCCATGTACAACTTTACTTACTTGATTCTTTTGTCTTGGTGTCGCTTCTTATTTGGGAACTATTTGCTAGCCAGGATCCATTAAGGGAACCCACCTCGCGGGTTTTTTCTCTTTCTCTACCTCTTTCTTTGGCTTGTATCCATTCGGCCCCATTCAGCCTACTGTGAACCTTTAGGCCATTCCATAAAGAAAACAGATTTCTCAGTAATTTTTCGTTGTTCTGGTGACACCAGCCGTTTAATTGCAGAGTCCCTCCTCACTCACCACCTTAAGGGGAGGTCTTTAGTTTGTTCCTTAGACCTCCATCAAGCTTATAAATACAGTCCCTAGACCCCTTTTCAAGACAAATTTGTACATTTTTCGGTAGAAAAATGTCCAGGCCGAAGGCCGGTTCCTCTTAAATTACAGACTCGCTATCGCTCGTCAGGCAAAAATCGACAGCTAAAAGGCACGAAAGGTCTTAAAATCAACATAAATAGGGCGAAAGTTCTTAAAATCGACAAAATAATGGGCTGAACGTCTTAAAATCTCAAAAGCAATGAGGCTAAACATGAGGGAAAAGGGGGTCCAGAAAAGTATCCCTCAAGTGGAAATCTCCCCTTAAGCCCACCTTGGGCACCCACGACTTCTCCACCAACCTATTATGTTTTTAAGGTATTGTGTATATTTCATCATACACTATCTATCTATACGTAGTTTATATGTAGTTTAGCTGTTGTTGTTGTTTTTAAGGTATTGTGTATTCATCATACACTATCTATCTATACGTAGTTTATATGTAGTTTAGCTGTTGTTGTTGTTTTTAAGGTATTGTGTATATTTCATCATACACTATCTATCTATACGTAGTTTATATGTAGTTTAGGTGTTGTTGTTTTTAAGGTATTGTGTATATTTCATCATACACTATCTATCTATACGTAGTTTATATGTAGTTTAGCTGTTGTTGTTGTTTTTAAGGTATTGTGTATATTTCATCATACACTATCTATCTATACGTAGTTTATATGTAGTTTAGCTGTTGTTGTTGTTTTTAAGGTATTGTGTATATTTCATCATACACTATCTATCTATACGTAGTTTATATGTAGTTTAGCTGTTGTTGATGTTAAGGTATATATTGTGTATATTATCATACACTATCTATCTATACGTAGTTTATATGTAGTTAGGTGTTGTTGTTTTAAGGTATTGTGTATATTTCATCATACACTATCTATCTATACGTAGTTTATATGTAGTTTAGCTGTTGTTGTTGTTTTTAAGGTATTGTGTATATTTCATCATACACTATCTATCTATACGTAGTTTATATGTAGTTTAGCTGTTGTTGTTGTTTTTAAGGTATATATTGTGTATATTTCATCATACACTATCTATCTATACGTAGTTTATATGTAGTTTAGCTGTTGTTGTTGTTTTTAAGGTATTGTGTATATTTCATCATACACTATCTATCTATACGTAGTTTATATGTAGTTTAGCTGTTGTTGTTTTTAAGGTATTGTGTATATTTCATCATACACTATCTATCTATACGTAGTTTATATGTAGTTTAGCTGTTGTTGTTGTTTTTAAGGTATATATTGTGTATATTTCATCATACACTATCTATACGTAGTTTATATGTAGTTTAGGTGTTGTTGTTTTTAAGGTATTGTGTATATTTCATCATACACTATCTATCTACACGTAGTTTATATGTAGTTTAGCTGTTGTTGTTGTTTTTAAGGTATTGTGTATATTTCATCATACACTATCTATCTATACGTAGTTTATATGTAGTTTAGCTGTTGTTGTTGTTTTTAAGGTATATATTGTGTATATTTCATCATACACTATCTATCTATACGTAGTTTATATGTAGTTTAGGTGTTGTTGTTTTTAAGGTATTGTGTATATTTCATCATACACTATCTATCTATACGTAGTTTATATGTAGTTTAGCTGTTGTTGTTGTTTTTAAGGTATATATTGTGTATATTTCATCATACACTATCTATCTATACGTAGTTTATATGTAGTTTAGGTGTTGTTGTTTTTAAGGTATTGTGTATATTTCATCATACACTATCTATCTATACGTAGTTTATATGTAGTTTAGCTGTTGTTGTTGTTTTTAAGGTATTGTGTATATTTCATCATACACTATCTATCTATACGTAGTTTATATGTAGTTTAGCTGTTGTTGTTGTTTTTAAGGTATTGTGTATATTTCATCATACACTATCTATCTATACGTAGTTTATATGTAGTTTAGCTGTTGTTGTTGTTTTTAAGGTATATATTGTTTATATTTCATCATACACTATCTATCTATACGTAGTTTATATGTAGTTTAGCTGTTGTTGTTGTTTTTTCCTTTCTCTTTTCGCGAGTTCTAACTTTTTATGTTATTCTAAATTATTATTAAATATATTTGCTTTAAATGTCAACATAATTTATTAATACATTTAATTCTTATTGCTTTAGGTCTGATGATGACATATGCTAATGTCGAAACGTCACAAGAATAATGATATTCGTGTTTACCTTGGTGTTGCTTGCCCTTATAATAGGACTCCGCTTCCACCGAGGAGAATTTATTGCCACTTATATACAGTATATATATATATATATATATATATACAGGTATATATACACAGTATATTGTGTGCGTGTATCCACGTGTATGGGTGTGTATCTGTGTGTGTCAATATGTGTGTGCGCGTGTATGTGTGTGTATGCGTCTAGATAGTGTTTCTGGAACTGTGTGTCTATATGTGTACATGTGTTAGAAAAAGTTTCCCTATATCTCTTGTAGAGCCTTTATCCGTGACAAGTATATGGTGCGTGGTGGAGGAGAGAGACTGAGAGAGTTGGATAGAAGGATATATAAAGAGTTACACAATATATATATATATATATATATATATATATATATATATATATATATATATATATATATATATATATATATATATATATATATATATGTATATATATATATAGATATATATATATATATATATATATATATATATATATATATATAGAGAGAGAGAGAGAGAGAGAGAGAGAAGGGAGGGGGAGTAGGAGTGTGAGAGAGAAAGTGAGAGTTAATAAAAGCAACCATATATTTGTATTTATTATATACACAAAATTGTGTTCTGATAATTAATTTTGAAAATCTATCTCTGAGTCAAACCCCAACCCAATTACAGGATGCGATTATGATTGTGTGTGTGTGTGTGTGTGTGTGTGTGTGTGTGTGTGTCGTAATTTTAAATACAGATAATCATTTGTAGTCAACTTTGGAAGGGCCTCATCAATAAATAGATCAAGTTTAACTTTTTCAGTCAGATAATGTCTCTCTATTGTGCTTCATCTACCCCGAGTAATGCAATCGGACTTAATGAGTTTAATTGAGATGTATTTAACCCTCTGATTCGTAGAGTTTGATCCTAAGCTGAATGAAAGCGTCTGTTATTAGGTAGAATAATATATAACGTAGACAAGCCAATTCGTAGGTGGTCGTCCAAATCGTACGCACAATTCCTAAAATGATGTGACCATTTTGTGTTGATATGTAACCCAAAGGTACCACCTGTACACATAAATGATGTGACCATTTTGTGTTGATACGTAACCCAAAGGTACCACCTGTACACATAAATGAGTACTGTTTGGTTCATCTGTTCATATTAGTCCACTTAAACTTATCAAACAATTGGTATGTTTTTCATATCTCAAAAAGTTATCAACCGATTTTCACACAATTTGGTGGGCAGATAGGATATGCGCCAAGGAAGAATTGATTCAATTTAGGAGTTAATCAGTAGAGCGCATACCTCTGCCAGCGTAGACGGAGGTATGTGCTCCCTCCAAGTGCCCCTCTAGTTGTTACATTTGAACACAATTTTTGCAGTGTGCAATTAGATTAACGAAATAGCATCACCATCGTATACGTCCACACTAAATGTACTAAGGGCAGATGGTCTACTTTTCTGGTCCCCCTTCTTCCTCATGTATAGCCCCATTAGTGTTCAGATCGTAAGACGTTCGCCACATTAGTTTGTCGATTTTGAAACATTTCGTCCCATTTCTATATTAATGTCAAGACCTTTCGTGCCATTTCGTTGTCGATTTTGTTCCTGGCGAGCGAAAGCGAGCCTGTAATTTTAAGAGGAACAGGCTTTCGGCTGGGACATTTTTCTATCGAAAAATGTACAAATTTATCTTGAAGGGGGTTCTAGGGGGTGTTTTTTTTTTTAAAGTTTGATGGAACTACAAAAATAATAATAATAATAATAATATATAAATGAATAGACCAAACCAAATAGCCACTGTGCCCTTTAATGCTATTCAGCGTATATTGTGGGTAGTTTTGTGTATCAATGTGGCGTACCAATTGAATCACTGCCTACTGCTGTAAAAACTAAGAGTATTAAGGGCAGGTTTCTAGTTTGTTTCCTACACCTCCAGCAATCTTAAAATTTCACCCCCTTGACCCCCTTTCAAGATAAATTTGTACATTTTTCGGTAGAAAAATGTCCCGGCCGAAGGCCGATTACTCTTAAATTACAGGCTCGCTATCGCTCGCCTGGATAAAATCGACACCTAAATGGCACGAAAGGTCTTAAAATTGACAGAATGGGGCGGAAATTCTTAAAAATCACCAAACTAATGGGGCAAACGTCTTAAAATTTCAAAAGCAATGGGGCTAGACATGAGGGAGAAAGGGGTCAAGAAAAAAATCCCCCAAGTGGAGATCTCCCCTTAAAAGCGTATATAAGATCATTGAGTACAATCGCCCTAATAAGTGATGTCTCGGCACCAAGTATGTTTTGATCAATAATTGGTATCGGCAATATCTAAGCTTCATTTCTTCATATTGAGTGAAATATACAAACATGTTCCTACACTTACCCACCCTATTCAACAATTGACAGGCATTAATACAGCACAGAGCAAGCCAAACGTAATGACAAGTGAGCCATGACTTATTAGCGCGACCGTACACTGATGATTTACCTCTGTGTCCTTATATTACATGGGTTGATTACCATCAGTATACTGCACCAATAAATGGCAAGGTTATTATGGACACTTTAATTGCCCTGTTCATACCTATATTTCTTTAGAGTGTATCCTAAACCCTTTATGGTACGAGGGCGTGGTTCTTCATTATAATCTGGCTCTTATATGACGATTTATTCAGCTTAAGAAGTATATCTAGGAATTAAAGGGGTATACACTTTATCAATTAACCCTCTGACTTACAAGGTTCCTCCCTAAAATTAAGGGGGCCCACCTCGTTTTTTTTTTTTTTTTTTTTTTTGAAGGCCATTTCCCTAGACCTCCATCAAGTTTTTAAAAATACCCCCAAGAGCCACCTGGCCAAAGGCCAGTACCTCCTAGAATTGCAGGCTCGCGCTTGCCAGGAAAACATTTACATCGAAATGGGACATAAGGTCTTAAAATCGCCAAACTAATGGGACAAATGTCTTAAAATCTCAAAAGTAATGGTGCTAAGCATGATGGAGAAGGGGGCGTCAAGGAACCCCCCTACCCTCTTTAATAGGAGTCAGCTATAGTAGAAGGTAACGAAGAACCAAACAAATTGTCTGAGTGGAATATGCCTGAAGGTTCTTTTTGTTTTTGAAGTTGGGTATAATTATATGGGCTTGCTAGATAGATAGATAGATCCCAGAAGGCAAGTTCGGGTGTCCCGTATATAACTATTTTTAATGAATTTGTTAAAAGCAATTCAATCACAAATATGTCTACATGATCATTGGTGAAAATAATCAAAAGAAGTCCAATTGTTTATAAGCTTGACCCTTTGATTTTTTTGTTTTTTTTTGTTTTCTATATTCCAACTTACTTCCTCTCGGGCATAGGCTGAGAGCCTTAATATTCACCGCTTTACAATGAACAGTGAAGCCCGTGAGGTCTTGTTCCAGTCTAGGGAGTGAGACATGTGAAGCACGTAGAGTACAACGAGCACCTGCCATCTTGCCTTCACATGAGGCACGGTGCTCACTCATGGCCCGAAACGACCCCATCTGTGAAGCCACCTCGTTCCCGTGCTTCACTGTCTCACCCCCTACACTCGGACTCTCACACTTACACACACACAACGCCACCTGTTGAGCAGATAACTCACCAGGCATTGCACCCCTATAGCATATTTTGAATATGGGAATATTCATACAGTGCTATTTAATCAGGGAACAATGAGGGTATTTTATTGACGTTTCGGTGGGCTTGTGGTAATGCACTGATACTAGGTACAGCACAAATTCCATCCCAATAATATCTTCCCATTGATACATCGGGATTTGAACCCGGGACCTTTGGATTACCAGGCCAGTGGCAAGACCACTCCACCACACCTCCCCTGAGTATTGGAGAAAGCTTGTTGCACTTTATTCTGGCTAACATACGACGATTTTATCCAGTTTTGGAAGGCCCTCTCGGGACCAAAGGGGTATCATCTATCTCAATTAACCCTCTGACTATCACACTTCCTTCCTAAAACTGAATAAAATCATCTAATGATAGCCTAGATAAAATGAAGAAACGCGACCTCGCATACTGAAAGGGTTAATCTGATATTCGGTTTTGTACTTATTAAGGGGAGATGGGTCGTTTTTCTGGTCCGCCTTCTTCCTCATATTTAGCCCCACTAGTTTTCAGATTTTATGACGTTCGGCTCATTAGTTTGGCGAGTTTAAGACCTTTCACCCTATTTATTTGTCAATATTAAGATTTTGCATGTCATTTAGGTGTCTATTTTTTCCTGGCGACCGATAGCGAGCCTGTAATGTTCTTTTATTTAATAATTTTCATTTTAGTAAGCGTTGTTTCCACATAGCGATTTTGATAATTTAATTTGACTTTATATTGTCCTTGTCCCAATTTTGGTTTGTTTAGTTTGCAAGTTTTACATTTTAATTCAAGAGGAACATTTTTCTATCGACTAATATACAAATTAGTCTTAAAGGAGGCCCTTGGCGGGTGTTTCTTTAAAGTTCCATGGAGTTCTAGGGATGAAACTAATAAAAATTATAAATATATGTACAAATGAGGAAATACATACGCCCATTCCCCATTAAAGAGAAAAAATGGTGTTTAAAATATGTGTTTGAAATAGTTTAGTTGAAGGCCTGAGAGGATAAAGTTGGGAGAGAAATAAGTCTGTTTATTGACTAAGTTTATTGTTGATTCTGCAGCTGTAAAGGATAGTAGTGATAAATATCCTGGAGATATACTCTCTCTCTCTCTCTCTCTCTATATATATATATATATATATATATATATACATATATATATATATACCGGTATAATTATTTGTTTTATTCTATGTGGATAAGGGAGACAAAAGGCAAAACTGCTTGTAACGAGCCCCTCCCCAGAGTTGAAAGAGTGACAGGGCTAAAATCAAGGAATGTTCGAGCCAAAATGTCTGGACACACTGAGTTTGAAAAATTGAAGTCATAGGATGAGGGATAGATGGATTCAGGGAGAGAGTTCCAGAGCTCAGCTGTTGAAGAAAGATTGGGAGTATCGTTTCACTGTTGAGTTGGAGAGCTGTACAGAGTAGGGTTGGGATTGTGTTGCAAGACGGGTACTACGTACCCTACGTAGAGGAGGTGGCATACATTGAGAGAGCTCTGAAAAACACTGATTATTGTAGTAGCGATAGAATAGATATATAATTATATATATATATATATATACTGTATATACAGTATATTTATTTATTTAATTTATTTATGTATATGTATCTCTCCATCTACCTGTATTTATCAACATCTACCTACAGTATATATTTCCAATTAGCTACATATATATTGATTTATTTGTATGTATCTCTCAAACTACCTGTATCTATCATTATCGACCTGTATCTTTCCAGGTATCTATTATATATTTTATATATGTATGCCAGAGACAAAAGGCAGGTTGCCTGTGACGAATGTCTCCCCGAAGTCCAAAGGAGTGACAGAGAGCCAAATTCAAGGGACGTTGGGGTCAAAATGCCTGGCCACATGAAATTTAACGCAATCTATTTCATAGGATGATACAACAATTGATTGAGGGAGAGAGTTCCAAAGTTCACTTGTTGAGTAGAAGAAAGACAGAACATTTGCTAATTCTTGTGTTGGAAAGCTGGACAGAATAATAGTAAGACTAACTTTTCAACTATCTGTATCTATCATTATCTACCTGTATATTTCCAAGTATTTATTTACCTGTAACTTCCAAATTGCCTGTATCTATCATTATCTATCTGTATCTTTCCAAATATCTACAGTATTTACCTGTAACTTCCTAGCTACCTGTATCTATCTCCATCTACCTGTATCTATCTTCATTTACCTGTATATATCTTCATCTATATGTGTTTCTTCATCTACCTGTATCTCTCTATATCCATCTTTATCTATCTATGTCTATCTTCATCTACCTATTTTATTTTCATCTACCTGTGTCTATGTTTATATACCTGTATCTACAGTATGTTAATCTACTTGTATCTATTTTCATCTACCTACATCTATCTTTATCTACCTTTTATCGTTCCTACTAACTATAGCTATCTTCACCTACCTGCACCTATCTTTATCTATGTGTATATTTCTTACTACCTACCGGTATATCTATCTGTATCTACCTATATATCTCTCCAACTAACCATATGTATCTTCATCTACCTGCACCTATCTTTATCTACTTATATATTTCCAATTAGTTACATCTATGTTCATCTATCTATATTTTTTCAACTAACTATATCTATCTCCATCTACCTGTATCTTTATATCTACCTGTATCTAAGTATCTTTATATCTACCTGTATCTACCCCATCAGAGTATCGGCCTGGGCAGAGATCTATGCAAATCTGTCAATCAGTCTAAGAGGCCCACAATTTACATAATATACCCGTACTTTTTTATGTGCATACATACATGAATACAGACTGGCAAACATCACATGCTGGTATAACTACATGCATACTTCATGCATACATACATATATACAACCTACATACATACAGTACTGGTAAAACTTGTGTATGTACATACATACTTCATTCATACATACGGTACTGTACATACATATTATAGGTTTGAGTCCCGAAGGGAAGTAGGAAAACCTAATATTTAGTAGTGGCTCCGGAATCAATGACGTACTACTGTTTATATTATTATTTGGCGCCATTTCTAACCTAGCAAACCCTTCTTAGCGAACATCTCATTGTTAACAAATGATCAATCAACTTCATAGGCAACACCGCTAAAATACCTAAGGAACGTCATTGGAATCGGATACCACTATGAATATATACATAATAATAAATAATGAATAATATTAAGCGTCCGTCAAGTGCTCACTTTACGTCATTGATTCCGGAGCCACTACTATTTATTAGGTTTTCATACTTCCCTTCTGGATTCAAACCTGTAATTTGATGGTTGGCTCCTCCATTAATGAGGTAGGTCTGGATTACCTGCCTGGATTACCAAGACTGGAGGCGGGACATTACTATGTCAACTATTCCATAAACTCAAACAGGAAACGGAAAACTCGCTTAATATAATCATTCTTTTAATAGAAGAAAATAACGACAAATGCACGACGGTGTCTTGAACATTTGAAATTCACCTGTTGGAAGGAGATAGTAACTACTTAGTTACAAGATTATATGAAAAAAATTACAAATACTTCGGACATACACCAACAAATAATTATCTTTGGGAATGGTAACTCTCTGTTACAATAGTATATACAAATACAAACAAAATAATTTTCCCTTGTGCATATATACGGATTTTTTTTTTATTTGATTGTTTTATTGAGAAAAGTACAAATGTTACACAAGTATCATAGTTACATTATCTCAAAAGGGCGAAGGTGCATACGCAATCTTCACCCTATTTCTAGCTTAAACTATGTCATTACCTATATAGTTAGATGAGTAATACATTGATATTGAAGATAATTTTTAACACTACCTAAGTTTAGTATATACAGTACATATATACGGCGGTAAGAGAGCCGGGTTTCTTTCATCCCCCCCCCCCCCCCTCTCCCCTCTTCTTAAACCTAACAATAAGAACCAACAGTGTATTTGATATATTCTTGTCGGAGAGCCACATGGTGGCGGGTGGAGTCGGAAGCCAACTTGCATGAAATCCTTCTCCTCAGCCGTAGGCATGGATAAACCTGTAAGATCGTAAAAGGGTACACGGATAGCAGAGAGATAATTATTGAGTGTGTCTACTTAAAGCTGTATATATACAAATAAATAGTCCAGATACTTGAAGATGAGAGTGACTGAGGGTGCCAGCTGGTCAGACTCTGATCCAAGTAGTAAATTATTTATTTCCAGTAAGATTGATACTGCCTATTAGTGAATTCGGAAAAACGATTTACTAATTTGCAGTGACACTTCCTCTGTAAAATTCAAGCCACTTGGCATTTTGGATGTCCACAGGCAAATGTTAGCAAGGTCATGAGGCTTCCAATCGTCTTGAAGTGGAAACTCGAAACCGGGAGTGACACCGGGTTGTTGCACCATGTCTTCAGAAATGGATACCATGCCTGAACCGGTGACACGTAACATTTCGCCAGGGAACATTTTGAGCCAGATCGCCACAGTGCGCATGCGCACCGTAGCTGCTACAGAGGCTGACTGCTCCACCGAAGTGGTGGGCAGTGGGGTCACTGCATCCCTATGCCAGAAGGTTAACTCTTTTGCTTATATATGAAGTGTGTTGTACATGGACCACAGACCCTGACCTTGGTGAACCTCCAATGACTGGTAACCCCAACTGAAGATACCCGAAGCATCCATGTTTATCTAAACCGATGGTGGAGGATCTGGCCATGTTTGAAGTGAGTCGGGGTTCTGACGTCGTCCCAAAAATTATTAAGAGATTTACAATGGGTTGAGGAACAGGCCAAAGATTCCCTGCCAGTAAGTGCCGGAAATGCTTGTTGCCTTCCAAGATGAGTTGCTATAATTTGAGGCTGCCTAACGGAACGGTTAATTGAACCCAGTTGAGCGTGTCTATTAATGACTTTGGCGCGATCTAGCAATCTGTGGCAACTGTTCACTGAAGTCCCTGATCATCAGGGCACCCACCCTAGCCCAGCTCTTGAACAGGGAGTGCATGGTGTTAAATAACGCATCACATTGGCGTCGAGTTACAGTTTTGCTATGCATGAAGAGGAATAATTTGCTTCGGAATCAAGAGGCATTGTTTGGGCTATGTCGAATCATGAGCAGCTAGGAATCCCACAGCAGATCCACCCACTGAGTGGCTTGAGACGGAACGAGGTTGGACTTGTGAAAATTTAACTTAAACCCGAGGTTTGTGACGTGCCAAATTACTCGTTCCATGAGTTGTCGTTTCCTAGGCTGCCTGGCCCTGAGTCCCTAAGGAAGGCCATGGCCATGGCCACGATCAGGCTTTCCCACAGGGCTCTCAAGGAGTGTAGATTATGTTGTTGGTGTAAGTGATTGTGTGGAATGCAGTCTTCTATGATGTGTTTAATAGTATGGGGTGCTGTGTTGCATCCTGGGCAGGTGTCGACGACGGAGACATCCAGTCTCTTCTGATAGCTTGGAAGAGCTGGATGGTGCCCATATCTCAGCCTGGCCAGGTGGACTCTGTCCTCGCGAGGAAGAGAGAATTCAGAAGGATGGATTTTGGGAGGTCGTGCCTGCAGCTGCGTGTTTATGAGTGATAGGATGGAACGGCGAGAGATATGAATATGGATGTGCTTCTGGAAGCTGGTTTGGGGTGGGCAGGGAGGGAGAGATGACAGTATTTGTGTGTGGTACCGTGTGCTGGGTGTTGTTTTGATATTCCTTGGTGTCTGTGGGTGTGCTGCCATGCAGTGTAGTGGGTGTTGTTGGTTTGTGGAGGCTGCAGCCTGAAATTGAGTGCCTCGCATGTCCAGGTACGTGGTCTTTGACTTTGAGGACTTTGGTTTCTTGATGTAGGTGATCTGTAGGTGTAGTAGCTGTGCAGCCTGTGATGATTTTTAGGGCTTTTTTTTTAGTAGTCTGCAAGGTCTTGTGATGTGTTTCAGCTAGGTTGGAAGCCCAGGCAGGGCTTGAGTATAAAAAATCTCCACTCACTTTTTGGTCAGTTAGGTATGCCCGACGATACCACCCAAGCGAGGCTCGATGCTCACAGAACTAGACTTGACGCTAGTATCAGCCCAGTGAGGCTCGATGTTCACAAAACTAGGCTCGACGCTAGTACCAAACCAGTGAGGTTCGATGCTTAAAGAATGGCTCGACACTAGTACCAAACCAGTGAGGCCTGAGGCTCGCAGAACTAGGCTTGATGCTAGTACTACCCCTGTTGCTGAAGTTAGAGAAAGTGGTTCGAGACCTTCCACAGTGAAAATTTCCACCAATGACACCTTAATTATAATTCCCCCTCTAAAACTACCAGAAGTGAATTGTTGAGTCTTAATTCCCTCTTCACCCAGAAAATCTCTTTATCAGAATTAACGTAACTCTGGTATTTCGAGTCCCTACTTGTGTAACTATACTTCCATTAGGGAAAACACTAGCCTACACACGACTCTGTCCTTGACTCTCCTATTTAATATTTTTATTGTTATAGTTGGACACTCTGGCGTCAACATAACTAATGGTATTTGATTAGCTGGATCTAACTTAGACACCCCAACATCTGACGTGGTACTCTTCGCCCCCAACCTTGGGACGAGAGGGCACAACCTATCATGTCCCACACTCCAACACAGAGGTCCGCAATATATTTCTACTCCTGCCGGATTATCAAACAGCGGAACGCCCTTTCTGAACACACGGTTAAACCATTGGCTGCTGGAAGATTCTTAAGAGGTTCTACTGGGCGACTGCTGGAAAACTCTTAAGAAAACTAAAAACACCCCAGTGGCACTAAAATTATTATTTTTTTTTTTAAGGTGAGATAATTTCCCTCCATTACTTTCTACCACTCCTACACATGTGCCCCCCCCCCCCTCCCCCCTCCTCAATTATCAGGTATTTTCTCTATTATTCCTGATATATATCGAGTATTTTCGTGGGAGGACAAGTATGAGAGAGGGAGGAGGGTGGAGGAGTGTAACTCCGACCCTCCAAGTCAGTCGGAGTCCACCCTTTGTCTCTCAGTGACAAGTGAGACACGAGAGAGGGAGGGTGTTAGTGTAGGAATTGGTTTTTACACCATACCCGAAAGAGGATTTATGGAGCTCCGATCTTACTCTCAACCATCTGAACAATTTTACCAGCACACGTAAACTTCGTTAGCTGCGGGAATAGCCTCCCGAAAATATCAAGCCCTGGCGGGGGCATGAACACGGAACCTTTGGGTTGTGAGGCAGACACTTTACCAGTTAGACCAATAGAGATATCCCACTTGGCCTGGTCGGCTCAAGGTATTTCCGCATCCGATTCTGTTTAGGCTAACTTATTTTCACTGACTTTACACTACTTCACCTTCCGGGAAGCGAAGGCTCCGAACAGTGAGGAACGAACAGAGAGGAACAAGCCTGAGCCGAAACGACCGGGAGTCCGTCAGAGAGGCGAATGGGAATGGTGAGTCAACTTCACTGAGCGGCGCACACACAAGGCACCTTAATTGTGCTACACAGACACACTAACGGTCCAGTTGGCAACTCGCTTGAGCGGCCGGCAACTCCACAACCCAACCCAAGCGAGTTCTCACTACACCCTCTTTACTCTCGTATCTCCTTCCTTGTCCTGTAGAAATTGGTTTTTACACCATACCCGAAAGAGGATTTATGGAGCTCCGATCTTACTCTCAACCATCTGAACAATTTTACCAGCACACCTAAACTTCGTTAGATGCGGGAATAGCCTCCCGAAAATATCAAGCCCTGGCGGGGGCTTGAACACGGAACCTTTAGGTTGTGAGGCAGACACTTTACCAGTTAGACCAATAGAGATATCCCACTTGGCCTGGTCGGCTCAAGGTATTTCTGCATCTGGGTCTGTTTTAGGCTAACCTATTTTCACTGACTTTACATTAGTCTGTCACGCTCAAGGCCAGATTACAACCGCGGGGCTAAAATATACAATTTTCACCAGCCAATTTCTGTTACCACTTGTTTTATTGCTTTCCCATGTTCATATGTTCATATTACAAGTAAAATAGGCGCATATGGATAAGTATTAATTATATATATGGTAAATTAATGATTTTAGTGAGGAGTAAATCAGAATACCTTAGCACAGGGGTGTGGTGTATACTACAGAGGCTTAGCACTTGCCGGGTTAAAGCCCCAGGTCTCAACTCTTTCAAAGCGAGACTCCATGATGAACTAGGCCATTAATTCCCTCTTCCACTTTCACTGAACTTACTCACACAATACGTGACTTCTATTGAACCTTCTCTCCCTCTATTAGACTTTCTTCCCTCTGATTTGTCTTCAAATTTTCCTTACTCACTGACAGACCTCTACTGAATTTTCTAAATACCAATAGACCAGCTAGGGAAAATTTAAATATACCAGCCAACAGATGAACAGCCACCAAACTAATTGTTCATAAAGACTCAAAAACTAACTGGCATATCCTCTACCCTGACCCGGGCCTCTAACCTACCATAAATTCGATTGTGGTCAATTTGGAGGCCATACATGGTAAGTTTAACATGGTAAGTTTTGCTAAAGTTATTTTGTATAAGTTACCCGTCGTACGTGGTTAAGAAATCAAGGCATAGAAAGAAAACGAACATTCAGTTTAGATGCGCGGGCAAACTAAGATAAATTATGAATTATATAGTTTCCAGAAACTAAGCTCCAATGTATTGGTGAGACCATTTCCCTGATTTATATTTGTTATCATAGTTCAGTGTTTGCACCCCCTCCGGGGTCCCTGACTTTTGAGCCTCTTTCCCGGGAGGCCGCTGCTGTCCTTCTTCAGCAAGAAACTGGCCAAGGAAAGAATAAGAATGAAGAGGCGGCAGATGTAGCCTACTTCAGCTCAAGAATCGTTGATGTGTGGAACGTTTATGTCTACGTTGAGGGACCCGCAGAGGGCCGCTCTCGGGCGGCATGATATGCGGGGGTTGTGCTTTTAGGACTAATGGTTAGGGACAGGATCAGGATTAGGGATTTAATGATTGGTGGTCCTAGTTCTAAATGAATCAAGGGTGGGGCTATTAACTACATGAGATGGGAGGTGATTCCACTCTTGGATGCTGCGGGAAAAAAATTATTGTCTAAATATGTCCGTGCTTGCCTGATACGTGTGGTATTTTAGGTTGTGGCTGCGTCTTGTAAATCGTATACTTGTAGGGTGTAAATATACATCTTTGTCTATGTCTACTAAGTTAGTGATTTTATATAACATCTGTTGTCTGTGCATTTGCCTTCTTGTTGCAAGTGGGTCGGGTTTAATGTCTTGTTTGAGCAATTAAGTGACAGATGTAGTCTGTAATCACGTCTGATCCATCTTGCAGCTTTGTTTTGTATGGCCTCTAGTTTATTTATATTGTTGTGAGTGTGTGGATCCCAGACGGTGTCGCAGTATTCTAAGTGTGGTCGAACAAGTGTTTTAACCTGTGGAGCCCCGGCTAGTTTTGTATTGTTTGTTCACCAGAACCCGGCCGGTTTTCAAAAAATTGTTTTATTCCAGAAACAATAGCGAATGGGTTAGGAATGAAGGAAAAACCACGAAAAACCGCTCAAAAAGCTTAAAGAATGGTCCTACAGAGCCCCCGAAAACGTATTTTACAAGAGTAAAAAATTGAAGGCAATTACCCCAAAAAAACAGGTTATTGCGCGCTCACGCGCACGCACGTGGACTTTGAGAGTTTTCAACCATCGGCACGGTTGCGTGGGATACGTACACAGTTCCCATACAAATCTGAGCCCTCTCGAGTGGCTACACCTGAGGTTACGGTCGGAGCAATTAGGGTGACTCATCAGACGCGTCGCTGGGGCTGTGCGTTACATACATCGCCGACGCGCCAGACGCGTCGCTGGTGCTGGACGGGTTAAATGCTAAAATTTTAATGTTTACGTTGCACTTGGTGAGATTCCTACGCAGGAAGCCCAGGGCCTTATTAGTCTTTGCTCTGACGCTGCTAATGTGAGTGGTCCACCTCATGTCCGCTGAGATGTGGACCCCCAAATATTTGTGGGAGGGAACAGTATCCAGAAAAGTGCTATGGATCGCGAGTTTGTAGGAGAATGGGATGATTTTGTTTGAACGGGTGAAACGGATATGGTGACATTTGTCCGGTCTAAATGTCATCTGCCACTTGGCTTCCCACTCTTCAAGCGCAGTTAAATCGTCCTGTAGTCGAAGGCAATCGTCCCTATTAGTAATTGGTCTATAAACTAAGCTATCATCTGCGAAAAGTCTAGTAGTAGAAGTAAGCGATAGTGGGAGGTCATTTATGTATGAAAGGAAAAGTAGGGGACCCAGAACAGTGCCTTGTGGGACCCCAGAAGTTACAGACACATAGGAAGAATGAGAACCCTCGAGAACGACGCGTTGATCCCGATTGGTCATGAAAGTCTTAATCCAGTGAAGAAGTGGTCCTCGGATGCCATAATAATCTAACTTAGCTAACAGTCTTTGGTGAGGAACTTTGTCGAAGGCTTTGGCAAAGTCTAGTAGTATGGCGTCTACTTGTCGAATTTTGGGGTCGTTAAGAGTTGGGAAATGTCATGTGTGGTCACAAGTAGTTGTGTCTCGCACAACCGTTTGGGCCGGAAGCCGTGCTGTGCGTCAGTCAGTATATTTTGCCTATCTAGATCGTCCATTAAATGTCGGTGGATGATATGTTCTAAAATTTTGCAAGCAACTGAGGTAATCGAAACAGGTCTATAGTTAACAGGGAGGGTTCTGTCTCCGGATTTGAAAATAGGAGTCACGTTTGCCAATAGCCAGTCATGGGGAAGTTCTCCAGTGTCAATGGTCTGTGAGAATATAACCTGCAGGATAGGAGCAAGAATGGCAGCATTCGCCTTGAGTATCCTGCAGGGTATATTGTCTGGTCCAGTCGCTTTGTTAATGTCTACCTCAGATAGAAGTTTCTCGATTCCATGGGTATGTATAGTCGGTGGAAGTATAGGTGGGTGTGGTGATGGTGACAGTTCTGGCAAGTCTGCTTGTTCTTGTGTAAAAACTGACTGGAACTGCGAATTAAGTGCATGTGCTTTGTCCTGTGGAAGTGTGACCAGAGAATCGTTATGTAAGAGTGTTGTTATACCAGTCGAATTTTGTTTGCGCACTTTGAAGAAGCTGTAGAATTTTTGTGGTTTTGTATGTTGTTTGTGAGGAAAGTGGTTGTGTAGTTAGTTTCTGCTTGTTTGATTTCTTTTTGTAATGTTTTTTGTGTTTTTGTAATGTTCCCAGTGTTCTGTATCGTTGTAACGTTTAGCTGTCTTGTATGCTTTTACCTTGTTTCTATGTAGTTTTCGTAACTGTCTATTGAACCATGGTGGTGACTGGTTCCGTGTAACGGTTTTCTTGGCTATGTGCTTGTCCATTGTGTCATGTATGTAGTCGCGAAGTCTGGTCCAATTTAGCTGAACAGAATTGGCCATTGGGTCGTTGTCGAGGAATGTGTCTCTAAAGTCAGCTAAGTCTACCGAGATGGCTCCCATGTCAGCTCTGTTGTATTGGTAGATTTTCCTGGGTAATTGTTTCTGAATGTTTGGTTTTATGTTTGCGTCTACAAGTATCATGTCGTGGTCACTAAGCCCTGGTAAAACCTGTGTTCGTGTAATAAAAGAAGTGTTGTTCATAAGGAACAAGTCTAATATGTTGGATGTGACCCCGAGTCTTATGTTAGGGTTGTTTCTAGCTACGATAATTTGTGCACGTGTTGGTTCGAGTACTGTTTGTGAGAGTGAATGGGTGTTGATTATGTCAATGAATTTTTCGTGTAATGATCTTCTGTCAGTCTGTGGTAGTATTAGGTCGCCTTCATGGTCACCATTCTCTGTTGTCGCGTAAGCTGTCCAGTTAATGTCCGGTAAGTTGAAGTCTCCAGCCAGCCATAATTATGTTCTTGGAGGGATCAATAGCCTACCTAACGCAGTGATTGAGGCAGGGAATGTGGTGATTTTTGAAAAATGCCTCGACAAGTTCTGGAGTTCTCAAGCCATCAAATACGACTTAAAGGAAAAATTAATAACCACCCCGGGCCACCACGTTAGTTTAAGTTTTTAGGAAGATGAAGATCTGGACATAGAGGACTAGTAAGACTTGCGTCCAGCATCACCGTAAGGTAAGGTAAGTAAGGTCTACACCTTGACACGGTGACAGTCACTGACAGGGTTAATTGGGCTTGACCACACAGCACTTAAACTACTGTCCAACGGTGCCGTTGTAAATGCTTATCCCTCAATACCTTCACCTTCCTTCAACGCCAATAAGCTCGCCAGTTCGCCTGAGGTTGCCCTTAATCCCCCAAGACAAAACAAGACAATAACACCTGTGCAAATATCTGGAGGTTTCCTACTCCGTGTAGCCTAGCCTACACTGTACATCACAACCCTAAGACGAAGAAGGTTTGTTTCTTTTTAAAGTTTGGGAAAATATAACCGAAGCTATCCTACCACTAATTTTCCCATGTTTCTTTGTATTGGTATTAGCCTAGCCTAGGTAGTTTTTATAATTAGGCCTATACACCGGTTAGAATTAGGCTAGGCTATATACAGTAATTCTGCAGAAAGAACAACTCCTCCTTTTAGGCCTAGCCTAGGCCTAGGCCTTTTTTTTTTTTTTTTTTTTTTTTTTTTTTTATTAGCCTAGGCCTAGCCTATTGTAGGCTAGCCTAGGCTAATGGTTTGTAGGCCCTAAGTATGTATTTCGGTAATTCTGCATAACTACAACTCCTGTTATGATAAATCTACAGTTATACTAGCCTACCCCTATTTTATCGCTATTCTGTTGGTAGGCTACTAGGCCTAGGCTAATGGGTTAATATTATTAGTAGTAGCCTAGACTTAGCCTAGTATGGTTTGATGATGCGTGGAAATGTATATTTGACTTGAAATAGATACGGTACATTGAAGTAGGCTATTACAAACCTTCGCGAACCCAAAAACAGGGAACGTGAGCTAGGTTTAGACCGTCGCGAACCCTTTAACAGGGAACGTGAACCGGGTTTAGACCGGTCGCGAGACAGGTTAGTTTTCGGTTAGGTTAGGTTAGGCTAGGCTAGGCTAGGCTAATGTTAAAAATAGTAAAATGCGACGGTCCTCGGCATTAAACAACACTGTAGGCTATAGCCTATCAAATAAAAAACAACAACAAATTACCTAGTCTAAAAAACTTGTATCTGGTTGGTGATAAATTTGTATCAAAATAAGTTTTTTTCCAGTTTCCGCGTCTGCTGAACCATCCAAAAACACGCTAAAAGGCGTGTTTTGAAGGGGGGAGGTGGTGGAGGGGTAGTATAACTGTAGTTTTACCCCTGTTATTTTAGGTTTTATTTATTTTATTTATCCTAGCCTAGGCTATGTATTTTAATGCTTTGTAAGTGTGTATTTTATTGTTAGGAAGTGCAGATTGCAGAAAGCACTTTGGTAAGATTAGGAGTAGTGGGCGTACCACTACCGACATACAGCATAAATCATCTAGCCTATAAAACATTAACCTAACCTAACCTAGTACTACATGAATACTAGGTTAGGTTAGGTTAGGTTGTTTGGTTAGGTTAATGTTTTATAGATGAGTTATGCTGTTCGTTGGTAGTGGTACGCCCACTAGGCCTACTCCTAATCTTACCAGCACTTTTTATTAGCATTTGCATTGTTAATTGTAATTCAGATACCCCAACAGGGGTATGGACGTTTCGTCACCAAAATTCCGACCCGTTTCGTTATCACTATACTGTATGTTTATTAGTCCAAAAGGCATTATGGGATGGATGTAGTTACCGGGTGTAGCCTACCACTACCGACATACAACATAAATCATCTATAAATACTTATAATAAAATAAATACTTATAAATCTATAATAGCCTACTAGGTTAGGTTGTTTGGTTAGGGTAATGTTTTTTTGTATCCAAAGGCAGTCAAAATAGACGGGAACATGATGGTGAACGTCCGCGTAGTGTAAACAAGACGGGCGGTACACCCGGTAACTACATTCGGTAAACCTGACTTTTTGGACCGACAGCGATTTCAGTAAGTTTTATTTTATTTTATTTTATTTTTCCTTCAGATATAGTGTTGTTTTATACTGAAGAGGAGCGGAAATGAGTATTTACCCATTATCCAACAATCTAAAAACACGCCCCCCACTAGTGGGGAGGGCTATGAAGTTCAGGGAAAATGAGGGGTTAAAAGCGTAAAAATACAATAATATAGCTTTTTGTATCAAAACTTGACTTGTTTTTTTCCAAATTGCAAACCCATAAAACCCAATTTTGTGAATACCCGAGCCAACTTTTGACGAAAGCTGGCTCGGATTTCACGGGGTGGAGTGGGTAGCCTAATATCTTATGTTATAAAAATAGTCAACTTTGGGAAGACATTAGCCTAACCTAACAACCTTACCTAACCTATCCTAGTATTATGGGTGGGGGCTGCCGCCCCACATCCCCGCTGTTTTTTTTTTTTTTTTTTTTTTTTTTTTTTTTTTTTTTTAATGTGCTAGGCTATTAGCCTAACCTAACAACCTTACCTAACCTAACCTAGTATATGGGTGGGGGCTGCCACCCCCGCTGGTTGGGTACTGGCTGAAAAACTTATTGTTTTACAGTACGCCTATAGCCTATATGTATTTTAGCTTTTTTGTTTTTTCTCCCTTATAATACATTTCAGCTCTTAACCCGCTGGATCCCAGCGTCGCACGTGTTGCGTCGGCAATGTTCGATCACCAGAACCCAGCGACGCAACGTTTGCGTCAGTGTCACTCCGGTCCTATGGCACCTAGAGGGCTCAGATTTGTATGGGAACTGTGTAAGTATCCCACGCACCCATGCCGATGGTTGAAAACTCTCAAAGTCCAACCGCGTGCGCGTTAGCGCGCAAAAACATTTTTTTGGGGGAAATTTCCTTCAATTTTTTACTCTTGTAAAATCCGTTTTCGGGGGCTCTGTAGGACCATTTTTTGCACTTTTTGACAAAAAATTTGTTTTGTTTTTCCTTCATCCCTCTCCCATTCGCTATTGTTTCTGGAATAAAAAAAAAATTCAAAACCTGCTGGGCCCTGGTGGTACATTTATTAATAACTAGCTGGGGCTCAGCGGGTTAATGACATATACTGTATATAGCAATGATGTATATGCTCTACCGGACCTATTAGGCCTAAAAAGATCGATGGGCTAACTGTCGGTCCAAAACATCAGTAATGCCGGCATTATTAGTAGCTGGATTCGAAACTCATAAACCACTCCAATGCATATTCTCGCCCAGGATGTCACTAAAGTACGAAAGAAAGCGGAATGTAGCGATATATAGGCCTAATGAAATATATCTTTCAATTTCGCTTCATATCACTCCATTCCGAAGTGGAACGAATGACACATTCTAGTCTCGTGTGTTTTGCTCTTGGCGTGAACGTTCAATTTTCCTTTGTCTCGCAATTTGTGAGTTTTTCCAAATTTATCATCATAAGTAGGCCTAGTTGTCATGTAAGTTATTTTTCGACAATGACGATTGTGTTTCCTGACTAAATTCCGTCAATACGGACAAGTCATCGAGGTGACCCCAACTTTATAATGGCATATCTTTACCGGCACCTCAATTTAAGTACAGGTACTCATGTTCTGGATGTGGCAAGGAAGTCCGTCCTAAACAACAGGCCCTCTCGTGTGGGACTCAATGTCCCACACTTTAAATGTCCCAGCAATGGATTTAGATGTCAATGACACCATCGACGACCTAACGACAGGCACCTGCACTTGAATTAAGAGTTTTCCCATGCTAGAATAAGAAGGGCTATAGAAAAAATGAACAGAAGTAAGTCCCCGGGACCGGATGGGATACACCCAAGAATCATAAAGGAAGGAGGTGAGATGTTAGTAGAGCCATTGAAAATGTTATTTGAGGTATCGTTTAATACAGGACAAATCCCGATGGACTGGAGAGAGGCGAACATAACAGCTATATTTAAGAAGGGAAAGAGAAATGACCCAGGAAATTATAGACCAGTCAGTTTGACAAGTGTTGTGTGTAAACTAATGGAAACGGTAATTAGAGAAGGAATAATGGAGCATATGAAATCAAACCAACTTTTCAGTGGGAGACAGTTCGGATTCTTGCCGGGAAGGTCGACGGTACTACAGCTAATTAAGGTGGTAGATGATTGGATGCAAATTCTAGAGGATGGTGATGTAATAGACGTGGTATATTGTGATTTTATGAAGGCCTTCGATAAGGTCCCACATAAAAGGTTAATAGAGAAAGTTAGAAGCTATAATATAGGGGAGAAATGTGTGAAATGGATAGAAGCCTTCCTGAAAGATCGGAGACAGAGGGTGCTGGTGAATGGAATTGGCTCGGGGTGGAGGGAAATTACAAGTGGGGTTCCTCAGGGATCTGTGTTGGGATCACTACTGTTCGTTATATTTATCAACGACTTACCTGAAGTTATAACTAATGGAAGTGAGGTATACCTGTATGCGGATGACACTAAGCTGTATAGAAGAGTGAGGAGTAAGGAAGATGTGGGTTTGCTTCAAGGAGATGTGGATGGCATGAAGGGATGGTCTGAGCATTGGTTAATGCCTTTTCATCCAAAAAAATGCAAGTACATGCGGATTGGGACAAGCAAGATAGACAAGGTAGGATACAGTATGTATGAAGCGATGGAGGAAGTGAATGCAGAAAAGGATATAGGAGTAGTGATAGACAATAAGTTAAATTTCTCAGAACATTTAGCGGAAAAGATAAACAAAGCCAATAAAATTGTAGGGCTGATAAGGACATTTGTGTCACTTGACGAAGAAATATTCAGGAATCTCTGTACAGCGCTGGTTAGGCCGCACCTGGAATATGCAAACCAGGTGTGGGCTCCATATATGGTAAAGGATATAGAAGCAGTGGAGAAAGTGCATAGGAGAGCTAGCAAGCTAGTACCAACGTTGAAGAACGCGGGCTATGAGCAGAGGTTGAGGACACTGGCATATAGGAGAAAGAGAGGAGATATGATAGAGACTTTTAAGATAGTGTCAGGAAAGTATGATGAGGATGTCTGTGAAGGTATCTTCTTGATGCGGGAGGGAACAAGAACGAGAGGACACTCAAAGAAAATTTACAAAGAAAGAAATAGGCTTGAGAAAGCAAAGAACTCATTTTGTGATAGAGTGGTAAATGAGTGGAACGCACTGCCCCAGTATGTAGTCGATTTCGAATCAATAATGGAGTTTGAAAGTAATCTTATTAAAGGCCGGGGAAGACAAGATTTGAAGTTTGATTATAAGCAAAAATACAGAATAGTAAATATGTTGCATCTGCTACCGCCGCTGCCAACACCGTGAACGACCGCAGCAGTGCAAGTACTGGTACTGAGCTGGATACACAGGCCTAGTTTGCCTTTTTCCAGAGGATCTACTGTAAGAAACTGTAAGAAACTAACTACCAACAATTGACCACTTACGAGTTTCAGGCTATACGGAATTTGGAGCTGTAGACATCGATAGTAAATAGACATGCAATAATTATGTAGGTTTCTAATGGCTAAAGAGTAGTTGAATTGGATTTTATCTATTTATAAATGAACTACAACCTTATTTTAACAGGTAATTCTGTTCAATATCAATATCTACAGCTCCAACTTCCTTATAGAACGAAACTCGCAAGTGGTCAATTCAGATGTCCCAGTGAATGTCCCAGTTAGGAATGTGTTTCCTGATGTAGGCCTACATGTGATCATTCCACTGGTGTCAAACTGTATATAACAATGTTTTGACAAACGATATCAGAATCTAACAAAACCATTTAAGATAAATATCTGTCTCACAATACAATTAGGCAACGAGCTATTAAGTTTTCATCACAAATTAATAACCATTAATACTTAAATCAAGGTCCAATGGCCTTGAAATGGTAGTGGCTAATTATGGTGACGAAATGTCCAAGATCGCGGTGACGAAACGTCCTGTATCCCCCCAACAATCTAGGATTTTACCGGTACCGGTACTCGATTTAGTCAACTTTGAAAAGACATTAGCCTAACCGGTAAGATTAGGAGTAGGCTAGTGGGCATACCTCTACAGTATTGACAGGACACATTCAGTAACGGGCGCACTATTTTGAGTTTTCACTATTAGCCTATTTCCCATTATTATTCTTTGTTACAAGTGTCTTTTAACTTCACATTATGTTGTTTACCTAAACAATATTAAAATATTTACCCCGATAGGTGGGGAGGGCATGAAATATATCAGGGAAAGAGAGGGGTTGAAAAACTCTATGGATAGAAAAACTTGTGGTGGCCAAGGGTGGTGGTTGTGTGTATCCGAACACGTCTGTGATTGGCTGGAAGGAATGACTATCGTGACGTCATGCCCACTACCGAGTTTGATATTGTGCAAACAGAATATACCACTAAGTACCTTCTGCTACGCAAACATTAGGGGTCTCTATCCAAAGACCCCAATTTTGAAGGAAAATTGAAATTGCCCATAGGAAAACCTACCGGTACTATTCCTCGCCCTAACAGAAACTCGCCTGAATAGTGACCACCTCGATGCAGAAATCCACATAGGGGTACTGTATATAGAGCAGACAGGTTAAACAGAAGTCACGGAGGGGTAGCAATATATGTCAGGGATGAAGAAGCAGCAACTACAGAAGAAATAGCAAGTTTCTCAAATGGGACCACAGAACTATTAATAGTTCTGATGAAAAAACAAAACCTGGTACCGGTACTAGTAACAGCATACAGGACACCAAACACCACCCAAGAACAGTTCCGGGAAATGTCAGCAACAATCGAGGCAACCCTAGCGAATCTCCCCACAACCACTACTGAAGTCATCATCATGGGGGACTTTAACTTTCCTCATATCAGCTGGCCAGACATGGAGATCAAAGGAGGAACCCAGGAGGACAAACAGCAAGCCATTATTCTGAAAAGAATAATTGAAAACAATTTCCTCTCTCAGTGCATTCAGGAACCAACCAGAGGAAACAACATCTTGGATTATAAATTACAATTATAAAAGAGCTAACTGGGAAGCATTCACAAATGAGACAGAACAACACTTCACAACTCTAAACAGTACACCCATCACTAACATCAACAATGCTGTACACATACTCAATAAAACTATCCAAAACGCTGACAAGAAACACATTCCAAGAGGTAACAGAAAAAGACACAACCCCAACTTCACACCAGAAATTCAAAACCTCATCAGACAATGCGACATACTGAAACACTCCCCAGCACCCCACACACAAGACATCACACAACAAATTCAAGCACTCAACACCCAAACTAACAACAAAATACAAGAACAACAAAAACTAAATTGGAATAACTTCCTACAAACACTTGATCACAAAACAAACCCCAAAAAACTATACAAAACACTAAACAGCATCACACTTTCCAACAGCAACACAACACAATCACATGCTGCAATCACAACAACAGACTCTACTCCTTCATGTAAACAACAAGCAAACACTCTCATCAATCACTTTTCACATGTCAGCCACCTAAAACCTCACAAAGACGACCGACGTGTCATCCGACGTAAGAGACAATTCCCCACAGACCCTGACTATACACCCTTCACCAATCACCAGACAAAGCATATCATCAACAATCTCAAGCACTCACCCGCCTGTGGCCTAGACAACATAAGCAACATACACCTCAGACACCTGGGACCACAAGGCATACAAGCACTCACTAACATATCAAACTACAGCTATTCACACAACACAATACCAGACATTTGGAAGCATGGTATCATCATCACATTCCCCAAACCCAACAAAGACCCCACGCTACCCTCCTCGCACCGCCCCATCACACTCCTTTGCTCCCCCTCCAAAGTCATGGAACGCCTAGTATTACAACTAATTACACCTGACCTACCCCTAGCTCCAACACAACATGGCTTTAGGCCACTGCACTCCACAAACACTCTTCTCACAGACCTTACACAAAGAGCTTTCGACGGCATCAATTCAGCTAGACCACCACACAGATCACTATTAGCCACACTCGACATTAGTAAAGCCTTCGATGCCATCCCCCGCCACAACCTAACAAACAAAATCTACAACACAAACATGCACAACAACACAAAACGGTGGCTGGCCAACTTCCTAGCAGGCAGATGTGCACACGTATCTTTTGCCGGTCAGTCATCTAAAATCAGAAACTTTCCAAGCGGAGTCCCACAAGGATCCGTCCTATCGCCCGCACTCTTCAATCTGTACATGCACGATATAACTACACCCAATACGCCCCAAATAAACTTAGCCTCCTATGCAGATGACATAACACTCACATGCACACACCATGACCCAAAAAGAGCAACAGATCTCCTTCAACCCTATCTCAACACACTACATGGCTGGTGCACTACAAACAGACTTAATCTAGCCCCAGCCAAATCCACCGCAACCCTGCTCACAAGTTGGACAGGAGAACACGAATACATCCCTCAACTCACCATAAACAACACACCCCTAACACATACACACACACACAAAATCCTAGGAGTAACATATGATACTCATATGACATTCAAACAGCACACCACAAACATTAAAAAGAAACTGACACCCAGACTTAACGCCCTCAGGTCACTTGCTCACACAAAATTTGGACACAACAAAGAAACTACCACCACAGTATATAAACAATACATAAGATCAGTGATGGAATATGCAAGCCCAGCCTGGGCTTCTAACCTAGCTGAAACACATCATAAGACCTTACAGACTATTCAAAACAAAGCCCTGAAGATCATTACAGGCTGCACAGCTACTGCACCCACAGATCACCTACATCAAGAAACCAAAATCCTCAAAGTCAAAGACCATCTGGACATGAGAGGCACTCAATTCCTGGCAGCAGCCTCCACGAACCAAGACCACCCACTAAACTACATGGCAACACACCCACAGACACCAAGAAATATCAAAACAACACCCAGCACACGGTATCACACACAATTATTGTCCTCTCTCCCTCCCTGCCCACCCCGAACCAACTTCCAGAAGCACATCCATACTCATATCTCTCACCGATCCATCCACTCACTCACAGACAACACGCAGCTGCATGCACGACCTCCCGAAATCCATCCTTCCGAATCCTCCCTTCCTCGCGAGGACAGAGTCCACCTGGCCAGGCTGAGATGCGGACACCATCCAGCTCTCCTGAGCTATCAGAAGAGACTGGATGACTCCGTTGTCGACACCTGCCCGGGATGTAACACAGCACCCCATACCATTAAACACATCATAGAAGACTGCATTTCACACAACCACTTACGCCAACAACACAATCTACACTCAATGAGAGCTCTGTGGGAAAGCCCGATCGTGGCCATGGCCTTTCTCAGGGACTCGGGGCTGTTTGGCCAGGCAGCTTAGGGAACAACAACAACAACATCTTGGACCTCATCATCACAAACAGCTTCAGTTTAGTTCACTCCTATGAAATAAACAACACAATCATGTCAGATCACAAACTTATCACTGTACACACTGACATAAACAGCCTGGCGACAATAAACATCTCACCAAAACAAACCGCGACTCAATAATCGCTGGGAGGACTCAACTTCTACAGCAGTGATGTCCACTGGGATGTGATCAAGACTGAGCTGCACAGAGTAAACTGGCACAGCTTGCTGCAGGGACAAGAAAATATTGACAAATTTCTAAGAAGCATCACTACAAAATGCATAGAAATCTGCAGCAAGCATGTACCAAAGAAAAGCATCATACCCCGAGACAGACGAACTTTAATGAGACTGAGATTCAACCTCAAGACAAAACTAAACAAAACCAAGCATCACCATACTCAGAACAAAATTCAAGCTCACATTGAGGAAATAGAAGGCAAATTGAAGATGTCAATCGAGGAACAAATGAAAAGAGAAGAAAGTAAAGCCATATCTAACATTAAAGCAAACTCCAGATATTTTTTCTCGTATGCTAACAAAAAAATAAAAACTGCATCCACAGTGGGTCCACTTACTAAAGAAAACGGTACCCTAACAAGTGACCCAAAAGAAATGGCGAACATCCTCAAAGGCCAGTACGAAAGCGTCTTCAGTACACCCAAACCAGACAAGACTGTTACAGATCCGCTCAGCTTCTTTGAAGATGGCCCCAATACGGATCAGCAACTGTCATACATCACCATCACTGAAGATGTGATGTGGCGGCGTCTACGCCGTGGGGCCACCTCCCGAGGCTGCCAACCGCGGATGGCTGCCGACCCTCCACGGCCGAAGACAAAATCAACGACCAGTGGAGGAAAACCGGATGCCGGCCGCGGGGAGCAGTTTCGGGAGCCAAACCGTCACAACCATCCCCTGCCCCCTCCCTGGGGGCACGGGTCCTTGGAGCGGCTTCGGTCGCGCCGGGAATTTCCACACCTCTCGCACCACACACACACATCACACAGTTTTTCCTACACCGAGAAATGACTCTCCGGCTGTCATTTCTCGAAGACTTCTTCTAGCCGGAGACATTGAGAACAACCCAGGACCCACGTTCACATACATATGTCCAACTTGCTCAAAACCCATCACTTCGAGTCGCCATACTAAGGGTTCAGTTCTCTGCAATTCATGCGGGAACTGGACCCACTTCACCTGCACAACACTTGCCTCCAAGAAACACCACACAAACACCTGGACCTGTTCCTCATGCCCCTCCCTCTCCCAGTCAAATCCCTCGCCTAAAACCCGTCCACCTCTCCTCCCCAACCCACCTAACCTTCCCATATCATCCACTCCCCCCCCCTAAAACCCGTCCACCTCTCCTCCCTAACCCACCTAACCTTCCCATACCATCCACATCCTCAACTCAACACACCACACCCCATCCTAATCCATTCCAACCCCCATCTCCTGCTCCCCAATCCCCACCCCCACCTCACCCATCCCAACCCCCAGCCCCTCCCTCACCCCCACCCCCCCCATCACCCCCACCCCCACCCCATCCTCGTGCAGCAACACCCAACATACATCGTGCACATAACATTAACATTCTTCAACTGAACATAGATGGCATCAACACAAAGAAACACAAACTCTCACACTTCATCAAACAACACAACATACACATTGCCATCTTACAAGAAACAAAACTCCGCACAACACAAAAAACACCCACATTTCATAATTTCACCACCATCAGACAAGACCGGGCTGTCGGCGGGGGCGGTGGACTCATCACCCTGGTACACAAAGAAATATCATACATAGTAACCAGTGTACAAACCAAATCACTCCTCCCCCCAAATGATAACACAACAGAAATACAGTCAATTAAAATACGCACTGGCAACAACTCCAACATAACCATCATAAACACATACATCCCTCCCCAAACATCCCCTACAGTACCAAATGAATACAGACCACACTTACAACACATCAAAAACACCCCACACACCCCACACATCATCCTGGGTGGTGACTTCAACGCCAAGACGTCGGCCTGGTTTGTCGACAACCCCGACACAGACAGAGGGCTGGTACTACAAAACCAAACCGATAACCTCATCATCCTTAACGACATCCATCAACATACCCATATTCCTCACCAAGCCCTCTATAACCCATCATCTCCAGACATCACCTTTTGCTCCCCAGAACTCGCCCCCACAACATCCTGGAGGGTGGTCAGAACCTTAGGCTCTGACCACCTCCCGATCATTATCACCACCAAAACCAGACTCACCCCAGCTAGCCACAAACACACATACACCAATTATAAAAGAGCTAACTGGGAAGCATTCACAAATGAGACAGAACAACACTTCACAACTCTAAACAGTACACCCATCACTAACATCAACAATGCTGTACACATACTCAATAAAACTATCCAAAACGCTGACAAGAAACACATTCCAAGAGGTAACAGAAAAAGACACAACCCCAACTTCACACCAGAAATTCAAAACCTCATCAGACAACGCGACATACTGAAACACTCCCCAGCACCCCACACACAAGACATCACACAACAAATTCAAGCACTCAACACCCAAACTAACAACAAAATACAAAAACAACAAAAAACTAAATTGGAATAACTTCCTACAAACACTTGATCACAAAACAAACCCCAAAAAAACTATACAAAACACTAAACAGCATCACACTTTCCAACAGCAACACAACACAATCACATGCTGCAATCACAACAACAGACTCTACTCCTTCATGTAAACAACAAGCAAACACTCTCATCAATCACTTTTCACATGTCAGCCACCTAAAACCTCACAAAGACGACCGACGTGTCATCCGACGTAAGAGACAATTCCCCACAGACCCTGACTATACACCCTTCACCAATCACCAGACAAAGCATATCATCAACAATCTCAAGCACTCACCCGCCTGTGGCCTAGACAACATAAGCAACATACACCTCAGACACCTGGGACCACAAGGCATACAAGCACTCACTAACATATCAAACTACAGCTATTCACACAACACAATACCAGACATTTGGAAGCATGGTATCATCCTCTCTCCCTCCCTGCCCACCCCGAACCAACTTCCAGAAGCACATCCATACTCATATCTCTCACCGATCCATCCACTCACTCACAGACAACACGCAGCTGCATGCACGACCTCCCGAAATCCATCCTTCCGAATCCTCCCTTCCTCGCGAGGACAGAGTCCACCTGGCCAGGCTGAGATGCGGACACCATCCAGCTCTCCTGAGCTATCAGAAGAGACTGGATGACTCCGTTGTCGACGCCTGCCCGGGATGTAACACAGCACCCCATACCATTAAACACATCATAGAAGACTGCATTTCACACAACCACTTACGCCAACAACACAATCTACACTCAATGAGAGCTCTGTGGGAAAGCCCGATCGTGGCCATGGCCTTTCTCAGGGACTCGGGGCTGTTCGGCCAGGCAGCTTAGGGAACAACAACAACAACCATCACTGAAGAGGAAATAGTCGACGCCATTGACAAGATCTCCCCTGATGCAGCAGCTGGACCATATGGCTTTTATCCTCAACTACTGAAAAGATGCAAGCTCGAACTAGCAAAACCACTTCACTACCTCTGGTCCAAATCATTGGAAACCGGTACAGTACCAGAGAGCCTAAAAACCGGAATAATAACTCCAATCCACAAAGGAGGAAGCGGAGGCCTTGCTAGACAATACAGACCAGTGGTACTGACATCCCATCTCATCAAGATCTGCGAGAGGGTTATCAAGAACAAAATTGTTGATTTCTTAGAAGCTAATAACCTACTCAATGAGGGACAACACGGCTTCAGGCAGGGTTACTCATGCTTATCCCAACTACTGACACACTATGAAGACACCCTCAAAAACATCCAGGAAGGCAACAACGCAGATGTAATATACAGTACAGTATATGGATTTTGCAAAGGCCTTCGATAAAGTGGATCACGGCATCCTGCTACATAAACTCCGGGACCATGGCATCACAGGATCACTTGGGAGATGGCTGCAAAGCTTCTTATCAGGGAGGACACAAAAAGTAGCAGTAAAGGGAGAATTATCAGGAACCAGCAATGTCCAGAGTGGGGTCCCACAAGGCTCGGTACTCGGCCCGCTATTGTTCATCATACATGTAGGTGACATCGACGAAAAACTGCAACACTCGGATGGTACCTCCTTCGCCGATGACACACGAATAAAGAAAATTATAACAAATGTAGGGGATACACAGGAACTACAACAAGACCTAGCCAGAGTACTGAGCTGGGCCCAAGATAATAACATGACCCTAAATGGAGAAAAATTTGAGCTGCTGAGGTATGGCAACAACCATGAAATAATAGCAGCAACAGACTACCTCTACAACGACCAAACCATTCAGGATAAGGATCAAGTAAAAGACCTGGGGATCTACATGAGTAATGATGCAACGTTCACCCATCACTACAACCAAATCGGCGAAACTGCTATAAAAATGACTGGATGGATGCTCAGAACTTTCAGAACAAGGGAGGAGAAATGCATGCTTACTTTGTGGAAAACCCTAGTCCTGCCAAAATTAGAATACTGTTGCCAGCTGTGGTCCCCTCACAAGATCCAGGACATCACCACCTTCGAAGCCCTCCAAAGAACCTTCACCAGCAGAATCCGAGGAATGCAACATCTGAACTACTGGGAGAGGCATCAACACCTGAAGCTCTACTCCCTACAAAGGAGGAGATAGCAATACATCGCCATCTACGTTTGGAAAACACTTGAGGGGATAGTTCCAAACGTAGGATTACAAGAAAACATCCACCCAAGGAGAGGACGGCTGTGCTACGTGCGAGGTACCCAGGGCACAACACAAAAATTACGAACCCTGGTACACAATTCCTTCACTCACAACGGCACCCGCCTCTTCAACTGTCTACCACGAGAACTCCGAGACTTCACAAATGCCACAACAGAGTGCCTCAAAAGAAAATTAGATAAGTGGCTTAGTGAAGTACCGGACGAACCACCAACACCAGGATACCCCAGCTCCCAGTCGTCGCACGAGGGGTAGGAGCAGAGGAGCGTCCTGGCCCCAGCGGAGGTCCACCTCAACTGCGCCAGTAGAAGGCGAAATTCTTCAAAGTAATCAAAGTAAGTAAGTAATTGTTGAGGCAAACAATAATGTGAAGGCAAAACTCATTTGTAACAAAGAAAATTAATGGGAAATGCTAGTGAAAACTCAAAATAGTGCATCCATTACTATATGTGTGCTGTCAATAGTGGTGCGACCTCTAGCCTATTTGAACTTTACTACCGCTACTACGAATCTGGTTTCTGAGACCTAGTATGTTAACCTAACCAAACAACCCAACCTAACCTAACCTAGACCCAGTACGTGGGATACAAAACTAGCCCTTGCATACCAGCTACTGCTGGTTCCTAGTACTTAGATACAGTAGATAGAATTCGCTAAGAAACCGTTCTATTGAATAGGATTTTTGGTAATGGTAATTTAATAAATAATAATAAATAATAATTGTCGGTTTATTGTTCATTGCAGCCCTGAGGCTGAAAATCTACAGTACAATACAGTACTTATTCTACCTTAATTACGAGGTCTCGTGCGACCTTTGGCGACCGTGAGGTGCCTGGCTTCCCACCAAGTGCTGTACTGTACATACGCAGATGCACTTTGTATTGGTGAGAAGATGTGTAGGCTAACACAGGCTGATAGGTTGGTTAGGGAGGAACCGCGATACAATTCAATCCCTCGCAATGGCCGAAAAAACCTTTAGGATTCTGGTGGATTCGTACCCTCGCCCCGGCCCCTTGCGGTCAGCACGAAACATAGCGCCTAAACCGACTGGACCACAGCGACCCATATTGTCTACTACCAATGCTAATACAATAGTTTTAGAGTATAGATATGTTTTACAGTATATGTAGAGTAATTGAGTAGTACATTAGAGAATAAAAACTTGTGTTTGTTGGCAGATAATGTGGGTGTTTGGCTACGGGTCGCTAACGTGGAAAACAGAGTTTGTGTACAGCCAGCGTTTGGTGGGCTACATCAAAGGGCACAAGAGGAGGTTTTGGCAGGCTAGTGTTGATCATCGAGGCACTCAACAAAAGGTTAGTTCATTGTTACCAGTTTACCTACTTAACCTCAGCTGGTGTGAGGCGGGTCTTTTTGGACCCTCCCTCTTTTACTACATTAGTTTGGAGATTTTAAGACGTTTCACCTTTTTTGACAATTATAAGACACTTAGCCCCATCCAGGTTTTTTTTTTTTTTTTTTCCCAGCAAGCGACAAAGAGTCCAATTTAGGAGAATCCGTTCTATGGCCGTGACAATTTTCTAATGAAAAAATTTACATACTGTAGGCCTATTTAGCTTAACCCTGGTCAGGTGGCAAGTCACGTCTTGGAGCTGTGATTATTGCCCAAACACCTAAGTTTGATACGTCATTGTTAAGGCTTCAGAGGAGCTAAAAATTATTATTCTTCATAAAGCCCAAAACACAAGCTCTAATGTACACTCTGTATTCTTCCAGTAATTCTTAGTTTTAAAGAGTTAGAGCGAGTTGAAAACCGTAAAACACGCAAAATTTACTTGATACTCGACCCTATGCCCTACCACAAAAACACCTAGACTTTCCCCAGCAGCTGTATAGGCCACATGTGAGCTACAAGTGACAGGTTTATGTCTTCATAAAGTTCAAGACATAAGCTTTCTTATACACTTTATTTTTCCCGCAACTGTTCTTTTCACAGTTAGAACAAGTTTAAAAAATTTAAACGCATTAATTATATCTGCTGTGGAGGTAGGGTTACAAGAATTATCCCCACTAGGGAAGAGTTAAAGAGGGTTTGGAGGCCGTATTTTGCTTGAAGGGCCTGGGGAGGCGATTAATATTTTTAGTCTAGGGAGCAAACTAAAAATATTGTTATGCCAGAATCAGTAACTCAAGACCGCATTGCACACTGCAGCCCCAACACCTCCAGACCATCACTTCCTGCGTTCCCAACACCACTGCCTTTCATGATGCCGCTACCAGACATCTGCCACTCATTACACCTCTACCCAACACCCCGAAGAAGCAGAAGAGGAAACCCAGCAAAAACACCCTCAGTTATCCATACCAGCCAACATCACAGAAAATGGGATAACACAGTCACCCCTTCCAGCCCGGGCAGTAGAAGACGAGGTTCCTCTCTACCTGGATCACACGTCTATAACCCTTTACCTGAAAGCCCTGTGACAGAAGGGTCAACCCCCTCCTGAGGATACCTATGGCCCCTCTACCCTGGCAGCCAACCCCCAGCAGGAGATACCATAAGCGGATAGAAACCAGGATGGAACGACTCTTCGGTAGCTTACCAGCTCCAGTGCTTCCCCAGGCTGTAAGGCTCTCGTGTCCTTCAAGTTGTCGTGGGTCATTGCTTACACAGAAGACCCACAAACAGTCACTACCTCAAGACTCTAGAGATTTGCTTACCCAGGTTTCTCGCCCAGTATTGGTTCCTCTAAATACTGTCACCACCTCAGTGTTGCTTCCTCAGGGTACTGCACCTCGCTTATCGAGGCAAACTCACCTATCGAGGAGTCGATGTGTATCCGTACGCCTGACAAAGTGGCTCCTTCATCGAGCGCACTGCCAGCCCAGCTATAATAAAGCTAAAACTGCTGTCAGATGTTGAATTTAAATTCACTTGACTGAAATCATTCAGATAAGTGGGGTACAGTACCTCTATAATCTCAATGGGCAGAGTGACGGTCTTGTAACCGAGTAGTCCCGAGTTCAATCCCAGCAGTGGGGATTGGGATTATTGTGAGCAGACCAATTCAGTATCCAGCTCAGTTTGGTTACTAAAAATTATAATAAGATATCAGAGTCCTAAAAAAAAATCTTTAAACTGGTGGCAAATGCGGTGGGATATCTGTGAGGTTGGGGAAGTTAAAAGGTTCACAGATGAAGGAGACGCCATTGGGAGGTGACACTCGTATGATCGTGCTTGTGTCGGCATGTCTCGCCATATGAGAGGTAGCTTGTGTGGGTGTTTTCCCCGAGTGCAGTTACGTCACATCCCCACCCCCTCTCCGTCCTATTGGACCCATGTCAGTTCGCTCAGATTAATTTATCTCTGGTTGCTCGAAGTCTAAGATACCGGATGATGAAGTGATGTAATAGAGCTAAAACTGGTGTCAGATATTGAATGTAAAACTCACTTGATTTTGAAATAATTCATACAAGTTGTTGTTGCTGTTCCCCAGGCTATCTGGCCGAACAGCCCCAAGGTCCCGAACAAGGCCAAGGCCATAAACGAGCACCCCCGCAAAACTCTCCCTGCTTACCACTAATAAAGCCCGGGTGACCGAAGCCACTCCAAGGCGGGGAGCTGAGGAGGGTGCGGAAATGCCCGGGAAACCAAAGTCCCACCCAAGGCCCTGTGCCCCTCAGAAATTATGAAGGGAAAGTTGAGGGGCAAAGGAAGAATGTGATGCTTTGACTCCCAATCTCCCAACCTCTAGGTTGGCAGTAGGGAGGTCAGTCCACGGAAGAGATGCCGTCACTTGAGATCTAGCTAGGAAAGGCCCTAGAAAGCCACCTTTGGCGGGGTGATAGCTCCCCTATTTCAACTCCTTTCGGGGTTGGGCACCCGCCCATTCATGCAAGTGTGGTACCTTTATTGTCTCAGCAGATAGTGACGGTCTTGTAACTCAGTAGTCCCGAGTTCAATCCCACCTGTGGGGGCTTGTAATTTTTTGTGAGAAGACCGGTTCAGTATCCAACCCAGTTTGGTTGCTAAAAGTTAAAGTAAGATATGAGAGTCCTATAATAACCCCCCTTATACAACAAAGGAAATCCGCGAAAGAAGACAAGCAGCCCTAACGACTACCAAACTGCACCGGTGAAAAAAAGAGAGAAGAGAGAAAGAAGCCAGTCCTACCTTGGCCTAGACCAGGGGGCGGCAACCTGCGGCGGCTCAGGCCGCATGCGGCTCTTTCAGGTCACTCGTGTGGCTTCAGAAACTTCAGAAATAATAATTCTTCCTTCAAAATGAAGGCAACATATAACACATTCAAGGCGACATTATATATGTTTATTCAACTTCGAAAAGATGTATAGGTATCAATCGTTAGGATTTCTAGAAATGTGACATGTCTTCCCTAAGCTTGTGAATTACGTAACACCCCATTCATAACATTAATCATTAATTACACACTCCAATGCACTTGAATAAACTAATGAAAGCATATGGTCCTTCCGGATATTGAACAATATCACTATAATTTGTTTAGTTCAGAAGTAGGGTGCTGTTAATTTCGGATGCCGAGACCAATTTTGTTGTATTGCGGCTCCGACAGTACAGTACAACATTTTTATGAAACTTTTAAAAAATGGCTCTTCTAGCTTTAAGGGTTGCTGACCACTGGCCTAGACTCATGGCAAATCTATCTCCAAGATAAATAGCAAAGTGCAATTCAGCAATATAGGTGTTCTCTATTTATAAGATCCTTACTCACCATTTAATTCAACGATACACCCTACTATCCCTTACTTGCTATAAAGAGAATACAGTATTTATATGTTCTGTGCTCTATTGACCTCTCTGTCTATAAGACTAAGTATAGAAATATCTCTGTTAACATGAGGACACTAACAACAGCTCTCTGATAAATACTTAGCTACCCCTGCCCACTCTCCCTTCCATTATATGTCCTGTTCTTTTCCAGGTTCCACTATACCTGATTTTGTTTATATATGTTAACCTCACTAATAGTAATATTGATTTTGTATATTCATCTTCACTTGCACTGTTATTCACTCTCAGTATGATTAATAATTAATATGATACTGCCCCAAGGCAGGTAGATATAGAAGGGGGGAGATGAGACCTATAAGGGTACAGTTTAAAACCAGGGCAGTGGTAGAGACAGTGACAAATTTTAGTTGGAGACTAAACACAAATGAAGAACTGAAACATATAAGATTAAAGAAGGATTTGAGCATAGAACAAAGAAAAAATAAAGGAACTACAGGAAAAGGCTGATGAGGAAAATGGAAAGTTGGGTGAGGAGGATAAGAAGAAGTTTTTCTGGAGAGTGAGGGACGGGAAATTGAGGAAGTGGTTTATACGAATAGAAGGGAGAAGGAGAGCTGGGAGGGAAGAGAATGTGACAGAAGTTGTGGCAGAGGTGGAGAGCAGGGTGGAAGCATCTCGGGGAGAGACAGGAGAAGAAGCTGCAGACCCAGTACCAGTAGTGTGAGGGGGGGGAGTAGGGCACGGACAGGAGGAGCGGGATGATGTAGCTGCTGAAGGAATGGTAGAAAGATTAAGGATTATGTTTAGTAATGTTGATGTGTTTACCCAGGACAAGAAAAGAGAACTGATATGTAGGTTGCATGATGAAGAGGAAAAACCTGATGTCATAGCCTTACAAGAAGTAAGACCAAAAAATGCTAGAATTGAAAGGGAACTGGTGGAGTATAGTTTGGAGGGTTTTGAGTTGTACGAGAGGAATGCTATTAGAGCAGAGGTTGGAAGAGGACTGTTTATTTATGTAAGAAAAGAGCTCAAGGTAAATGAGGTGGATATGAGACAGCAGTATTGTGAGTATTTGTGTACAGTAAGTAAATTGAAGTAAAATGTACAAGAGGGTCAATTCTAATTGCCTCTATATATAGAAGCCCAAATAATAGTAGGGAAGAGGATGATAACCTACTGAAAGCAATGGAGGAAATAGATAATAGAGAGAACAAATATAAGATTTTGATTGGAGATTTCAATTTGCCAAGGATCAACTGGGCAAATTGTACTACTCCAGCGGGACAGTGTAGCCTGGAAAACAAGTTTATAGAGAAAGTAAGAGATTGTTTTTTAACGCAACATAATACAGAGATGACAAGATATAGAGATGGGAAGCAGGGGAGTGTACTTGATTTAATTTTTAGCAATGAGGAGGATATAGTGGAACATGTCAATGTGGATAGCCCTATAGGTCGTAGTGACCATGCCTGTATAAGTTTTAGTTGCAATATTAAAACAGAGAGGGATGATAGAAGCAATACAAAAATATACATGTATGACAGAGCAGATTATGAGCTGCTGAGAAGGTGTCTGGACATTGACTGGGGGGAATACTTGAACGGTGAAGATGCTGAAGGAATGTGGAGGAAGTTTAGAGTCAAACTGGAGGATGTTATATCCAAATGTGTACCAGTAAGGGAATATAAGGATAAAACAAAATTGAGGAAAAGAACGAACCCAGAATTACCAATGAAAAGAAAGCTGTGGACTTTGATAAGAAGAAAGAAACGATTGTGGGATAGATTAAAAGTGTTAAAAAAGAACAGGGGGTCTAGTATAGAAGCTAAAGTAGTGGATTTGGAACGTAGACAGATAAACAATAAAATAAGGTGGGAGACAAGGAGGGGGGTAAAGGAAAGGGAGAGAGAGATTGCAAGAAACGTGAAGGATAATCCAAAAATATTCTGGAAGTACATTCAGGAAAAGTCAACAAGAAGAGTAGGGATCCCAGAGCTGGTAGGGGGGGGTTGGATGATGGGAGTAGAGCGGAGACGGATAAGGAGAAAGCAGAGGTGCTGGGGAAATACTTTGGGGGGGTACTAACAGTGGAGTCGGAGGATGCAGTGCCTACTATTCCCATCAAACAGGCACCTGCACTAGAACTAATAAGAGTTTTCCCATGCTAGAATAAGAAGGGCTATAGAAAAAATGAACAGAAGTAAGTCCCCGGGACCGGATGGGATACACCCAAGAATCATAAAGGAAGGAGGTGAGATGTTAGTAGAGCCATTGAAAATGTTATTTGAGGTATCGTTTAATACAGGACAAATCCCGATGGACTGGAGAGAGGCGAACATAACAGCTATATATAATAAGGGAAAGAGAAATGACCCAGGAAATTATAGACCAGTCAGTTTGACAAGTGTTGTGTGTAAACTAATGGAAACGGTAATTAGAGAAGGAATAATGGAGCATATGAAATCAAACCAACTTTTCAGTGGGAGACAGTTCGGATTCTTGCCGGGGAGGTCGACGGTACTACAGCTAAATAAGGTGGTAGATGATTGGATGCAAATTCTAGAGGATGGTGATGTAATAGACATGGTATATTGTGATTTTATGAAGGCCTTCGATAAGGTCCCACATAAAAGGTTAATAGAGAAAGTTAGAAGCTATAATATAGGGAAGAAATGTGTGAAATTGATAGAAGCCTTCCTGAAAGATCGGAGACAGAGGGTGCTGGTGAATGGAATTGGCTTGGGGTGGAGGGAAATTACAAGTGGGGTTCCTCAGGGATCTGTGTTGGGACCACTACTGTTCGTTATATTTATCAACGACTTACCTGAAGTTATAACTAATGGAAGTGAGGTATACCTGTATGCGGATGACACTAAGCTGTATAGAAGAGTGAGGAGTAAGGAAGATGGGGTTTGCTTCAAGGAGATGTGGATGGCATGAAGGGATGGTCTGAGCATTGGTTAATGCCTTTTCATCCAAAAAAATGCAAGTACATGCGGATTGGGACAAGCAAGATAGACAAGGTAGGATACAGTATGTATGAAGCTATGGAGGAAGTGAATGCAGAAAAGGATATAGGAGTAGTGATAGACAATAAGTTAAATTTCTCAGAACATTTAGCGGAAAAGATAAACAAAGCCAATAGAATTGTAGGGCTGATAAGGAGGACATTTGTGTCACTTGACGAAGAAATCTTCAGGAATCTCTCTACAGCGCTGGTTAGGCCGCACCTGGAATATGTGAACCAGGTGTGGGCTCCATATATGGTAAAGGATATAGAAGCAGTGGAGAAAGTGCAGAGGAGAGCTAGCAAGCTAGTACCAACGTTGAAAAACGTGGGCTATGAGCAAATGTTGAGGACACTGGGGCTTCCGACACTGGCATATAGGAGAAAGAGAGGGGATATGATAGAGACTTTTAAGATAGTGTCAGGAAAGTATGATGAGGATGTGTGTGAAGGTATCTTCTTGATGCGGGAGGGAACAAGAACGAGAGGACACTCAAAGAAAATTTACAAAGAAAGAAATAGGCTTGAGAAGGCAAAGAACTCATTTTGTGATAGAGTGGTAAATGAGTGGAACGCACTGCCCCAGTATGTAGTCGATTCCGAATCAATAAGGGAGTTTGAAAGTAATCTTGATAAAGCATGGGGAAGACAAGATTTGAAGTTTGATTATAAAGCAAAAATACAGAATAGTAAAAATTTTGTGTCTGCTACCGCCGCCGCCAACACCGTGAACGACCGCAGCAGTGCAAGTACTGGTACTGAGCTGGATACACAGGCCTAGTTTGCCTTTTTCCAGAGGATCTACTGTAAGAAATTGTAAGTTACTCAACATATTAGCAAAGTTATGTAGTGCAGAACGTATATATAAAAAGGTAAACAATAAAAGATACCTGTCAACACATACAAATTAAGTCAAGATACATTGTTTGAAATTATTTAGATCTATATTATATTAAATAATATGGTCACAATAAGTAACTTATACTTATTAATTTTATGTATCAATTTTTTTTTTAAACCTCTGTTAACAAGAAACCTATACAATGCCGCCTTAGCTCTCATTATTAAATCAACAAGCTTTGTACTGATAGATCCAAAACTAACAAGCTGAGAATATTTTTTTTTTTAGCCATGTTATTGATGTTACTCTTAGGAAAGGGAAACTTACAAATTTTATTTTAAAATAATCTACCTTATGATACAATTTAAAGCAAGGTTTTTCTAGTTATATTTAAATCTAAGAAGTTTTCTGCCAGCCCTCCACACCCCCACACCTCCAATACCCCACCCCTCGTAGGCTCGTACCTACCAGAACCTCTTCAGCTACCCCTCCCGAGACCCCAGTACCTCCCACATCAAAATCGTAACTGTGTACCGTGACCATCACCATAGATATGCGAGCTCCCAGCTTGTTCATAGTACTGCGCCATACATGTATTCCGAGACCGGATGTGTCAGTTACCACCAGCATTTTGTGAAGGAATTCTGCCCTCGCTAGTCCCCTCATTGCCCTCTTCAAGAAAGAGACCACATTCAACTGGGGACCACAGGAAATTAATCAGAAATCAATAATCGATATAATCAATAATAATACATAATCAATAATCAATTGTTGAACGAATGTAAACAGACCATAGCCAAAGCCGCCATTACTCAAGTACCGCTTAATGTACAATGTTCTAGTCTTCACCCATCTCAAGATAACAATAAGTACTGTACTGCCTCTGGTATGTATATAACCTAGGAAATGCCATTTAACCCAATTATCGTGGTACCCGTCACCTGACGGGCAGGTTATTCAGGCTATTATGTGGCCTGGGAGCGAGGCCAGCTGTTGCAGGCAGCACGGGAGGGCTTCGGTCGGAGCCCACGGATTCCGGGGATATATTGAGGTGTAACAGAGACTTCCCTAGCACATCTGCAGTGTCACACATAGCAAAAACAGCAAAAAATTGCTAATTTTTAGCGATTTTGCATTTCGTTTGCAAGATCGTTGCAAGACAACCACACGTTGTACAGAGATGATTCAGGTGTCATTTGAAAACTATTACCGTACATTCACGGATATATAATTGTATTACGCTCTGGCTTTTGCTTATGCATGAAAATTAGGAAATTTCAGGCAATTATGCCCGCTTGTACGGGGTTAATTCCAGAGATATGTACTACAGTACACAGTATATCCGAAAATGACGAAACTCGAGCATGTGCAAGAATCCAGGCTCGCGGCGGCCATAGCTAACCCACTTATTTTCAAATTATATACTGAACCACTTGGTCTAGAGAATTCTAGTCTTCACCCATCGCAAGATAACAACAAGTACTGCCTTTGGATATATATATATACTCTATTGTATATATATAACCTAGGTTAGGCCATTTTTATGTTTATTAATAAGCGTGCCACAATCACGAACAATTTATTTTTCACCCAGATCAGCAGTGGCGGGAAGGTTCAAACCCCCGTGCGAGGAGGGTTACCGGTAGACGGTCACTTCATATACTGTACTCTTTTTATACCAATATTTTTTGGAGTGCTCATCCCTTAGTAGAGGCATTCTGGGAGAAATAGCGGTGTAATTTAAGGGGACCGACCGGTTATTTATGCTTAACCCTCCTGGCCCGGGCAGGCTCACCAAAGGACGGAGCTCGTATCCGGGCAATCTGGCCGAATATCAACAAAAGTAAACTAAGGCTAATCTCGCTTAATATATTACCTACATTAATCAAACATATATAGAAATGGGCGCCTTACCTTGCTGCGTAGAATGGCGTTGAGTAGAGCTCTCTAGCTCAACTGGTTCCGGAGTGATCGTGATGGAAGTGGAGGTAACTTTTTCCGCGTATTTACCTCGGCGCGTCCGAACACTCAACCGCGGCCCCGGCTACGACGCCTAGTTGCACTCGTCGCTCCACCCGCAATTATGCCGGGAAGCGATTTGATAATGTTTTATTGGTTATTCTGTCATTTATTATAGTTATTATGTTATTTTCACTCAATAAAGTTATTTACATGAACTTATTTGTGTCTCTGTCACTTATTACTTCGTTTTATTATTATTATGATTATAGTGTCACTTTCACTGGACTTTGATAATTGGTAGTGTCATTTCGCCTTTTATGTATTGTTAGGTAAGCTAATAATATATATAGTGTCACTGTCACTTGTTCATATTGTTATGAAGGCACTTATTATTACTTGTGTGTGTCTCTTTCACTTATACTTAGTTTTATTATTATTATACTGTCACTTTGACTGGCCTAGGCTTATTGAATGTCATTTTCACTTATTTATTGTTAGAAATATATATTTTAGTGTCACTTTCACTTGTTCATATTGTTATTGAAGGCACTTATTATTACTTATAAGTCTCCTTTTCACGTATACTTAGTTATATTATTATTCTTAGCCTACATTTGAGTGTCACTTTCACTGTTGTCACTTCCACTTCAAAAGTTTGTTAGAGTGTGGAAGTCGTTGTAGCAGGCGCCAGCACACAGTCCAACTTGACACTCGAGGCATTCCCAAGTGGTTTTTGTGGGTTTGCGGGGTCTGCGAGTTGTGTGGCTGCACACATGGCACCTCTTCTGACTCCTAGCGTTACTACCTGGTGCTTTGAAAGGAAGGGCGTTGAGCTGGTGCTTCCTGAAAAATTCAGCACACCCCGTTCTGTCCAGCTGGCCTGGTCCTTGTAGTGGCCTCCCTGGTGTACCCGCATGTTTAGCCAGGAGCTCAAGTATCACCTGCTTGTGGAACTTCCGCAGGGACTTGTACTTCTTGGCTCCTGGAGTCCTCAGACGGTAGATGTTGTAGGCATTGAGGACCGACATATCTACCGTATGCAGGATATAAACTTCTTGTACCACCTGCAAGATGTTCGCAGGCAGTCGATGAAGCCCATCTGCATGTCGGACTTGTCAACGAGGCGCATGTTGAGGTTATAATCCAGACCAGCAGCTGGTTTCTTGACGGGATTCTTGGTTCTTCGGTCCACCTTCCCTGTGGCGACCATCTCGGCCTTGTGGCATGTGGTGAGGAGGTTGACCTTGCGCTGGTCATGCCAGTGGATGGAGAGGATGGGGCGACTCTTCTTGTGGAAGATGTCCGCCTTCTTCGTCTTGGTTGGGTAGCCTGGCATGCCCTTCCTCTTGCCCTTGACTGTGCCGACAGTTCCGGTCTTGCGGTCATGGAGGTACTTGGTCAGGAGAGGCGACGTGTAGTAATTATCTGTGTAGAGGATGTGGTTTTTATTGAAGTGCTTCTCCATCATCTTCTTCACTACAGCGCCACCAAAACCAATGAGGGGGTCAGTCACAATTTCTCCAGCCTTGCCGCTGTAGACTATAAAGTCCAGCACATACCCCGTCAAACAGTCGCAGAGGACAAAGAGCTTGATGCCGAAGCGGTGTCTCTTGGACGGGATATACTGTCGGAATTGCAGCCTACCACGGAACAGGACCAGAGACTCGTCGAGGCACATCTTCTGGAAAGGAATCAGGTAAGTGGTGAACCGATGACGTATCATGTCATACAGCTTCCTGATCTTCCATAATGAGTCGGGAAGGTGGACTGCCATGTTGTTTGTCAGGTGGAGATAGGAGAGGATGTCGAAGTACCTGTCCCTGGACATGTACTTGCCAAATGCTGGAGTCGTTATGATGTCGCCAGTGATCCAGTAGTCTGCCAGAGCGTGCTTCCTGATATGTGTCATCAGCATTGTGAGTGCCAAGAATACATATAGTTCTGCCACAGTGACAGCTCTCCATGCCACCATCTTGGCACTGGTCTTCCTGCCAAGAAAGTTGGCACAGATCTCATGATGGTTGTTGGTCTCCTCGACGAGGTATTCCATGACTTCATTGTCATAGAAGCCACAGAAAATTTCACTGAGGGTAGCAGCTGGGCCACAGGGAAATGTTGGTCAAAGGCAGGACAATCTGGCTCAAAATCAGCCCCATCTGTCCACACAAACAGGTCGGAAGCTGATGCTCGAGGTCGTGCAGGTGCAGCAGGCACACGCCCTTGGCCACGCGGACGCCCTGCACACCCACGCTCACGCCCAGGGGCAGCGGCGTCGGCAGACTGACCACGTCCACGACCTCGCCCTCTCGCTCGTCTTGTCGGGACTTCCTGTTCCTCTTCCTCTTCCTCCTCAGGCGACGTCAGGTCATCTGGGGCAATGTTGGGGTCGTCAGCATCCTCTTCAGGAGACAATTCGGGTGAAGAAGTGACCGGGCGTCGGCGGTGTGGGGCGCGGGAGGCTGCGGGAGCTTCAACAATGGGAGCCTCGGCCTCGGGAGTTGGGCTCCTTTTGCGGCGAGCCGAGGGCTTCTCTGCAGCAATAATGCTCTGCGGTGTGTTGAGGGCTGTTGCACACTAGTAATACCACTTGAAGAGGCCCTTTGGTCATCCTGAAGGAGAGATGAAGCCGAGGGCTGTGGGTGACCCACGCGGCGTCCCGGGTCAAGGCAATGGAATGGAATGCGGACAATGGAATGCGGGTGGTTGCTAGGCCAGGGTCGGCGTCATTATCACTGTCTTCAGCTTCCCTATCCTTTTCTGCGGCTGCCCTGCGTGCTTTTTTAGCTGCACTTTTCACGAACGATTGTTTATAGAAATATTTGCCCACTTTCAAGGGCGTACGGACAGGCAAAGGGGAAGGTCCTGGGCTAGAGCTAGGCCTAGGCTGACTTAGCAAAGATGGCGAGGGGGTAGGCCTAGCTTCTAGCACACTTGGAAGCTCAATGGCACCTTCCTGAAACACTTCCACATCAGGATCATCACTACTGTCTCCCCCCTCAAATAAATCGACATTATCGTCGTCTCCAAAGCCAACAAAATCGTCATCTTCACTTGCACTTATAAATTGTTCCTTGTCCACCAAGCTTTCGCCACTGCTCTCTTCACTATCAAAAAGTTGTCGCTGTATAGCGCTATCACTCAACAAACGCTTAACTTTCTTTCGTTGAGCTTTCTTCTCGGTTGCAACAGGCGTTGAAGTTGCGAGCGGGGTAGCACTGGGGCCAGCGGGAGGTTGCAGCGAATCGGACACGTCGGAAAGCATTTTTTCAGTATAACTCGCTATGGCGGCCACGTACGAACTGATAACACTAGTAGTTGAGGCTTGGTGGCGCTGCGGTCGCTCCTGCAATGCAAAATTTGGCCGCGCGAATTTTGAAGCACGCTTTCAAGCACAAAGATTTTTAAATGACACCCGGGCACCGGCCCTGTTTTTTTGGTGTCATTTTAAAATGACACCCGGGGTGGAAGGGTTAGAAAGCTCGAAATACTAAAAATACCATTAGGTGTTTACTCAATAAATAATAAACAGGAATGAATGGAGAATGCTTGTGAATAGTTGAGTGAACACGTTGTCATTTGGGGGAAGGGGTCGGGCGCAAGTTGGACTAGATAATAACCCATCAGGCGCCTGGCCCGGGGAGACGATTAATACGAAGGGTGGGCCTGGAAGTGTGGTGGGCGGGCTTGTGGCTTTGGCTCCGCTGCATGTCTGCCTGCCGAGATCGGAGCCTCTCCGGGGGGCCGGGGGAGTGCTGGAGCGACCTTGGTGACCCTGGTCTCTGGGTATTCTCCTGGGTGACCTAGATGTGTGTGAATTTTGTGTTTTGTCTGTGTTTGTTCGTTGTTTTGTCCTGTGTTTTGTGTTTTCCTGTTCTTGCTCTGTCTTGAGTCGGCCACCCCCAAGAAAAAAAAAGAAAAAATAGGAAAAGTGGGGATTGGGCCTGAGCATATAGATAGATAGATAATTTACTCAACAAGTCAACATCCCTTCATAAGCCAGTGAAATGTTATTAGTGAAAACAAATTTTTTGGAGTGCTCATCTCTTAGTAGAGGCATTCTGGGAGGAATATCGGTGTAATTTAACCCTCCAGCCCCGGCTATGTATTATATATATATTCCTCGAAACCCGGGTGTTTTGGCCGAAAAACGTCTAGGCTAGGCTACCGTATATTCATTAATCAGACTGCTTCCCGCATTCCCGCGCATCCCCAAGCGTAGCTGTGTTATTTACCTGTAGAATGGCATTAAGTAGAGCTCTCTAAGTCAACTGGTTGAGCTGTGATGATGATTTCATTGGAGATAACTTTATGGCCAAAACAGCCACTTTACACCACTTTTCGATACTTAACAACAACATACAGGCACACACGAACAAGCGACGCTCTCCTTCTTGTGGCCGGAGATGCGGGGCGTCGGTCCAGCCGGCTGTTGTTTACATGCGTCGGACCGACGCCTCGCACACGAAGCTCACAGGCTTTCAACCACTGGGCGTTCAAGAGGCCTTCCGGGTACCTGTTATATGCTTTTTTATGGGCGTTCAAGAGGTCTTCCGTGGTGAGAGGGTTAAGGGGACCGACCGGTTATTTAGGCTTAAAAAGCTTGAAATCCTGAAAATACCATTAGGTGTTTACTCAACAAGAGTCAACATCCCTTCATAAGCCAGTGAAATGTTATTAGTGAAAACCCATTGAAAAAAAAATATATGTTTTCCAAACTTTTCCTGTATTTCTAAAAACGCTATATAGCGAACTTTGAAATTGGCATGCTCAGTAACTAATGGTCGTACGAGGATCATACATACTGTATATAAATGGAAAGAGTGTAAAATACTCTACAACCTCCCATACGCTTTATCTTCTACTCTGCCGTGTTCCTGCGTAAAATATTGTAAAAAAAAAAAAAAAAAAAAAAAGAGTTAACATTTTTCACCTAATTACTTTAGACTTTCACATGTTTTTCTCAAAACTGTTTTGTCGCACTTTGGGATCTTATAATAAATGTATTATTGGACCTATAGGAATGGTGTACAGTATATACCATTGGAAAGGGAATTAAAAACACTACATTATTTATAAAGCTAATTTACTCTAGCCAACTTTGTTTGCAGCATGTTGTCACAGTCGTAAAATTCTACAAAATAATTTCACCTTAACACTCAAGAGCGGGTGGTGGAGTATATTTGACTGTGCCGCCCAGCGGGGGGTTTTACCGTAAACGAGCTTGTTTCCGTGCTCGTTTTCATGCATAAACAAGAGTCAGAGCGTAATACAAGTATGTATCCCTGAAAGGGAGTTAAATGAGCTTTCCAATGACACCAGAACCATCCTTCTACGATCACTGGTTGTCTTGCAACGATCGTGCAACCGAAAGGCAAAATCGGTAAAATACGGTCATTTCCTTACATTATTACGTGTGAAACGAGTGAGGGAGGGTGGAGTAGGGCGGAGTACATCTCAGTAGCTCCACGGCCACCGTGGCGAGCGGTCATGAGGTGACCTACGCTCCTCCCACCGCTCCGCTCTCTCTCAAAGCACATTACGTGCTCAAAATTGCATGCGACTATAGCCGGGCCCCGCCACATAGGCCACATTTATTTCACTCGACTATAGCCGGGCGCCACCAGTTAAGGGTTAATTCATAATCACCTAAATCCAAAAATACACAAAATGTATAAAAAGTTTTTTATAGAAACTACAGACACACCTTTTGTGAGTTGTTTGATCACATACAGCAGGTGCTATAGGGATTTCTGTAGGAGTTATATGTGCCTTAGTAGTGCAATAGTTTTCAACCTTGTTTTACCTAAATTGAAAGAAAAACAAAATAGTTGTTGACCTAGTTTTATGGTCACATACACCTGTGCCAATTTGCATTTACATTGAAAGTAAGACCTGGAAGTTGGTAAATAGCCGGTGTCACACGGGCATCTGTATCCGAGTCTGATATCTGTAACATTTAGTACTGTAATCTATTTTTGTAGTCTTTTGTAAATTTCTTGGTGTTGGTCCCTTATTTTAAGCTACAAACAATAAAATGCTGTCTAAATAAAAGTCATATTGGTTGAATAACAGCCATTTCTTTATCATATTTTTTAATCGGATACAGTGACTCCGAGCCAAGTATCATATACAAGCCTTCGTGTGACGCCGAGTGATGATATAGGCTATATAGGCTGGGGGGGGGGGGGGCACTCGCTATAGGCAGTTATGCCTTTTGCCTACCTCAATCACATAGAAAAAAAAAAAAAAATATTCATAATTTACATTGAAAGAATATGTTCTATTCATGTATAAGTTCATCTTTTGTATTTTTAACTTAACCCTTTTAGTATAAGAAAGCCTATTACCCACTTTATTCAGGCTATTATTTTACGATTGTATTCAGCTTTGGAAGGCCCTCCAAGAATCCTCTTAATTTTCACATTTCCTTTGTAGACTAAATAAAATAGTCTATTGATAGATAAAATAAAAGCAATAAACGCATCCTCAAGTACTAATGGGAGTATTAGTGATATTTCAGGTGCTTATACCTTAGTAGCTCACAATACAATATCCCAAGCATTCCTGATGATGATAAAAGGAGAAGGATTTATTGACGTAATGCATGACTATTTATTATATACCTTGCAGCCTGGTCGTGTAGCCACCCTGGTTGCTTCTGATGACCCTGAGGTAAGACACTTGTAATTGATGGGCCAAATCCTCAAATCACACAAAATGAGGCCAAATCATACAAATTGGCATCATCCGAGGGAGTCAAAATGTAATGATAATCTCCAGTAAATGGGTACTAAGTGATATGGGAACTCAATAACTAAAGGTACCGGTATTGAAATAACATCTCCACAACAATAAGAAAGAGGTTTTGCGTCTAAAAACCCTATCTGATGGGACTGACTGACCCATGGACTATTGTGTTAATTTAATCCTTTAACCCTTTGAGTTCCAGCGACGTGTGTTACATTTTATTCTAGCTATATTTAGACAATTTTGTGCAGGTTGGGAGGGATATTTGGTAGTTTAACCCTCCAGCCCCAGCTATGTATTATATATATATTCCTCGAAACCCGGGTGTTTTGGCCGAAAAACGTCTAGGCTAGGCTACCGTATATTTGTTAATCAGACTGCTTCCCGCATTCCCGCGCATCCCCAAGCGTAGCTGTGTTATTTACCTGTAGAATGGCATTAAGTAGAGCTCTCTAAGTCAACTGGTTGAGCTGTGATGATGATTTCATTGGAGATAACTTTATGGCCAAAACAGCCACTTTACACTACTTTTCGATACTTAACAACAACATACAGGCACACACGAACAAGCGACGCTCTCCTTCTTGTGGCCGGAGATGCGGGGCGTCGGTCCAGCCGGCTGTTGTTTACATGCGTCGGACCGACGCCTCGCACACGAAGCTCACAGGCTTTCAACCACTGGGCGTTCAAGAGCCCTTCCGGGTACCTGTTATATGCTTTTTTATGGGCGTTCAAGAGCCCTTCCGTGGTGAGAGGGTTAAAGTGTTGGTTGAGGTAGTTTGAAGACTTATTATTGCTAGAAGTCCTTCCCAAGCTGAATATAATCGTCTTATAGTTGCCATAATATGATGAAAATTACGTCTCTGGTACAGAATGGGTTGTTGTAGTTGTTGTTGTTCCCTAAGCTGCCTGGCCGAACAGCCCCGAGTCCCTAAGGAAGGCCATGGCCACGGTCGGGCTTTCTCACAGAGCTCTCAAGGAGTGTAGATTGTGTTGTTGGTGTAAGTGGTTGTGTGAAATGCAGTCTTCTATGATGTGTTTAATAGTATGGGGTGCTGTGTTACAACCTGGGCAGGAGTCGACGACGGAGTCATCCAGTCTTCTGATAGCTCAGAAGGACTGGATGGTGTCCGCATCTCAGCCTCGCCAGGTAGACTCTGTCCTCGCGAGGAAGGGAGGATTCAGAAGGATGGATTTCGGGAGGTCGTGCCTGCAGCTGCGTGTTGTCTATGAGTAAGTGGATGGAACGGCGAGAGATATGAGTATGGATGTGCTTCTGGAAGCTGGTTTGGGGTGGGCAGGGAGGGAGAGAAGATAGTATTTGTGTGTGATATCGTGTGCTGGGTTTTGTTTTAATATTTCTTGGTGTCTGTGGATGTGTTGCCATGTAGTGTAGTGGGTGGTGTTGGTTCGTGGAGGCTGCTGCCAGGAATTAAGTGCCTCTTATGTCCAGATGGTCTTTGACTTTGAGGACTTTGGTTTCTTGATGTAGGTGATTTGTAGGTGAAGTAGCTGTGCAGCCTGTGATGATTTTTAGGGCTTTATTATGAATAGTCTGTAAGGTCTTATGATGTGTTTCAGCTAGGTTAGAAGCCCAGGCCGGGCTTGCGTATTCCATCACTGATCTTATGTATTGTTTGTAAACTGTGGTGGTGGTTTCTTTGTTGTGTCCAAATTTTGTGTGGGCAAGTGACCTGAGGGCGTTAAGTCTGGGTGTCAGTTTCTTTTTAATGTTTGTGGTGTGCTGTTTGAATGTCATTTGAGTATCCTATGTTACTCCTAGGATTTTGGGTAAGTGTGTGTGTGTTAGGGGTATGTTGTTTATGGTGAGTTGCGGGGAGTATGCGTGATCTCTTGGGTTAACTCCTTCAGTATTCGAGGATGCTATTACACTTTATTCTGGCTAACATTAGACAATTTTACTCAGCTTTGGTAATAATAATAATAATAATCGTCTGGTTACTTATATAGCGCTCGTTCTCCTCCTTCGAGGATTCACAAGCGCTTGGCTTTCTTCAGTCTACCAGATACCATTACCCATCCCCCTTGCTCATGGGGAGATGGTAACCGCCGGCTATATCCCAGAAAAACTTTTCAATCTGAGCGGGGATTGAACGCTAGACCTTGAAGATGGGATTCAGGCACGCTATCAACTGAGCCAGCCGGACGGCTGGTAGGCCTTTATATGAATGAATAGGGCCAAGTCTATATCATTTAACCTTCTGACTTTCACAATTCTTTCTTAACCCTCCAGCCCCGGCTATGTATTCCATATATATTCCCCGAAACCCGGGGGTTTTGGCCGAAAAACGTCTACGCCTAGGCTACCGCATCTTTGTTATTTTGCTTGCTTCCGCATTCCCGCACATCCCCAAGCGTAGATGTGTTTCGTACCTGTAGAATGGCATTAAGTAGAGCTCTCTAAGTCAACTGGTTCAGTTGTGATGATGATTTCATTGGAGATAACTTTATGGCAAAAACAGCCGCTTTACACTACTTTTCGATACTTAACAATAACATACAGGCACACACGAACAAGCGACGCACTCCTTCTTGTGGTCGGAGATGCGCGGCGTCGGTCCAGCCGGCTGTTGTTTACATGTGTCGGACGGACGCCTCGCACACCAAGCTTACAGGCTTTGAGCTCATGAGTGCCTCAGAGCCCTTCCGGGTAGCTCGGGGTGTGTTTTTTATGGGTGCCTCAGAGCCCTTCCGGGTCTGATGGGTTAACCTGATTTTTTTTTTTTTTTTTTTTTTTTTTTTTTTTTTTTTTTTTTTTTTTTAATTATCATGGCTCTATGCCATTGCCAAGCAGCTGAAAGAGCCGTAAAACATTCAAGAAGGGAAGATATTATTTACAGGTAAGGAGTTGACATAAAAATTAGGAAAGGGGTAACCCACTGAGGGACGCGTCAGCCGTACCCAGTGTCAATAAAAAATGCTAAAAGTGGTGTATTGGAAACCTAAAACTGAATAGGATTACAAAAATTAAAAATATAAAAAGGGATATATTGGATTGTAACTAAAACTGCTAAATCTTGCCCAAAATACCAACATCTTTGCAGAACGCAAAAATTCTTTCAGCAGAAAAGGAACAGCCCTCAGCTAAGACTGCTCTCAGGCTGAGTGGTCTGCGGATATTTCCAAAGTACCTATCCCTTTGACGTTGAAAAGATGGACATCCTATCAGGATATGTTTAACCGTGAGGAGAACAGCACAATCTGTACACTCCGGCTGGTTTGTCGTTTCCATGAGTGAGTCTAGTGTGGCCAATGCGGAGGCGAACAAGAGCAGTTTCCTCCCTACGAACTTTGGAACAAGCTTCGTGCCAAGGTTCTACAGATGGTTTGATCTCTTTTAGTTTATCAAGGACATTGTCAGACCACTCAGCCTGCCATTTAGACAACATAGCAGACTTAATGAGAGGCAAATAATCATTGTAGGGCAACTGGAGGTCATCATCAAAGACATCAGCATGCTTAGCTGCAGAATCTGCAGCCTCATTTCCATGGATTCCCACATGCTCAATTGTGCCGCCTCTCCACATCTTTCCCCGTAGAACTAGGGCAGCTGAGAGCGCCCATGAATTTACACTTTCTCCTCCACAATGCAGAACTTCTGCTTATCAGAATTCATTTATCCCCAGAGCTACTACTCTTTGGAATTCACTTCCCTCGAATTGCTTTCCACAAACTTACAATCAACAAATGTTTAAATCCAGTTGTTACAAACATTTTATGAATGGAGGATGCCTTTAGGCACATGGACCTTTTTGTTTTATCTGTGTTTTTCCTTCCTCCGTTCATTGTCTCTTAAAAAAAAAAAAAAAAAAAATGCGCTGGTGTCCAACAGAAAGAGACCAGTTTATGTCGAGATGCAAGTGTGACTAGCCATTTCATTATCTCTGTAAGTACCGGGCTCCCACGGAATTCCCCGTGAAGGGCACCGAGAGAGCTTCTAGAATCTGAGCAAATCACGAAGGAGCTCCCCTCAAGGTTCCCAACCATCCTGAGTGCCCGTAGGATAGCGGATAATTTCGCTGTAAAAATAGAGGCAATTGGAGAAATGCGTCGGCTAAAAGTAACCCCTTCAGTCACCACTGCATACGCCGTAAAATCTACACTCTTTTAGATCCATCTGTGTACACCTTCGTTTCCTTGGCATGCTTGCCAGCATGCTGTAAAAACAAAGACCTGAAGACTGGTGCAGGTGTTTTGCCCTTCACAATATTGTTGAGTTCTCTGCAAGATGCACGTGCGGGAATGCTCCAAGGAGCTGGACTCTCCGGTAAATCCCAGACGTCGATCCCCTCAGGCAGAACTTCATCAATGAGGTGAGCTGCAACCAAACCAAAGGGTTTCCATGCCGAGCGGTCGTGAAAAAGACCCTCAGCCGAGAAGAGTTTGCGGCAGATAGGATGGTCAGGATGTTGCTTGCATTTTAGATAGTGTTTCATTAGGAGGTACTGCCTGCGGAACTTTAAGGGCAAGATCCCAGCTTCCACACAGAGACTACCTGTCCTAGACGACTTGAAGGCACCAATGCTAAGGCGAATGCCAAGATGAAGTACTGGATCAAGCATCTGAAGTACCTTTGGTTTGGCCAGGCCATAAGCTTGACAAGCAAAATCAAGCTTCGACTGGATGAAAGCTGTGTAGAGCTGTAGTAGCACCTTTCTGTCAGCACCCCAAGACGTATGAGCCAAACGCTTGACGACATTCATTGAGCGATAGCATCGGGCCTTTAGATCTTTTATGTGCGGTAACCATGATAAACGACAATCCAAAATAACACCTAGGAACCGAACTTCATCTTTGAACTGAATGGGTTCACCATGCAGACGTAGAGTCCCCCTATCTGGGCAGACACGCTTCCTGTGCCTACAAAAGTGAACCGCAAAGGTGTTATGAGTGGAAAATTGAAAACCATTTGACTTTGTCCACCTCTCAATCCCATTTAGTGCCATCTGAAGTTTGCGTGTTATATGAGCCATCTTCCTCCCCATGTAAAATATGCTGAGGTCATCAGCATAAAGGGTGAAGTATACATCTTCAGGGAGGTACCGTAAACTGGGGTAACTTCGGACTGCGGTGATAACTTCTGACATCGGCGATAATAAGTAATTAGACTTGTCATTATATAATGGAAACCCTTTTTATTTTTTTATTTTTTTATTTTTTTGTGGGGTCCGTTTAGAGAAATGGCAAAGGAAGAGCATGTAAAAGTCCTAGGGAACTGACATGAGTATATATACACTAGTAACATTACCAGAGACAACATCCACCAAAGGAAATTTGTTACACTTTTATAACGCTCTAGCTAGAACACTATCATTTAACCGATTGTGTTTAAAAAAAAAACATGCTAACTTCGGACATGGAACAAAACAATCGTTTGTTATTATTTGCCCTATGAAAATCATTCATAATACTTGTCCATCATTAACATGGTGGTAAAAGATCAAATAATCATTCTCTGAGTCCAAAAACCCATAAAAATATGATAATACGCTAACCGATTTATGTATTTCGGATAATTCTGGATGTATAATATTCAGTATAGTATATAAATTAGGAGAGGCATATATCTTGTCCAAAAAAAATTATATCTGCCGAAAGAAACACCAACAAATATGTTATACTGTATCTATAAACATGCTTAAATTTATAAAAGTGTATATGCAGTTGTTGTTGTTGTTCTCCAGGCTGCCTGGCCGAACAGCCCCAAGGTCCTGAGCAAGGCCAAGGCCATAAATGAGCGCCCCCACAAAACCCTCCCTGCTTACCACTAATAAAGCCTGGGTGACCGAAGCCACTCTAAGGCAGGAAGCCGAGGAGGGCGCGGAAACGCCCGGGAAACCAAAGCTTCACCCAAAGCCCTGTGCCCCTCAGCAATTATGAAGGGAAAGTTGAGGGGCAAGGGAAAAAATGTGACGCTTTGGCTCCCAATCTGCCAACTTTTAGGTTGGCAGTAGGGAGGTCAATCCACGGAAAAGACGCCGTCACTGGAGATCTAGAAGATATATAAGTAAAAGGAACAGTCAGAGTAAGCTATGGGTATGGCAGAGATCGCTCAGCTCTCACTCTGATAGACCAGCCCATCACCACATGACTAGAACCCAATCCTCTCAGCATTAGCTAGGAAAGGCCCTAGAAAGCCGCCTTTGGCGGGGGGATAGCTCCCCTATTTCAACTCCTTTCGGAGTTGGGCACCCGCCCATGTATATGCATATATATGTATATACGCCACTGTATATGCATTGATATACAGTAGTATACATACCTATATATTTTTACTAGGCCTAGTTAATTTTTGAGTTATTGATTTGACAGCATTGTTTATTTTTCCTGCTCAATATTTTCTAAGAGTGAGCTCAATGCCTAACGAGAACAGATCCAAAAAGAATATATGTTAAACATCGTATATAACCCCCTCCTATACTGATTATACAGGCCTAAAAGTATTGACTGTGCATTTTCCACTAAAACATTGGACAGGAATAAGCAGCAATAATAAAATATTTATATAAAATAGTAGGAGCCGAAAAATTTAATGAAATAAGACCACGAACGTACGTCCAAAGTTCTCCTCAGTTTGTCCGGAGTTATCCCAGCTTTCTTGGCAATCATTTTCCATAAGAAATCACCGTATGTCCGAAGTTATCCATACATGTCCGAAGTTTTCCACTTTTCAAGAATACTTCGGACATCAATTAGGATAAGGATAGCTCTCTTATTATGGGGGATAATTTTAGGAGGCTTACTGGATTACGGCGCACTATCACTATACATCACTTGACCTAGTTAAATCTCTATAATGTGTTTACACTCAGGAGAAATTGTTAAAAAAACTCGAAAAATTTCCGAAGTTACCCCAGTTTACGGTAGCTCTTCACATTATCAATACCTATAAGGAAGAGGAAAACACTAAGGCAACAGCCCTGGGGGAGTCCCTCCTGTACCTTCAGCTGAGAACGGATATCGATCAGCTGAACCTGGAACGTCCTATCCAATAGAAAGTTTGAATAAAGTACATGATATTGCCTCGAAATCCCAGTTGTAAGAGTCTTGTGAGAATACCATGACGCCAGGTAGTGTCGTAGACCTTTGCAAGGTCAAAGAACACGGCTGTCAAATGGAGCTTCTTTTCAAAGCTCACTCGAATATGATGATCTAAATATAAAATAGGGTCTAAACAAGATCTATGTTTCCGGAAAGCACACTGGAACGGGGAGAGATGATCATCCAGCAAGAAGATTAACCTAGAATTCACCATCCTCTCGACCAACTTGCAGAGGGAACTGGTCAACGCAATAGGCCTGTAATTCTGGGGGTTAGTATGATCCTTTCCCGGCTTAGGAAACCCAAGGACAATTCCATGTCTCCAAGAGGTTGGGAAGACATGGGTAGTCCATATGACATTATAAATGGACAGTAGAAATGATAAGGACTTGGGATGTAAATGTCGTACCATTACATAATGGATGCCATCATCGCCCGGCGCTGTAATCTTAGCCTGGGCAACAGCTTCCATCAGGTCCTGCATAGTGAAGTCGTTGTTATAATCATTGCATTCAATGTCGTCAAAAGTAAGATGCTTCTCTTCTTCCCGTTCCTTATAGCGCTGAAATTCAGCAGAGTAATTGTCAGCCTTAGAAACAGACTCAAAAGTATCCGCCAGAACATCAGCAACCGCATTGGGGGCATAGATCTTTTCATCATGATGGTGCAAAACAGGTGCACGAGGATACGGTTTGCCCTCAATCTGACAAATCTTTCTCCAGACAGTACTCTGCGCAGTGTGACAATTGAACGAGTTAACGTAACCCATCCAGGATGATTTTTTTGGCTTCCTTGTATGTCCTGTTCCTCACTGCTCTGCAACGTTTCAACTCTATTTTGTTCGCAAGAGATTTCTTGTTCTTGTAGCGGTTAAACGAACGCCTACAAGCTAACTTAACCCTTAACACCCAGCACACGGTATCACACACAATTATTGTCCTCTCTCCCTCCCTGCCCACCCCGAACCAACATCCAGAAGCACATCCATACTCATATCTCTCACCGATCCATCCACTCACTCACAGACAACACACAGCTGCATGCACGACCTCCCGAAATCCATCCTTCCGAATCCTCCCTTCCTCGCGAGGACAGAGTCCACCTGGCCAGGCTGAGATGCGGACACCATCCAGCTCTCCTGAGCTATCAGAAGAGACTGGATGACTCCGTTGTCGACGCCTGCCCGGGATGTAACACAGCACCCCATACCATTAAACACATCATAGAAGACTGCATTTCACACAACCACTTACGCCAACAACACAATCTACACTCAATGAGAGCTCTGTGGGAAAGCCCGATCGTGGCCATGGCCTTTCTCAGGGACTCGGGGCTGTTCGGCCAGGCAGCTTAGGGAACAACAACAACAACAACAACCCTAGTACACTCAGGAGTCCAGAAAGGCACAGGAGTATACCTCAAAGTTCCAGATGATTTTGGGCAGTAGCATTAACTGTGAGTAACAGATCTTGTACCATATCGTCCACATTACCAAAGTGCTCATAGTCCTTTTCAGTGTCCCTTTGGAAGCCTACCCAATCGGCCCTGCGGAGGACCCATCTTGGGCTAATGGCTGGTTTGTTCCCCTCCGATGTCACAGACAAAAGTATTGGGTAGTGATCGCTGATAGCACAATCACCATCAACCTCCCAATCTATATCCGAGGCCTCTAGAGGGGAACATAGGGACAAATCTATCACCGTTTCAGAATCATGTTGGAGAGAATAATGAGTCATCTCGCCTGTATTTAAAACAATAGATGGGCGACTATCCAAAACTCTCTCCAACACTGCACCATTGCGGTTTACCACGACATCACCCCAGATGACACTACGAGCATTAAAGTCTCCCAATAATAAATATGGTTCATGCAGTTGGTTAAGTACACCAATTATCTCCCCGGCAGTAGGTGGCACAGTCATATTAGGAGGTATATAGATACTGCAGATGGTGAATAATTTGTGCAGCTGCACCTTAGCAGCTGCCACCTGCAATCTGGTTTGAATCGGAAATTCTTGGTAAGGAATATCTCCTCACCAAGAGAGCAGCACCCATTATGGTGCCGAGATCTGCATCATCATGAGAAAGGACTACACTGTAGCCCTTAATAACATTAAACTGTCAAAAATTATGGTTAGTTTCATTCAGGGCAATGCAAGCTGGTTGGTAACCACTGACATACTCTGTCAGTGCTTCCCTCTTAGATGCATACCCCTGAATGTTCCACTGAATGATTTTGTAACTCATTCAGTAGTAATGGTACGATCTCTATTTTCATCTACATTCAAAATATAGGGTCCATCCTTGGGTTTTAATTTGCTTGTATCCTCGGGGAGAGGATTATCTAGAGGCTCATCAGGCCCAGGGGGTTGCAAAGGGCACCCTCCTGGAGAGTCACCATCAGGAATAGTGTTGAGGACGCTTATTCCGTCAGAATTAGAGGGCTTATCAAGGTGTGCAGGGGCAGGCAAGGGTGTGGTATTGCTCACACCCTTATCAGTAGATCCCTGGCATTTTTGCACTAAAGTCTGTGATTTAAAGCTGAAAGGCACTGTACCTGAGGCCTGGTGTCCCAGACTCAGTCTGCTGGATTTGGAGAAGTTACAATCAGGCTCGCCAGACGGGGAGAAACCACTGAAGCCCTCCTCAGAATCTGAAGAGCCCCCCCCTTCGTCTCCTCCGCTTCACAGCTTGCCGGGAGCCGCAAGAATGAGTCGGAGAACCCTGGACAAGGACATCAAGAATCCGTTTTGCAGGGAGATTTGATCCCACACTTGAGAGCAGGCTGAACCTGTTGCTGGTAGAGACTCCCGAACTCGTTGGCACAGAGGCGGGTAGATGTGTCGGGTGTCGTGAGGCGGGTCGAGGAGTGGGTTCAGCGGAAGGGAAACGAGAAGCGTCCCTTTGAGGATTGGCTACCCCAGCATAGGAAAGTCCACCAGCTAACCTCACACCACCGATGACCCTTGCCCGCGCCTGCATCGGGCTGATCTTCTCCTGATCGATAATTTTTAATATTTCTTTGGACTTCAAATACTCCGGGCAGTTCACACTATTGGCCTCATGGGAACCATTGCAATTGGCACAGTGGATAGGTCTCGCACAATCCAGTCTCTCATGTTGACCCCCACAGCGGGAGCAGATGATTGTAGTGCTTCGACAGAAATTCACACCGTGGTTGAATCGTTGGCACCTAGTGCAGCGCCTCGGCTTTCTGACATAAGGGGAAACATTGAAGGGTCTCTCCCCATAGTGTACCCTGTCAGGAAGTATGTCTCTATTAAAAACCAGGAGAAACATGGGCGAACTACCAAGTTGGGATACCTTATTCACCCCAAATTTGGAGAATGCCCTGTTTAAAAGGTCTGGAGGTCTTGTCTTCAAGTAAGGGGCATATATAACCCCTTTAATGGAGTTGAGATCATCATGAGGAGTAGTATGGGCCACATCAACACCCAGCAGGTCCTCTATAGCCATGATTTGTAAGCGATGCTCATCAGAAAGTGCCTTGATGACAACATCCTTGCCTTGGGTAAAGAGGTGGGTTTCATCTAAGGGACCACTTTTCAGAACAACGTCCTCATTGAGCAGGAAGGAGTCCAAGTCCCTGAAACTACCCACCTTGGGTGATAGTTTAACAAAGGTTTGATAAGGAGCTGGGAAGAGGTCCCTCAATGCAGGGAGACTCATTTTTGCTGTCTTGGAAATAAATTTCTTCTTGCCCATGGAGTGCAAGGGGCCTGGTGGCTTGGAAATAGCAACATTGACCAATGGGGTCGGCCCCGTGGAAGGACCAGGAGCACTGTCCACCACTGGTGCAGATGTAATGGAGGTACTTGAAGTGGAAACTTTCTGAGTGGGGACATCATCGCCTAGATTCATTGATTGAGTGGCTGAGGCCAACTCACTCACACCCTTATCTGATGAAGGGGGTGGGGTAGTGACAGGACTCTGGGAACTGGACCCAGCAGTATTGGGGACTGGTAAATAAGGCATTAACGTCACAACAGTAGAAGGACCTGGGGCAGCCACCAGAGCAGCAGCCATAGACCGTGAGGGGTCCAAGGGTGAGCCGGGGTCGACATCGAAAAGGACAGGCCGAGGAACAGAATGATCAGAGAGAGCCGAGAGAACGCCAGAGTTGACAACCGTAGGGGGCAAGTTATTAGCCATAGCACGAAAAATTAATTTCATTCCTGCTGCTCCCACACCCACCACGGAGCCACATTTAGGGGACTACAAAAGCAGCCCCAGGGATGCAGCCAGAATATACGCCAGGGATAAAGGGTGTCATCAGGGTGCCTCCGTTCGTCAAGTTCGGCACAACACCCAGTCCCCCAGCTTGGCTCTAAAGGGGCCACAAACGTGACCCCAGTTCGACGGGAGTAAGTAGGAGCCACCCACAAACACCCTCCAACAAAGCTGAAGAGTAGTCAAAACAAAAAACATAAACATGCCAGGTCATCAACATGAAGACAGGGCACAGAAGTACGACATCACTGGAAGGCCCCTCTCTTACCAGTGATGAAGGGGGAGCACTTAGTCCACGAGGTCGATGGAACACTAACCCTAGAGAGGCAGGCTAAATAGGTGAGCCCACCGGCCTACGCATCAAGCAATCGAAGCAAGGTGGCACCCCACTGGCGGGGTAATCTGAATAAGATCGTCTACTACTAGCCAGAATAAAATAAAAGGTGTCATGGTATATTGAAAGGGTTGAATAATTATGATTGTCACATTCTTCTGGGAGGCTGCCTTAGCAAGACTGGTAATATGGTCCTTCCAAGTGAGAGCAGAAGAAAAAGAGACACCAAGAATATGGAGAGAAGATGAAGGATTGATTTTTGTATTGTTGAAGAATAAGGGATAGTCCTCTGGGAGTTCCGAACGGGTAGATAGATGGAGAAATTGGGTTTTGGAAGTATTAAAGGCAGCAAGGTTTTCTCTGCCCCAATTGGAAATACAGTAGTAGTTAGATCAGAAGATAAGTGTTGCATGGCTTCATTACAATTGTTTTTGAGGGATTGCTGGCTGGGGCGTTCTGGAAAACTAATTGAGTAGTGTAAGGTAGAGTCGTCTGCATATGAATGAATGGGACTGGAGGTACAGTTGAGAAGATCATTTATGAAAATTAGAAAGAAAATAGGAGATAAGATAGAGCCCTGATGAACACCGGAGTTCATAGAATGAGAAAGTGAGCAATGGCCGTCCACAACCACAGCTATGGAACGGCCGGAAAGAAAATTAGAGACAAAGGCACAGATGGAGGGATAGAAACCGAAGGAGGGTAGTTTAGAAATTAAACGTTTGGGCAAGACACTATCTAAGGCCTTCGATATGTATGTATGTATGTACAGTCAGCTCACCTAATACGCACCTTCCTAATTCGTGAAAACCCTAATACACGCCTGGGGATCTGACAAACCCAAAATTCTCAATAAGCGTTTCGGGAGCCCAAAAGTGGCCAAATCCACCCTTTTTACTTAATACGCGTGGACATCCATCATTTCGGGTGGCACCAGATATCATATTATGAGGATATTACTTACCACATAGACTTTATTTGAAACCAGTGTCATATTTAGCATAGCCTAACTCACTGTCGTGTTTCCGCAGCTTTCGTCAGACATGGCACTTGACTTGACTGTTTTGATGGTCCCGGGGATTCAATTCCTTCATCATTACCACCAGGCCCACCGTCGCTATCACTGAATACACTAGAGACCATAATAAACGCAAGAGATACAAGGTTCAGGCACAAATAAGGAAGTAAAAGGCGGGTTAACTTAGAGCCTAGTCTTGACAACATTGAAGATGGAGGCCGAAACTTGGGCAAGTGACGGTCCGATCATCGGATTCACCGGATTCACTCAAAAACCTTGACAATTCATATTTTTTCACCAACCAACTTTACTTCTAAACTCAATTAATGAAATCAACAAATACGTGTGGCAGTCCAAGGACTCGAACCTAGGATACTCACACCGAATTCTGTGCATTTATGCATTACGCTATCAAGACAGTTTCTTGGAGTTCAGTTCACTTGTTTGTTAATGTTTTCTAGTTTGATGTAGAGTCTTTAATTATTTTTGCTCGTTTTCGGTGTATTTCTTATTATTGTATGTCTTATTGTTCATAATTTAATCCACTTTTGGTTGGTATTTATGGCAAAAACTGTCAAAATTAGGCAATTTTTCGAGGTGTCCACCATAAGCTATTTTTCTCATCATAAGGTATGTTATTCCTAATACGCAGATTCCTAATACACGCCGTGCTGTGTCGCCCATATAGGCGCGTATTAGGAGAGCTGACTGTACTTAGCTTAAGAAAAATCTATAGAAATCAAAGGGGTAAATATTGTGTTAACCCTCAACTCCCACGCATGTTTCTTAAACTGAATGCAAGCTTCTAATGCTAACCATAATTAAAGAAGGAAAGGCTTCATCATGCTTAATGGATTAACCCTATCTGGTACGAGGCTAGTGTGGCGATTATAAGAAACTTCACCACATTTAGGTGTCATATATTTTTGTTTATGTATTTATTTATTTATTCTTTAGGGTGTGTGATAGCGAACCTTCATTTTACGGGGGGGGGTTTAGGCGTTAAATTTAGTCTTGGGGCAAACTAAAAAATAATGTTCCTCGAAAATAAAAAAAATAATAAAAAAAACTATAATAATTAAACAAACAAACCTAACCTAACCTATCCTGAATATTGTCTAGGATCTGTTTGTATTACTGTACAGGTGAACAGGTTCCAAATTTTCAGTACAGTATTTATATATTTTAACTTAAACAAACCTAACCTAACCTATCCTGAATATTGTCTAGGATCTTTTTGTATTACTGTACAGATGAACAGGTTCCAAATGTTCAGTATTTATATATTTTAACCAGTCCAGAACAGCCTTAGATAATTGCATTTTACTTGATCCATTCATTCAATGTTGTTCCATTATAAAGACTCTCACACTTCCTTTTTGCTTAGTCCATCTCGCCCATTGAAATCAGATACCATTACAAATATCTTGTCTCCACAGCTCTCAGTTTATATAGGTCCCTTACACTTGCTTCCTATATTTCTCCTTCATTGAAAAGTGTTTTGACCTGTGTAATATATACCTGTAATTAATTATCATAATTACCTCCATCAGAGAAGTTAGACGGAGGTTATGTTTTTGTCTCCGTTTGTGTGTCCGTAAAAAATATATCTTGTAAAGTAAATATACCAATTTTCATTTAATTTGGTGGGCAGGTAGGATATTCGCCAAGGTAGAAATAATTCATTTTAGGAGGTGATGCGTACATAGTCAGCTTCTTAGCTTATATCACACTTGTGTCATTGTTGTGCATTTAAGTACTGCATATTTTGTGACAAAGCCAGCGTAGTCAGAGGTATGCGCTGTACCTAGTGCCCCTCCAGTTAATAATTAAAGGCATTGGATATACTTACATATATCAAGGCGGCACCTAACTAGCAGTTTTTTTTCTAGCCTGTTATCAATGCTAGCTATCACTTTTTTGCTGAATTTACCCTCAATTACCTAACTTATGTATGATTGTCATCAATACCAAGTACAAGCATATTACAAGTGAATTAATAGATCTATACGACTAATTTGGGATTTTTATTCAAGAATTAAAAGACAGAATTGGAATTTGGCTAGTAAAATAGCTGAAAAATGCTTGTGCGACGCTGCCTTTAGCCTTGATTGTTTATGGTGGTAGTGTTGGAAAGTTTTATGTGGGTAGTCTGTAATCAATCTCGCACTGGGCAGGTTGTTATTTGACACTCACCCCGAGGGCCTCCCAACACCTCACTGCAATGGAAGACATCAAAGGTGCAGTAGATCAGAGTCATATTTACAATGTGAATGCTAGCTCCTGATCAGAATGACATAACTGATTACACTGGTTACAGACTATATTCACATCCACAGCCATTCCAATGGTATGATGACAGTCCAAATGAACCTCACATACTATACGCAACAATGAGTGGTTAGGCTAGCAACTCTCCCCCGAAACAAGCTACAGTATAGAATTGAACAAATTGCCTCGATGGAGGTGATTCATCTGTGGCCACCCCTTCTGGGATAAAGGTGTCTGGCAATAGTTAATACATAGAAATGTGTTACAGTTAAGGGCAGCATCTACAGTATATTCAGTTCAATTGCCCTGTTGTCCTTGCTATGGTGTACCCCTATGGGTCCCATCCCCCTCATCCGCAATATTACTCTTCTTCTTGAGGATCATGTGTGGGGTGCAGCTTACCATGTAACTGACAGTGTGGACCAGACAACTGCCAAACTAGACGTGCGGGAGCGTCGCTATGACCGCCGGGCCAGTCTGCCCTTGTTTGATGCAGCAGGACAACAGCTCATTGACAGGTGTGTATTGGGGACCCTTTGGTAAAGTGGGACTCAGTAAACAGAGACTGATCAATATCCAACATGTTGTACCTCTGTACACTGTTAAGCCTGCTAAGTGCTAGGAAATTTTGTAAAGTTACAACCTCCTTTGTGCCGAGACATTTTCATTGGTTTCACTAAATGGCCCAACTCCCAGAGACCGGCCTTTGAATATTCCCACCACTCCACCTGGGCATGCAAACGCCTTGTTTCTGCATCTTGTAGCTTGATAAATAACAGATAGACAATAGTCAACCAAATACCATGATCACATACCTTTATCTAGCTTGAGAATACAGTACAGTAGTAAAAAGCCCATGGTTATATATTGCTTGAGCGTCGGCAAGAAATCCAGCCCTCGCGTGTGTTTGCGTATATAAATGTGGGACTAAACATCGATCAATACTTGTATGTGTGTGTATGTTGGTCACATGGCCCAGACAAAGGCTTCTCACACCCTCTCTCTCACCGAGTCGGTCACTCCTTGTCTCCTGAGCCATTAGGGATGATGCAACCACATGAAGGGGAAGGGAAAATGGTTGGTGGTGCTTGTGGGTGAAGATGGTGGGAGGGAGTAGGGAGAGGTTTGGTGGAGTGCAGGAAAGGTGAGGATGGAGCATTTTTCATCACAAGGCCAATAGGGCTGTGATTGCACTATGAAAAATTTGATACCTTGGCAAAAATGATGCTGACGGCGTATGGCGTCACCTGGGGTTAAGATATATAGGAATCAGGGAATAGCCTAGAAATACCATGAACTTTGGCTAATAACACCATCAGAATCGTATTTTTGTGATGCATGGTAGTTTGGACAAATTATCACAGAAACTAAGTGAGCTTTTTCTTCAACCCTGTTAAACTGACCCAAATCCTCGGGAAATTTGGGTGAATGTTTGGTAAGACTTCCCTGATGCGAAGCTTTACTCCTATGACAATTTTTTCTTTGTAATTTTTGGAATGTTCAGTGAACATCTCTATCATTGGGCATGAATCTATTTTTACAACAAATGGTAAACATCACTAGCAGCAGATGGGTTAAGTACTGAAAAAGAGTAAGCATTTCATGACTCTGGCTGGTAAAACAAGCTTATAAAATTTGGTGCTTTTTAATCCAATTCCAATGTTTTGTTTGATTTCTCTATTGTAAGTTGGTGAGTTCCCGTATAATATACCATATAATTCCATCCACAGGCTTTATCTGGGGACACATAAATCAAAGTTCTTTGGTACCCCACAGAGTGCTGGTATATGTGGGGACCAGTGAACCACACCTAAACCTGGGTCCAGCACCCCTACACCAGATAGCCCTCCAAATAGCCTCGAGCCAGGGCCCCTCAGGAACCAACCAGGACTATCTCTTCCGCCTGGCACAGTTCATGAGGGAAGAAGCACATCAGGCCGAGGATCACCACCTCTTTGACTTGGAGGCCAAGGTCAATGAGCTTCTCAAAACCAAGACTGATCTATGCTCACTTAACCCACTGTTAAGTCAACCTTCTGTCACTACGTAGCCCTAATCACCACGTCTTTGACTTAGAGATGGTGGTTACTGAGGTACTGAACTCAACCCATTGACAAATTAACCATCTCATCTCATTTGTTTACTCAATCTAAACTTATTTAACCTAACTCGACAAATTTAATGAATGGCCATGGCAGAAACGCATCCAGGCTACTAGTTCATGCTTTTTTTTTTTTTTTTTTTTTCCTCTATATTCCAACTACTCCCTCTCGGGCATAGGCTGATAGCCTTTACACTCTACCGCTGAACACGGAGAGGCCTGTGAGGTCTTGCTCCAGTCTAGAGAGTGAGACATGTGAAGCTTCATGGCTCGAAGCAACTCCATCTCTGAAGCTGCTCCGCCTCTGTGCTTCACAGTCTCATCCCCCAGACTCGGACCCTCACTCTCATAACGCCACTTATTGAGCAATTAACTCACTAGGCATTGCCCCCCTGTAGCATATTTTTGAATAAGGGAATATTCATACAATGCTATTAATCAGGGAATAATGAGGGTATTTTTTTGGCATTTCGGTGTGCTGTGGTTGTTGTTGTTGTTCCCCGGGCTGCCTGGCCGAACAGCCCCATGGTCCCGAGCAAGGCCAAGGCCATAGAGCGCCCCTACAAAACCCTCCCTGCTTACCACTAACAAAGCCCGGGTGACCGAAGCCACTCTAAGGCAGGGAGCTGAGGAGGGCGCGGAAATGCCCGGGAAACCAAAGCCCCACCCAAGGCCATGTGCCCCTCAGCAATTATGAAGGGAAAGTTGAGGGGCAAGGGAAAAATGTGACGCTTTGGCTCCCAATCTGCCAACTTTTAGGTTGGCAGTTGGGAGGTCGATCCACGGAAAAGACGCCATCACGAGATCTAGAAGATATATAAGTAAAAGGAACAGTCAGAGTAAGCTATGGGTATGGCAGAGATTGCTCAGCTCTCACTCCGATAGACCAGCCCATCACCATGTGCTGTGGTAATGGACTGATACTAGGTACAGCACAAATTCCATCCCAATAATATCTTCCCATTGACATTTTTGGGATTCGAACCCGGGTCCATTGGATTACCAGTCCAGTGGCAAGACCACTTTGCCACTCCTCCCCTTGCTGGTACTGTACTCCCTTTGCCTGCTACATAATGCCTCTTCCACTATATGAATTTTTTTCATCCATGAATAGTTACACTGTCTTTCAGACCATTGGTGTTTTGTCACTACCAACTGTGCTTCTCACTTTATTTTAATATATAATTCTTGACATTATGTTTCCCTCCACACTGCAAGTAGCTGACCCACAGTAAAGTCATTTTATTGATATATTCTGTCATTTCAGAGTCACATTTGTGTTTGAGAACATTTACTTTTCCTAATTTGTACTCGTCATGAAACTGGGTCAGACAATCAGATGAAGCTGCTACAAATAATTTGTTGATAACATAATGGAACATAATTTGATATAAAAAAGGTATTTAGTTATTAGATACGTGATTAATGTGCAATAATGTGTTACTACATCACAAAAAGTAACTTGCAACACTCATTCATACTATTCATATCAGAGTAGGCCTGCTCTTTGTTTAAATCTGTTGTTGCTTTTTCATATTTTTCAATTACGGTATTATTCTATATTTTATTGTATCTATTCACTATTTGATAGTACCGGGTATCAATTGCTTGCATTTACGATAGCCTTAGTTTATTTGTTCTATAAATGAAGGTTAATTGTAGGGTTGTTGTTGTTGCTGTTCCCCAGGCTGCCTGGCCGAACAGCCCCAAGGCCAAGGCCATAACCGAGCGCCCCCACAGAACCCTCCCTGCCTACCACAATAAAGCCTGGGTGACCGAAGCCACTCCATGGCGGGAGCTGAGGAGGGTGCGGAAACGCCCGGGAAACCAAAGCCCCACCCAGGGCCCTGGGCCCCTCAGCAATTATGAAGAGAAAGTTGAGGGGCAAAGGAAAAATGTGACGCTTTGGCTTCCAATCTGCCAACCTCTAGGTTGGCAGATTGGGAGGTCAATCCACGGAAGAGACGCCGTCACTTGAGATATAGAAAATATATAAGTAAAATGAACAGTCAGAGTAAGCTATGGGTATGGCAGAGATCGCTCAGTTCTCATTCTGATAGACCAGCCCATCACCAATGGGTAGTAGGGTAGTAATTGGTAGGGGTCACTTGTTCATGCTATGCTTACAGTTACCTACCCTATATCACTATCGTTAGTGAGTGCTATATGTATTTTGTACTATTTTGTCCACACAATCAAAGACGAAAAGAAAGCGTATTACCAGGGGAAAGTCGAGTCATGTGGTGGTGATCAAAGAAAGTTGGCTTCGGTTGTCAGTAGCTTACTTGGAAAAAGACACATGAACTCAAAACCTTTGCATCTGATGCGGAGTTAGCTGCAGACTTTGTCACATTTTTTACTAGCAAGATAACTCGTATGAGACATGAAATGGATGAAGGCCCCTCTAATGAAGAATATTCAATTGTACCCCAACCACGACATACTCCTAATAGTGTCCTCTCATCATTCCATCCGGTGGAGGCTGATGTTGTCTCATCCTATATAAGAAACCTTAATAAAACATTTTGTCCATTGGATCCTATAAATGTTTCCAAACTACCTGGTGTATATGATCATGCAGTGGAGCTTATTTCCAAAATAGTTAACAAATCTTTCTCCGAAGGCAACTTCCCAGTGTCTGAAAAACATGCCTGCTCCGGCCTATCCTTAAGAAACCTGGACTTGATGTAGAGAACATGTCGAACTACCGTCCTGTCTCCAACTTGTCTTTTTTATCAAAGATATTAGTGTGCCATACTCGATCAACTGCTGCCGCTACTTCAGCAAAATTAAACTATTCCCATTTTTCAGTCAGCTTATCGGCAGCATCATTCGACTGAGACAGCATTGATCAGAATGCATAATGATTTAGTCAAGAACACTTGCGACGGTGAGATCTCATTGTTGGTTTTACTTGATCTCTCTGCAGCCTTCGACACAGTGGATCATGAGCTGCTATTTAGTGATCTTTATGACTGTGGTGTGCGTGACTCTGCTCTCTTGCTTCTCAGGTCATACTTGTCAGGTAGATCCCAGAGTGTGATGATGAATCGGATAGTCTCGGACTCGGCACCCCTGCTCTGCGGCATTCCGCAGGGATCAGTGTTGGGTCCTGTCCTGTTCACGATATACACTAGTGGCTTGTCTCTTCTGCTTCGTGCACACAGTGTCACCTATCGTTTCTATGCTGATGACACCCAGATTTACGTGAAGATCACAGGTATAGCTGATACACAGAGGAAGGTGGAAATGCTGATGACCGACATCAAGAAGTGGATGAGGACAAGAAAACTTAAACTAAATGATAACAAAACTGAAATTCTCATCATCCGAGGAAACAGAAGGGCTACTGACGCAGTAAATGCCCTCTCCATCGATACGGGTGGCTCACAGCTACAACCAGTAAACTCTGTTCGAAATCTGGGAGTGTATCTGAACTCAAGACTGGATTTTAAGGAGCACGTAAATCAGATTGTCAAAAGTTGCTACCTACACATCAGAAATACCTAGACGTTGCCTTCTGACACTGGTCCACTCATTGATATTCTCTCATGTTGATTATTGCAATGCCTTATTTGTGGGTCTTCCAAATTACATATTAAAGAAAGTACAATCTGTTCTGAACATAGCTGCAAGACTTATTTTTGGAATTCCACCAGGAACCCCTACCACTTCTTATTACATCGAACTGCACTGGTTACCAATAAAAGCTAGAATAGAATTTAAGTTGTGTCTGGTAACTTTCAAGGTCCTCAAATTTGGTGAGCCCGGGTATCTTGCAGAGCTGCTCAGGCGTCCACCGGCACGCCATGGTGTAGTCGTTGGCTCCTCAAGACGCAGGGGGTCTGCGTCTTGAGGAGCCGTGGGCTCTCCAGCAGTCATCTTTCTTTGAGAGATTATTCTCTTATATGGCTCCAAGGTTATATAACAGACTGCCACTGACCATGAGACAACTAAGTTCTGTTGAGTGCTTCAAGAAACAACTTAAGACTTTTCTCTTTGAAAGAAGCTATGATCTCGAGAGGGGTGTCATCATGGAGGCCTATAGGATGTAGGCTATTTGCCACTGCTAGTGGCTGGGTGATGCGTATAGGTTTTGTGTTGCATTAATTTGAGCGATTTGTGTTTGTTTTTTTGGTTCTTGGTTTTCGAGCGCCAGTGAATTCTGCGGAAAAATTGACGCGTGTGAGAAATAGGTAACATGCTTATTATTAGGGGTTCGACCCCCCTACGGGGAACCCCTATTGTAATCATTAAACCCACTTATTCATCCAAATTCTTCTTACACGCCGGTTTTGACGCAATAACTCCAGAACCGCTTTTTGGATCGGGATCAAACTTTCACAAGAGGTACGTGTTTGTATTGGGCAACTTTTGATATGCTAAACATCCGGCATGGCAGCCAAACAGGTCCGTGGCAGCCGATTTCCCGAAAAGTTTGACGCCTAAATACCGTCTCTCCCACTCATAGGAAACGATTGGGCTTTGGCATATGGACTCCACTACTAATGCTCCGCAAATGTTATAGAGAAGGTTTTGCTTTTGCACATGGATTTTTTTCCGGCAATCTTGAAAAAAACTCTAATTTCACTTAAAATTCCACATCTTGAAAACTGCGCCGATGATCAAAGCCATGTTTGTTTGAGTGAGGCTCGCGATTCCGAACGTTTTGATACCAAAAGAATATAAATGGGTGGAATAGTTTGGCCGCAGCATTGAAAGCTGTCTATTCTTAAATTACTTTAAAACCGTATTCGCTACCCACACAAAGTTTATCGTCTACAGTCTATAGGCTTCCACGCATCCCCCAGTTTTGCTTAACCTATAAACGGCGAGCAGGGGGTATTGAACTCGATGCCCATGGGCGAGCATATAGGCTCCATTCAGGCCTATAATCGTCATTTTACGATAAATATCGTTATTACTTATTCATATGAGCCTATTTTACCTTCACTATGAAGATAGTAACCTGTAACAACAATAAAACAAGTGAAAATAAAAAAAATCTGGTCAAAATTGCGAATATACATGGAGCAGTCCATTCATGAATTATGGAGCAAATTGAGGCAACCCCTCCCTCCACGAGGCCTCAAGCCACACTGAGCCTACTCATTCACACTCTCGGTTGTGTAACACACTCGCTAGGCACGTAAGCACATCCTCCACACATTTTTGCTAATGTTAGCACAAAAATATACCAACGAATTAGGGAATAACAGGGAAAATAGGTGATAATTGAAGGGGGAGGGGAAAGGGGGGAAGGAGGGGATGTGGAGGAGTGATATGAGGTATAGGGGGGGGAACAAACAAAAATTGTTTAGTGCTACTGGGGCCGTTTAAATGTTTTTTTTAGGCCTCCCTCTTAACCCGGCACCCGGTACGGGAAGACTTAAGAGTTTCCCCGGGCGACTGCGGGAAGACTCTTAAGAGTCTGGGGGGAAAAAATCCATTTAAAACACCCCAATTTTGTTTTTGTTTTTTGTTTTTTTTCCCTGGGCCATGCCAAACATCACTCCTCCACCTCCCCTCCTTCCCCACTTTCCTCACCTCCTTCAGTTATCACCTATTTTCCCTGTTATTCCCTTATTCTGTGGTCTATTTTCGTGCTAACATTAGCGAGTTGGTAGCAGGGCGTTGTCATCACTGTTACCAAGCGTGGGAAAGAGCGAGAGAGACTATTGCGTAACAGTGTCTCTCCAGACAAGGGGAGGAGAGGAGGAGAGGGGGGTTGCCTCAGCCATACATTATGTAACTCCCAGCCTGTATCGCCGATTTTGACCATCCAAACGCTGTTTCCACTTGTTTTATTGCTGTAACAGGTTAATACCTTTATAATCAACCTATAATAGGCGCATATGGATAAGTATTAATGCTATTTATGGTAAAATAACGATGTTAGTGATGGGAACAGCTCAAATACGTGCGCACAGGAGTGTGGTGTCTCATACCCCCCATGCGCACGTCTTAGGTTAAGAGCTATGCCGCCCTCGCCCAGTAAAACTTCTTTAGAGCTATCTCGCCGTTGCCGGGTTAATAACATAGTCGATTTATTATTCAGATCTATTATTCTTATTTAACTCTCTCAAAACAGTTCGAGTCCCTACGAATTCCACCAATTATTTAGCCAACCTACCTATACATACCTACCCTACCAAATAATAATGATAATTCAAATTGATTTTTGGTGAACAACAGAGTATTGGCTAAGGTTTTTAACAATTCCTCCCTTTGCCAAATGCTTTGTTTAATAACAAAGTTCTAGACCTTCAAAGTTTTGACAATTTTTGGTGTGGTGTGACTTACCTTTCCTCCTCCCTCAAACAGCAAGCAACGTTACCAGGGGTTCAAGTAGTATTGCACGCTTCCATAAAAATATATGTAGTCCGTTTTTTACGCAATAACTCCGGAACTGCTTGTCGGATCGGGACCAAACTTTGACACAGGTGCATTTTTGTATTGGGCAACTTTTGATATGATATCCAAAATGGTGGCCAGACACGTCCGTGGCAGCCTTTCACACCCAACCCATCTCGTCCTATCTAATTTTATGTTGAACTCTATTGTTCTTGATCCCACTATTGGACTCGGTAGCCTATTCCACATATCTACAACTCTGTTACTAAATGAATAGAGGCAGATCCCTTACACACCCAGTCTCTCTGTCGCTCGTTTGTTTGCACACCGGTACAAATGAGGCAGATCCCTTACACATGCAACTAAGATGAACATGGGAATCTGCAGAGAGACAAGTGGCCCACAAAAGGCAGATCCCTTTCACATCCAACCCATTTCGTCCATATGACTATCTGATTTAATCTTGAAATTCTCTATTGTTCTTGATCCCACTATAGCACTAGGTAGCCCCAGTCTCTCTCTCTGTCGCTCGTTTGCTTGCACACCGGTACAGATGAGGCAGATCCCTTACACATGCAACTAAGATGAACATGGGAATCTGCAGAGAGACAAGTGGGCCACAAAAGACAGATCCCTTTCACATCCAACCCATTTTGTCTATATGACTATCTGATTTTATCTTGAAATTCTCTATTGTTCTTGATCCCACTATAGCACTAGGTAGCCTATTTCACATATCTACGACTGTTACGAGAGAGGCAGATCCCTTACACAGCCAATCTCTCCCTCTCTCTCTTTTATTTGCACACTTGTACAAATGAGGCAGATCCCTTACATATGCTACCAAGATGAAAATGGGAGTCTGCAGAGAGCCGATTGGCCCACCCACGGCAGATCCCTTTCACACCCAACTCATCTCGTTCTATCAAATTTTATGTTGAAGCTCTATTGTTATTGATCCTACTATAGCACTCGGTAGCCTATTCCACATATCTACAACTCTTTTACCAAGCGAATAGAGGCAGATCCCTTACACAGCCAATCTCTTTCTCTCTCGCTCTTGTTTGTTTGCACACCGGTACAAATGAGGCAGATCCCGTAAACATGCAACCAAGATGAAAATGGGAGTCTGCAGAGCCAAGTGGCCCACATAAGGCAGATCCCTTTCACACCCAACCCATCTCATAAACGTTACCTGTTATTTACACTACTTACTATACACCCATGTTATCATATACAGTGCCTGCAACCAAAATACAATTGTAAGAAATAGGAACATAAGAAAATGGGAGTCTGTAGAGAGCCAATTGGCCCACACAAGACAGATCCTTTTCACACCCAACCCATCTCATAAAAACTCTCTCATTTATCTCTGTCTTCCTTACATTTATGACATCCTAGTCTCTGTCTCTCTCACAAATGAAAACATAAGAAAACCGGAGTTTGCAGAGAGCCGATTGGCCCACACATGTCAGATCCCTTTCACACCCAATCCATCCCACGCTCTCTCTCTCTCTCTCATATTTATCGCTATCTTCCTTACGTTTACGACATCCTATTCTCTCTTGCCATACTCTCTCTCTCCCTCACAAATGAGAACATAAACAAAATAAGGAAACGGGAGTCTGCAAAGAGGCAATTGACCTACACCTGGCAGATCCCTTTCACACCCAACCCATCTCGTTCTATCTAATTTCAAGTTGAAGCTCTATTGTTCTTGATCCCATTATAGCACTCGGTAGCCTATTCCACATATCTACAATTCTGTTACTAAACAAATAGAGGCAGATCCCTTATACAGCAATCTCTCCCTCTCTCGCTCATGTTTGTTTGCACAATCTGTTCCTTCTGTAGTTTCTCCATGCCCGATAAGTTAAATTATCTTTTGATATCTGTGACACAGCTTTTGTATCCAACACAATACCCTGCCTGCAAAACCGCTCGAACCCCGGACAACGTTGCTTGCAACTTTAATTATTATTATTATTATTACTATTGTTAATATCTTTTCAAATTGCAAATTTCATTTTAATAGAACATTTTGACAAATTGTTGTTTCTTTATTCATACGGAATTTAGTCAAATTTACCAGAACGTCCCGGACTTCCCAAACTGACTAATTCCTTGAACGTGACGATAGTGCGTTGTTATGTGTGCGATTAGTTTGCTTGGGAAACAGATTAACTTGCTCATGTAGTAATGTACACCTTATGTGGTGGATTGTGTTCTTTTATTTCATAAATTTGATTTTAGTAAGCAAACTAGCATGGGAGAAGGGGAGTGCACCCGATGACTGGAAGACTGGCATAATAGTCCCCCTATATAAGGGCAAAGGGGAAAGAGGAGTGTGTGGTAACCACTGAGGAATATGTCTTCTAAGCGTAGTAGGGAAGGTATACAGTAGGGTAGTGATTGAGAGAGTGAGAGTGAGAATGGAGAAATGGATAGGCGACGAGCAGGGAGGTTTTAGGAAGGGAAGAGGATGTGTAGATCAGATTTTTACCCTGAATTGTGTTGTGGAGAAATATCTGGAGAAGAAACAAAAGGTGTATGTTGCCTTTATGGACTTGGAGAAGGCCTATGACAGAGTGGATAGAGAAGGTTTGTGGAAAGTACTTAGAATATACGGAGTAGATGGCAAGTTGCTGAAAGCAGTGAAGAGTATGTATGAGGGTGCAAAGACGGCATTACGTGTGGAGAGTGAGCAGAGCGAGTTCTTTGACCTGAATGTTGGTTTGAAACGGGTGTGTGATGTCCCCGTGGTTGTTTACTGTATACAGTATATGAATGGAGTCATGAAAGAAATACTATCAAGAGCAGTGGATGTTGGTGTATCACTGAAAAGGGAGGGAAATGAGTGGAAGCTGCCTATACTGCTGTTTGCGGATGATACTTTACTGATGAGCGATAATGAATGGGAGCTGCAGGGTTTGGTAAATGAGTTTGGAACAGTGTGCGAAAAACGGAATTTGAGGGTAAATGCGGGGAAGAGCAAGGTTATGGTCTTCGAAAGGGGTGAAGTCACAGAGTGTGAGGTGAAGTTGAACGGTCAGGCTATGGAGATCGTCAGCTCTTTTAAGTATCTGGGCAGTGTGTTGAGTAAAGATGGGACTGTGGCTGAGGAGGTGTGGGAGAGGGTGCAACAGGGGAAGAGGGTTGTAGGAACGTTGAAAGCAGTAACAAGAAATAGGGTGGTCAGTATGGAAGTGAAGAAGTCTTGCATGACAGTGTGGTAATCCCGACATTAACTTACAGAAGCGAAGCATGGATGTTCGGGAAGAGACTTAGACCAAGAGTGAGAGCGGTGGAAATGAGTTACTTGAGAAGTGCATGCGGAGTTACATGGAGGGATAGACAGACAAATGAGGAAGTAAGAAGGTGGTGTGGTGTGGAGGTAGATGTGCTGGAAAGTGTGAAAAGGAACAACTTGAGATGGTTCGGCCATATGGAACGTATGGAAAGCGAGAGATTAACTAAGAGGGTGTACGAGAGCGAGGTGGAAGGACAGAGAAGGAGAGGTGCACTGAAGGAGAGGTGGAAGGATGGAGTGAGGAAGTATATGAATGAAGGCGGTGCTGGTTGGGAGGAGGGGCGTCGACTGACTGGGGACAGAGGTGCATGAGGCGGTTCGTTCATGGCCACCCCTTCGGGGATCACGGCATCAGGCAATAGATAGATAGATAGAAGCGTTGTTTCCACATAGCGAATTTGATTAGTTATTTTGCCTTTATATTGTCTTTGTCCCTGTTTTGGTTTGTTTAGTTTGCAACTTTGCAAGATTTACATTTTAATTTGTTTACTTGTCTACTATTGTATACATTTTTGTTTGTGTGTACCAAATGGTGTGTTCCAACTTGGTCAAGGTTTGCATTTAGGAGGGCAATTATTTTTTGTTCCCATTGTAACAGAGAATGTCACTAAATGAAAAGTTCTTTTGACTTTATATTGTGTCGTTGCAGTTTTGGTTTGTTTATTTTGAAAGTTTTACATTATAATAAATAGGCTGCCTTTAACACTAAAAACTCCGGGCCGGTGCGTTGAAGATTTGTTAGATTGGGGTTTTTACTGCCTCAACTCCAATCAAATCTCTACGTACTTCTCGCATACGCATCACACTCTGTCATCGGTGGACACTACCATCTGTTCCTCCTCCATTGTCGACAGGTTCGATTGGCACGTTTTGGATGACTCTCATACCAGTGACCATTATCCAGTTCTCATTTCTTGCCTAGGTCTCCACATGCCCGACCCACGTCCGTGTTATAATTTACGTAAAGCAGATTGGGGTAAATATCAATTATGCACGCGCAGCATTCCGCCTTTCCAACCCCAACGGGATCCGGACACTCTTAATAACCTTCTTGTTTCATTTATTAAACATGCAGCTGATAAGGCAATCCCTGTGTCCTCTGGTTCCCATCCACGCCCAAATGTCCCTTGGTGGTCTGACCACCTATGGAATTTGGTTCGTGAGAAACGTGCCATCAGTCGCCGGTTGGATCGGCTCAATAGACGTTACCGCTCCTTTGAATCCCTACAATCTACAACGACCCCTCATTTAAGCGCCATGGTTTCTCTTCTCGAAATTTAATCCATAAGGCCAGTATACAATAAGATCTCAGCTACACTAAAGAAAAATATTAGGTTTTCCAAGTCTCGATCATGGAACGAATATGTGGCTTCTATTTCCTCTACTACTTCGATGAGTTAGGTTTGGGACAAGTTCCGTAAGATCAATGGCCTTCATATTCGGCCCCCTCGGTATGCTTTATCACATAATGGCCAGCGCATTCATGACAAGAAGTCTATTGCTAACGTCCTCGGCCGCCATCTAGCTTCTTTCAGTGGTCTTGCAAATCTTAATGCAACCTTGCGTCGTCAGCATCAAGATGCGGACGAACACCCCCTACAATTTGCTACCAATGAAGACCTCATTTACAACAAGCCTTTCACTATGGTCGAGCTGACCACTGCTCTCGCCTCTTGTACCTCATCGGCTCCGGGTCCTGATGATATCAGTTTCGATCTCCTGAAACATCTTGCTCCCTTAGCAAAGTCATACCTCTTTGCTTCTATAATCACTTGTGGTCTTGCGGCCTTTTCCCCCATTCTTGGCGTCATGCCCTGGTGGTACCGATAGCTAAGCCTGGCAAAGATCCCAGCTTCCCTACCAACTATCGACCCATATCATTGACTAGCTGTTTATGCAAGCTGCTTGAGAAAATGGTCAATAAACGTTTGTCTTGGTGTATTCGCCACTTTAACATCCTTTCTCCTGCTCAATTTGGTTCCCGACCATTCCGATCTACTCTCGATTCACACGTCCTCCTTGACTCAGCGATAAGGCGGGGGTTCGATCGCCGTCAGGTTACGGTGGCAGTCTTCTTTGACATCCAAAAGGCGTACGACACCACCTGGCGTCACTCAGTCCTCCGTACTCTTCATGATTTTGGGATATGGGGTTGCCTACCGATATTCCTATCCAACTTTCTTTCTCGTCGAACATTCACTGTCCGAATAGAAGACTCCCTTTCAGACACTTTTCAGCTTGAACGAGGCATTCCACAGGGGAGTGTGCTAAGTGGTGCCCTTTTCACGATTGCCATCAATGGTGTTACAGTAAACCCCCGCTAACTCTGACTCTTTTTAGTTGGAAACCCGCACTTCTCGAAATGGCATCGGCCTCTCGGAAATGTCCCTGTATATCTCGGAAATTTCCGAGTTGGACGGGATTTGTGTCCAGTTTTCAATGTTCTCTCACTCGGTTTTAAGTGATTTTAGGATGAATTGAAGCCTGTGCCTTTTAATTATTGTGTTAATATTAATTACTATGTACTGTACTGTCCCTGAAAACATAATAAGGTTCGTATTTGTCATTAATATGATGAATTTCACATGTAAAAAAAAAAAAAAAAAAAAAAAAAAAAACATTATCTCAATTTTCTCTGATGCGGACTTTCCTCTTCTAATTCGGAATCTTCCCTCTCTTAAGTCGGACATGAGTCGGACTTCGGACATCTCGGAATATCGGGCTTCTCGGAAGTGGTCTCCCCCCAATTAGTCCGAGTTAGCGACGGTTTACTGTATTGCGAACCTACCGCCGGGTGTTCGACACAGTCTCTATGTCGATGATCTAGCAATCTATTACTCCTCACGATCACTCTGGCATTCCCAACGGATTCTCAATACTGCTATACAAAACATAACAGATTGGGCATCGTCTGTTGGCTTCCAGTTTTCCGCGGAAAAGACAAAGGCGATTATGTTTTACAAAGATAAACAGTGGCTGAAAGATACAGTTGAGGATTATGGATGCCCCCATTTTATTTTGTCCGGAAGTAAAATTCTTAGGTCTTGTATATGATTCTCATCTTAACTGGAATGCGCATATAGCGTTTATTCGGACGAAATGTCATACGGCACTTAATCTCTTAAAGAAATTGTCTCATACTGTACTTCCTGGGGTGCTACGCGCTCCTCATTGAACTTACTTTACAAAGCCACTGTCCTTTCTATCCTGGACTATGGGAGCTCCGTCTACGGGGCTGCATCCGAGGCAACTCTGAGACCTCTTGATCCACTACACCATCAAAGTCTAAGCCTTTGCACTGGGGCTTTCCGATCCTCTCCGACTCTGTCTGTGCTGGCTGAGTGTGGGGAACCCCCACTGAACTACCATCGTGATTTAGGTACTATGCGCCGGGCGCTCCGGCTTCAAGATACCGACTCCCCTGTTCGTGACCTCTTTCAAGTACCCCCTGCTTCTGACCTCTTTCAAGTACCCCCTGCTTCTGACCTCACCTTTCCTAGCAGGGCGGAACGCCTTCTTTCCTCAATATCCGCCTCCTCCCTCCCATTCCTTTGTGTCCGCCTTGGACGCTCCGTCTACAACAGGTCTGTACGTAATTTATTCTTTTTATCTAAACGTAATGTCACTGCTCCTGGTGTCCTATGCCAACATGCACTTGAGCATATCCGTTGCAAGTCTCCCCATATAGCAATTTACACTGACGGTCCCAAAGTTTCCTCGGGTGTCTGTTGTGCTGCAGTGTCCCCCACTACGCGAATGCAGTTTTCGCTCCCAACCCAGGCTACTATTTTTACAGCGGAGTTATATACCATACGTGCTGCATTTGATATAATTCACAACTCTCCACCATCAAGGTATGTTATATATAGTGACTCACAGAGTGCACTAGCTGCCCTCCAGATGTTCGATCCGCAAAATAGAGTTGTACAACATCTCCAGCGGTCCTTCCATTCCCTGTATACCCTTGGATTCACAATTCAAGTTTGCTGGGTGCCTGCCCATGTCGGCATCCGGGGGAACGAAGTTGCTGATCGGATTGCAAAGGAGTCCGTAGACCTACCGGTCACCCAAGATGCTTTACCCGTCAACGACTGGATTGCGGCATTGCGACAAGTTATTACTCAGCGATGGCAAATATTTTGGTCCTCTCAATCCCCTGCCACAAACCTCCTTCGCCTTGTGAAACCTACAGTCGGCCCTTGGCAATCAACGTTTCATTCCACCCGACATTGCGAAGTTCTTCTGACCCGTCTCCGGATTGGTTACGCGCGTTTAACACATGGCTACTTGATGTCGTCCCCACACGGTCTTCAACCTCAGTGTTCTACATGCAGCACGTCTCTGACGTTTCGCCACATTTTACAGACTGTCGAAAGTATTCCCGCCTACGCTTTCTTTATTTTGGCAATAACGACCTTTGTGCCATACTAGCAGAATCTCCGTCCTTCTCCGCCTACCGACTTCCGCTTCCTAAAAGATCTTAGTTACATTTAATCCCTTCCTGATCTTTCCATTTCTGCTTTGATTGATCGCACATCATGATCTAATCCTTCGGGCCAGCCCTGTAGGAGTTCTATCTGGGAGCTCGGTGGTCTGGTTAAACTAATTGTATATAGAAAATAAAAATAAATAAATAAATAACACTAAAAAGTTAAGGTACTGCTGATTGGAAGGATTCACAACTTTTGATGAACTGGTTTTCAGGTGTCTTAGACTTTTCTTTTATTATAATTTCAGTTTAATTTCTTTTGCCTGGCTTTATATGATAGTGTGTAATGAAATATGTTTGTATTATTTTCATTGTATTCATTTGGGAAACATCTTGTATTTTGCACCATTTAACCATTTAATTTTACAGTGATTTTTTCTTTTCCAAAGAATCTGAGTATCAGGATTGAGACAATTTTTACCTCTGTAATTTCCAGCTTCATTAAATTGTCGATTGTTAGCCAGAATCAAAGTACTGTACTGTAGAATGACACCATCATGTTCTGTATACTGAAGGGGTTATGACATTTTAATAAAGTAAATTTTCATACATAATTATACTAGACTTACTGATTTTTTGAAAATTTGTATGGTAGAGCCATCCGTATCTTCTTTTCAGAACATTGGGAAGGCTGGTGTTCTGGCGACCTTTATCTCAGGAGGAACAAGATAATATTGGAGTGTAATCACGAGCAACTTCTCTATTTGGTGCCAACATTTCAACTTATTCTACCGTCGTCATTGGGGTATCAAGTAGATACTGTAAATACAATACAGTAATTAAGATTCTGTCTCCTATTTAATAAAAGTTAAAGCTACCATATTAACTTCAACATACAGTATATATTTTTTTGATGTGCATACCATATCTTATTTTATAATGGTAGTTAAATCCCTTTTTAAGTACAACAAATAATTTGTGAGTAACCCTTTCATTCTTTATTTTTTGTATTAGTTTTTTTGTCCAATTTTTTGACGGGAGGGACATCGAAAGAGGTGATCTGTCATTTTGCTTTTAAGTTGCACATCTCCCCATCACTCTTCCTCTTTATTCTTGCCTAAACTCCTTGCCAGAGTTGGTTTGAGACTACAATGGCATGCTTGGATTCCTTAAAACAGGAAATCAGGGTACTCAAAAACTCCTTTCCTGAAACAGACAACCTGTTCCAAGTGGTGTCTGCCAATCTTGATGAGCTCACTTGTCGATTTATTTACAAAGCAGGCAAGAAATATGACATCCACGCCCACATCACAGAAACATACCCTCAGTCTCCCCCTGTCTGGTTTTCCGAGACAGAGAACACCAATGTTACCAATGCAATCAAGAGTCTCGGTAATACCACTGGCAAAGACAATCATGTAGTGCAACAAGTGAAGCTTCTACTGAGGGAGCTGTGTACAGCGTTTTCCATGGGGGAACCTCCTGACCTAGATGAAAGACTGGACATTGCTTCTCTCCCTGTCATTATCAACAGCAACGATGTTGTAGATCACCTTGAAGAATGCGAAGACTCGGATATGGAAGAAGAGGAGGAAGACGAACACCTGGAGATGGAAGACCACTCGTTCTCCCAGGAAAAACCAGAGGACATTCATCCTAGCCACATGGCCACACTGAAACGTCTAAAGGCCAACCAACTACAGGGCCATCTTCAAGGGTCCTCCTCTGGCAGTGTTCAGGCTACAGACAGACTCATGAAGGAACTCAGGGATATTTATCGTTCAGACAGTTTCAAGACAGGTGTGTATAGTGTGGAGCTTGTGAAAGACAGTTTATATGAATGGGACGTTAAATTGCTGATCGTTGACTCAGAATCTCCTCTTCACAAAGACATGGTAAAACTCAAGGAGAAGGAAGGGACAGACCACATTCTCTTTAACTTCCACTTTAATGAGGTGTACCCGTTTGAGCCTCCGTTTGTGCGGGTGGTCCAACCAATAATCAATGGCGGCTACGTCTTGTCTGGGGGAGCCATCTGTTTGGAGCTACTCACTAAACAGGGTTGGAGTTCAGCGTACACTGTTGAGGCAGTCATCATGCAGATCGCCGCAGCGCTCATCAAGGGGAAAGCACGGGTCAAATTTGGCCCTCGAAAGACGGGGGAAAGAAGTGCAAGTAATAACGAGAGCCAGTACAGTCTTTCCAGAGCTCAACAGTCTTTCAAGTCACTAGTACAGATACATGAGAAAAAAGGCTGGTACACGCCCCCCCAAAACGATGGATAAGAAATATTGGGTTGTGAAATAGAAAATCAAATTAAATACTGTAGATTATAAATACCCCCCACCCAACCCCATAAACTTTCTTTCTGTGTCTTTTAATGATTACGGTACTATATTTTTTATCGTTCCCTGTGTACTCATCCCCTTAGCTCTTCCAAGTATATAACACTGATTCATATTGATAAGTAGATGAATTTAGCCAGAGGAAAGAGGTTTAATTTTTAATGCTAATTGTTTCACTTTATGATGCCTATTTGTTATATTCTAAGATGTATACATGCACTCTGTCTCTCTCTCTCTGTCTCTCGCTCTCTGTATATGTGTGAGTGACACTTCTTTTCCATTTCCTACATCATAATACATACATACATAACATTTTAAGACTGAGTGCTCCACACAAACATGCAGTTTGTCTCTTGTCCTAATGGCGGCATTCCAGGCAACCCTGTTAAGGGCTGCTTCACTTGTCAAGTTTTTTAATTCAAGATCGGCACGTATAGTCCGATCCCAGGTCTTCCTTGGTCCACCCCTTGGTGCAGTTCCCTCCACAATCACAGACCTGCATCTTTTCACCCAATTTTGTTCATCCATTCTCTCCACATGACCATACCATCCCAGTCTACTTGTATACATTACTGGTGCACTAGAAACAGACTCAATTTAGCCCCAGCCAAATCCACAGCAACCCTCCTCACAAGCTGGACAGGAGACCACGCATACTCCCCGCAACTCACCATAAACAACACATCCCTAGCACACACACACTTACCCAAAATCCTAGGAGTAACATATGATACTCAAATGACATTCAAACAGCACACCACAAACATGAAAAAGAAACCGACACCCAAACTTAACGCCCTCAGGTCACTTGCCCACACAAAATTTGGACACAACAAAGAAACCACCACCACAGTTTACAAACAATTTATAAGATCAGTGATGGAATACGCAAGCCCGGCCTGGGCTTCTAACCTAGCTGAAACACATCATAAGACCTTACAGACTATTCAAAATAAAGCCTTAAAAATCATCACAGGCTGCACAGCTACTACACCTACAGATCACCTACATCAAGAAACCAAAGTCCTCAAAGTTAAAGACCATCTGGACATGAGAGGCACTCAATTCCTGGCAGCAGCCTCCACGAACCAACACCACCCACTACACTACAGTACATGGCAACACACCCACAGACACCAAGAAATATCAAAACAACACCCAGCACACGCTATCACACACAAATACTATCTTCTCTCCCTCCCTGCCCACCCCAAACCAGCTTCCAGAAGCACACCCATTCTCATATCTCTCGCCGTTCCATCTACTCACTCATAGACAACACTAGCTGCAGGCACGACCTCCCAAAATCCCTCCTTCTGAATCCTCCCTTCCTCGTGAGGACAGAGTCCACCTGGCCAGGCTGAGATGCAGACACCATCCAGCTCTTCTGAGCTATCAAAAGACTCTGGATGACTCCGTCGTCGACACATGCCCAGGTTGTAACACAGCACCCCATACCTTTAAACACATCATAGAAGACTGCATTTCACACAACCACTTACGCCAACAACACAATCTACACTCCTTGAGAGCTCGACTGTGGCCATGGCCTTCCTTAGTGACTCGGGGCTGTTCGGCCAGGCAGCTTAAGGAACAACAACAACAACTTGTATACTGTACATACATACATACATAAAATGTTAACACTGAGTGCTCCACACATACAGTACGTGCAGTTTCAGTCTCTTGTCCTAATGGCTGCGTTCCAGGCAACCCTGTTAAGGGCTGCTTCACTTGTCAAGTTTTTTTCATTTGAGATCGGCACGTATAGTCCGATCCCAGGTCTTCCTCGGTCCACCCCTTGGTGCAGCTCCCTCCACAATCACAGACCTGCATTTTTTCACCCAATTTTGTTCATCCATTCTCTCCACATGTCCATACCATCCCAGTCTACTTGTACGCATCACCTCGCTAATACTCTTTATACCTAAACGTCTCCTCAGCTCAACATTTGTTATTCTATTCTGCAGCCTAGCCCCACACAACCATCTCGCCATTCTCATCTCATTATGTTCCATTCTGTTGCCATCCTCTACTTTAACGGCCCATGTTTCTGAGGCATACGTCATTGCACTTCTAACACATGAGGCATACACCTTTCCCTTCAGGGGGAGAAGGCATTCTTTTCATGGTCAGAATTGGCAGCAGTGTTCTGAACTTGCCCCAGCCACATCTAATTCTAGCGACAGTGGCAGCCTCGGCCCCACCACCGGCAGAGATGGTATCTCCTAGGTAACAAAACTTGTCCATCAGCTCCAATGACTCATTTCCAAAATTCACAGCCACAGGATCATTACTAGTACAAGCTCGCCTTTGCACACTACGCACTCAAATTTCTCTATTTCTGACTTATCCTCGCTAATATAAATATTAATGGAGTTTCTATTTTTGTTTTAGAGAGTGAGAGAAAGGATATAATGGTAGATGTGTAGATAGAATGCCATTAACTGTGTTTAACACCATTTGCTATTATTATTTCTTGTCAACCGTTTAATTTGTTATTTACATAGACGTTTTGCATACTTTTTAAGCTATTTTTTGATATTTAAAAACATTTACAGTATTTTTGTGTGATAATGTGTAAATATTCATACGATCCAAATTTTCCACTTACACATCATAAGAACAGAGTGCTGGTACAGTATGTATTGGAAGGGTATATTTAACTCTTATAAGATAATTGATTGTTACACCTTATAGTTGTAATGTTTAATTTTTACCAGGGCCACTCTCCTCCATTAGTAGCATGAATGCTACAAATGAAAAAGGCCCTTTTGCTATAGTCTATTCACTGTAAGTAGGCGTGAAATCATGACCCCTAACCTATGTAACTCAAAAACGACGAGTAATCAAGCTAATATCTACCATTTGGGAAAAGTCAGTCAAGGAATAGATTTGCTCTAGCCCTTTTTGAGTTACAGAGGATAGAGGTCATGATTTCTCGCCTACTTACAACGAATAGACTATAGTACCGGTAGTAGAGCTACATATCTTTAAGACATATGCCTGTATTCCTAGACAAACTTCCTATAGTTTCTGGCAATTACTATATGATACTGTCATTATAATTATAATGTAAAACTTGCAAAATAAACAAACCAAAACATTGATGAACACAGTAAAAAGGCAAAACAACTAATGAAAATCGCTATGTGGAAACAACGCTTAAGCAAAATAATAATTCTTTATAAATAAAAGAACACTAATTCTAATTCTAATTCAAATTTAAGATACTAGAACATTGTTACAGTACTCTCCTTGCAATTACAACAACTAGCGTATCACATTGACTGTCTAGGTACACAGAAAATATGATATGGTTTGTCTAGGAATACGATCCTTAGTTTCATGGATCATACTCAATACTGGCGTTTCTTGACAGTGGCTTTCCTTTTTTCCACTATTAATACAATTTTTGACAGTACTTTATCAACTTTTGACATATAAGGATAACCAACAAATTTAATTGTAATAAAGACCATCAAATGATTATCAAGAGTTGCTTAATAAGAATTTAGGATTATGTAGCTATCCAAAAAGTTTTGTTTTTTATTGTTTTTATCCTAAGTCTCATAATCCCACATAATTTTTTCTCTTTGTACAGTTGGCTGTAGAAGTTCTTTTTAACCCAATATTTACATTGATTTTTTGGCTGCCTGTGTTGAATATTGTACCAAAGCAGCTACAGTACTATTTTTTTTTTTTTTTTTTTTTTTTAAATTATCATTGCAATGCTTCAAGAAGTTGAACAATGAGTAGTATGTATATAATGCCGGGTAAAGGAACTTCTCAAGCCAGTTGTACAAATACTATCGAGGGCTGGTTGTATTTGACCTCTATAGCTGGTTAATACATGTCAGTATTGTGACATTTTGGATGTTCAGGCCCTTTATTAACATTATTACAAAGCGGTTAATGCATATGTTCACCATTAAGCTGTATATAATTCTGCAAGGAAATTGAATATAACCCATTTTCAACACATGTATAGTCAGTCAGTCACTCATAAAGTTTATGGACCAATTTTGTTTATAAGATTTTCTTTATGTAAATTCCAGCATTCTTGTAGGCGATTGGCATTACAGCTTGGGGTAAGAATCTACGGCCCTGTAGTAGGGAGCAGTGTACAGTACTGCTCCCAACACTCATGGATATAGCGATTTTGATTAGTTCTTTTCAATTTATCTTGTGTCGTCCCAGTTTTTGGTAGTTTATTTTGCAAGTTTTACAATTTAATTGTTACAGGTGGCAAAGTGGTGCTGGAGCTGGGGACCCCCACGTACTGCTGGGGTTCAGTTGGGGATAACCCTCTGTTTCCACTATAGGTAGTGCCAACGAACTTGACAATAATCTTGACCCTTTAACTTCTTATAACCAGTGGCGGCTCGTCAGAAGCACTGGAACTGCAGCACCCCCTGTACATTTCTTAGAGACACAAAATTATGAACATATACATGAATATAAGAAAGTAGGTATGATTATCAATAATCCTAAGCTTACAATTATTGCCCATCCTCTAATATCTATAAAAAAAGAAAGCAAACAACATGTGGAACTGCGTACTCAACAGTTCCGATTTTACTTGTATTGTGGTATGTGAGCCAAGCCGCGGGAACAGGAGAGGGAAGAGCACTGTGACTCTCACAGTGCCGGCCTGGCTGTTGTAGAGGAAGGGTGTGTGGATGCGTCGTTCCGTTATCCTCTCTGTTTCGCAATTCTCCAAGGCTTTATAATTTTTTATTTGTGATGGTGAATTGGAGATGAGTGATAATTAGAGCTTATATTGTGTAATCTATTTTTATAGAAACTTCATATAACTTTTAATAGGCCTAATTGTCGTTTTTCTTCAGTTATGTTTACAGTTCGAAATTCGATTAGGCCTAGGCCATCAGTAATTAATCATTGCTCAAGAAACACAGACATTTAGTAAACTTCAAGAACTGAATTGTTCGCAATTGTCTCTTCATGATAAAGTTGCCTTTTAAAGCGGAGTTTGTCAGTTTCCAGACATTCAAATATCTTAGGAATAAGCAACAAGAGGTAGCCTATATTCGCAGCTTTAATTCAGAATGGTACCAAAAGGAAAAGTGGCTCTGTGGTTGTGAAATGATGAATGCATTAATTTGCTTTCCGTGTTTGCTGTTTGGAGTTATTGATCTTTTTACTCAAAACAAGAATTACAGAAGAATGGACTTTATTTTAAAATACTTGTTCAGTCATGATGAAGCCTTTTATTGGTAAGACCGCAAGTATTGAATATTTTTGTTTATAGTAGTTTTATTATATTAAAATGTAAAACTTGCAAACTATATACTGTATACAGTCCATCCTCCTATAACACGAGCTCCTACAACGCGATCCTCCTTCAACACGAGGGGGGGGTCCCGAATTACCTAAACCTCTTATAACCCGAGCCAAAAACATATAACGCGAAATGGCCTTGAAGAGTGTTTCAACTCCGGTGCCTCCTCTTACTGCGCGACCCCCCCCCCCCCCCCCCCCTACAGCGCGATGACGTCGATGCGCACTGGATTTTAAGATGATTTTGCTAATGGATAATGCCCCCTGGCATCCTGCCTACCTGCAAAATCTCCACCGTCAATGCAATGTTATCTTCTTGCCTCCCAAAACAACATCCTTACCTCCATTTAAAGTGTTATTCCTACAACGCGAAATACCTACAACACGAGGCCCAGTGCCGCCCCTAAACTCGCGTTGTAGGAGGATCTATCTATTCTATCTATATGCTCAGGCCTAATCCCCATTTTGGGGGTAGCCGACTCAAGACAGAGCAAGAACAGGGAAAACACAAAAATAACATAAAACAACGAATAAACACAGATAAAAAGCACAAACTCACACACATCCAGGTCACCCAGAAGACCCAGAGACCAGGGTCACCAAGGTCGCTCCAGCACTCCCCCGGCCCCCGACCACCCGGAGAGGTTCCGATCTCGGCAGGCAGACATGCAGCGGAGCCAAAGCCACAAGCCCTCCCACCACACTTCCAGGCGCACCCTTCATATTAATCGTCAACCCGGGCCAGGCGCCTGATGGACTATTATCTAGTCCAACTTGCGCTCGACCCCTTACTCCAAATGACCACGTGTTCACTCAACTATTCACAAACATTCTCCATTCACTCCTGTCCACCACCACTTCCCCTGCCTGATCTATAGTCATTCCTCTATCATCCAAAGCCTTTCTTACACAGTCTCTCCATCTCAATGGGGGTTTTCCTGCCCTTCTATCTCCCCTTGTACCTGACTCACATATTCTCTTTGTAAGCCTTTCATCTCCCATTCGTTCAACATGACCATACCAGCTCAGCACCCTTCTGTCCACTCTGGCTGACAAATGTTCCTGCTGCCCCACTCTCCTACGTATCTCTTCATTCATCAATCTGTCTCTACGAGTAACTCCACACATACTCCTCAAGCAGCTCATCTCCATCACATCCAGCCCTCTTTTCTCCTTTTTCTTCAGAGCCCATGTCTCAGCCCCATACATCACTGTTGGCAGAACAATTCCTTGATACAGTGCACTTTTTACTTTCACTCCGAGATTTCTCGTCTTCCACATACAGTACTTCCCATTGCTCCGAAAACTTTCCTTCCTTCACACACACTCTGTTTTACCTCCATTTCCATACCTCCACTCCTACTTATCGTTCCTCCTAGATATTTAAAATGCTGTACTTGTTCCAATATTTCCCCATCCAGCCTCACATCTAGATTCACCCTATGCTCTCCCCTATTACACACCATTACTTTACTTTTATTGACATTCACCTTCAGTTTCCTCCTTCCACAAACCACACCAAACTCTTTGACTACCCGTTGCAGTTTCTCATCAGAATCCGCCACCAATGCTGTGTCATCAGCGAACAGCAACTGATTCAACTCCCAATCTCTACCATTCTTTCCTACTAAACCCAATCCTCTTCCCATAGTTCTCCATTTCACCTCCCTCACCACACCATCCATAAACATATTAAACAGCCATGGTGACATTACACAACCCTGTCGCAAACCTACCTTTACCTCAAACCATTCACTCAACTCCCCATTTCCTACTTTCACACATGCTCTGCTCCCTTCATAAAAACTCTTAACTGCTTCTAACAAATTTCCTCCTATTTCATAAATCCTTAACACCTTCCACATTGCTTCACGGTCCACACGATCATACGCTTTTTCCAAGTCCATAAAAGCCCAAAATATCTCCTTATGCTTCTCTAAATACTTCTCGCATAACTGTCTTACTGCAAACATCTGATCCACACACCCTCTTCCCCTCCTAAAACCGCACTGTTCTTCTCCTATTGCAACTTCCGTACACTTTATTATCCTCTCTATCAACACCCTGCCATAGAGCTTTCCAACCACTGACAATAAACTAATACCTCTATAACTTTAACACTCCTGCCGATCTCCCTTCCCCTTGTACAACGGCACAATACATGCACTCTTCCAGTCTATTGGTACCATTGGTATTGTAGGAGGATGGACTGTATATATATATATCGGAAATGGGAACGTTCCTGGGGAATCTCAACTTCAGGAGGAAAAGAATGACGAGGTGTGGTTATTAACAGCCAGTTTGCTCTAGGCCTTTTTGAGTTACAGAGAGGTCAGGGATCAAGATTATTGTCAAGTTTGTTGGCGCTACCTATACCACCTTTAGATGACTGAGACTCACGTGTGCATGTATATCTGTCATGGATGCATGTATCTTAAGCCTTTTAAAATTACCATAATTATTGATTATCTAGTGGATTTTGAGCTGATCCTCGGCAAATGTGTTTTCCTCTCCTGGTTAACTTGGGAGGTACAGTGCAGTAGTTTCTTGCCTTGGAAATTAACCATGCAAGGATTATATTTAGGGTTGGAGTTGTATCAAGATTGACAAAGAGTAAATGACTTGTTTTGATTAACCCTCTCCGACATATGACGCGATTTTGAGCCGATTAGGGATACTTTAAAGCCTTTGTTACCATCAGGGGTATTTAGAAACCTTTAGTTTAGTTACAATAATCTTAATAGGGTTGCCTGGAATGCCGCCATTAGGACAAGAGACTGAAACTGCACTTATGTGTGGAACACTCAGTCTTAAAATTTTATGTATGTATGTACAGTACTTCAACCTCTGCAGTTGTCTTTGAGTTAGCTGTGGGCAGAAAACTAATTTTGGAGAGGTAATTATAAGAGTGAGAGAACTCTATTTCTTATTGCTAATCTGGCAACCTCTGCGTCATATGAGTCTGAAGGGGTTAATCTTATTTATGTACTGTATAAATACAACTACATGTATCAGGATTTTTGTATGGGTGTAATTTGCTTTGCAATGGTTATATTTAATTAAAAATTATATTCTTTGTACTGGTTCTGTATATACTTAACAGTATAGTATAGGCAGGTTAATGGATGGACTAGCCAAACACCACTGTAGAAAAATAGTGCTAACAAGATGCATAGAGGGCCTCGGAGTCAGGCGGATCCTAAATTGAGTGGTCAATACTGTAAGTCCTTCAGTAAACTGGCTCGGGTTGTCCCTCTTACAGGGAATAGGTCTGCTCGGGGGCCTTCTGTGTATGGCCACCCTCATTAAGGGGAGTAAGGTGTCCGACAATAGATAGATAGATAGATAGATAGTGAAATATAGGGGTTCTCAAATTTGTATTGGTGCTTGTACCAGGCATGTCATTTTCCAGTAGCTAGCCTTTTGACAAACTTTAAATGTTTACGGTACAGCTGCATAGACACATGCCTGGTCTATCTATATGCTCAGGCCCAATCCCCACTTTTCCTATTTTTTATTTTTATTTACCTCTAAAAAAAAAATAATAAAATACTGTAGAGGAAAATAAAAATAAAAAATAGGAAAAGTGGGGATTGGGCCTGAGCATATAGATAGAAGAGGAGGAGGTGGGGATCAGGAGGTCAGAAGTGTGGGAAGCCATGAAAAGAGTGAAGTTGGGGAAAGCACCAGGAACAGATGGAGTGTGTGGGGAAATGTTGAGGTATGGTGGTGAGATAGTGATAGAATGGGTATGGAAAATGTGCAAACTAGCATGGGAGAAGGGGAGTGCACCCGATGACTGGAAGACTGGCATAATAGTCCCCCTATATAAGGGCAAAGGGGAAAGAGGAGTGTGTGGTAACCACCGAGGAATATGTCTTCTAAGCGTAGTAGGGAAGGTATACAGTAGGGTAGTGATTGAGAGAGTGAGAGTGAGAACGGAGAAATGGATAGGCGACGAGCAGGGAGGTTTTAGGAAGGGAAGAGGATGTGTAGATCAGATTTTTACCCTGAATTGTGTTGTGGAGAAGTATCTGGAGAAGAAACAAAAGGTATATGTTGCCTTTATGGACTTGGAGAAGGCCTATGACAGAGTGGATAGAGAAGGTTTGTGGAAAGTACTTAGAATATACGGAGTAGAGGGCAAGTTGCTGAAAGCAGTGACGAGCATATATGAGGGTGCAAAGGCGGCAGTATGTGTGGAGAGTGAGCAGAGCGAGTTCTTTGACCTGAATGTTGGTTTGAAACAGGGGTGTGTGATGTCCCTGTGGTTGTTTACTGTATATATGGATGGAGTCATGAAAGAAATACTATCAAGAGCAGTGGATGTTGGTGTATCGCTGAAAAGGGAGGGAATTGAGTGGAAGCTACCTATACTGCTGTTTGCGGATGATACAGTTCTGATGAGTGATAATGAATGGGAGTTGCAGGGTCTGGTAAATGAGTTTGGAACAGTGTGCGAAAAACGGAATTTGAAGGTAAATGCGGGGAAGAGCAAGGTTATGGTCTTCGAAAGAGGTGAAGTCACAGAGTGTGAGGTGAAGCTGAACGGTCAGGCTATGGAGATCGTCAACTCTTTTAAGTATCTGGGCAGTGTGTTGAGTAAAGATGGGACTATGGATGAAGAAGTGCGGGAGAGGGTACAACAGGGGAAGAGGGTTGTAGGAACGCTAAAAGCAGTAACAAGAAATAGGGTGGTCAGTATGGAAGTGAAGAAGTCCTTGCATGACAGTGTGGTAATCCCGACACTGACTTACGGAAGCGAAGCATGGACGTTGGTTGAGAGATTCAGACCAAGAGTGAGAGCAGTGGAAATGAATTACTTAAGGAGTGCGTGTGGAGTTACATGGAGGGATAGACAGACTAATGAGGAAGTAAGAAGGAGGTGTGGTGTGGAGGTAGATGTGCTGGAAAGTGTGAAAAGGAACAACTTGAGATGGTTCGGCCATATGGAACGTATGGAAAGCGAGAGAATGACTAAGAGGGTGTACGAGAGCGAGGTGGAGGGACAGAGAGGGAGAGGTAGACCGAATGAGAGGTGGAAGGATGGAGTGAGGAAGTACATGAACGAAGGCGGTGCTGGTTGGGGGGAGGGGCGTGGGGGCGGTTCGTTGGTGGCCACCCCTTCGGGATCACGGCGTCAGGCAATAGATAGATAGACCAGGCATGTGTCTATGCAGCTGTACCGTAAACATTTAAAGTTTGTCAAAAGGCTAGCTACTGCAAAATGTGTGTGTTTTTTTTTTTTTTTTTTTTATATATATATATATATATATATATATATATTCTTTTGACAGTCCTCATCTATTTCTAATAAGTTGAATATTATATTATTTCTTGTCATATAAGTATGAAGTTAATATCCCACTCTAGATTTCGCACTAATTATCATGAATGTTGATTTTGCTTCAACATAAGTCAACACTGTTTTTCATATTATTAGACTACAATCCACCAAGCTATATGAGGAAGAATGTCATTCAAATTGAGATTGAGGTTTTATGTTTTGAATTTTTGTAAATGTAATACATTTCATAAAAATATTTGCGGTAATTCTGTTTATGAAATTCAGGAAAATTTAATTGTTGATAACCTAATTAATGAACATACTAATAAAAATATAACCTTTGATATTAAACTTTCTGATAAGAATAAATGCATTGCTAAATTATACATGTTACCCAAATTTCATAAAAGACCTTATAAATATCGCTTTATTGCCGGAGCAAAATTTGCTACCACTAAAACTTTGTCAAACCAGGTCGTACATTGCTTAAAATACATTAAAAGTACTCGTAAACGGTATTGTGATACCATCAAGAATAGAACTTGCATTAACTAGTATTGGAGTGTTGACAATTCAGTAGAAGTTATTGATAAACTTAATACCATGCGGAAAGTTACCTCGACTTCTCAACTTTGTATACCAATTTGCCTTTAGATTTAGTATTTTCAGAACTTTGCTTTATTATAGATTTGCATTTTGACTGATTTGAAATAAGTCGTAATCGTTACATAAATGTTAATTCATATTTTAATAATGCGTCACTTAGCTTTGATCCCACTAGTTCAGTATATTTTGATAGAACTAAACTTAAAGATGCCCTTAAATTCCTCCTTTTCAATACTTATGTTAGATTCAGGCCCTACATTTTCAAACAAATATTAGGAATTCCTATGGGTGGAAATGCTAGCCCTTTAATTGCAGACTTAATCTTGCTTGCTTTAGAATTTAAATTTATGAAAAACTGAGTTGACAGTAGCAAGAAAAATAACATCCCAGAAAAATTAGCACTTCCTAAATTGTTAAGTAATAATAGTGGATATATTGATAATATTCTTGTTTGTAATATGTTAAATTTTAATCAAGTCGCTAAACAAATTTATCCAAATTCCATCCCCCTCACACAAGGTAACGTAAATGATGAAGTTGAAAATGTTCTTGAAATAAATATACAGATTGTTAATGAACAGTGCACACTTAAAATATACCACAACGTTGACGATTTTAATTTTAACGTAATAAACTTTCCTTTCCCCAATAGTAATATCGATAGTAAAATAACTTATAATTGTTTTTATTCCCAGCTAATAAGATTTTGTAAAATTTGTACCAGAGTAGAAGACTTTTGGGATAGAGCTAGGATACTATACAGACTCTTAGTAGACAGAAGTTTTGTTGCAAGTAAATTGTTGCATAAATTTTATCTTTTTAAGGTCTTTATTGTATTGCCGACCCCTTGGCTTTTGCTAGGGCCAGCCTTATAAAAGTTACGTACTGTAACTCTGGTCTGGTTAAACTATTCATTAAAAATCAATAAGGGAGTTTGAAAGTAATCTTGATAAAGCATGGGGAAGACAAGATTTGAAGTTTGATTATAAAGCAAAAATACAGAATAGTAAAAATGTTGCGTCTGCTACCGCCGCCGCCAACACCGTGAACGACCGCAGCAGTGCAAGTACTGGTACTGAGCTGGATACACAGGCCTAGTTTGCCTTTTTCCAGAGGATCTACTGTAAGAAACTGTAAGAAAAGAAAAAAAAAAATCTTTATTGTGACTGTATTTTAAAATTTGATATCAATAATTTTAATCAAGCATTATTAACTTGAAGTTTCTATTATAACCTCTGCTTACTTTTTGTCTGTATGTATTAATGTTTATCTTTTTCTATTGTTATTATTAATTTTTATAATTATTTGTTCTTGTTAAAAGAGTACTCTTTTGTTTAAATCTATTGTGCCTTCTTCATATTTTCAAATATTTTTATTTATTATATTGTATCTATTCATTGTCGATAGTACCAATTGCTTGCTTTTGCGATTTCCTTAGTTTATTTGTACAATAAATGTAGGTTATTAGTAGGGTAGTCATTGTTAGGGGTCACTTGAAGCATGCTATGCTTTCAGGTACCTACCCGATAGCACTATCGTTAGTGATAGCCATTTGTATTTTTTACTATTGTTAATGTCTTGTCAAGTTGCAAATTTGATTTTAATAGAAAATTTTGACACTAATTGTAGTTTCTTTATTCATGCAGAGTTTAGTAAAAATTTACCAGAACGTCCCCGACTTCCCAAATTGACTAATTCCTTGAACGTGACGATAGTGCATTGTTATGTGTACGATTAGTTTGCTTGGGAAACAGATTAACTTGCTCATGTAGTAATGTACACCCTATGTGGTTGATTGTGTTCTTTTATTTATAAATTATTATTTTACTTAAGCGTTGCTTCCACATAGCGATTTTGATTAGTTGTTTTGTCTTTTTACTGTGTTCGTATACGTTTTGGTTTGTTTATTTTGCAAGTTTTACATTATAGTATCTAGTTGATATATTAATTAATTGACTATTATTTCCATTTGAAGGAGTCGATAACAGATTGTCTCCTTACAAAATTCTAAAATAAATTGCAATGAAGCAATCGTGAAATGACTTGGGAAAGTTAAACCTTAACTTTAAAACTTTTAACCAAACCATTCATTCTTAGTTACATTGAATGCTTGTATTGTGTTTTTAAGATAATTATAAAACTATTCCATATCATTTCTATGATTATGCTCAAATGTAATGCAGGTTGATCCTTATTTTTTAGCAGGCAAAATGTCACTAATGAAAATATACACCAGGACTGATGTATTCTTACCCTATAATTAAATCTTAGTATAAGCAGCATTCTCATATACTATGTATATATATTATGGGTGAGGGCTGGTCCTATCCAGAGTGAGGTTTGGCATCCTCTACCCAACCTTAGCCGTTTCTGTCTTGTCTCTTTTCTTGTACTACTTTTCCTTCTAGGTGCTGGTGAGATTGCCCGATTGGGTGGCACTGCAAGGGGGGCTGCGGACGGGGGGGGGCATTGGCCCGGGGATCCAAGCCCGTTGGCTAATGATCCTCTCCCCCACTGCCCTCTGAGACAGATCTTATCTCACCCCGGCCCCTTTGGGAGCCCGAGCATCTGGAGCGGCTTCGGTCTACCGGACTCGGAACTCTTTGGCCAGTCAATCTGGGGAACAACTGTATTCATTAAAATGTAAAACTTATAAAACAAACAAACCAAAACAGGAACGGCACAATAAAGACAAAAGAACTGGAATTAACGCATTAGCAAAATATATTTTTTAAATGAAAAAAAAAACACAAAATCACCACAAAGAATTGACATCACTATATGAAACACTACTTTAACCTGAAATTGAAACATTAAATAAATATTTTATAAATATGATAAATTAATTGATCATTCAGGCAGGTAACGAAAAGGTTAATTTGTGGGCACAAGTTTTTTTTTTTTTTTTTTTTTTAAGAGACAATGAACGGAGGAAGGAAAAACACAGATAAAACAAAAAGGTCCATGTGCCTAAAGGCATCCTCCATTCATAAAATGTTTGTAACAACTGGATTTAAACATTTGTTGATTGTAAGTTTGTGGAAAGCAATTCGAGGGAAGTGAATTCCAAAGAGTAGTAGCTCTGGGGATAAATGAATTCTGATAAGCAGAAGTTCTGCATTGTGGAGGAGAAAGTGTAAATTCATGGGCGCTCTCAGCTGCCCTAGTTCTACGGGGAAAGATGTGGAGAGGCGGCACAATTGAAGCAAGTTCCTCGGAACAATTGCTGTGAAAATATCTGTAGAATAATGCAAGGGATGCAACGTTTCTTCGTATGGCTAATGTAGGAAGGTCCTGTGTGATTGCAGGGTTATTGATTAATCTAATAGCTTTATTTTGAATTTTGTCCAACTGCCTCAATGCAACCACTCCACTTCCACCCCACAGAGGTGAACAGTAATCCATCTGAGAGCGCACATGACTTTTATATATTACGGCCAACTGCTCGTCAGTGAAGAATTCGCGAACTCTGTACAGGAGTCCCAGTTTTTTAGAGGCATTCTTAGCAATGCTTCTAACATAATGTGTCCAGCTCAAGTTAGTAGTTAATGTTACACCGAGAATGTCAATACTAGGGGAAGTGGGAATATTTACATCATTAAAAAATATATGGGAGTCAGTGAGATTCTGTCGGTTAGAAAATTGAATGTACTTGGTTTTCTGTGCATTAAAGGAAACTAGATTCTCTTGTCCCCATTCATTAATTCTAGAAAGGTCCTGGTTCAGAGAAATTGCAGTGTTTATTTTTGAATTTATAAGATCGGGTTGGGTGTTGCTGTAGCTGTTGCACTGCCTGAAGATATACCGGAGGTATTGAAATTTGATTTGCTAAAACACTAAAGCAGTACAGTACATTGATTCATAGTTTCAGCGAGTCATTTCATATTGATGGCAGCTATCCATTTGTGGCCATGAACTTCTGCCAGCAGTCTAACCTCAACCTCCACAAACCTCACTACAATAAATTATAATCTATCTATCTATTGCCTGACGCCATGATCCCCGAAGGGGTGGCCACTAACGAACCGCCCCCAAGCACCTCTGTCCCCAGTCAGTCCACGCCCCTCCTCCCAACCAGCACCGCCTTCATTCATATACTTCCTCACTCCATCCTTCCACCTCTCCTTCGGTCTACCTCTCCCTCTCTGTCCTTCCACCTCGCTCTCGTACACCCTACCATCTCAAGTTGTTCCTTTTCACACTTTCCAGCACATCTACCTCCACACCACACCTCCTTACTTCCTCATTCGTCTGTCTATCCCTCCATGTAACTCCGCACGCATTTCTCAAGTAACTCATTTCCACCGCTCTCACTCTTGGTCTGAGTCTCTCCACGAACGTCCATGCTTCGCTTCCGTAAGTTAGTGTCGGGATTAACACACGGTCATGCAAGGATTTCTTCACTTCCATACTGACCACTCTATTTCTTGTTACTTCTTTCAACGTTCCTACAACCCTCTTCCCCTGTTGCACCCTCTCCCCCACTTCTTCATCCAGTCCCATCTTTACTCAACACACTGCCCAGATACTTAAAAGAGCTGACGATCTCCATAGCCTGACCGTTCAACTTCACCCCTTTCGAAGACCATAACCTTGCTTTTCCCCGCATTTCCCTTCAAATTCCGTTTTTCGCACACTGTTCCAAACTCATTTACCAGACCCTGCAACTCCCATTCATTATCGCTCATCAGAACTATGTCATCCGCAAACAGCAGTATAGGCAGCTTCCACTCATTTCCTCCCTTTTCAGCGATACACCAACATCCACTGCTCTTCCTAGTATTTCTTTCATGACTCCATCCATATATACAGTAAACAACCACGGGGACATCACACACCCCTGTTTCAACCCAACACTCTGGTCAAAGAACTCGCTCTGCTCATTCTCCACACGTACTGCCGCCTTTGCACCCTCATACATGCTCTTCACTGCTTTCAGCAACTTGCCATCTACTCCGTACTACTACTAAGTACTTTCCACATGCCTTCTCTATCCACTCTGTCATAGGCCTTCTCCAAGTCCATAAGGCAACATACACCTTTTGTTGCTTCTTCAGATATTTCTCCACAACACTATTCAGGGTAAAAATCTGATCTACTACACATCCTCTTCCCTTCCTAAAACCTCCCTGCTCGTCGCCTATCCATTTCTCCGTTCTCACTCTCACTCTCTCAATTACTACCCTACTGTACACCTTCCTTACTACGCTTAAAAGACCTATTCCTCGGTGGTTACCACACACTCCTCTTTCCCCTTTGCCCTTATATAGGGGGACTATAATGCCAGTCTTCCAGTCATTGGGTGCATTCCCCTTCTCCCATGCTAGTTTGCACATTGTCCATACCCATTCGATCACTATCTCACCACCATACCTCAAATATAATATTATAATAATTCAAAATAAAGTGGCAAAGTTTTTTCTCACAGGATTGAAGAAGTTATATATTTAGAAAAGGAAATAATCTGTAGACAAACTGGTAAAATATGAATTACAGTATATATGAATTTGAAGACTATTCAACATGATTAACAGAAAATAAATTTGTAGATAAAAAAAGGGTATTTGAATTATGACTTGGATGATTATTTGGCTTGTACTAGAGTAATCAACTTCGTAACCAAGTGTTTTTTTTATTGAAGAAGGTCCTACCAGTAACTTTAAGCCCCTTTCACACATTCACGATGTTGGTCCCGATGTACCCTGATTTGAATATCCGGACACAACGTGGTGCAATCGCCAACGTGTGTCGGTGTCATCGGCGAGCGGCAGGTTACCCACGGGGCGGAACGTGGCAAATCGTGCTTGGGGACGAAATGTTTGGGGGTGTCCAAAAAAATTGCACGAGGGACTTTTGACGTGGTACCATCGGGTACATCGGGTTTTTGACGTGTGGACGGCGCTTGAGCACCGGGTTGCATCGGTATACACGTGTTTGCATCGGGAACATTAACGGTTTTTTTGTAATCCCCCGCCGCGGCCCCGTCAACACCCAACGTTGCCACGGCAACACCACGTGCTGCACGATATCGACGAGATGTGGCATAACCGCACCGAATGTAGGAAAAAAGGCACAGAGTGTGTGCGTGTGTGTTGAGTATGTACTGTATATTCATAGTGTGCACGGGAAATTATATGTACTATAATGATTATAAGCCTTGTTGCGACAGCAGAATGGCGCATGAAACCGAAATCTTTGAGAACAGAATATTAAAGGCACATAGCACAAGCTACCGGTACATACTTTTAATTTCAGTGCATATATACAGGTTTAGTGAATCAATATGGTGAAATCTCCGATGTATTTAGCCTATTGTATTACAATCTACCCGTAAAAATCCCGCAACCACAAAACTACCCAAGTTGACAAAATACAACCGATCGAGTTTGTATTTTAATCAACACTTGACGTCAAACAATTTCAAAAGTTAAAACCTACACTAAGTATCGCCTTATATATACAGTATATGGGCTAGACTTAAAAATACTAAGTGTTATTGATTAATTTAACACAAGGTAGTATTTGTGTGCGTGGATGGGTTTAGATAGAGGAGATTGTTCCTGTGTTTTCGACGATTCCATCCTTACACAAGCTATGTTTATATCGATCCTTTTGCACAAGATAGGTTTATATCAATACATTTTACCTTCCACAATTAGAGAAAATATGATTCATCACGAAGTGCAGCCTACCTGTGGAGATTTAAATGCACTGTTATATTATAAACTATAGGAGATATACTGGTACCGGTATATCGTTTTGTTATCGTTATTTTTATTTTCACACTAAATCACAGCTATTTTTTCCGCTGAACATGATGGCGGTGTTTAGAATATGCTATCATCAATATTGGATTTTATAGAAATAAATCTATAACGATAGTTTTCGCTTTTATAAAATCCCAGCCGCACCAAAATATTCGCTCTCAGTTGGTTTTCACCCATAATATTTTTATTTTTTTTATTTCATTTTTTTTATGAACGGCAAGAGGAATGGTTAGTATATAAGATTTTAAAAATAAAATAATAATACAGTATGTGGAATTTCACCGTAGGTGAAGGTTACTGTTCAGTCCGCCCGTACTTTTCCTCCCCATTTTCACCGATAAAATGTGGGACAATGAATATTCTGTAAGCAAGTGATATATAGGATTTTCCATTAGCTTTCTAATGGTACATATATGGCCAATGTACGATCAAAACTTCTATTTTTCCTGAATATTTTTTGTCCGTCGCCGCTGTCACCCACTGGTAAATATTTTCGCTTCACTTCATGGTCTATTTTCATATAATTTAACGTTCGATACAGTTTTTAGATATTAATTTGTATATCGGCAATGAATACAGATTGTTATTTTCGAAGAACCAGCTCTCTACGACTAAAACTTTATTTTATATAAATATTTTTATACGCCTATACCTTGCAAAGAAATAATTCGATCTTATCTTACCTTAAACTTGACCGTTGAACGTAATACCTTAACACCATATGTATTGACGATATCTTCCTTACATCTTTGATTGCTAGACATCAATACAAAAGCACATTGTCTTGTCCTTGTGTGCTAAAACAGCCTGGTACAACACAAACTTGACCAGTCTTTTTGTGTACAAGCGCGCGGTGTGTGTAGAGTGACGTGCAGGTACCATATCCGCCCTTTATATAGCCTATGCAATTATGTCTGTCAGGCTGCCTGACGTTGTGGCGTCGTCCTCGTCGGGTCGGCCACGTGTCCCCATCATACCATCACCGGCCCTCATCGAGCTCCCATCGTGCCCAGTCGGGTACCAGTTTTGACCGGAATTTGGACCGTTAGGGCATTGACGTGCCGCCCTCATGTTGCAACCGTGGTACCATCTGGCCCGTCGTGGCTACGACGTGTCACCGTCGTGGCTTCGTCGTCAAACGCGTACTTCGTGTCACTCTCTCTGCCGATGTACCAATTTGTGTACCTTGTGGCACATCGGGACCAACATCGTGAATGTGTGAAAGGGGCTTTAGAAATGCCTTTATTTTGAGGTTGGAGGATAAAGGCTCTGTAAATATCTTTTATGAACAGATTATATATTCTCTATTGAATTAATAACAACCTTTGACATGGTATTGTACAGGTTAGGTCTTTTTGAAGAAAGGTACACAGGTTTGAATACATGATAAAACATCTTAAGTATAATACAATATAGTTATTGAATTTATTTAAAATATTAATTTATGAATTCATAATTTTGCAAAATGTATATACTGGAGGGGACTATTGCAATTATCCTATTATCACTTTGTGTGTGTGTGCAGACAGTAGATTTGTATCACGTAATCCAATTGTAAAATATTAATGAATATAATATTTAAGCTTCATTGGGACTATAATTTTTTTAGTAATGAGCACTACAGAAAAATATTGTAAAACACCAGTGATCGAAATTAACTAGTTCAATCAGAATGTTTATAAATGTTATTATTGATAATGCCTTTAGAATGTTCTAGTCATGTGGTGATGGGCTGGTCTATCAGAGTGAGAACTGAGCAATCTCTGCCATACCCATAGCTTACTCTGACTGTTCTTTTTACTTATATATTTTCTAGATCTCGAGTGACGGCGTCTCTTCCGTGGATTGACCTCCCAATCTACCAAGATTGGAAGCCAAAGCGTCACATTTTTCCTTTGCCCCTCAACTTTCTCTTCATAATTGCTGAGGGGCACAGGGCCCTGGGTGGAGCTTTGGTTTCCCGGCCGTTTCCTCACCCTCCTCAGCTCCCCGCCATGGAGTGGCTTCGGTCACCCAGGCTTTATTGTGGTCGGCAGGGAGGGTTCTGTGTGGGAAAGCCCGATCGTGGCCATGGCCTTCCTCAGGGACTCGGGGCTGTTCGGCCAGGCAGCTTAGGGAACAACAACAACAACAACAACCTAGGATACTCTCACCGAAATTCCGCGCATTTATGCATTACTAGCAAGATAGACAAGGTAGGATACAGCATGTATGAAGCAATGGAGGAAGTGAATGCAGAAAAGGATATAGGAGTAGTGATAGACAATAAGTTAAATTTCTCAGAACATTTAGCGGAAAAGATAAACAACGCCAATAGAATTGTAGGGCTGATAAGGAGGACATTTGTGTCACTTGATGAAGAAATATTCAGGAATCTATACAGCGCACGTTAGGCCGCACCTGGAATATGCGAACCAGGTGTGGGCTCCATATATGGTAAAGGATATAGAAGCAGTGGAGAAAGTGCAGAGGAGAGCTAGCAAGCTAGTACAGTACCAACGTTGAAGAACGCGGGCTATGAGCAGAGGTTGAGGACACTGGGACTTCCGACACTGGCATATAGGAGAAAGAGAGGGGATATGATAGAGACTTTTAAGATAGTGTCAGGAAAGTATGATGAGGATGTGTGTGAAGGTATCTTCTTGATGCGGGAGGGAACAAGAACGAGAGGACACTCCTAAGAAAATTTACAAAGAAAGAAATAGGCTTGAAAAGGCAAAGAACTCATTTTGTGATAGAGTGGTAAATGAGTGGAACGCGCTGCCCCAGTATGTAGTCGATTCCGAATCAATATGGAAGTTTGAAAGTAATCTTGATAAAGCATGGGGAAGACAAGATTTGAAGTTTGATTATAAAGCAAAAATACAGAATAGTAAAAATGTTGCGTATGCTGTCGCCGCCGCCAACACAGTGAACGACCGCAGTAGTGCAAGTACTGGCACTGAGCTGGATACACAGGCCTAGTTTGCCTTTTTCCAGAGGATCTACTGTAAGAAACTGTAAGAAATTACACTATCGAGACACTTATAAACCCAACTAATGAAATCAATGAAACTAATGAATACACGTGGTACTCCAAGGACTCGAACCTAGAATACTCCCACCCACATTCGCCACACTAACCATTTCGCTATCAAGACAGTTAAATAAAAACAACATAATTGTAAAACTTGCAAAATAAACATATAATCACTTTTCTTCCAGCTGATGGTAAATTGATTCCTTTATCGTTTGATCTATCGATTCTTGATGCAAAAATATGATAGTGCTATGTGTCTGTGTCATGTTATGGACAACTTTTCATAATTATAATGTTAAAACTTGCAAAACTAAACAAACCAAAACTGGGACCAGACTATATAAATTAAAATGTAAAACTTGCAAACTAAGCAAACCAAAACTTGGACAAAGACAATATAAAGGCAAAATAACTGATCAAAATCGCTATGCCTCTTTGTGCCTTTGAAAAACGCGCTAATAAGTAGAGGCTACTGTAAATGCCAGTCATCGTGTAATGTCGTCATTATGAGGAGCTTCACAAGCAAAACTTCTCCAACACCCGCCATTGTTGATGTGAGATTCGGGAGTTGCCAACGTCAATGGTGGGACAAAATCACAAAATATCCCTAGATGTCCTAAGTATAAATGTCCAGTTTTTTAGTGCTACTTTACAAATTAACATCTAGGCTACATAACATGTAACATAATAATATATATTCAAAATTACATTTTAATGTTGTTGTGTTGCTTGAAGGTATACAGCTTGCATCATATATGAGTATGTTTTATTGTGTATATGTATACTTAATGTTTTCATCTTGCTTATACTAAATAATTTACAGGTGTTTTTACCAACATTAATTAACTCTTAAAGGTGAATTCCAGGGATGAAACCTATTCAAACTACAATGTCCATTGGTATCTGCTTGGTTTTAGGTACATGATACTGAAGAACTTTCATCAATTTGTTTTAACAATATAGAAATATAGCTTATCTAAGTTATTTTATGTGGCGCGAACTGGCGTGTTTACCATGACGTAACTGTAGCCAATGGCGGGAACTCTCGACATGGGAAATGGGTGAATCTGTTTTTTTTTATTTGAGAAACTCTTATAATTTGTATGCATGTTTACAGCTCAACATTTGGCTTCACCACTGTCTGGTCGAGGGACCGCGATATATAAATTGAACAGAAAACTATATTATCATTACGAAATAGGCCTTAGAACCGAGTTCCCTCAACTCTGGACCAGGCTAAACATGCATAAACACTGCATGTATGTTAATTGCTGGCGAGCTGGGATTATTTCTTGATGTGCACCACTTCATCAGGACGTTGGTCGATCTTTTGCAGAGCTTGAGTATTGAATTGAAAGGTATTAATTACGAAAAACAGACCTCACTGTTCAGGACCGCATATCATGTTTACGAACGGCGTCTCTACACAATGGAGTCACTCCAGCTGGCTGAAAATGCCAATTCGTCTCCAACGACTATAATATAGTCGTTGGTGACGAATTGGCATTTTCAGCCATTGAACGTATTTATCAATACCAAATATCAGTGTGAAATATATTATATATTAGTATTTTGTTCTGGAGTTTAATGGAATGATATCGATATTGCCCATATACATATTACAGTATATTCATGCCAAGTTATGACCCTGCATTAATCTTTGTTTTTTCGTTCATCCCTGTAGTTCACCTTTAAATATGTTCCCTCTTTAATCTATTGCTCCCTCGTTTTGCGGATATTCCCTTAACTTTGGTAACATTGCAGCAAGCCACCTGGCAGGCGCACAGACTATCTAAAATAAGGACAAGCCTTGAAGCCACTGAGGTGCTTTGGTTGTTGTACTGTACAACAGTGCTGCCACCAAATCCCTAGGACACGCGGCAAAATAACCGTGTGACGTCACGCTTTCGCCTCTAGGTCATCTGTACTCTATGGATTTGGTGGCAGCACCGTTCACCAACAGGACTGACATCTGCCAATAACTCACTGGCTGGCCCGAGGCTCGAACCGTCAACCTCCTGCCTGTACGGTTCGAATCTTAGCCCTGTCAGCAACGCGTTCCGTTGACAGGGAGCAAAAAATTGCTTCGTGCGACCGCTTTGCTAGGCTAGCAGCACTGTCAATAGGCTGAACGGGACACTATAGTCTTTCCAACTCAACCTTGCCACCGGCCTCTGCAGCAGATACGAGACCGCGCCTGTGATTGGCTATCTGGCCAATAGGAGAGGCAGAGCTGACAATTTATTCATTATCTTTATTATTCCTTATTTATTAATTAAACTAGATACGTTTAAGAAATGTTAATGATTATTTAATAAATTACCGTGCTATCCGATTCTAAAGCGCTATTAAATATAACATGAAACACAATAATAACGTATATATCGTAAAGTAAAAACAAGGAGATATAGAATTGATAAACAGGGGAAGTAAGCGAGAGGGAAGGCGTTGAATGTAGCTCTAAAACATGACGTCACTCACCATCTGCGCATGCGTGAGAATCTAGGCTCCCTTGGCCCCGCCCCTCACCTCCGTTGCGTTTAAATATACCCTTCAAACCGTTCTAACCAGATCGCTCCATAGCTCACTCGGTAGAACGCCCACCCGTCACTGAGGAAACCAGCGATCGATCCCACTCGTATTTGGTATATTTTTTATTTTTTTATTTCGTTATATTTGTTATTTTGGTTATTTTTGTTATATTTTAGGGTTAGGTTAGGTTAATCTAATCTAATCTAATCCAATATAATAGTTGTACATTTGAGATGCGGGGCCTAGATTCTCACGCATGCGCAGATGGTGAGTGACGTCATGTTTTAGAGCTACATTCAACGCCTTCCCTCTCGCTTACTTCCCCTGTTTATCAATTCTATATCTCCTTGTTTTTACTTTACGATATATATACGTTATTATTGTGTTTCATGTTATATTTAATAGCGCAACATTCAACGCTTCCGGAAGGCTGACTGGCTCGGGCCCGTGCGTATTAGCGAATCACAGGCCGTGCTTGATTTCGCACACATTTAAAGTAGACAGTGACGGTAATTCTTACCTTGCTTGTGTTTACAGTATTATATCTTACGATTTTATGTGTTCCATGTGGTATTTTATAGCTCTTAAGGTTCGGATATCACTTATCACACCAATAGAATGACCTAAACCTATCTAATATAATTAATATACTGTATATGGAATATAAAAGAAAAGCTGAATTAATTCATACGATAATGTGATATCCTCATGTTCCGTCATAGGCTACATTTTATATGTTATTCTTTTGCTTACCGTACTCTGCGACCTTATGAACAATAGTACGAAGCCAACGAAAGGTAAACATGAATAGATAATGGTTATATCTGCACATACAGACACAAATAAGATAATATTTGAGTTTAACCCGGCAACTGCTGGAAGACTCTTAAGAGTTTCCCCGGGCGACTGCGGGAAGACTCTTAACCTAAGAAGTGCGCATGGGGGTAATTAGAAACGTCCGCCTGTGCTGACGTATTTGAGCTGTTTCCATCACTAAAATATTCATTTTACCATAAATAGCATTAATACTTATCCATACGCGCCTATTATGGGTTGATTATAAAGGTATTAACCTGAAACAACAATAAAACGAGTGAAAACAGCGTTTGGATGGTCAAAATCGGAGATACAGGCCACGAGTTATATAATGTATGGGTGAGGCAACCTGCTTTCCCGCCAATTTCCCCCAAGGCCACTGAGACACAGTCGATCGATACTCTCTCTCTCTCTCTTGCACTCGCTTGCTAACAGAGATGACAATGCCCTGCTTGCAACTCGCTAATGTTAGCACGAAAATATACCTCAGAATAAGGGAATAACAGGGAAAATAGGTGATAACTGAAGGAGGGGAGGAAAGTGGGGAAGGAGGGGAGGTAGAGGAGTGATATTTTGCATGGCCCAGGGGCAAAAAAAAAACTAAAAAAAAAAAAAAAAAATTTTTTTTTCGATGTTTAAAGTTTATTTTTGTTTTTCTCTGACTCTTAAGAGTCTTCCCGCAGTCCGCCGGGGGAACTCTTAAGAGTCTTCCCGCAGTTCCCGGGTTAAGAGGCTGGGGGAAAAAAATCCATTTAACCCTCTCCGACATATGACGCGATTTTGAGCCTATTAGGGATACTTTAAAGCCTTTGTTACCATCAGGGGTATTGAGAAACCATTAGTTTAGTTACTTCAACCTCTGCATTTGTCTTTGAGTTAGCTGTGGGCAGAAAACTAATTTTGGAGAGGTAATTATAAGAGTGAGATAACTCTATTTCTTATTGCTAATCTGGCAACCTCTGCGTCATATGAGCGTGAAAGGGTTAAAACCCAATTTTTTATATTTTATTTTTTTTTGCCCCTGGGCCATGCCAAATATCACTCCTCCACCTCCCCTCCTTCCCCACTTTCCTCCCCTCCTTCAGTTATCACCTATTTTCCCTGTTATTCCCTTATTCTGTGGTCTATTTTCGTGCTAACATTAGCGAGTTGGTAGCAGGGCGTTGTCATCACTGTTACCAAGCGTGGGAAAGAGCGAGAGAGAGACTATTGCGTAACAGTGTCTCTCCAGACAAGAGGAGGGGAGGGAGGTTGCCTCAGCCATACATTATGTAACTCCCGGCCTGTATCGTCGATTTTGACCATCCAAACACTGTTTCCACTTTTTTTTATTGTTGTAACAGGTTAATACCTTTATAATCAACCTATAATAGGCGCTTATGGATAAGTATTAATGCTATTTATGGTAAAATAACGATGTTAGTGATGGGAAAGCTCAAATACGTGCACACAGGAGTGTGGTGTCTCATACCCCCCATGCGCACGTCTTAGATTAAAAGACGCCGCCGGGCCAGTGGTGGTTTGTTTTATATTTATACACTGCATTTCCATCTTTTCGGCGGTTTCTGAATATTATGCTCAGTGTGTTGTATGCGAAATAACAAAGGGGTTTGTATGCTACTTTCTAGTATAATAACTTTGCTAAATTGTAACCACAATGTCAAGGATAAGTGCATAGAATACAAACACTGGAAATCTGGAACCTTTAATGTCTAGGGAGTGATGTCATTGCCAGCCAATCACAGGCGCGGTCTCGTATCTGCTGCAGAGGCCGGCGGCAAGGTTGAGTTGGATAGAGTATAGCTAGCATTTTTTTGCTTCGCATATCAGCTGACCGCACATAACAACCATCAATGACAGTCTTCATATATATATGTATTCGCTTAATAAAACACTGAAATTGCGAAATGTATCACACTCGATGAAAATATAGGCTATGTTGTAACAACCGGTAATTAGGCTATAATATCGTATGAGCCCACGGTCTGCGTAGAAACGTATGCAAGAACAATGGAAACTTTAATAAAACCCTCAATTATATACCAATGTGAGCCTAATATCCAATATATATATATACTTGTAAATAACTAGCCTAATGGCTCTTATAGTGTATTATACCTAAAGGAATAGTGTAGGTTACACACTGTACAGCGATGGATGTTAGGCCTATCGCTTGCACCTCGCATTATTAATTTGTTTAGTACTTACGAGTTTTCATTGAACATGTAGGCTACCATAAATATTTTTAAATGCATATACGATGTATTGTGTTCTTACTAAGTGACTACAATATTATTTGAGGACTTAACATATACATGAAAATATTGGAAAAGTTAGTGAACATGTCATGACACAGTACTAGGCTATGCACATTTGTTTTTCATTATACATTTAGGCCTACAGTTCCATATCTTTCTAAGTGTGGTGGTGACCATTATGAGTAACTGACGATTCTCCGTGCTTGAATTATTAATAGTATTGTACAGATTACATTAAATGTCGACGATATATCGCTCATAGTAAGTTATTTTGCGAAAACTCAGGCGTGATGGTAGGCTACTTTTGTACTGTAGGCTACCAGTCTTTATTAATTTTATTTCTGCATTGCATACGTAATGTTTGTTAAAAGTTTGTTCCTTACACATTTCAATATAGGCCTACACAATTCCACAGCCACCACTTCGATAATGTTGCTATCTGTCATACAAATCAATCACTAGAATATCTTTAAAAGTGACACAACTTGCAGGTTACAGTATATTTGTTTATGTTTCACGTATATCGTAAAGGTTGTCCTACGCCAGTTCGTTATGTCAAGACTCAGTACCTCACAGACAATTGTTTGAGTGGCTTCACACTCCGACATATGCCTATTCAAACCGTCCAACCATTGACACACAGGCTCAAAATAATTTAACATAGTTTGTATACATAATATTCAGTCTGGCGGCCTGTTAACCCGGGAACTACGGGAAGACTCTTAAGAGCAAGGCTTTTGAACGCGTACCAAAACCGTGGGTTTATAGGCAGGCGGCTACAAATTGGTGTGGGTATAGTACTACATGTCAACTCTCGATACCACCCCGTCACACGCTCGCCCCGCATTCGAGCAAGCACCACCCCGCCAGTAACCAAGCACTAGTCATGGAGCCCACACGTCCCTCACGACACAACCAGCCCTCCTCCTGGTGGTGTCAGCCGCCGTGGAAGGCAGAGGGTGGCTACTAGAAATCCTAGCTACCAGTACGACACGCCCTACAGCTCGGAGGACGAAGCACCAGCTCCAAAAGCACGTAAAACACGTGCAAGCAGGGCAATGGCACAGAGGTCATTGGAGTTTGGGGACACTGCCACGACGACCCAGGCCACTGCAACAACCACTACCACCATCACTGCCACCATCAGTGCCACCCCTGCCACCAGTACCAGCGACGCAGGAGGCCGCCCTAGGGCTGCAGAACCTGCGGGGGCAGGCAAAATCAAAGGCACGGACGTAGGGAAGAAAACCCGTACGCCTGCCACAGTGACCCTGCCACCACCACCACCACCAGCCGCCCCTGGCCCGGCTGCCCCTGCTGCCCCTGCCGCCCCTGCCGCCCCTGCCCAAGGAAAAGGGAAGGGGAAGGGGAAGGGGAAAGGGAGAGGGAAAGCGACTGCTGGCCCAGCCGGCCCTGCTGTCCCTGCCGGCCCTGCTGCCCCTGCTGCCCCTGCCGCCCCTTCCCAAGGAACAGGGAAAGGGAAAGGGAAAGGGGCGACAGGCACCACCATCATTTTGCCTGCCTCCAGGCCCACTGCCGCCCCTGCCGACGCCCCCTGCCGGCCCTTCTGCCCCTGGCCCTGCCCATAAGACGCCCCTACATGCTAGAGTGACCAGAACAAATCTGACACCATCCAAATACGCCGCCCTGCTGTTTGATGGTGATTCGCAGGGCATTGGCAGCCCTGGTTTCGACGACGACGCCCTAGCACGGGACCAAGGGTGGGGGGATTTGGGAGTGGACAGTGGAAGTGAGTCCGACGTCGGTGACGAAAATGAAGAAGGGCGTCTGTCCAGTGAAGAGGAGCGTGATGATGATGCTGTGTTGTATCGCGAACATGACAGCGATATTTCAGACGCAGAAGCAGACGGAGACGACATTCCGATCCCTGGCATGCCTTCGTTTGAGTGGTCTGACGGGGTCAATTTTGTGCCTGACGTGCCCCAGTTCAATCCTGGGACGTCAGGTACACCTGATGACTGGCCCTGTGACGAACACGCAAACGGAAGCGAGTTCTTCCTCGCTTTTTTCGACATGGAGGTAATGACTTACATCGTTGCCCAAACAAACGCCTACTACAGGTGGGTGTTTGGCAAATTGGACGTCATTTCTCCAAAAGCGAGAATACGAGGCTGGGTGGATATGACTGTTGAAGAATTCATGACGTTCTTTGCCTTGTTGTTCCTCATGCCTCTTTGCAAGAAGCATGTGTTGCAACACTACTGGAAGCACGACCCTCTCATCGCCACCCCAACTTTCAATAAGTTCATGACTCGTGACAGATTTTTGTTGCTGCTAAGATTTATGCACTTTGCAGACAACGAAAATCCTAACAGGATTGACAGGATATGGAAAGTTCGGGATGTGTTCACCATGTTGTTGGAGAGGTATAGGAAATACTTTACCCCTTCCTCAATTTGGTGATTGATGAGTCGCTCGTGCTCTTCAAAGGACGTCTTGTTTTCAAGCAGTATATCCCCTTGAAAAGGCATAGGTTCGGAATCAAGCTCTTCGTTTTGTGTGACTGTGAAACTGGAATAGTGCTTGACATGATCGTGTATACAGGCACTGACATTGACGTACCGAAAGCCGCTCCCGGTGACCCCATTGGCATGTCAGGTGCCATCGTCATGAAAATTTTGGCACCTTACCTGGGCAAAGGCCACATCATCTACACTGACAACTGGTATACTTCTCCTGCTCTCTGCCAGTTTCTTCATGACAACCAAACGGGGTCATGTGGGACTGTCAGAAAGACAAGAAAGTTTATGCCTAAGTTCACAGGTGATGTCATTCCTCTGTCAGATGCCTCCTCCAGTGACACACCTTCTGAAGACAACTGGCCCAGGAACACCGCGAGAGGCATGTCCGAAGAAGGCGACGAAAGGGGCAGAAGTACAAGCAACTTGAAAAGTCCGGGAAAGTGGTAGCCCTGAAGTGGAAGGACAAAAGAGACGTCCACCTGCTTTCCACAGTCCACACAGGTGCCCAGATGGACTCTGGTAAAATCCACTACCGAACCAGGAAGACCATCTATAAGCCCGACATGGTAGTGGACACAAAGAACATGCGCCTGGTGGACAAGTCTGACTGTCAACTGTCAGGCGTTGAGTGTCTGAGGAAGACTGTGAAGTGGTATCACAAGCTCTTCCTCCACTTAGTTGACATCACGATGCTCAACGCCTACAACTTGTGGTTGGTGAAGAGAGAGATGGCCCCACACCAGAAGCTAAAATTCCGGGAGTTTGTTTACAACGTTTCATATCAACTCCTGGAGAAGTATGGCACCACCACTCACAGACGTACGGCATGGCGTGGGGATCACGTCCCTGACCGCATCCAGCTGGGGGTTGAACAACACTACCCAACCAACACCGAGCTGATTGGCACTCGTCACAGGCAGGTGCAGTGCCACGTCTGCAGCTCCAGTGTCAGGAAACCCCATGTAACAAAAAGAGTCACCTCAATGTGCGCCGAGTGCAAAGTTGCACTCTGCTTAGGTGACTGCTTCAGGGACTACCACATGTTCAAAAACTACTGAGTACCGCCCCCTGCCCTGCCCTGCCCTGCCCTGCCCTGCCCTGCCCTGCCCTGCCCTGCCCTGCCCTGCCCTGCCCTGCCCTGCCCTGCCCTGCCCTGGACTCGCCCCCTGCCCTGCCCTGGACTCGCGCCCTACCTTACCTGACCTGACCTAATTGATCACGCTACCTCATAATGTTACATATATATTATATAATGTACAAGTTCCAAAGATGTCCCTGTGATATAGCTTTTTACATTATATAATTGTATCTTTCATTATTTAGTTTATAAGTTTCAAAGATTTCCATGTAATATGCCTTCTTTTTTAGTATATCAATATATATGTTTGTTATAGCCAAAGTCTATCTATCTATCTATTGCCTGACGCCGTGATCCCCGAAGGGGTGGCCACGAACGAACCGCCCCCATGCACCTCTGTCCCCAGTCAGTCGACGCCCCTCCCCCCAACCAGCACCGCCTTCGTTCATGTAGTTCCTCACTCCATCCTTCCACCTCATATTCGGTCTACCTCTCCCCCTCTGTCCATCCACCTCGCTCTCGTACACCCTCTTAGTCATTCTCTCGCTTTCCATACGTTCCATATGGCCGAACCATCTCAAGTTGTTCCTTTTCACACTTTCCAGCACATCTACCTCCACACCACACCTCCTTCTTACTTCCTCATTAGTCTGTCTATCCCTCCATGTAACTCCGCACGCACTCCTTAAGTAATTCATTTCCACTGCTCTCACTCTTGGTCTGAGTCTCTCAACCAACGTCCATGCTTCGCTTCCGTAAGTCAGTTGTCGGGTACCACATTGTCATGCAAGGACTTCTTCACTTCCATACTGACCACCCTATTTCTTGTTACTGCTTTTAGCGTTCCTACAACCGCCCCTGTTGTACCCTCTCCCGCACCTCTTCATCCATAGTCCCATCTTTACTCAACACACTGCCCAGATACTTAAAAGAGCCAAAAGTAATAGCCAAATAATAGCCAAATAATAGCCAAATAAATAGCCAAAGTAATGTGTATATATTTTCTTACCTCAAATGAATTGTACCAAAATAAATGTTTCAATAAATCCTGTCAAACCTACTAAGATAATAAAAAAAAACCAATAAAAAAAAAACAAGGTCATGTCATTGTATTCTTACAATATGATATATTCTATGAATATTTCATATTGTTTGAATACAATGGCATGATCTTGTAAACAAATTTTTTATCAAAATTTATCTAAACAGTATAAAACCTTCCCCATAACCCTCTCTTGGATTCGATCCCACTACCCTACCACACTTTGAGTTTTCCAGTCCGCGACCTTACCAACCATGCCACAGGAGCTCATACCAAATGTTACTCAAAACTTTGTGTCTACAATCGAAATGACAATATACAAAAAAAAATGAATTATCCCACCAATTTACGTTTGTAAATTGATGGGATTATCAATTATATCATGCAAAAGTTTATAAAAGTTTGTCTCTGTCAAAAATTAGTAATTATATAACTTTATTCTGTCAAAAATTGCCCAAACACTCAGCAAAATTGCCCCTCTCAGTGTGACTCCAGTCATTATCACACGGTCAAGCGGTCAGTGGGTGACCCTTGCCGCTCCCTCCAGCCACAGCAGCTTTGTCTGGGAACAAAATTTGTATAAATACAATAATGCATAAAATACTCTTCACAAATACATTTGTATTGTATAATATTGTAAATAATAATGAATAATAACTGTGTGGGTGTCAAAAATTGCTCAACCAGCTTTCTTATATCTCGCCTACGCCCTTACGCGCGTATATTGGATTATACATAGTCATGACTCTCATACAAATACTTGCAGTAGGTCTCGAATATACATTTTGATTGCATATTACTTGGAAATAAATAAATATAAGTTTCTCTGGTGGCAATCTACCCTTTCGCAAGTGTAAGGCGACACCAGTCTATATTTAGCTCTCTATCAAAAAAGGTTAACTGCCGATGTTTACTGACCACCCTCGTTCCTGGTCCATAATATAGTACTTTATTTACAGTCAATGGCCTACATATTTCTGTGGTACTTTCGCATGTGTCTAAAATGCAATGTCTGCTTGCATAAAAATGCAATTCTGAAGTCCATTTATACGTACGACATACGAATGTCTCACTTTCTCTCTCTCTCCATTCCTGACTCATGTTATTGTAGACCTCTTGGTGGCAACGAACCCCAGACACCTGCTAGACATAAGGTTCAAAATCCCAAGACATCCATACGCCTGGGGCGCCTCCACAATTATCACACAGCTGCATAATTATGTTTCCTGCTAGATCTCCCTGCCTTCACTCTCTCCACGACTCACTCCCTGCCTCCCACCCACCCTTTTAGGCTTCCGTCTGCTAGAAACTCATTGATAATGTGCGTAAATATCGCATGAATTGGTCTATATGCGGTATATATATTGTTGTACGGCACATCTACATACGTACAAGTCTGTATTATAGCATGACAGTGCTCTAAGTACGAGATATACGTGATATTTATGGCGCAAAACACCCTCTCCCCCTTTCATTCCCAGCACAACTCAATCACACCTTGGTTCACGCAAAGAAACTCATTGATAATGTGCGTAAATATCGCATGAATTGGTCTATATGCGGTATATATATTATGTGGCACGTCTACATACGTACAAGTCTGTATTATAGCATGACAGTGCTCTAAGTACGAGATATACGTAATATTATAGCGCAAACCACACTCTCATCTCATAAATTGCTGCCAAACCTCCAACCCATCTTCATTCCCGCCTAGATATTCATTGATAATTCCCTTATATATTGCAATTTTTGGTCACTATGAGGCATATTCATTGTTATATGGGTGGCCTACACACGTATACGTACTCTACATAGCCTAAAAGGGATCAAAAAAGGAGATATACGTGATATTACGCGGTAATCCACCCCCTCCTCCCTCAGGTTCTATCCCCTGGGCACGTGAAAATTCGGCCGGGAAATCTCGCCGCTCGATGACAATCTAGCCGCGCGGTGCCATTCGCTCCACATTTTTCAACTACGGACCGTTCCCCCCCCCCCCCCAGACATTTTTTGGGGGTCAAATATATATGGGCCGATGCACGCAAACATTCCCTACACGCTGATGTACTTTTTATCGAAATTGGCAATGGGTCCCAAATCATCATACATGCGCACAGTATGTACCTGTAAAAAAAAACTGTGCGCCGCGGAGAGGTTAACTGAGAGTGTACCGACGTGATGGCCTGGGGCGGTATTGTCCGATATAGCCTACGTAATATGATTCTGTTGATAGGTAATGACTTTAGTGTTGCTTTCATATAGTAGCCTATATATAAATGAAGCAATTATAATGGCGATGCCAACTGTAATATTATATACACATATGAAGGAAGATGGACGTCTTAATTGAGAATGTTGCCGTGTAGGCATAACATATTTGTGGCAGCATTCTATAGGTCGGGTGGGCATGATGTAAAATATTTATTTTTAATCAAGAATTAGTAACTGCTGTTCATCTCTATACTCATTCAATACCTATTAATCATGAAGTAGGCCAGTTAGTGTGGAAATACGACAAACGCAATCATTTACACCTTCATTGCTCGCTCTGCTAGGTCGACCTAGCAACCTCTTTTGGCTGCTCGCTTTGCTAGCCTAGCAGAGCGAGCAGAGTGAGGAAGCAATGTCGTTCCGCTAGCCTAGCAAAGCGCTCGCACGATGCAATTTTTTGCTCGCTGTCAACGGAATGCTTTGCAGCTATATTTGTCATCCAATAAAAAATGGTTAGGTTAGGCTAATGTCCTTTCAAAGGGGTATAGGCTAGTAAACACTAGGATATACCCGGTCAGAGGTAGGAGATACGCCCGATAACACAACTCTTGCAGAGTTAACTTCAAGGTAAGGTTTTCGTCTCTGAGAAACTGAACCTCTCTCTCTCCACATCTCCATCCTTTCTTGCAAGGCAAGACAAAGCTGGAGAATATGGGAAGAGGTAGCGCTCTCGTTAACACCAGCCATTTCACTAAGTCACCACACTAAAGCCGGTATCACACGAGCGCTTTTTCCCTCAACATTTATCCTCAACACTGGTCTGGCAGCTTATGAGGTCAACATTTGCAATATTTATGCTACCTAAATTCATCCATCATCAGCCTAGTTTCCGATACCAGTGTAAAATAATCCAGAAATGTTGCCAGAAAAATGTTGACCATCGAATGTTGACTATAAAATCTCTCGTGTGATACTAGCATTACTTATCACACATTTAAGATAGGCAGTGACAGCTTTTCTACCCTTGCTTGTGTTTACTGTATTATATGTACGATGTTATGTGTTCCATGTGGTCAAACGGGTTAAGTGAGATAGTTCGAAGTCTGTTAATTACTGGAGGGCCTTTGTAAACTGAATAAAATCGTCAAATCTAGCTACATTTAGACGATTTTATGCAGCCTAAGAAGGATCTGTAGTAGTAAGAAGGGTTAAGTGAGATAGTATGAAGCCTGTTCATTGCTGGAGGCCCTTTTTAAGCTGAATAAAATTGTCTAATCTAGCTATATTTAGACGATTTTGTGCAGTTTAAGAAGGATCTGTGGTAGTAGAAAGGGTTAAGTGAGATAGTTCGAAGTCTGTTCATTGCTGGAGGCCCTTTTTCAGCTGAATAAAGTCGTCTAATCTAGCTATATTTAGACGATTTTGTGAAGTTTAAGAAGGATCTGTGGTAGTAGTAAAAAGGGTTGTTGTTGTTCCCCAAGCTGCCTGGCCGAACAGCCCCAAGGCCCCGAGCAATTCCAAGGCCATAACCGAGCGCCCCCACAGAACCCTTCCTGCCGACCACAATAAAGCCTGGGTGACCGAAGCCACTCCATGGCGGGGAGCTGAGGAGGGTGCGGAAACGCCCGGGAAACCAAAGCCCCACCCAGGGCCCTGTGCCCCTCAGCAATTATGAAGAGAAAGTTGAGGGGCAAGGGAAAAAATGTGACGCTTTGGCTTCCAATCTTGGTAGATTGGGAGGTCAATCCACGGAAAAGACGCCGTCACTTGAGATCTAGAAAATATATAAGTTAAAGGAACAGTCAGAGTAAGCTATGGGTATGGCAGAGATCGCTCAGTTCTCACTCTGATAGACCAGCCCATCACCACATGACTAGAACCCAATCCTCTCAGCATCAGCTAGGAAAGGCCCTAGAAAGCCGCCTTTGGCGGGGGGATAGCTCCCCTATTTCAACCCCTTTCGGGGTCGGGCACCCGCCCAGTAAAAAGGGTTCAGTGAGATAGTTCGAAGCCTGTTAATTGCTGGAGGACCTTTTTAAGCTGAATAAAATCGTCTAATGTAGCTATATTTAGACGATTTTGTGAAGTTTAAGAAGGATCTGTGGTAGTAGTAAAAAGGGTTCAGTGAGATAGTTCGAAGCCTGTTAATGCTGGAGGTCCTTTGTAAACTGAATACAATCGTCTAATAGTAGCCAGCATACAATTATAGTTAGACGATTTTATGCAGCTTATTATATATTATTATTATACCCCCCCTCCCCCCTCCCCTTGCGACATATTAAGTCCAAATAAGTCCGAGGAGGTGGTTGACATAGCTTTTCAGTCTTGAATTTGGCTCATGAGTGTTGTCGAAGCCTTACATATTTCTCTATTTCCATCCACCAGAATGCTGTTTATTGTGATGTATCATATGTCAATGGAAAGAGGAATATTTATAGTACATGATAAAAAAAATAAAAATAAAAAAATCGAAATATGAAAGTGTAAATGAGTCCGGAATACAATTATTTCCCATGCAATTGTCTTCATACCGTCTTATATCTAAATTGTGAGTGATGACCATATATTGGTTTTTTTTGCTCAAATAATAGTATTTTTTCTGCTCTTTCCAAATCTGAAAACAGAAATTGTTTATCTTCAATAGTTCTCAAGCAGTGACCGAAAAAAAAAACTATGATTTTGATTGATATGGTTTATAACATTTTCGATTTATTTCGTTGCTACGAAGTGTATGGTTTTAAATTTAGGCTGTATGAATACGGCATATAATGCTGATGAGTATAAAAAAAACTAGAAGTCTACGACAAATACTTTTTGCGCTATGAATATTTGAAATTAAGAGCCAAAATTTGAATATTTACGCTTCACCCGTCTCTGTTCCGCCGACGCTAGCCGGGTTCCGAGCTGTTCCCCACCTCGTCGTTGCGTTATTTGCTCGGATACGTATATAACTGTATATATCACCGGAATCGGAAAATTGTGCTATTTCTAATGGTGAAAACCAAAATAATATAGCATAATTGGTTCGTGAGCTATGCGCAATTGTTTCCATGCATTGTTATTGTTATGAAAATATATGAGAATGTTTATACAGTTGTATATCTTTGCCACAATATACAACACTTTTATATAATTTTCCTTGCCAATAATTGTATAATGTTCATAGAAGACATGTCAGTCATGAAGGTTGTCAATTTTACTTACCTGGTAGGGCCACAACCCTTTCCAACGAGAAGGGAAATGGCTCCTGGGTTGACACTGAAAAAACAAAACAAGAAAGCCAGGTTATCTTCAGGTAATAAATTCAGAAATAATTCTATTGTACACGTAAATAAAATAAAGTAATGCATATATAATATATATCACAATAAACAGCATTCTGGTGGATGGAAATAGAGAAATATGTAAGGCTTCGACAACACTCCATGAGCCAAATTCAAGACTGAAAAGCTATGTCAACCGCCTCCTTGGACTTATTTGGACTTAATATGTCGCAAGGAGCTAAGAAGGATCTGTAGTAGTAAATTTGGGTTAAGTGGGATAGTTCGAAGCCTGTTCATTGCTAGAGACCCCTTTTAAACCTCATAAAATCGTCTAAACATAGCTAGATTAGACGATTTTATTCAGTTTACAAAGGGCCTCCAGCAATGAAAAGGCTTCGAACTATCTCACTTAGCCCTTTTTACTACCACAGATCTTTCTTAGACGCCCATACAACCTTCCTAAGCTGCATAAAAGTATCTAACCATTACTGAAATTAAATATTTCGCTAATTCATGTCCTAATAATCTTATATAACCATATAATATAGGCTAATCTTACATAACCTTGTGTTGATAGCTTAACTCCTGTACGATCACGCTAATTTGCCATGTCTCAGCTGGCATTACGTTTGGCTTGCTCTGTGCTGTATTAATGTCTGTCAGATGTTGAAAATGGTGGGTAAGTGTAGGAACATGTTTGTATATCTCACTCCATATGAAGAAATGAAGCTTAGATATTGTTGATACCAATTATTGATCAAAACATTCTTGGTGCCGAGACATCACTTATTAGCGCGACTGTACCAGTGACGTCTTTCTCAATTAATTCTAGCCATATTTAGAAGATTTTGTGCAGTTTAAGAAGGATCTGTGGTAGTAAGAAGGGTTAAATGCGATAGTTCAAAGCCTGTTAATTGCTAGCGGACCTTTTTAAACAATATAATCGTGTAATAGGGTCCATAATAATGTGAAAGGGCCGTGACCGGTAGGCTACAGTACAGAAGGGGTTAATGATTAGTGCGCTGAATTTTGGTGTAAGTATCCTAGGTTCGAATCCATGGAGTACCACATGTATTAATTAATGTGATTGCTTTTGTTATGCCCTGTTTTTCTACAGGTTTAACTTGGGTAATGTGAGTTCTAAATTGACTGGGTATATAAGGCTGCATGCACAATACAAGATATGAGGAATAGAGAACACAAAGAAACACATGGTAGCAAGTTACATGATCACGTTTATTGATATACCACTGCAGAATACTTGTGTAAGACAATATAATAGAATTGAACAACACTAGCATAAGTGGATCTGGATGGAACCTAGTCTCCCACTTCCAACGTTCAGGTATTAATCTTCTGATCACTGGCTTTGATTTCACAGGTTTATATACCGAAGAACATCAATGTTACTTATGGATTCATATTCACTGTTAGATTTATTACTGGTAGCTCTGGTGCACAAGTAGTAGTTCACAGACTAGATTAGACACACATATTTTAGAGCACGGGAATTCTAGTAACCTCAGGGGGTACTGATCTAAGTTTTATATCCTTGTCTCAGAAATACATAGAACGCAAATCAGTGGGCGAACGTTAGATATCACTAGAGTTTTAACCCTTAATTAGCGGCGAGCAACATAAGTCGAGTTAAAAAAAGCTGGACTATGTGGCGGCGCTCGACATAGGTCGAGTGGCAATTTCAGCACGTAATGTGGCTGAGAGAGAGAGACAAGTGGTGGCAGGAGACTAGCGAGCGTATGACTGCTCCACCGCGGCGAACTACTGACACAATCTCAGCTCCCTCCTCCTCTCTCACTCGCTACATACTCAATTATGTACCGAAAGTACCGAATTACCTGCTTTTTGCACTCGCGTTGCACGGTTATTGCAAGAAAACTATCCATCATACAAGGATCGTTATGGTGTCATTCGAAAGCTCTGTTTATGCCCTTTCAGGGATAGGTACTTGTTTTACGTTCTGGGTCTTATTTAGGCATGAAAATGATCACGTAAACAGCCCTATTTTGGCTAAAAACACCCCGCTGTGCGGTACATATAATAAACCGCATAGGCCGCTCGTAAGGTGTTAATATCTGAATAAGGTAATTACGAGAGTCAAGGTCGCCTGTTAATTAAAGAGCACTGATCGCTTAGTACGTCCCAAATGGAATGGTTAAGTATGAATTACACTGGGCAAGGTCTTAGCCACTTCGTAGAAATATTAATTAGTGAATCTAAAACAGCACAGTAATATGTAGTACTGCTAAAGGGAATCTTGGGTAGTATCTGATGGGTCTGGTCCTGGTTATCTTGCGTCCATGATGTTGGGGGCTAACGACTGGTTCCGCGGCCGTCCAGGGGGGCCATATGTGTGAAGTTCTTCAATACGTGGGCAGGTCCTTCTATCCAAATCTGCCACGGAGTCTGCCGGCTCTGGGATCTCACTCCGGAACAACACAAGGGCAGAGCTAGAAATTAACTGCAGGGTAGTGACCCCTGGTTGGTGTCTAGCTTTCAACTGATTTGACTGGGGGCGGGAGTTAGATTTATAGGCTCGGTTCTGGACCCTGTAGACAGTAGGGATCTCGAGTCTTATGGACTTAATTGAGCTCTCAATAGATATGGGGACTAGGTAAGATGGTATTTACTGTTGTGGCACAGGGTGATAGGAAGCCTTTATATTTTCATATAACTGAGCCTTAGTAAGAGGTACTATTTTGGCTATACTGGACGTATTTAGGGGAGAGAGACTGGATCTACTTTGCGAGGAGGATGGGGACAGCTGTGATAGGAGCGTCTCTCTAGATTGTTCAATCTTCATTCTATGGTATAGCTGAGGTGCTAATTTAGTGATCAGAGCATGCAAGAAAGGTAAATGGTTTATTGTGAGGTAATAGAGGTTAGTAAAGGTGTTAGTCATTCATGGTTAGTTCATTGATAGGAAGAATTCCTGTGCTACCTGGCAATGACTCGAAAGTCAAAACAGGGGCCAGGTATACCTCCGCGGGGGTGGGGGTCTCCCTCCTCGGGTGGGCAAAAAGGGGGAGCTGGGCGCCCTCTCTCTGATATAGTCGTCCGGCGGCTGTGGCTAGGGGCTTGCCATATCACCAGTGTTTGTAATAACCCTCTGTGTATGAGACAGATGTGAGTGCCTTTAATACCAAAACCGAAGGTGCCTTAGCTAGCTGGTTTTACTCGGCTGGTTGTTAATTGTAGGGTTTGCTGGATATGGTGGAGACTGGGTTGCTAACTCTGCCACATTTATCTGAAAGTATGGCAATAGAAGTTAGTTACTGGCGGAGCGGCTAGCCTCGCACCGACGACCATTTGGTGCAGGGTTGTAAATGTGTTGTAAGAGAATAGATGGCATGCAAGGGGCTAGTAAAGTTCTAATGTTCTGGCCTACTAAGTGAAGGTAGGCTGGATAGGAGTATATATAAAAGGTTGGAGAGCGTTAGTAACGGACAATTCAAGGATCTTCAAGAGGTATGAGAGAGGCTAGGTCGGACAAGAGTCGAGAAGCGCGGGTGTCTTAATGAGAGGGGGGGGAGAGTTCAAGGGCTACAGGGAAATTTTGCCCCTAAGGTCCCTGGGCGTGGGGGTGGCATTAGGCTACAATTGATATGGAAGTTTGAAAAGGCAGTAGAATACGTTAGCCAAATGCTACCGGGAATGCAACTATGGGGTGGTATAGGAGTCTGGAAAAGATAGAGTTATGTGATCAGTCCGAGGGTTATGGATACTATTAGTTGGCCCTGGGAACTGCGTTTTCTATTAAATATAAATATCAACAACAGCGGCAGTTCGTAAGGGTACTTAGTTATTGTTTCGGGGTACTTATGACAGATACTGATAACCAGGTTATCTTATATAATCTCTGGTTGGGGTAAGAGGTGTAAGACACGAAGTAAATTGGCGTAGTGTGGACTGTGGATACGAAGGAGGCAAGGGGAAAACGTATGACAATTGTGGAAAGTAAATGGAAAAAGGTGAACACAATGGCGGATAAAATACTTAACCTAAAGGATTGCATACATCGATGAACGATGACATTATAGTCGTCGTCCTAATAAGGTGATGAAACCTGGTTGATCTGTACTTGGCACAATACGACACAAGGACACTGCCGCTATGTCGCATCAATGCTGGTGGCAGTTAATATTATAGACTTAGTTACTAGAGGAACAATGCAAGGGGCGACTGAGCACGGGTTTACACATATCTATACTCGTCATGGAAAATGATATAAGAGGTCTAGGGACAAGCGTGGGTGTTTGAACTTCTAAGATATATAACATCTACTTCTCGGATGCAAGAACATACATAGATATAATTATGGCTGTCTGATGTGTTGGCATTGGCTCAACGTCGGGACAGGCATGGGTGTTTTTAATATGAATGTATATTCCTGTTCATCATCTTTGTAGCAAGGACAGTGCCGCTATGTCGTATCAATGCTGGTGGCAGTTAATATTATAGACTTAGTTACTAGAGGAACAATGCAAGGGGCGACTGAGCACGGGTTACACATATCTATACTCGTCATGGAAAATGATATACGAGGTCTAGGGACAGCGTGGGTGTTTTAACTTCTAAGATATATAACATCTACTTCTCGGATGCAAGAACATACATAGATATAATTATGGCTGTCTGATGTGTTGGCATTGGCTCAACGTCAGGACAGGCATGGGTGTTTTTAATATGAATGTATATTCCTGTTCATCATCTTTGTAGTTAGGAGTGTAGGACACGAGGGGGTTAGTGTACGTGAGGTGTGGAAAATGGTCAGTTTAGAAAAGGTAAATGGGTGTGTCCTGGAGCTGTTTAGCCCTGCGGGCTTGGGCCTGTCTGAAATGGCTGGCTCGGTCAGCTGGTCCTTTCGTTCTGTGGACCTTTCCTTTGGTGTTTCTGTGTGGTGTTCGTTCATGGCTTCTGTGGTGGGCTTCTCGTTCTGGGGCATTTTACTTCCCTCTCCTTCATTATAGGCTCGTCCTCGAGCCTCAAGGGTGAAGTAAAAAGAAGCATAGTCAGAAAAGTGTAGGTTAACAAGAAAAGTAGTATGACTAAGGGAAAAAATAATATATACAGTATATGGAAAACATGTAAATTTAAGAAAGGACAGATAATTAAGAACACAGGAAATTAAGAAGAGGTAAAGTGTTTAACAATGTATAAAGCAAATTTAAAAGATAGTCAGAAAAGTGTAGGTAACAAGAAAAGTAGTATGACTAAGGAAAAAAAATATATAGTATATACAGTATATGGAAAACATGTAAATTTATAGAATCATGCCCAATCGCCTAGGAATTGAAAAAAATAAAAAAATAAAGTACAATAATATCCTCATCATGAATGAATGAATGAATGAAAAAATTATACATTTTAATGGGAAGTGAAGCTAGGAATCTAGGTCAAGAGTGGTAGGGAGGCTGGACTGTGGACGAGCCGGCATGACCCACCTCCTCTACCAATCCTGATTTTAAGTGAATATTGGGGTGGATCTACCGTTAGTTCTTGTCGTTAGGAATGTGGGTCTGGGGGCGAGCTGGTCCGGGGCCAGTTTTGGAGGGGGGGTCTAAGTGGTTTCGGTCGGGGGTAGTGATAGGGGGGTTTTAAAGATGAAATGGGCAGGTCGAGTCGGGGTTGTTGTTGCGGAAGAGGTTGGTGCTGGGGAGGGGTTGAATTGTGTAGAGAGTTGTGGTCGTGAGTGGGGTTTGGGGAAGGGTGAGTAAGGCTGAAGGTTGAGAGTTTACTATGATCGGGTGGTTTGGAGGTTTGGGGTGTGGGGATTTGATAGGGAGATGGTGGGGGGGGGGTCTGGGCAGGCAGGGTTGTGGTTTGAGAGGGGTTGAATTTAGACTGATTTTATTTCCGGGAGAGACATGGATGGGATTTCGAGGAGTGGTTGAAGTTGAGAGGTTGATTATGTTGTTTGGGGCGAGAGAGAGAGAGAGTATTTTGGGGTTTAGCCAAGGTGGAAAAAGGTTTGTGGTTGGATTGGGATGGGAGTGGTATTTCGTCGGGCGGGATCTTTGGCGGGGACTATGTGGCGGGTGGGGTAACGGTGAAGAGGGGGAGGTTGAAAGTTTAGCTGGGCTCATGATGGTGGGGGACCGACTGGTGAGCAGGTGTTCGGTACGCATGAGGGGGGTGAAAATCACTTTGGTGGGGGTCACGCGGGAGGGGGGGATTAACGGCGCGTGTGGGAGGATCAGAGTGGTGGGGTGTGTCGGTGGCAGTGACGGTTTGCTTAGAGGTTATCTGGGGTTGGTGGGTTTGTCTGTCATGAGGGGGTGAGTCAAGTGTGGGGTTTTGAAGTTTATTAGGAGTGTGAATTGTGGGGGGGTGGAAGGGAGCTACTGACGGAAAACTGTCACAAGGGAGATTTTATTGGTGGGAATTGGTGGAGGTTGAAAGTTTAGCTGGGCTCATGATGGTGGGGGACCGACTGGTGAGCAGGTGTTCGGTACGCATGAGGGGGGGGGAATCACTTTGGTGGGAGTCACGCGTGAGGGGGGGATTAACGGCGCGTGTGGGAGGATCAGAGGGGTGGGGTGTGTCGGTGGCAGTGACGGTTTGTTTAGAGGTTATATGGGATTGGTGGGTTTGTCTGTCATGAGGGGGTGAGTCAAGTGTGGGGTTTTGAAGTTTATTAGGTGTGTGAATTGTGGGGGGGTGGAAGGGAGCTACTGACGAAAAACTGTCACACGGGAAATTTTGTTGGTGGGGAAATAGCCGAGCATTTCTGGGGGAAGGGGGGGAACATGGTTGGGTCCCTAGGTCGTCACGCGTGAGGGGAGGATTAACGGCGCGTGTGGGAGGGTCAGGGTGGTGAGAGGTGAGCGAGTTAGGAAACGGGATTTGTTGGGGGGACTGCGGCGGGTTGGTGGGGGAAGAGTTAGGTGTAGAACAGGGGTTATTGGTAGAGGACTGATGTATTGATTTGGGGTTGTTAACAGGACGAATTTTAGGAATCTTCTTGGTGGCAGTCACGGTCTGGTTAGCGGTTATCTGGGGTTGGTGGGTTTGTTTGACATTAACAGGATGAGTTTGGGGAATTTTCTTGGTGGCAGTCTCGGTCTGGTTAGAGGTTATCTGGGACTGGTGAGTTTGTTTGACATGAGAGGGCGAGTCAAGTTTGGGGTTTCGAAGTTTTCTAGGGGTGTGAATTGTGTGGGGGTGGAAGGGAGCTACTGACTGAAAACTGTCACAAGCTACCGACGGAAAACTGTCACAAGGGAAATTTTGTTGGTGGGGGGATAGCTGAACATTTCTGGGGTCATGGGGAAAATATGTTGTGGTAGGCCTACATAGGTAGGCATAGCTAGAATACGGGGCTTGTTGGGGGGGGCTGCGGAGGGTTGGTGGGGGAAGAGTTCACTGGGGTTGGACTTTCACCGGAAGTCATTTTGGAAGGGTGCACGGAGTCTTGGATAGGGGCTGAAGGGTTGGATAGGGGATTCATCGAACTGCGTAGGCATTCTTCTCTGATGGAGAGCATATGTTTCTTCGAATAAGCCATACGGGTCGAGATGGGCGGTGATGTGGGGTGGGAGGATGTTTAACAAAGCGGTGAATAAGAGTTCATTTTGTTGGTCGTAATCTTCATAGCTATACGTAGTCCTCACGTATCTGTAGAGTTGTATGAGGGTCACATTTATATCCCCTTCATACTTGATCTCGTCGACTTTTATTATTTTGGGGGCGACGGGGGAACCCAAAAGTGGATCTAAAGTCCGGATCACGAAGGATCGAAACTGGTTCCAGGTACTCTCTGGCGTATTCTGTGTCACCATTTGGTGAATAAATTCTTTAAAGGTAGGCTTATCAACAAGTTGGGAAACGGCTTCTCCCAACTGTATAATATGCAAAATTGCCATGGCGATTTTTTTCGCGGTCATTATGAAGTACCACATCGTACACTGGCTTTATTATGTCTAAGTAACTGGTGATATCATATGTGTTTACATCATACTTGGGAATGTGTGCGAGTGGCTGAAGATTTCGCGATGTTGCCATGCTTCTACTGTTCCAAACTTGCAGTGTAATGCAACCTTTTATCCGAATCAAGAACCAGGGCTGCGGCCAATGTTATGCCCTGTTTTTCTACAGGTTTAACTTGGGTAATGTGAGTTCTAAATTGACTGGGTATATAAGGCTGCATGCACAATACAAGATATGAGGAATAGAGAACACAAAGAAACACATGGTAGCAAGTTACATGATCACGTTTATTGATATACCACTGCAGAATACTTGTGTAAGACAATATAATAGAATTGAACAACACTAGCATAAGTGGATCTGGATGGAACCTAGTCTCCCACTTCCAACGTTCAGGTATTAATCTTCTGATCACTGGCTTTGATTTCACAGGTTTATATACCGAAGACCATCAATGTTACTTATGGATTCATATTCACTGTTAGATTTATTACTGGTAGCTCTGGTGCACAAGTAGTAGTTCACAGACTAGATTAGACACACATATTTTAGAGCACGGGAATTCTAGTAACCTCAGGGGGTACTGATCTAAGTTTTATATCCTTGTCTCAGAAATACATAGAACGCAAATCAGTGGGCGAACGTTAGATATCACTAGAGTTTTAATATCTGAATAAGGTAATTACGAGAGTCAAGGTCGCCTGTTAACCCGGGAGCTGCGGGGAGACTCTTAAGAGTTCCCCCGGCGCACTGCGGGGAGACTCTTAAGAGTCAGAGAAAAAAAAAATCAACTTTTGACATCGAAAAAAAAAAAAAAAAAAAAAAAAAAAAAATTTTTTGGCTCCTGGGCCATGCAAAATCTCAGTCCTCTACCTCCCCTCCTTCCCCACTTTCCTCCTCTCCTTTAGTTATCACCTATTTTCCCTGTTATTCCCTTATTCTGAGGTATATTTTCGTGCTAACATTAGAAATCCGATTGGAGGGTGTGGTCATCACTGATAGCAAGCGAGTGCAAGAGAGAGAGAGAGAGTATCGATCGACTGTGTCTCAGTGGCCTTGGGGGAAATTGGCGGGAAAGCAGATTGCCTCACCCATACATTATACAACTCGCGGGCTATATCTCCGATTTTGACCATCCAAACGCTGTTTTCACTCGTTTTATTGTTGTTTCAGGTTAATACCTTTATAATCAACCCATAATAGGCGCATATGGATAAGTATTAATGCTATTAATGGCACAATGAATATTTTAGTGACGGAAACACCTCAAATACGTCAGCACAGGGGGACGTTTCCAATTACCCCCATGCGCACTTCAGAGGTTAATTAAAGAGCACTGATCGCTTAGTACGTCCCAAATGGAATGGTTAAGTATGAATTACACTGGGCAAGGTCTTAGCCACTTCGTAGAAATATTAATTAGTGAATCTAAAACAGCACAGTAATATGTAGTACTGCTAAAGGGAATCTTGGGTAGTATCTGATGGGTCTGGTCCTGGTTATCTTGCGTCCATGATGTTGGGGGCTAACGACTGGTTCCGCGGCCGTCCAGGGGGGCCATATGTGTGAAGTTCTTCAATACGTGGGCAGGTCCTTCTATCCAAATCTGCCACGGAGTCTGCCGGCTCTGGGATCTCACTCCGGAACAACACAAGGGCAGAGCTAGAAATTAACTGCAGGGTAGTGACCCCTGGTTGGTGTCTAGCTTTCAACTGATTTGACTGGGGGCGGGAGTTAGATTTATAGGCTCGGTTCTGGACCCTGTAGACAGTAGGGATCTCGAGTCTTATGGACTTAATTGAGCTCTCAATAGATATGGGGACTAGGTAAGATGGTATTTACTGTTGTGGCACAGGGTGATAGGAAGCCTTTATATTTTCATATAACTGAGCCTTAGTAAGAGGTACTATTTTGGCTATACTGGACGTATTTAGGGGAGAGAGACTGGATCTACTTTGCGAGGAGGATGGGGACAGCTGTGATAGGAGCGTCTCTCTAGATTGTTCAATCTTCATTCTATGGTATAGCTGAGGTGCTAATTTAGTGATCAGAGCATGCAAGAAAGGTAAATGGTTTATTGTGAGGTAATAGAGGTTAGTAAAGGTGTTAGTCATTCATGGTTAGTTCATTGATAGGAAGAATTCCTGTGCTACCTGGCAATGACTCGAAAGTCAAAACAGGGGACAGGTATACCTCCGCGGGGGTGGGGGTCTCCCTCCTCGGGTGGGCAAAAAGGGGGAGCTGGGCGCCCTCTCTCTGATATAGTCATCCGGCGGCTGTGGCTAGGGGCTTGCCATATCACCAGTGTTTGTAATAACCCTCTGTGTATGAGACAGATGTGAGTGTCTTTAATACCAAAACCGAAGGTGCCTTAGCTAGCTGGTTTTACTCGGCTGGTTGTTAATTGTAGGGTTTGCTGGATATGGTGGAGACTGGGTTTGCTAACTCTGCCACATTTATCTGGAAGTATGGCAATAGAAGTTAGTTACTGGCGGGGCGGCTAGCCTCGCACCGACGACCATTTGGTGCAGGGTTGTGAATGTGTTGTAAGAATAGATGGCATGCAAGGGGCTAGTAAAGTTCTAATGTTGTTCTGGCCTACTAAGTGAAGGTAGGCTGGATAGGAGTATATATATAAAAGGTTGGAGAGCGTTAGTAACGGACAATTCAAGGATCTTCAAGAGGTATGAGAGAGAGGCTAGGTCGGACAAGAGTCGAGAAGCGCGGGTGTCTTAATGAGAGGGGGGGGGGGGAGAGTTCAAGGGCTACAGGGAAATTTTGCCCCTAAGGTCCCTGGGTGTGGGGGTGGCATTAGGCTACAATTGATATGGAAGTTTGAAAAGGCAGTAGAATACGTTAGCCAAATGCTACCGGGGAATGCAACTATGGGGTGGTATAGGAGTCTGGAAAAGATAGAGTTATGTGATCAGTCCGAGGGTTATGGATACTATTAGTTGGCCCTGGGAACTGCGTTTTCTATTAAATATAAATATCAACAACAGCGGCAGTTCGTAGGGGTACTTAGTTATTGTTTCGGGGTACTTATGACAGATACTGATAACCAGGTTATCTTATATAATCTCTGGTTGGGGTAAGAGGTGTAAGACACGAAGTAAATTGGCGTAGTGTGGACTGTGGATACGAAGGAGGCAAGGGGAAGACGTATGACAATTGTGGAAAGTAAATGGAAAAAGGTGAACACAATGGCGGATAAAATACTTAACCTAAAGGATTGCATACATCGATGAACGATGACATTATAGTCGTCGTCCTAATAAGGTGATGAAACCTGGTTGATCTGTACTTGGCACAATACGACACAAGGACACTGCCGCTATGTCGCATCAATGCTGGTGGCAGTTAATATTATAGACTTAGTTACTAGAGGAACAATGCAAGGGGCGACTGAGCACGGGTTACACATATCTATACTCGTCATGGAAAATGATATAAGAGATCTAGGGACAAGCGCGGGTGTTTGAACTTCTAAGATATATAACATCTACTTCTCGGATGCAAGAACATACATAGATATAATTATGGCTGTCTGATGTGTTGGCATTGGCTCAACGTCGGGACAGGCATGGGTGTTTTTAATATGAATGTATATTCCTGTTCATCATCTTTGTAGCAAGGACAGTGCCGCTATGTCGTATCAATGCTGGTGGCAGTTAATATTATAGACTTAGTTACTAGAGGAACAATGCAAGGGGCGACTGAGCACGGGTTACACATATCTATACTCGTCATGGAAAATGATATACGAGGTCTAGGGACAGCGTGGGTGTTTTAACTTCTAAGATATATAACATCTACTTCTCGGATGCAAGAACATACATAGATATAATTATGGCTGTCTGATGTGTTGGCATTGGCTCAACGTCGGGACAGGCATGGGTGTTTTTAATATGAATGTATATTCCTGTTCATCATCTTTGTAGTTAGGAGTGTAGGACACGAGGGGGTTAGTGTACGTGAGGTGTGGAAAATGGTCAGTTTAGAAAAGGTAAATGGGTGTGTCCTGGAGCTGTTTAGCCCTGCGGGCTTGGACCTGTCTGAAATGGCTGGCTCGGTCAGCTGGTCCTTTCGTTCTGTGGACCTTTCCTTTGGTGTTTCTGTGTGGTGTTCGTTCATGGCTTCTGTGGTGGGCTTCTCGTTCTGGGGCATTTTAGCTTTCATTAACCCGTACTGTACCGGCGACGTCTTTTAAATTTTATTGTGGCGACTACTAGTCATTTTTTCTCAGTTTAGGAAGGATCTCTAGCAATTATAAGGCTTCGAACTATCTCAGTCGACCCTTTTAACTACCACAGATATTTCCTAAGGTGCAGATAATCGTCTAATTATAGCTAGACAAAAATATAGCAGACGTCACTGGTACAGAAAGTCTTAATTAGGTAGCCTATATGTGTAAGTTAATTGGTGGGGTGGTGATATGATATGCTAAACATGAGGGAGAAGGGGGTCCAGAAAAGCGAGTATTAAAGGGACAGGGGGGACTGAGTACTTAGGGGGGGGGGGGGGAGAGAGAGGAGGAGGAAGGAGGAAGGAAGGGGAGGAACGGAACATCGAAAGAATGCCCATCAGAGATTGTGTATAGGAGATAGGAGTCTTCCTATGTATTCTATTAACCCTCTCCGACATATGACGCAATTTTGAGCCTATTAGGGATACTTTAAAGCCTTTATTACCATCAGGGGTATTTACAAACCTTTAGTTTAGTTACTTCAACCTCTGCAGTTGTCTTTGAGTTAGCTGTGGGCAGAAAACTAATTTTGGAGAGGTAATTATAAGAGTGAGAGAACTCTATTTCTTATTGCTAAGCTGGCAACCTCTGCGTCATGTGAGTCTGAAGGGGTTAATAAAAAGGTGCCTCTAAAGGTTGCCAGTTACCCTTTTTCGATTTTTTTTTCAGCGCCATCTATTGCAGGGTTCCAGAACTATCAACGTGAATAAATCTACGGATGTAGCCTACCCTCCATTTTTTTTTTTTATATGTACCGGTACACTACTTTTCTCTCTCTCTCTATCTATATATATATATATATATATATATATATATAGTATACTGTATATACGATATATATATATATATAGCCTATATATTATTTATGTTTGACCAAAGTTTGAGTGTGGCTGTGTACTTCCAAGTTAGTAACTTATATTACAATGCAAATACTTGTCTTCAATTGAGATTAGTTTTTCATATAGGCTACATTCATTGTTAATAAATTTACAGTCAATATCAAATAATCATCAACAGCCTTCATGATCCATTGCAAACCATATCCTTATTATCAAGGTCAACCACAGCCTCCTTACATCATCACGGAGGCTTGGTTCAGCTTGGTAAGCTATGTAATTAACCCCTTCTATACCGACGACGTCTTTTGATTTTATTCTGGCTCCTACTAATCGATTGTATTCACTTTAGGAAGGATCTTTAGCAATTATAAGGCTTCGAACTATCTCAATCAACCCTTTTAACTACCACAGATCCTTTCTAAGCTGTATAAAATCGTCTACATATTGCTAGAATAAAATATAACATACGACGACGGTACAGAAGGGGTTAATGGAGTATTGTTCACATTTCAGTGTAGGCAATACTTTGGAGTGCTTTTGCATATCAGTGTACTCTTAAATCATTGTATTCATAATGACTATGGCTGATATGGTGATAGCAAACAAGTTACATGAGTTTCTACAGACTCTACACGAGACACGTGTACACCATTACAGCAAGGGAGAGGAACTGTCAATAAACAGACGACAGAAGTATTTTCCCGCGATAGGGAGGAGCTATGCGCTACCGCCATCTAGTGCAGGGTTCCAGCCAAATCTGTAAATAATGGCCAACTACTATTAACACGGCTGATTTTCCCAGACTCCTCTCTCCTATTCTTACTCTATGATGCCCATATAAGGCAACGGGAGAGAGAAAGAGGAGGAGGGATTGGGGGAAGGTAAGAGTAGGGTAGGGTAGGGGGGGGGGGGGGGGGGAGCGACTGAACAAAGAGAGTATCCTGTCGGGGAGGGGGTCAGGGGGTGGGGGATTATCGGGGGTCGCAGTTAAAAGGGGAGGGGATGGTGGGGTGGGGTGATTTAAACAAGCGCGCACTAAATCGAGTATCCTGTTGGGCGGGGAGTGGGGTGGGAGGTGGGGAGGAGCTCGACCAATGAGAGAGCGCCACGTCATCGCCCATCAGCCAATCAGGAGCTCGACGGGCCAGGTGAGGGAGTTCTTTTCTAGCTGGACTCCATAACGAGGTGACGTAAGTGTTTTCGTTCTTCATAAGGTTATATTTTATCATTTTAGACTCGAGGGACTTCTTATCTTTTTATTATCGGTATTCTGTATTTACGGTGTGCTTGCTTAATCCAGGATCATAATGGCCCGTGAAGTCTTCTCGGTCAATATACAGGAGGCGCTACAATATAGGTAGCAAAATGTTAATGGTAGTTTTGGGTTCCTATCATCATATGCTTCATTTCTATATACTTTTTATCCCCGGGAAAAACAAAAAAAAATCTTGGGTTTTTTATTTTGTTATTCGATTTTTTTTTGTTTTTTTGTATTAACCTAACCAAAAAACTTAACCTAACCTAACCTAAATGTATTGGGGGGCTATTAGGTTAGGTTAGGTTAGGTTTTTTGGTTAGGTTAATGACCAAAACAAAAAATCCCAAGAAAATAAATGAAAAATCCCAAGATTTTTGTTTTTTTCCCCCGGGGATAAAAAGTATATAGAGATGAAGCATATGATGATAGGAACCCAAAACTACCATTAGAATTTTGCTACCTATATTGTAGCGCCTCCTGTATATTGACCATGTATGTGTCTGCAATTTTGATAGTTTATTTAATTATTTTCTACTCGAGGGACATCAGTTTCACCTGTTGTGCCTGTGCCATATTTAGCGCGCTATATTTTCACCATTCCAGCACCTGTCATTCATCAACGTGCTCAATTAACCAGCTAAATCTATCTATATTCACTGGTTGTCATTTAAAATAGATTTAGGCTATCATACAGCTTGTGAATTAACATAAACAAAGGCCAGACGATACGAGGCTTCTCCTTAGTCCTTAGGGCCTAGGCTAATAATGAAACTCTCTTTACTGTCTTAAGAAAACAAAAATGGAATGTGCCTGGGTAAATATATAGAAATATACCAATATCCACTATACGATCGTAAGTCTTGACACTCTGAAGTCTTATTGTTATGTCAGGTTTTTACTGGGGTTTAATTGGTTTTGATCAAGTGGGCTCTTCCTAACTGGAGAAGTTATATTGTTTTACCACAGACACAGAAAGACAATAGAGGATAATTATCACAAGACGTGTATTCATATTCCGTTTATTTGCACAAGAATATCGCATACGTAAAAGCTAGAACAATAATGGTCAAGAACAAAACAATTAAAGTGAACGAACGAGGCTCCACTACGTCTGGCTCGCAAGACTGGATTATTCTATGCTATATCTAAGTAAGTATTAGGGACCGCTTTCTAACTGAAAGATTACACTTGTCCTGTATTTATTTCAGAGTTAAGAGTAGCACTCCTTTCAATCGAGGATTTACACTTGTGCTTAGAAAGGTTATATAGTACCGTAATTATATATGTGAACTTGAGGTATTTACCTGCGTAGAGTTGTTCTGGAATTTGGGAGCTAAACGTAATTATTTTCCTGAGGTTAAATCACTGGTGCTTACACATAAGTTAACTTGAATTTATTTGTTAATAATTTTAGCAGAATTATTATCAGTACTTCCCTAATTTCTTTGAGTTTCACTAGAGCTTCCTTTCTCTCGCTTTTATATACGTGCGTAGTATCCGATGTTTCCAGAATACCTTTTATCATGTACGCAGTAGATATATTTTAATTACTTTCACTTTCGATCTTTATATACTTTCTCTCTGACAATACGCCAAGTATAATTTCTTTTCACAGTTAGATCTTCTATAACTTTTACAGTATAATAACTTCACTTTCGATGTGTAGAATAATTAATCCAATGGGTGTAGAATTAGTAATCCAATCTGGGGTAGATCTGCTGGCCGTGGGGTTGTCCTGACGCCACTGGGTTCCCACAGTGTAACTCGAGCACTTTGGTTTGGGACCTTAAATAACTAAATTGCCTAGCCCAAGCCGTGACAAAATAGCATCGAGCGAACGCAGGAGTGAACTCCTGTCTACTCTGGTCTTTATAAGTACTTTGATGAATTTCTTGTGGTTTGGTCTATCCTGGATAAAGCTAGTTAGTACCCGACTGTCTGCTTATATCCACAATAGCGCCGAGGTTGAGGTAGGCCGAGAATATTAGATTACTTCACCCAGAAGGCTCTAATAAACCAGCTTGTTGATACCCACTAAAAAGAATTAGTATAATGGGTGACTACAGTCTCGTAATTGTGTCTACGCCTTGCGATCAACTGAACCAACTCTTCAACTGTGTCCTCAACTTTCGAATCTGTCCTTTTACCCGGGGTGTCAAGAACAGCTCTAGATTGAGATGTCGATCCTAAAATCTTCCGTCATAGTCATACCGTTTCTCAGGGCCTCGGGGGTGATGTGGTTGAGCATCAGAAAGGCACCTAGGGGTAGGATGTTGTAGGGTGGTTAGTTCCTTGTGGCTTGGAGAGGGGTGATATACTTATTTACTTATAGTGCCATTTCTTGATTAATTTCTCTTCTTCGCTTTTCTTCTTCTGTTGGACTTTGGAATTGGTTATGTTGATGGATAAGTTTTCCCTGGTCTTGGAGGGCGTGTCATCTCGATAGTAGTAACGCGTGTTGACTGGGGCGGTTGTGTCCTTTTTAACTCTGGGGTGAGGTGATATTATATGATATTGTCTTCTGATTTGGTCTGGGGCTGTTATGTGTTTTACAGGCTGGAGGTAGATGGAGTGGACAGTGGTTGCAAGTTTGTAGGTTTGGGGTGTTGCAGGAGAAGTGTAATATCGGCGAGAACTGATCACATGTTATCTTCTGCCCTGCACAGGTATATAATTGTTATCCTTGAGTCTTTGAGTCAACGTTTTCTCTGATGCGGGAGAGGTGTGGTAGAGAGAGAAAACGACTTGTGGTGGTGAATGCTTGGGTAACTGTTTCTCTGTTATTGGTAGAGGTGGTGGTGGTGGTGGTGGTGAGCAGCTATAGGTCTTGGTATGTTGGCTGTGGTGGTGAATATGTTTTTCTGTTATTTCACTTATTTTAAATTAACTTGCAATGTTTAACTATTTTGATTTAATAATCCAAAATAATATCCGATTTTAACGTATGTGTCTGCGATTTTTATAGTTATTTAATTATTTTATACTCGGGCATTTTTAATCTTTAACCCGGGAGCTGCGGGGAGACTCTTAAGAGTTCCCCCGGCGCACTGCGGGGAGACTCTTAAGAGTCAGAGAAAAAAAAAATCAACTTTTGACATCGAAAAAAAACAAAAAAAAAAAACATTTTTTTTTTGGCCCCTGGGCCATGCAAAATCTCAGTCCTCTACCTCCCCTCCTTCCCCACTTTCCTCCTCTCCTTCAGTTATCACCTATTTTCCCTGTTATTCCCTTATTCTGAGGTATATTTTCGTGCTAACATTAGAAATCCGATTGGAGGGTGTGGTCATCACTGATAGCAAGCGAGTGCAAGAGAGAGAGAGAGTATCGATCGACTGTGTCTCAGTGGCCTTGGGGGAAATTGGCGGGAAAGCAGATTGCCTCACCCATACATTATACAACTCGCGGGCTATATCTCCGATTTTGACCATCCAAACGCTGTTTTCACTCGTTTTATTGTTGTTTCAGGTTAATACCTTTATAATCAACCCATAATAGGCGCATATGGATAAGTATTAATGCTATTAATGGCACAATGAATATTTTAGTGACGGAAACACCTCAAATACGTCAGCACAGGGGGACGTTTCCAATTACCCCCATGCGCACTTCAGAGGTTAAAGGGGCCTCTATTTTTGACTATTCTTTACTTACGGTGTGCTGGCTTAATAATCCTAAATAATAATAGCCTCTGAAGGCCTATTTTAACGTATGTGCGCGTTCTTTACATGGTTACTTTATACTGTATTTTTTTTCTCGGAAACTGGCTATTCCTGACTTTTTCGATTTACGGTGTGCTGGCTTAAATAATTGTTTGATCACCTGAAGTCTTATTGTAATTTAATTTAATTAGTGTAACTATCCGAATTTCTAGAAGGTAATTAGTTTTTGAATAGGTATAAAGTACTATTTGACATGTTAATTAATGTAATCTGGATCAAGAATTATTGCGCATGTCGAAGGTTAATTTGTTTACCAGCGAGGCGAGGTTCGAAGAAGCTTACCTATAAAGGGCCTCACTCTTCCAACGCCAGCCCAGCCGCCATCACCTCCACCTGTATGTACAGTTGGTCAAGGATGAAAGTATACAGTTTTTAGTCTGCTATAGCCACACATGGTTTGTCATGTTGGCAGCCATGACAGCCTTTCCACTATCCCAAACCGGCGCTCGCCTCCGTTTCATTGCCCTTTGGATCACATATAATCCAGTCTTGGGGATGAAAGTGAAATATCAATATTTACCTACTTATTAATTAACAAGTATTATTAGATTCCTCTTTCTACTCATTATTTATTATGAATGTTATAATGTTAAGTGTATATCGTAATATCTTTTATAGCCACTCCATATTCGTCTACTTTAGATACACAAACATCTAATTCCTAAACGTGGACGTAAGGAAGCCTGCGTGTTCAATAAGGTAATGACCCAGCAATTTTACTCATCTTGCGAGCGAGCGCCATTGCTTTATGAGTCAGTCCTCGAAGCATAATGAGGCTTTACTTGTGATTTTTATTTATTTATTTATTATTATTATTTTTATTTTTATCAGCAGAACACCTGCAAACCAACTGCAACATTGATATCACCATACACTACATTATTAGCCACATATTACCACGTGTGAAAATGGACCTGTATTCCACTGAAATATCGTATATAGGTAGACGTTTTGATTTTCGTTTTCACTCTCGCATTTCTTGTATATCTATCAATAACATTAAGTGTTTAATATCTCCGAAGTGATATTCACGTCAAAGATTATAGAGCAATATATTCATATTTCCGTCTGACACCTAAGTCCAGGAACACGTTTTTAAACACCCTGTATAAGGTGGGCGGGCTCTGAGATATGGCTACCAGGGCTGCCAACATGACAAACTATGTGTGGCTATAGCAGACGAAAAACTGTATACTTTCATCGTTGACCAACTGTACCTCCACATTTATCAGTCTCCATCTTGATCAGCCTAGCACCTGTCATTAATCAACATGCTCCATTAACTAGCTAAGTGTATATATATTCACTGGTGGCCATTAATTTATATGTAACTATTATGAGAACCTGTGAATTTACATAAAAAGGCGAGACGGTACATTAGTTTCTCCATAGGCTAACAATGGCCGCCGCCATCACCTCCACCTGTTGTGCCATATTTCTTTACCATCCTAGCACCTGTCTTTCATCAACATGCTCCATTAACTAGCCAAGTGTATCTATATTCACTGGTGGCCATTAATTTATACGGAACTATTATAAGAACTCGTGAATTAACATTAGAGAAGATGCACGTTTACCTTCGCCCCGAACACCTATCGATCACATTCACCTGTTACCATCCCAACACCTGTCATTCATAAACATGCTTCACTAACCAGCTAAGTCTATATATATATAGTCACTGGTGTCCATTAAATTATATGTAGACTATTATTGAGCCCGTTAATTAACATAAACAAGGCCAGACGATAAGAGGCTTCTAGGCTAGGCCTATGTTTTTTTTGTTTTTTTTTTGTTTTTTTTGTTTTTTTTGCCAAACCGGTATAGGCTAGTTATTGGCTAGGCCTAGCCTAGTTAATTTAATTTATTTTTTTAATTTATTGCGTTTCATCGTTTTCTAGCCTAGGCTAGCCTATGTATTTTATGGGTCAATATTTACGAGTCACACCACAGCTGGGATCTCATTTTTAACGGTAGTTTTGGGTTCCTATCATTCTATGCTTCATTGCTATATACTTTTTATCCACCGGATTTTTTTTTTTTTTTTTTTTTTAGCATTAGGCTAACCTAACCAAAAAACCTAACCTAACCTAACCTAATAGCCCCCAAATACATTTAGGTTAGGTTAGGTTAGGTAAACCTGACTTTTTGGACCGACAGCGATTTCAGTAGGCCTAGGCCTAAGTTTTATTTTGTTTTTTGTATTTTTTCCTTCAGATATAGTGTTGTTTTATACTGAAGAGGAGCGGAAATGAGTATTTACCCATTATCCAACAATCTAAAAACACGCCCCTATTAGACTATTTTTTTGTGTTTTTTAATGTTCTAGGCTATTAGCCTAACCTAACAACCTTACCTAACCTAACCTAGTATATGGGTGGGGGCTGCCACCCCCGCTGGTTGGGTTACTTTTTTTTTTTTTTTTTTCTGTGCCATTAGCCTAACTTAACAACCTAACCTAACCTAACCTACTATATGGGTGGGGGCTGCCGCCCCCACACCCCCGCTGGTTGGGTACTGGCTGAAAAACTTATTGTTTTACAGTAGCCTAGGCCTATACATGTATTTTAGCGTTTTTTTGTTTCTCCCTTGTAATACATTTCCGCTCTTAATGCCATATATAGCAATGATGTATATGCTCTACCGGACCTATTAGGCCTAAACAGATCGATGGGCTAACTGTCGGTCCAAAACATCAGTATAATCTTAGGTTTTTAGGTTAGGTTAATGCTAAAAAAAAAAAAAAAAAAAAAAAATCCGGTGGATAAAAAGTATATAGCAATGAAGCCTAGAATGATAGGAACCCAAAACTACCCTTAGAAATGATATTCCAGCTGTGGTGTGACTCGTAAATATTGACCATTTTATAAGAACATAAGAAAATGGGAGTCTGCAGAAAGCCGATTGGCCTAAGCAAGGCAGATCCCTGTCCCACACAACCCCAATTCAATTACAAAGCCCAATTATAGGCTTCACACTAATACCCTGAGGATCATCTTACCAAAACGGTTAGAGATTAACGCAGGATTATGGGGGTCTGCAGAGCGCTGATTGGCTTAACCCGGCTGATCCCCCTTCACACCCAACCCTTCTCGTCCATATGCTTATCCAATTTTATCTTAAAGCTCCCTACAGTTTTAGATCCCACTATAGCACTTGGTAGTCCATTCCACCCATCTACAACTCTGTTACCAAACCAATATTTGCCTATATCTTTTCTGAAACTAAATTTATCTAATTTGAAACCATTGGTACGAGTTCTTTCGCTATCACTGAGCTTTAGTACATTTGTCATGTCCCCTTTGTTAATCCCACTAACCCACTTGAACACCTCTATCATATCCCCTCTAACTCTGCATCTCTCTAACGAATGTAAACCTAATTTCTTCAACCTTTCTTCATACAAAAGATTTCTAATATTATGGATAATTTTTGTCATTCTACGCTGTACTCTCTCCAATGAATCTTATGTCCATTCTGTAATAAGGACACCAAAATTGGACAGCATAATCCATATGGGGTCTCACTAATGACAAGTAAAGTTTTAAGATAACATCAGCAGTTCTGTTACTCACACTCCTAGAGATGAACCCGAGAATCCTGTTTGCCTTATTACGAACGCTTATACACTGTTTTCTAGACTTCAAATCATTGCTAACAAACACCTAGATCTTTCTCGCAGTCTGAATTTTCTAATTCTAAATTAGCTAGTTTATATTTAACATTTGTTTGCATCTTCCCTATCTTTAATACCTTGCATTTGTCAATGTTAAACTTCATCTGCCAATTTACTGACCATTCATGTAAGGTATCTAGATCCCTTTGGAGGCACTCTATATCACTATCTGAATCAATTGATCTCCCTATTTTAGTATCGTCTGCGAATTTACTTATCCTACTAGTTATACCTAAATCTAGGTCATTTATGTATAAGAAACAACAGGGGACCTAATACCGATCCCTGGGGGACACCACTTTTGACTGCTCCCCATTCTGACTTGGTACCATTTATGCTGACTCTCTGCTTCCTACCAATTAGCCATGACCTAATCCATCCTAACAACGCCCCACTTATTCCATGTGCCTCAACCTTTCTCATCAATCTCTCATGAGGGACTGTCGAAAGCTTTACTGAAATCTAAATATATAATATCATATGACTTGTCATTATCTACTGCTTCATATACCTCTGAGAAAAAACTAAGCAAATTAGTAAGGCAAGACCGTCCCTGAGTGAATCCATGCTGAGAAGAATTGATTAAGTTAAATGTTTCTAAGTGGTTTCTCATTTTCCTAGCAATAATTGACTCTAGTAGCTTTCCTATGATTGAAGGTCATCCAGTGTTACCCGGCCGAAGTGTATAGCCGAACACCACTGTAGAAAAATAGTGCTAACAAGATACACAGAGGGCCTCTTGAGTCGGACGGATCCTAAATTGAGTGGTCAATCCTGTAAGTCCTTCACTAAACTGGCTCGGGGTGTCCCTCTCACAGGGAATAGGTCCGCTTGGGGGCATTCTGTGTATGGCCACCCTCGTAAAGGGAATAAGGCGTCCGGCAATAGATAGATGTTACCCGGCCTCCAGAGCCATCAATATTTACAAGTTTTGTTATACAAAGTTAATATAGCCTACTTCAGTGTTGGATATGCGTAGACCATCGCGAATGGCTTGGCCTATTGTAGGCCTATATAAAACTTGCATAATAAACAAACTAGGCTAAGTACTTACCGTATCAAAATCGCTGTGAAAAAAATACTTTATTATACTTTATATTATACTTTATTATAGCCTAAATAAGGCTAGAAAAAACAAATTGCCAACTTTCCCAATTTAGCCTAGCTTAGGGGCCGTCAAATTTCGGGAGATGTTTCGCACTAAAATTCAGTCTAGCCTAGGCCCGCGCCACTGTCTTTATAGTTTATAGTCATTAGTGTACAGTCGCGCTAATAAGTGATTTCTCGGCACAGTATGTTTTGATCAATAATTGGTATCCGCAATATGTAAGCTTAATTTCTTCATATAGCCTAGCCTAGAGTGAAATATACAAACTTTTTCCAACTCTTAACCACCCTATTCAACTGACTGACATTAATACAGCACAGAAAGCCAGACTTAATGACAGCTGGGACATGACTTGTTAGCGCGACCGTACCCCAAACCTAAATACAAAAAGTCGTGGGGGGCGCTGCCCCCCTCAACCCATCCTGTATCCAATGGGAACACTCTAATACAATGATCCTTGCTATATAAAATTAATAAATTAATATATTTACTGATGCCCATTTCCCATTTTTAAATTTGTTTCTGGGGGCGGCAGACTAGAGACAGCCCGAATAGGGAAAACAGAGCAATGGCACTTCATATGCAACCTGAAAATTTATTATTAATCCTAATATATTTTTTATTTGTCATTGCTTATAAAGTATGATTAAGTAATTGGGACTAGATTGAAATTAAGTCTAAAAGAGATTATGGCTAAATTGACTTATTTTGATCTGGGTTAGTGGTGTAATGGATTAGTGGTTTTGTTCTGGGTGTGGTGTCCCGGGTTCTAATCCGGGGAGGACCATATGCTTTCATTAGTTAAAAGTACATTGGGGTTTGTAATTGATAAGTTAAGAACGGGGTGTTACTTATATATTTTTCCACCACAAACATATTTTTACAATTTTGTTTACTAAACTTTGGTGTCTACAGCTGCAACTTCTTTATTACTTTATAGTCAGAAATTGCTAGTAGTTTATTACTGTTCTATTAATTATTTATTATTTTACATATGCTTTCATTAATTTCATTGGAGGTGTTTGGTGGTGTAGTGAAATTATAAAAAAAATTATTATAGATTTGTCATAATTTTACCACTACCTACTCCCAGCAGTGAAGGAGAGACGATGCTACACCATGGATGTGTCTGACAACCCAGTACCGGTACAATCTTGTGAGATCCTTCAGAAGCTGATGAAAGTGGACAATCTTCACACTTCCACCGGGTGAGTTATATTTAATGCTAGTTTAATTGTGTATATAATGAGAAAGCCTACAAACTTTATTTTTATTAATTTTTATTTATATTTTATTTTTGTCATTGGTACAGTAATATATTTATGCTAGTTTGTGTATGTAAAGAAAAAGCCTACAAACTGTATTTTTCATAGTTTTTTGTCATTGGTAAAAATATGTATGCTATCTATATATTTATGCTGAGGCCCAATCCCCACTTTTCCTATTTTTTGTATAGGCCTATATAGATTTTTTTTTTTTTTTAACCCGTCCAGCCCCGGCTAGTTTTGTAATGTTTGTTCACCAGAACCCGGCCGGTTTTCAAAAAATTGTTTTATTCCAGAAACAATAGCGAATGGGTTAGGAATGAAGGAAAAACAGCGAAAAAAACTTAAAGAATGGTCCTACAGAGCCCCCGAAAACGTATTTTACAAGAGTAAAAAATTGAAGGCAATTACCCCAAAAACCAGGTTATTGCGCGCTCACGCGCACACACGTGGACTTTGAGAGTTTTCAACCATCGGCACGGTTGCGTGGGATACGTACACAGTTCCCATACAAATCTGAGCCCTCTTGAGTGGCTACACCTGAGGTTACGGTCGGCGCAATTAGGGTGGCGCGCCAGGCGCATCTCTGGGGCTGTGCGTTACATACATCGCCGACGCGTCAGGCGCGTCGCTGGGGCTGTACGGGTTAATAGGCCTAGTTTGTGTACAGTATATAGAGAGTCTACAAACTTTAATTATTTTTGGTATTTACCCCATTCCCCACTTTTCCCATTATTATTTTAGTTTTGATTTGTACAGTATGTATAATTTTTACTTTTTTCATTGGTAAATATATCTTTTAGGTCTGAATTTTGAGCAGTGTTTTTATCTATCTTAATCGATTAGTTGCATTGTTTACTACCCGTCAAAGTTTGAGAATGTAGATGCGTATTAAGATTAGTAGTATAGTATGTATATGTAAGGCATTAACCTAACAAACTTAGACCTATAGTTTCTTTTCAGCTGACGGCAAATATAATCCTTAGTAGATAATTTTGATACTGTACAGTACTTAATGAATGGATAAATATGATCTTGCATAGTTTTCATGATATAATTGAACAAATCTTCATAATAGCAAAGTAATTAAGATTGTAATTAAAATATGAAACAAACTCAAAAGTTGCTGTTCAAATCAATAACTAAAGATTAAACAAATATTGAAACTAAAACACCCTAAACAAAATTTGGAAAAATGCATTTAAATTTATCGGAAATTAAACTTTGAAAACAATTTAGTCGGCTGGAATGAACTTTAGTACAGTACGTTGGATACAAAACTAACACTTACCTACCAGCTAGTATGTATCCCATGTACCGGTACCGTACATGGGATACTAAACCAACTTCCTTATTAGCTGGTACGTAATCTTTAGCATCCAGTACATGTGTGAAAAGACTAACCTTGGCTTAACATGTAGTATCGCTTAACATGTATCTGTAGTATGTAGGATAAAACTCTAAACCTTAACCAACCTTTTTTATGTATATATTGCTTATTACGCATCTGCCGCATAAAACTTAATGGAAGGTACAAGTGGTATACAATGCAACTAACCTATTCTGGTCGCTTAAAACCTGGACATATAAGAGTATCGTATTATTTTTTAAGTCTACTTGAATAATAGTTTATGTCTGTTCTATTTACTCCGGGCCATTCCACATTTTTTATATAATTTGTTTCTATTTTTATTGAAAAGTGTATGTGTTGGGGAACAGCTTAAGTGCGCCACTTCTATCTATTGCCAGATTCCCTGAGGTGGTGGCCACGAATGAATCGCCTCAATGTACCGATCCTGTCGGTCGGCTCTTCTCCGGTGGTGTGTTGGCAGAGACGTGTTGATGGACTCTGCCCCTGTGTCTGAATCTGCCCTACGTCTGACTCTGCCCTCAAGTGGTGCACCCTCAAGTTGTAAGTTGTCAATTTGTAATTTTCCACATTCAGTTGAAAAAAACTTTGATATTTCTGTGTATATAAATGTTCTTTATTTTTCTTTGCTAACTCTCCATAAAGCTTTAAAAATTATCCAAAGACTCCCTTAGAGGTGACCTTGTGCAATTTTCATTAGAAAAATGCCCCATATTAGGGCAGGTTCCTCCTAAATTGCAGTCGCTATTGCACAAAAAGTCTCAAAGTCGCCATAGTTCTGGGGCAGATACTTTTAAATCTAAACTAATGGAGCTAAATATTATAGTTTCAACATCTATTTTGATAAGTTTTGTCATTTTACTGAGTTTGTCAAAGTTTTGGTTTCTTTATTTTGAAAGTTTTAAATTCTAATTAGGGATAAGGAAGTCTAGAAAAAAAAATATGTGGTGGATGCTGAGTTTTGGCCTGGTGGTGGATGCAGAATTGTGGCCTGGTGTTGTGTGGTGGACGATGCAGTGTTGTGTGGTGGACGCAGTTGTGGCCTGATGGTGTGGTGGATGCAGAGTTGTGGCCTGGTGTAGTGTGGTGGATGATGCAGTGTTGTGTGGTGGACGCAGAGTTGTGTGGTGGATGCAGAGTTGTGGCTTGGTGTTGTGTGGTGGACGCAGAGTTGTGGCCTGATGTGTGGTAGTGGACGATGCAGTGTTGTGTGGTGGACGCAGAGTTGTGGCCTGGTGTGTGGTGGACGCAGTTCTGGCCTGATGGAGCGTCGGTGATGGCGACTAACGTTTCCGGTGAACCACTCTACAGGACTAATATTCGGTTAGTATGTTGAAGTGTTTGTTTTAAGTTTAACCAATTTTTTAGTTTTGGAAGTTTGTGGTAAAGAAATGTGGCTCAAAATGCCTGAATAGGCATATATAATACACAGTAAAAGCTTGGCATACGAAATTCCATAATGTTGAGCAGTACAGTACTTTAAAAGTAGACCAAATGGATAAAACAAAAAGTAAGGTATCTGCAAAACTGTGCACAAAAGTCTTATTCCTCGTATTTATAAAAATTAATATTATTTTAAGCGTAGTTTCCACATAGCGATTTTGATTAGTTTTGTCTTTTTGCTGTGTTCGTATAAGTTTTGATTTGTTTATTTTGAAAGTTTTAAATTGTAAAATATAAATCCAAATGCCATAATCCTTGGAAGTAACTTAATTCTTTTTGTTACTCTTCTTGCAGAGTATGGTGACCTTGGCAATCGTATCTTCAATTGAGAAGAGGCAGATAAGAGCGTTGGTGCCTGACTGAAGGAGCGTTGTGGCCTGACATGTTTTGTATGGATCGTCTGGAATGGTGGTGGAGTTACGGAAGGAGCCTCTTTGTTTTGGATACAGCGTAGGGCATGCATGGTATTCGGACTCTGTGGACCCCCTGATGTACCGCTCTACAGGAAACTAATCGGTTAGTATTTTGAGGAGTTTGGTATTTTAACCCTTTCACGCATATATGACTCAGAGGTTGCCAGATTAGCAATAAGAAATAGTTCTCTCACTCTTATAATAAACTCTCTAAAATTAGTTTTCTGGCCACAGCTAACTCAGACAACTGCAGAGGTTGAAGTAACTAAAGGTTTCTAAATACCCCTGATGGTAACAAAGGCTTTAAAGTATCCCCAATAGGCTCAAAATTGAGTCTTATGTCTGAGAGGGTTAACTTAGTGATCCTTATACAGTTGCCCACATAAGTTATGTTCCTCGTTATGATCTTGTATAAGATTGTAAAATAAGTGCATTGAGTAGTAATTTACACGCTATTTGGATAGAGAAAAGCACTTCACTAAATCGCGATGTGAAAGACGCTTGCGCAAAATTTATAAATAAAAACACAATCCACCACGTAGTACAGTCGCGCTAGTAAGTGATGTCTCGGCACCAGGTATGTTTTGATCAACAAGTGGTATCGGCAATATATAAGCTTCATTTTGTCATGTCGAGTGAAATATACAAATGTTCCTACACTTACCCACCCTATTTACCATCTGACCCATTAATACAGTACAGAGCAAGCTAAACTTAATGACAGCTGTGGCATGACATAATAGCGCGACCGTACATTATACATGAGCAACAAATTGGAGTATAAAATCTTAGGCTAGGAAATGGCACTGAATCCATATAACTAATATATTTTTTCTACTTGTATTACAGCGCAAGAAGACCTAGGAGGATCGTACCTAGATTGAAGATGATATTCTATGGACTACCCAGTACTACTACTACTACTAGACAAGACTACTATTCTCTTCAATGGACTGGTACTACTACAAGACTGGACTAATATTGGGCGGGTGCCCAACCCCGAAAGGGGTTGAAATAGGGGAGCTATCCCCCCGCCAAAGGCGGCTTTCTAGGGCCTTTCCTAGCTGATGCTGAGAGGATTGGGTTCTAGTCATGTGGTGATGGGCTGGTCTATCAGAGTGAGAACTGAGCGATCTCTGCCATACCCATAGCTTACTCTGACTGTTCCTTTTACTTATATGTTTTCTAGATCTCAAGTGACGGCATCTTTTCCGTGGATTGACCTCCCAATCTACCAAGATTGGAAGCCAAAGCGTCACATTTTTCCTTTGCCCCTCAACTTTCTCTTCATAATTGCTGAGGGGCACAGGGTCCTGAATGGGGCTTTGGTTTCCCGGGCATTTCTGCACCCTCCTCAGCTCCCCGCCATGGAGTGGCTTCGGTCACCCAGGCTTTATTGTGGTCGGCAGGGAGGGTTCTGTGGGGGCGCTCGGTTATGGCCTTGGCCTTGCTCGGGGCCTTGGGGCTGTTCGGCCAGGCAGCTTGGGGAACAACAACAACCACCACTACTTCCCTACAATACTACTATACGGTTAGTATTTTGTTTATTTTAAGTTTAGCAGTCTTTGTACAGTTGTCCATCAAAGTTATTCCTTGTGATGTTTTTGAGTCTTGATGGTGTAATGGATAGTGTTTAAAATCTGTGGTAACCTAGGTTCGAATCCTGGTGGATCACATGCTTGGTTTCATTAATTTCTTTGGGAGGTGTTTGGTGTTGGAGTGAATTATTAAAGAAATTATCAGTTTACTATTCATCTTTATAGCATAAATACGCAGAATTTTGGTGAGAGTATCCTAGGTTCGAATCCTTGGAGTGCCACAAGTGGGTTGGTGAAAAAATATGAATAAAGAGTTATCTTCAGAGTTAACTACTGTACTGCATAATAAATCTTAATGTGCACATTAAATTTCAATGTATAAGATCACATAGGACCAGAAGTTATTTGGGCAACTGTACATACTGTATTGTAAATAGTTTCTTTGTTAAATGTAAAATGGGAAGTTTCCGTGAAAGTATTAATTTAGTTTGATTAATATTGGATTAGTTCTACCTTTATGTTGTCGTCCTAGTTTTAGTTAGTTTATTTTGAAAGTTTTACAATTTAAGGAATAATAGTTTTAATGTATTTTATACTTTAAGAAGAGATTTATATAGTTTGGTCCCTAGACCTTGAAGCTTAAAAATACTCCCTCTTTGCAAAAAAAATAAAAATAAAATATATAATCTATGGACATAAGGGTGGTTCCCTCTAAACGAGTCTCTATTGGCCAGCAGGAAAGCTGGATAAATGGCACAATGAGTCATAATATTGACTATGGTGTAAAAGTTCTTAAAATTGCCAAAGTAATGGGGCTATTCATGAGGGAGGAAAGAGTCTACTTAATAAAATGCGGAAAAAAAAAAGTTCAGTAGATAGTATTTAGTGTTATAATATAAGTAATCTATAACCTGTTTATTATATAGGTATGGTAGACATTGTTTTATCTATCCAGTTCCCCTTCTATCTATTATATATTTATTGTAGTTGTATTGTCTGTAATTCAAAAAGGACTAGAGCAAATGAGCTGTAAATGTGTACCCATTGCCAGCAGTGAAGGAGAGACTATGCTACACCATGGATGTGTCGGAGAACCCCGGTACCGGTAAATTCTTCACACTTCCACCGGGTGAGATGTATTTAATGCTAGTTTATTTGTGTATACAGTATAATGAAAAAGCCTGCAAACTTTATTTGTATTAATTTTTATTTTTTATTATTTTTTTGTCATTGGTAATACTGTATATTTATGCTAGTTTCTGGATGTAAAGAAAAAGCCTACAAACTGTATTTTTTATATTTGTTTTGTCATTGGTAAAATATTTATGCTAGTTTGTGTATAAGAGAGCCTACACACTTTAATTATTATTGGTATTTAGCCCATTCCCCACTTTTACCATTATTTTATTTTTGATTTTTATGTATATTTTTTTTTTCCATTGGTAAATATATCTTTTAGGTCTGAATTTTGAGCGGTCTGTTTTATCTATCGTAATCGATTAGTTGCATTGTTTACTACCCATCAGAGTTTGAGAATGTAGATGCGTATTAAGATATACAGTAGTAGTAGCCTATAGTATGTATATGTAAGGCATTAACCTAAGAAACTTAGACATATAAATTGTTTTCAGCTGACTGCAAATATAGTCCTTTAGTAGAACATTTTGATACTGTACAGTACTTATGGATAAATATTATCTTGCAAAGTTTTCATACTTTACTAAATTAAATTAAACAAACTTTCATAATAGCAAAGTATTTAAGATATAAAACTTTAACCCGTACAGCCCCAGCGACGCGCCTGACGCGTCGGCGATGTATGTAATGCACAGCCCCAGAGACGCGCCTGGCGCGTCACCCTAATTGCGCCGACCGTAACCTCAGGTGTAGCCACTCAAGAGGGCTCAGATTTGTATGGGAACTGTGTACGTATCCCACGCAACCGTGCCGATGGTTGAAAACTCTCAAAGTCCACGTGCGTGCGCGTGAGCGCGCAATAACCTGTTTTTTTGGGGTAATTGCCTTCAATTTTTTACTCTTGTAAAATACGTTTTCGGGGGCTCTGTAGGACCATTCTTTAAGCTTTTTGAGCGGTTTTTCGTGGTTTTTCCTTCATTCCTAACCCATTCGCTATTGTTTCTGGAATAAAACCATTTTTTGAAAACCGGCCGGGTTCTGGTGAACAAACATTACAAAACTAGCCGGGGCTGGACGGGTTAAAACTAACTCAAAATTTACTTTTGAAACTTGTAACTACTCTTTAAGATTAAACATTATCGAAACTATGACGCACTAAACAAAATCTGTGGAAAAATGCATTTAAATTAATCGGAAATTAAACTTTGAAGACAATTTAGTCGGCTGGAAAGAACTTTAGTACAGTACGTTGGATACCAAACGAACCCTTACTTACCAGCTAGTATGTATCCCATGTACCGGTACCGTACATGGGATACTAAACTAACTCTTCCTTATTAGCTGGTACGTAACCTTGGTATCCAGTACATGCTGTACACGCGGCTTTAGTACCGGTATGTGGGAAAAGACTAACCTTGGCTTAACATGTATCTGTAGTATGTGGAATAAAGACTAACCTTGGCTTAACATGTATCGCTTGCCATGTAGTATGTGGGATAAAACTCTTAACTATTTTAGACTAACCTTGGCTTAACATGTAGTATCCGCTTACCATGTATCTGTACAATGTGGGATAAAACTCTAACCATTTTAGACTAACCTTGGCTTAACATGTAGTATCCGCTTACCATGTATCTGTAGTATGTAGGATAAAACTCTAACCCTTAACCAACCTTTTTATATGTTACTTATTATGCATCTCCTGAATCAAACTTAGTGCAGGTAGTATACAATGCAACTAATCTATTTGGTTGATAAAATGGACACCCGGACATAATACTATCCCATTTGTTTTTTTAAGTCTGCTTGAATAATAAATTTATATTCTATTTACTCAGGCCCATTCCATAATTTTTCTATTTTTTGTTTTTTCCATTTTTCTATTTTATTTATATATTGTTAAATTAAAAAGTGTGTTGGGAACAGCTTAAGTGAGGGAGGTCTATTGCCAGATTCCCTGATCCCGAAGAGGTGGCCACGAACGAATCCCCTCTATGTACTAGTCATGTTAGCCGGCTCTTCTCCGGGTGGTGTGTTGGCAGAGACTTGTGTTGTCGGACTCTGCCCATCAAGTGGTGCATCCTCAAATTGTAAGTTTTGTATTTGTCCACTTTCAGTTGAAGAAACTCATTGGTTGATATTTCTGTTTATACTGTATACATATTATTTATTTTTTCCTTGCTAACTCTCTTCTCCGGGTGGTGTGTTGATGGTTGCTGCCATGCGTGTTGTCAGACTGCCCCGCGGAGGACTGTGCCCTGCTGACTCTGCCCCTCAAGTGCTTAATCCTGAACATAAGAAAATGGGAGTCTGCAGAAAGCCGATTGGCCTAAGCAAAGCAGATCCCTGTCTCACACAACCCCAATTATAGGCTCAACACTCTAATACCCTGAGGATCATCTTGCCAAAACTGTTAGAGATTAACGCAGGATTATGGGGGTCTGCAGAGCGCTGATTGGCCCAACCCGGCTGATCCCCCTTCACACCCAACCCTTCTCAACCCTTTGTAAGTACTGTAGTCTATTTGTAATTGTCCACTTTCAGTTGAAAACTCAAATTGGTTGATATTTCGGTTTATATAAATTTTATTTATTTTTCCTTGCTAACTCTAAAGCTTTAAATTCCCAAGACACTCTCAGAGGTGAACTTGTGCAGTTTGCATTAGAAAAATGCTATCCTAAAGCAGGTTCCTAAATTGCGGGGTCGCTATCGCACTAACTTTCTCAAGATTCGCTGTACTTCTGGGCGGAAACCTTTAAATCTAAACTAATGGAGCTAAACATTACGGAGAAGAGTCTAGGAAAAAAAATATATTATTGTACGGTTTTTAATTTGTAGTACCGGTATAATTTTTACTCCTGGCAGAGAAGATGGATAGGCCTACTGCATAATCGGAGTGTAGGAGAAGCTGGTACCCTAGAGTGTTTGAGATCCTGGTCGCTGTCCTCTGATGGACTCTCCTCTGTGTGTGGACGCTGCTGCCCTGTCGTCTGGGACCCGATCTGTTTTGTATGCAGCGTAGGGCATTGAGGCTCGGTGACTGAACATGGGACTCTACCACTCTACAGGACTAATCGGTTAGTATTTTGACGAGTTTGGTATTTTAACTTTGGTGATCTTTGTACAGTTGGCCACATAAGTGATGTTTCTAGTTATGATTTTGATTAATTTTGTCTTTTTATTGTGTTCGTATAAGTTTTGGTTTGTTTATTTTGCAAGTTTTAAATTATAATATGATAGTAAAATGAGTGCATGAAAGGAGTAGTAATTTACACCCTGTTTGGATAGACAAAAGCACTTGACTAAATTGCTATGTGAAAAAAATGCTTGTGCAAACAAATTAGAAATAAAAACTCAATCCACCACATAGGGTGTACAGTAAATTACTACATGAACAACAAATTAGAGCATAAAATCTTAGGATAGGAAATGGCACAGAATCCATATAACTAGTATAGGGCGGCCAACCCTGAAAGGAGTTGAAATAGGAGAGCTATCCCCCCCGCCAAAGGCGGCTTTCTAGGGCCTTTCCTAGCTGATGCTGAGAGGATTGGGTTCTAGTCATGTGGTGATGGGCTGGTCTATCCGAGTGAGAACTGAGCGATCTCTGCCATACCCATAGCTTACTCTGACTTCCTTTTACTTATATATCTTCTAGATCTCAAGTGGCGGCGTCTTTTCCGTGGATTGACCTCCCTACTGCCAACCTAGAAGTTGGCAGATTGGGAGCCAAAGTGTCACATTTTTCCCTTACCCCTCAACTTTTCCTTCATAATTGCTGAGGGGCACAGGGCCTTGGGTGGGGCTTTGGTTTCCCGGGCGTTTCCGCACCCTCCTCAGCTCCCTGCCTTGGAGTGGCTTCGGTCACCTGGGTTTTGTTAGTGGTAAGCAGGGAGGGTTTTGTGGGGGTGCTCTATGGCCTTGGCCTTGCTCAGGACCTTGGGGCTGTTCGGCCAGGCAGCCTGGGGAACAACAACAACAACTACTTCCTTACAAGACTACTAGGCCTATTCGGTTAGTATTTTGTTTATTTTAAGTTTAGCAGCCTTTGTACAGTTGTCCAAAGTTATTCCTCGTGATGTTTTTAAGTCTTCATGGTGTAATGGATAGTGTTTAAAATGTGAATGTGGTAACTGGGTTCGAATCCCGGTGGATCACATGCTTTCATTAATTTCTTTGAGAGGTGTTTGGTGTTGGAGCGAATTATTATAGAAATTATGAGTATACTATTCATCTTTATAGCATAAATACGCAGAATTTTGGTGAGTATCCTAGGTTCGAATCCTTGGAGTGCCACAAGTTGGTTGGTGAAAAATATGAATAAGGAGTAGAGTTATCTTCAGATAACTACTGTACTGCATAATAAATCTTAATGTGCACATTAAATTTCAATGTACTGTATAAGATCACATAGGACCAGAAGTTATTTGGGCAACTGTACATACTGTATTGTAAATAGTTTCTTTGTTTAATGTAAAATGGGAAGTTTCTGTGAAAGTAGGCTATTAATTTAGTATGATTAATATTTGATTAGTTCTTCAACCTTTATCTTGTTGTCCCAGTTTTAGTTAGTTTATTTTGAAAGTTTTACAATTTAAGGAATACTAGTTTTAATGTATTTTATAGTTTAAAGAAGAGATGTATATAGTTTGGTCCGTAGACCTTGAAGCTTAAAAATAATACCTTTGTAAAAAAAAAAATCTAATATATGGACATAAGGGCGGTTCCCTGTAAATGAGTCTCTATTGGCTGGCAGGAAAGCTGGATAAATGGCACAATGAGTCATTATATTGACTATGGGGTAAATGGTCTTAAAATTGCCAAAGTAAAGGGGCTATTCATGAGGGAGGAGTCCACTTAATAAAACGCTGAAAAAGAAGGTCAGTAGATCGTATTTAGTGTTATAATAATAGTAATCTATACTCTGTTTATTATATAGGTAGGCTAGAAATTGTGTTGTATCTATCTAGTTACTGTACCATTCCCCTTCTATCTATTTTATATTTACTTTAGTTGTATGGAGTTATATTGTCTGTAATTAAAAAAGGACTAGAGCAAATGAGCTGTAAATTTGTACCCATTCCCTGGGTGATGGTTTGGAAATAGTATAATTATAGAGGTTAATGTTGAAGATGTTTTGCATAGTCGTTTGGAATCCTGTATAGGTTATTATAGCTACCAGTATAATTTGACTTATTGAGCTGTACTGTAGGTGTTGATGGTAAAGAATTAGGATTCACTTTTCATGAAAATAATTATTTTAGAGTATGAAAGTTTTGTTTGTAATTTGAACAGTAACTTTTGAGTTATTTAAGAATGTTAAGACACTTAAAAATTAATAATCAAAACGCCCTAAACAAAATCCATGAACAAAAAAAATGCATTTAACCCGTCCAGCCCCGGCTAGTTTTGTAATGTTTGTTCACCAGAACCCGGCCGGTTTTCAAAAAATGGGTTTATTCCAGAAACAATAGCGAATGGGTTAGGAATGAAGGAAAAACCGCTCAAAAAGCTTAAAGAATGGTCCTACAGAGCCCCCGAAAACGTATTTTACAAGAGTAAAAAATTTAAGGCAATTACCCCAAAAAAACAGGTTATTGCGCGCTCATGCGCACGCACGTGGACTTTGAGAGTTTTCAACCATCGGCACGGTTGCGTGGGATACGTACACAGTTCCCATACAAATCTGAGCCCTCTTGAGTGGCTACACCTGAGGTTACGGTCGGCGCAATTAGGGTGACGCGTCTCTGGGGCTGTGCGTTACATACATCGCCGACGCGTCAGGCGCGTCGCTGGGGCTGTACGGGTTAAATTTATCAGAAATTATGTTTTGGAAACAAAACTTATGATCGGACTATAAGTGGCGATCTCAAATGCAAAACCTTGAAAAGTGAAGCAGCCCTAAACAGGATTGCCTGGAACGCCGCCATTAGGACAAGAGACTGAAACTGCACGTATGTGTGGAGCATTCGGTCTTAAAATTTTATGCATGTATATCCACATCTGAATACCATGGAATCCACTAACCTATTTGTCTACGCTTCACAGCACAAGGATCGTACAGCCGACCAAGACCTTCCCAACGTCTCAAGATTATCTCCAGCTCATCGTCTCGAGAGAAGAACCTTCGCCAAATCAACGTCTCAAGATAAACTTCGCTACTCTCTCCAATCGTCGCTTCTGTCACTAAGGTTGGAGTTTTAGTCTTTTAGATAGGATATATTATGTTATGTTGGATTTGTTGGTTGTAAATTAACGGCCCTTGTTGAAATTAGTGTGACAATGTTGGTTAAGAATGATCCGCTCTCCCTCCTCCTCCCTTCCCCCCTATAAAATGTAGAAGTAATAAGGAGATTAATGTATAGATAAATATATAGATAATTAAATGGTTAAACTTTCAAAATAAAAAAATAAACTGGGACAAAGCCCATATAAATGGCAAAGAACTAATCAAAATTGCTGTGGAAATAATTCTTCATACAAATTATAAATAAAAACAAATAATAAAATTTACTGAATTTTGGTGTGAGCATCCTAGGTTCGAATCCCTGGACTGCCACATGTATTTGTTGGTTTCAATAATAATTAAACAAACTTTCAATGTGCTCTAAAAGTAATTTTGCGTTAACCCTTAAAGATCGGGAACAATTTGCAGCAAGTTAGGAGCATTATTAAGGCTTTTAAAGTGTTAAAATAGTGCAAATGGCCGGGAGCGCAGCGGGCCAGACAGCCGACTCCCAGGGCTTACCGCCGCCCACTAATTCGTGTTCCCTCTGTTCTCGAGAGGCCGGCAGCGTTGCCAGTAGTGGGAAAAAATATGCCGCTATACGCTAAACTCCCATGTTAGTGGTAACACTGCATGAGAACGAAGAGTGCTACATAGCTCGTTCTGGTCTCTTTTTGAAGCTTTTAGCGCCTAGTTTTTTGCTGAATAAATTTCTTTTCATGCAGATAGTTGATTTATCATTCAGCAGGGCCTGAATATGCCCAAATAAGCCCAAAACTCCCCGCTAGACAAGGGTTAAAATTGCTGATAGTTTTGTTATAGAATTTGGTAAGTTTGTGAGAAAGTATAAAATATTAATGTACTTGATATCTAAAGTGGGCAATAGAGCGAACTTTGGATACTTTATACAGCAATGAAATAAAATTACCGTGCAATGAATTAGAATATTTAAAAGAAGTTTTCCAAATGTTTGGTATTGCATTTTCAAATAAAGTTAAAATTAATATATAAAACTATAAAAGTAACTGTAAAAGTTACTGTTCAAATTAATATAACTAACTCTTAATAATTATCTTAACTCGCTAAACAAAATGTATGTGGAAAAATTAATGTATATTTATCGGAAATTAAACTTTGAAAAAGACTATTATAATATCGAGAAATAAAATAAACTTGCACCGAATTGGAATAAGTTTTTTAAAATAATTGTCCAAAATCTTGGCTTATTGCATAAGCAAATTAACAGAAAGTAATCTGTGGTCCCACAGTACTGTAACTTTATCTATATACTCGGTACTGTAACTTTATCTATATACTCGGTACTTTAACTTTATCTATATACATACTCGGTCACAGTCTTGGTGGTGTAATGGTTAAAGTGTCTAAAAATCTGTGATAGGCTGCTAACCCAGGTTCGAATCCCGGTGGAACACTGATGCTTTTAAAACTTAAAACTTGCAAACAAAGTCAAAGTAATTAATTTAATTAAAAGAGTTTGGTGTGGTGAAATTAATCCAATATAGATTATGTATAGAGTGGCGTATTTGCTTATATTTTCTTACTTAGTTTGCGCTCTAGACCTCAAGCTTAAAACCAAGAACCCCTTGTACATTTTTCGATAGAAAAAGTCTTCTTACTTAGTTTGCTCTTTAAGACTTCACTAAAGGTTTAAAAAGAAATTGCTCTCAAAGACTTCACTAAAAAAAAAAAAAAAAAAAAAAAAAAAAATTGCGATAGAAAAATGTCTTGGTTTGCTCTTTAGCCTTCAATCAAGCTTGAAATAACCCCTTGTACATTTTTCGATAGAAAAATGTCCCGATTTGTATTATAATCTGTGCGCTTGACGGCAACTTGATCATGTACAGTACATGTGTACTGTGGGGAGGTGTGGTGGAGTGGTCATGCCACTGGATTGGTAATCCAATGGACCCGGGTTCAAATCCCGATATGTCAATGGGAAGATATTATTGGGATTGAAGTTGTGCATTATGAAGTCAGTGCATTACCACAAAGCCCACCGAAATGCCAAAAAAATACCCTCATTGTTCCCTGATTAAATAACACTGTATGAATATTACCATATTCAAAATATGTTACAGGGGGACAATGCCTAGTGAGTTCACTGCTCAATAGGTGGCGTTCTGAGAGTGAGGGTCTGAGTCTGGAGGGTGAGACGGTGAAGCACTTGAGCGAAGCAACCAGCCGCTTCAGAGATGGAGCTGCTTCGAGCCATGATGGATGCTTCGCATGTCTCACTCCCCAGACTGGAACAAGACCTCACAGGCTTCACCGTGTTGAGCGGTGGAATGTACAGGCTCTCAGCCTATGCCCGAGAGGGAGTAGTTGGAATAAAAAAAAAAAAAAAAAAAAAAAATCAAGAAAGTATCGGCGCTTCTTCTTCTTCTTCTTTAGAACCCGCCCGCAGACCGTGTAGATCCACAGGGCTGACCTTTGTATCGGTACTGGCTCAGAAACGTTAGTAGGAGGGAAAGTTTAGAGTAGAAGGATAGTTTAAGAGACAGTTTTTGTTTTGTTTGTATAAACCCCCCCCCCCCCCTCACCCATTTCTCTTCCTCCACATTTTCTCCAATATCCTCTTCATCATCTCCATGTCTTGTGTTTCCATCTCCTGTGTTAACCCCAATAGCGCCCCTACCCCTCTATCTTCCCTCTGCTTAATCTCCTCCCACCCCCTCTCCCCAACTCTATTCCTCATGTACCTCTCCAACTCCTCTCTCTCCTCATTATATCTTGTACATTCGGTTACTATGTGTTCTACATCCTCCACTATTGGGTCCCCTCCCATTTCACATTGACTGCAGTGCGGTCCCACTCCATTCCATCTCCTTGTTCTCTCATTCGTTTCTAGCGATCCTGTTCTTGCTTTAAATAGGAGTTTCGATCCCCATCCCCCATCATAGTACAGTTCTCTAGCTGGTTTTTCCTTCTCTCTATAATATGCCAGCGTGGCTTTATTTTCTACCCCCTCCCTCCATCTTCTTCTCCCCTCCTCCTTTATCCCCTTCTCTATCTCTCTGACACATCCCCTCCCATTCTCTAGTATGACCCACTCCCCTCTCTCATTTCTTTTTCTAAATTCCCCCCCCCACCCGGTCCTGTTTTATATTTATCCTCCCCAATCTTTTTTTGCACTCTCTGTTCCATTTACTTTGCTCGCTCGCCCATCTGTATACCTTCCCCGGCCACCTATCTTCCTCCATCCCCTCTAGTCTCACTTTGTACTTCCCTTTCGCTTTCCCAATCCTTTCCTCAAACGTACTCCACCCCATCTCCCCTCGGATTGCTTCTTGAGCTACGTATTTATTTGCCCCCAATCCTGTCCTCCCGATTTTATTCTGTATCGTTTCTAATTTCTTCGTTTCCGCCTCTGTTGTTTCTACCGCCTCTAAGCCGTACATTATTGCAGGTACTCCCAATCCTTTCCACAGCCCTCGCACTATTTCATAGCTATTCGCTCTTAGCCTTGTCGCGCTCCATAGTCTTCCATTCCATTGTTGCATTTGTCCCACCTTTTCACTTTTCGCCTTCTCAAACCCTTTCTCCGTGATCGTTACCCCCAGATATTTATACTCCCTTGTCTTCTTCATTCTGTTTCCTTCCAGTGTCCATTCCTCTTCTTCTTGAAGCTCTCCATTCATTTTCATCACCTGGCTCTTTTCTTTACTAAATCTTACTTCAAGTTCCTCCCCGAATCTCGTTGCTTCCTCTAGTAGTCTCTGCAACCCTCCTCCCATTTCTGCCATCAGAACTACATCGTCAGCAAACAGCAGTACCCCCAGTCTTTCTTTGTTTATCTGAATCCCCTCCCCAACTCTTTTCATCCTCTGTGTCATTTCTTCCTTCCATATATAACGCAAATAATAACGGCGATAATACGCACCCCTGCCTTACCCCCCTCTTGCTTTCTACCCATCCCGTTTCTATATTTCCTAGCGCGTACTTCGCTTTTGTTCCTTGGTACATCGATGTTATGATGTTTATATACTTTTCTGGTATTCCACTCCTTGCCATTATTTTCCATAGCAGTTCCCTGTTTACTCTATCATAGGCTTTTTCTATATCCAGGAATGCACAGTAACCCATTTTTTTCTCTCTTTTCATTTTCCCCATCACTTCGCTCAGTATATAGATATTATCTGTCCCCCTCCTATCTCTTCTGAACCCATTCTGCTCATCACTTATTAGCCCGTTTCCCTCTATGGCTCTATTCATCCTTTCCTTCAATATATCCCGCAGAAGAGTTTCCCTATTGTGTTTGTCACTGTCACTGGCCTGTAGCTTTTCATTTCCTTCTTACTCTTGTACCCTCCCTTGTGCAATAGTGTTACTCTCGCTTCATTCCATCTTTCTGGTACTCTCTCATTTCCCATTACCTCATTAAACATTTTCTTCAGTCTTCTTGCCATTTCTTCCCCCCCCCTCTATGTACATTTCATTAGGTATCCCATCCGGGCCGGTCGCCTTTCCCTTTTTTAGTGCTTTGATCCCTCTCCTTACTTCTATTGTGAGCTCCCTTTCCATTTCCATCTTATCCTGTTCTGGTAGCCTTCTCTCTCTCATTTCCAAGTTCCATTCCCTCTCCTCCCCTTGTTCATTTACTCCCCCTATTTCCTCCCAGTATCACTTTATTTCAATCTTTATTTCTTCTTCTGTCTTTATTATTCTATCTCCCACTATTAGTTCCACGCTTTCTTCCTCTCTACCGGTCTCACCTCTTAACATCCTATACCACTCCTTTTGGCCCTCTTTCCCCTTGCTTCTGATCTTTTCTACTTCTTCTTTCTCGTGTTTTATCATTGCCTCTTGTATTAGTATTTTTACCTTCTTCCTTTTCTCCTCGTATACCTGTACCGCTTGTCTTTCTTCTCGTTCCCTCTCTCCGCCTTCCCTCCTATTTCTCTCTATCATCCTTCTCCTTTCTCTGTTCGCATCCCTTCTTTCACTTCTTGCTTGTTTTATTTCCCCATTCCACCATGGTTTTTGTTTTCTTTTTCCTGTCCATCTTCTTATTCTTCCTATACTCCTTTCTGCCGCTCTATTTATGTCCATCATCAACTCTCTATCCATTTCCTCTACGCTCCCCTCTCTTCTTTCCCCTATTTCTTCCAGGTAACCTCTGTCCTCTACCCATCTTTCACTTTTTAGATTCCATCTATTAATCCTCCATCTCGTGTTTCCTTTGCTTTTCCATTCCTTTGTGTAGTTTATCACCATGAGTCTGTGGTCGCTTTGTATCCCTACTTCATTTTCTTCATCTATCCACATGTTTTGGATCTCTTCCCTTGCTCTTCCATTCACTAGTATGAAGTCTATCGCCGATCTTTGTCCTTCTCCGTGTCTTATCCATGTCGCCTTCCCCTCTCCCATTGTTTGGTTCAGTATTTCCATGTCATTTTCTTCCGCAAATTGGATCAAGGCTTCTCCATTTCCATTTATCCTCTCCCCTAGTATCCCTATATGTGCATTCATGTCTCCCATTATAATTATCTCCTCTTCCTCCCTACCCCTTATCATTTCCTGTATTCCTTGGTACTTGATTCTGTTTTCTTCCTGTTCCCTTCCACCGTGAAGTATTGCTGTTATTTTTTCTTCCCTTCCATTATTCATCCTCGCTAGTGTCACTCCCATTATATCCTCCATTTCCTTTGATTCTCCACCCTTTAGTTTCTCTATTTTCCATTTTGAGTTGTTCCTAATCATTAACCCTACCCCTCCCCCTTTCTTTTCTGATTTCTCCCTCCCTCTCCCAATGAGCGTATATTTATCCCCTTCCCATTTTGTCTCTCCCCTAAGGTGTGTTTCTGTTATTCCTATCATTTCCATTTCCCACTCACTCCATACCTCTTCAATGTCTTGTATTTTCCCTCTATTTATCCCATTTATGTTTACACATCCTATTTTTATTCCTCGGTATACGTTATCCCCCTCCCCCCGCTCTTTCCCTTTGTTCTCTTCCCTTTTTTTTCCCTTGTTCTTCTGCTTTCTCTTCCTTTCTCTTATTTCTCTTTCTTCCCCTCCTCCTCCTTCTTTCTCTCCCACCGTTCTTTCTCCCATGTCTAAGTTTCCCTCTACTTCCTTTTCAATCTTCTTCTCATTTCCCTCTCGCTTTTCTTTCTTTCTCTTTTCTTTTATCTCATCCTCCCTTTCTCCTCCCGCTTCCTCTCTTCTCCTCTTCCTTCACCTTTCTGTGTTCTTTAGCCACTCTTTCCTCTGTTCCTCACTTTCTTCTATTGCTCTCCTAATCTTTCCCCCTACAGTCCGTTTCCCCTTTTCTGACAGGTGTATTCCATCCCTCGCAAAATCTCCTGGGCTCAGCTTGTAGTCTGGGTCGATGTATCCTACTCCTGCTTCATCTCTTGCCTTTTGTTCATTTCTCCGATATCCCTCTGTATTCTCTCATTTGACATCTTTCTCTCTTTCTCGTATTGCCCCGTTTTCCCTTCCCTTGGCCTTTCTATAATTCCCACCACCCATACCATTACCATTGGGTTGGTTTCTTTGAAGTTTTTTATTCCTTCCATTACTGCTCCTACCGTTCCTTCTGCTCCTTTCCCCTCTAGCCCATTTCCTCCCCCCTGTATCACTATAGTTCCACCTTCCCTCTTGTCCATTTCTGTATTCCTCAAACCTCGCATTATTCTTTCTATATCCGCCCCTGGGAGGCTTATCACACTTCTCCCTCTCTTTTCCTTGCCCATCAGTTCCTCCTCCATCCATCTTATCGTGCTGTCCCCTATCAGTAGTACCCGGTCCTCTGTATCCCTTCTCCATCCCCTTTGTTCCACCCTTCTGTCTGTTCCCCTTTCTCCTTTGTTCCTATCATCCTGGTACTGGTTATGCATTCTCCCCTCCTTATCCCATCTTTCTCTCCCTTCACTCTGCCCACCCCATTCTTCCCTTTCCTCTTTTTCTCCCCTGTAACTCTCTGCCCTTCCCTCATTTCTTTCGCTTCCCCTGTTTCTTCTCATCCCTTTCACACCCATATCCCTTCTCCACTTGTCTGCCTCCTTCATCCCCTCCACCCTTATATGCCTTCCCTTCCCTTCTATTCTCCTCTCCACCCCCTTGAGCTTCCCCTGGTCGGGTCTTCTCTGCCCTTGCACTCCCCCGTTCAATCCTTTTTCCCACTTGGTCATTTAGTTCTTTGACTTGATCCCTTAACTCTTTCCTCTCCGCCATCATGCTAACTCTCTCAGTTTCCCATTCCTTTTCCATCTCCCTATGGCCATCTCTCCATTTTCCATGCCTTCTCCATTTCCTCTACCCTTTTCCTCCATCTCTTTTCCTCATTTGCCGCTGCGATTTCCCCTTGTCCTATGCCCTGTTTTAGGCCCCATACCCTCTCTTCATTTTCCTTTCTCTGCATGTTTAGTTTCTCCTTAATTTTCTCCATTTCCTCGCTTATTCTTTCTCTGTCTTCTTTCCACCTCTTTTCTATTTCCTCCCTCCCATTTCGTTCCCTTTCCAGGTTTTCCTCCCCTATTTCCTTTATTTCCTTCATACATTTCAAACATATTAACGTGCACTTCTTTGCTTGCGCTTCCGTTAGGTTTTCCGCTTCCAGCTTTTCCTGCGGCAGCCATCTGTTACAGCTGCCTCCACATAATGCCATGAACCTCCCCCTTTTCCCCTCCTTTTTTTCCTTCTCTTCTTCCTCCTCTATCTTCCCCGTATCTACCCTCTCTCCCTTGCCCCCCTTTCCATCTCTCTTCTTTCCTATTTCCCTATCTTTCCATTTTTCATCCTCTTCATCCGCGAATGTTATTTTCTTTACCGTTCTTCCACTTCTCCTGACCTGTTTACTTTTCTCATTGTTCATCCCTTCTTCATTTCCTGCCGCCCCACATTCCATTACTGCTCCCTCCTCGCTCCTTCCTCTCTTTTTCTGTTTATTGTCTTTATCCCCCTCTGTTCTTTCCGCCTCCCTTTCGTCCCCTTCCCCCTCCCCCTTCTCCTTTATTTTCTCTCCTCCTGTTCCTCCTTGCTTCTCCCCCCCGCCCCTCTTCGTTGTTCTGTTCACCCCCGCCCCATCCCCTTCCTTTGTTTCCCCTCCTCTCTCTATTCTTTCCTCTTCCCTTTCCATCTCCTGCCGTTCCTTCTCAATCTCTGAATCTATCACCCCTTCCTCCATTTTTTTCTCTTTGCTCTTTCTATTCATATCTCTTCCACCCTGTTCATCCTGTTTTCCTCCCTCCCCCATTCCCTCACCCCCACCATCCCCATTTCCTATTTCCATCTCCCCCGCTATACTGTATCCCCACTTCTATTCTTTCTATCCCCTTCCCCTATATCTACACTGTAGATTGCATAATGCAGAGAGAAGAAAGAAAATTCTTAGAGAGATAGCTGTGTAGATATTTGCCAGCACCGACTGGCCCTCCCTCGTGTCGACGACGCGTTGTAAACGTTTCAGATGGCGTCCCCTGTCCCGCTCCGTCTCCCCCACGCCTTCCCACTTCTTCTTCCTGTATCTCTTCTCCCCGTAGTCCACCCCCTTTCTTCTTCACACTATCTGTTCTTTGTCCTTAATCTCACTTCCCACCACTTTTATAAGTCCTAGGGTTATGAATTTCCCTCGATGCCTCCAGATAATCGGCCGTTAGTACCGGACCTTGAAGGGAGCGCGGCGGATATGATTGACGTTGAAAGTGACGGTCTGTCCCATGGTGCCCTGAATCCCCCCCCTATTTTCATTACAATCTCCAAATCCAGCCTAACGTGATATATCCTCTATAAACATGAATGTAGCCAAATGATATGCTTACAGGGTAAACTTTAAAATGATACTAGTGAACAATGTTAGGATACTTAATTAACTGTATGATAGTGGTGGAAGAATAGGTACGGTTACGATGGATTGTAATATTTTGGCATGATTTGATGGCGTAATGGTTAAAGTATGACCTTTCATGTTAATTTTCTTGATGGCGTAATGCATAAATGCGCGGAATTTTGGTGAGTATCCTAGGTTCGAATCCTTGGAGCGACTCATGTATTTGCTGATTTCATGAGTTTAGAAGTAACGTTGGTTGATGAAAAAATATGAATTTATAATTTTGCTTTGACTTCAAAGACACTCTTTCAAAATAAATTTGTGCATTTTTCGGTAGAAAAATGGCTCGGCCAGAGGGCGGTTTCTCCTAAAGTGTATGAATGATCTGAAAATTGCCCCCCCCCCCCCCCAAAAAAAAAATGGGCAAATGTCATAATGTTTAACCATCTTTTTAACGGTTTTATTAGTATTTAACTTGATTCAGTTTTTACCACCATACACTCCCTGCTAAATAGCTGGGCTAGGGTGGGTGCCCTGATGATCGGGGATTTCAGTGAAAGGTTATCACAAATTTATAGAAAAGTGTTCACTAAATTTAAATCCAGACTTTAATTCCTGCTTTATTGTAGTTTTCTTTCAATTTTATTAAGTTTATGAAGGGTGTATGGCATCAAAGAGTATTTGATTCGTACTGATCTTTCCTAAGCTTAATAAAACTGTCTAAGGGTAGGTGTGATGAAAGTAAAATTAAAGTTATTAGAGATAATATCCGAATCTTGCCAAAAATTTAATCCCGTAACCTATCTACTTATCCGGAATGTGAATGGAGGAGTGCCAGAAGGGATCTGCCCCTTGTACAGTACTGCTACCCTAAAATGGGGATTGAATGCAGTAAGTTAGTTCACATATTGAATATTGGAACCGAGGAGCATACCTCTCGGGCGGGGGAGATGGTTTTTTGGGTGGGGGGATTAACTTCAAAATTACATATAATTTTGGTGTGAGTATCCTAGGTTCGAGTCCTTGGAGTGCCACATGTTTTTCTTTATTTCATTGAGTTTAGAAGTAAAGTTGTTGGTGTAATGGCTTAAGGTGCTTATGTTCTGGGTGTGGTGTCCCGGGTTCGAATCCCGGGAGGACAATATGCTTTCATCAGTTTATTAAAGTAAATTTGAGTTTGTAATTGATAAGAATGGGGTGTTACTTATTAGATTTATTACTTTTATTTTTATTGTTTTGTTAGTATATTCTGGGAGATAGGGGGTGGGATTATGCTAGGAAGGGTAACTTTAAATTTAATGTTTTTAGCTGTAGAACTTTTATTTTATTTGTTTTTTGAGTATATTCCGGGCCCACGACTGCAGCCTGAAAACTAGTAAGGTCATTCATAACAGTCTCCTGCTAGTACGCAACAAGGTTGTCAATAAGTAGTGATTCCGAACGTCAGGTCCTGCCCCCGAGGTGCCCGGGATATAGGTATGAACGGAGAGAGCGAGAGTTTGTTTATGTAGGCTTAGCTTCGAGGTATTAATTGTTCCACTGGTATCATTTATATTCCTTCGGAAGCAATGTTTGGAGAGTCTTAGCTTCCTCGGTATTAAGATGCGCATAAAGTTTATTCGATCTTTATATAATTTCTGTTTTAGGAAGGTCTTTGGCAACTCAAATCTACCCAATATATTGTAGCCTTGTGCATAATTCTTTAACGGTCTTTATAGCGTAATGCATAAATGTGCAGAATTTCTGTGTCTCCTAGGTTCGAGTCCTTGGAGTGCCACATGTACAGTATATTTAATTAAATTTACTTTAGTAATATCTTTGGAGTGTCCCATGTATTTTTCATTGAGTTTAGAATTAAAGTTGGTTGGTGAAAAAATATGAATCTATAGATCCTTCCTAAGGTGAATAAAAGCATCTAATGATCGAATAAACTGAACGCTTCCTAATCCTGAAGGTGTTTATTAACTTAAAAGAATTTCCATGCTGTTGTTTTGGAAATATTTTAAGTTTGTAAGGGTTCTGTAAACATTGCGAACGGAGTAAATTTATACAAATCGAACTTGGCAAGGTAAAAGTGAATGGGAGAGCTTTGGTTACTGATTAGAGTTGCTTTCGTTAACTCTCCTAAGTTAAGGAAAGGAATTTATCTGCAGTATCCAAGCTTTAACCTAATTTATTTTACCGACGCTGATTTTAATGCACTATTGTAAGTTTTTTACATTTTTTGCTCCATTGGTAAATAAAGAAAAATATGGAGATGTGAATTATATATATATACACCATCTAAGCCCATTATACATTTTGATATGCTGCATTGTTCAATGGATAGGGTTAGGCTGAAAATAGAAGTACCTAGTTGTAGTAGTGACTAGTTATAAATAGTAAAATATGCTAGGAATAAGTTTGGTAAAAGATCGGTTCTATATACTGTAGTCTTTAATTTTTTTTTAATTAGTCTGGCAGCTTAGTTAGAAATTTGAAAGTAAAACTTGCAAAAGAAACTAAAACACAAATGACTATATAAAGACTAAGTACTTTTCAAAATAGCAATTAGCAATAAAGTTTGAAATAGTATAAAGCAAGATAAATTTTGGCGTAAGTGAAACTCCAGTCTAGTTTGTGAGACTAATGGCAAATAACTGAAATAAGTTTGCAGTCAATTTTTTTATTTGATCCGGTACTCTCTTCAAGAATATACAGTACTATATATTATAGTTGCAAATGCAGTATCCCTAAGTGAAGTGTTGGTATAGAACTTTTAAATTATAAATTAAATGTAAGTAAAAGATTTACCTAATAGTGTAGAGTAAATTACCTGAAATAATTAAAAAATACTACAGGAATGGAAGCAAACTTTATTTGTCCATTTATAACTTTAGATCCTTCCTAAGCTGAGTAAAGTGGATTAATGGTCTCTATACATTTTGAAAAGTAGTTTAATAGGCTGGAAGGCTAAGAATTCTTTAACAAATGTTAGCCTGAAGAAAGTAACTGTTGGTCATTTATATTACGTAAGTCTAGTGAAGTCTAAGAATAGTGTAATCTATATAATTGGGGCTGAAAATGTTTCTTTGATGCTCTGAGGAATTTGCCTATAAAATAAGATACCCTGACTGACTCTTCCCAAATGCTAGAAATATTAGCTTTATTACTCTAGTACAGTACCAGTTATCTGAAAGTAAATTTGTGGGCAGATTATTGTAAACTCTAATTGGGAATATACATATGGGATATATAGCTGCATTTAGGTGTGAGGATTGAAAAATAGTTGATAATGTTACGGTATATATCCTTAAAATACTTTTAATCGGAAGTTTACATTTGTTATTTTTGCTTATGGACTAACTTGGTTATAGCTTATGAGAAGAGTAGTTATTAATACAGTACGGTAATAAGGATTATCTTTTATGGTACTAGGGAAGACTGATGGAGATAGTGATGCCTTGGTCTATAGTGCAGTATGAAAGTTAGATTTTAGTTATAGGTATAATCAATAGGCTTTTAGTTCATAGTTTTATAGAATTACTACTACATTAGGTATAATTAATAGGCTTTTAGTTAGTTCATAGTTTTATTGAATGATTAGTACAATTGGTATAGGTTTAGTTCATACATAGTTTTATACAATTATTACTAAATTTGTAGTGCTTATTTGTTATATTTATTATTAATGTATTTATTTGTCTTTAACATGGAGCTAAAAATTTCACTAACCAATGGTGTATTAATCCTTTTGGAATGCAATATATTTTTCCATATTCTGGCTTTTTGACAAATTTAAGCAGTTTAAGAGGGACCTTTGAGAGTGTAAAGGGCAATGACTAGATCAACCTTCTAACTCTCACAGCCCCTACTAAGCTGCATAAAATATCCATTAGCCAGAATAAAGGAAGTAATTGTATACTGAAAGTTAAAGGTGCAAGTTCTGTTTGTATAGATGATTAAAGTTTACTTTTTCGAGATGCAATTGTAGATGATTCATAATTATTCTGATTGAGTTTTAATATTGACAACTTGAGACTTCAATAGAAAGAAATTCATAACAAAATATTGCTTGCAAAATAGACTTGGTAATTAAAGTAATTAAATGTATACACCCCATAGTTTGGGTTTGCCGACTTGAGACTGAGCCCGCACAGGGAGTTTAACATTTAAATAAATATAATTTTTGGAATATTTGAGCGTTTGTCCAAAGACTGAAAATTTAAAGTAATGAAATTGGGTATTTATGTATATACTCAGGCACATACCCCATAGCTGGGGTTGGCAGACTTGAGACGGAGCCCAAATGGAAATTAAAATTTAATTAAATCTTGGTGTTTGTCAAAATACTTCGCAATTAAAGTAATTTATTTGGGAATTTGTATATACTCAGGCACATACCCCATAGGTGGGGTTGGCCAACTTGAGACAGCAGGACAAATTCGATCTATATACTCAGGCCCAATTGCAATTTTCCTAAAAAAATAAAAATAAAATAGAAGTACTAGAAATTTTGCAATATTTAAGTTTTCAGTTTTCTATTGTCGACTCAAAGTTGTCTTTATTAATACTGGATATAGAAGTTATGCATATTTTTCTACAACTGCATAATACAGTAATGAAATCTTTAATGGAATGATGATTTAGAATGTGCATTATTTTGCATATGTGAAGACTAAGTATTGATTTATGAAGGCAATGTAATTCCCTCTGAAAATATAAGTCATGGTATATTTAAGAGGAAAATTCCACCATACACTCTTTGCTCAAGAGCTGGGGTAGGGTGGGTGTCCTGATGATCGGGGACTTAAACAAATTGATACTTAAAATAATCTTGAATATATATATACAAAAATGAAAATATATGAAGTAGAAATTATTTTACTCCATATACTTTAGTAGAATTTTGTCAAGGACTGTCTACTTGGCATCACTAAAATGTATTCTGTTGAGATGCTCTTTAGCCATAAATAAGTACATGCTATGGAATTGGAGAAAAAGTAATTAGGAACTAGTTATATTAATAGAAAATGACCACTGAAATCTAACAGATTAAATATTTATGGAAATGTACTTGTGCATTTTGATATATATTAATGTCCCTTGATTTTTGTGATGGTATTTATATTGATATTGCAAAGAAAATAGACTGCTTACAAATCTGGTTCTGTATTTTAATATATGATAGGCCAACCTTCTTGAAATGGGCTGAAACTTTCCTATCTTATTCCCTGGGTGACTTCCCAAATTATGAAAATCCCATGCTTGATTACCGTTTATTGATGTTAACCCCTTCAGACATATATGACGCAGAGGTTGCCAGATTAGCAATAAGAAATAGAGTTCTCTCACTCTTATAATTACCTCTCCAAAATTAGTTTTCTGCCCACATCTAACTCAAAGACAACTGCAGAGGTTGAAGTAACTAAAATAAAGGTTTGTAAAAAACCCTGATGGTAATAAAGGCTTTAAAGTATCCCTAATAGGCTCAAAATTGCGTCATATGTCGGAGAGGGTTAATGGTAAAGAATATTGGGCAATTATAAAAGACTATTCTATTATAATTAAGCCAGATATCTTTGCCACTAAGATTAATAATGGGTAATCACTTTGTGAGAGTTCTAGGACTTTGGAAGAGTTGACCAGGAAATAGGTGGTGTGGTAATGCAGTTTATTTAACCCATTGATGAATATGAACCACTGAGTTAATTTTGGTTACCTGACTATTATATGCAGCTTAGGAAGACTGTTTAGCAGTGAGAGGGGTAATAGTAATTTATTAACCCTTGACATTGATCTGGTACTTCCTAAGCTGAATATAATTGAATGCTAGCCAATATTCCCAAAGTGCATCATATTTAAATTGGTTTAGAATTTTGGCCTTTATATATTTACTGCTATAATTACTGAAAGTGATTATCAGCCCCTTGATAAATATGAGTAAGTTAATTCTGGATATTTGATTATTTTATGTTGCTTTGGAATTAATGCTCTTAATTATTCCTTAAGTGCATATAATTTCTCTTAGCCAGCATGACTTGTTAATTCTGGCTATTGGATGATTTTATTAAGCTTTGGAAGGATCTGGGTCTAATGGAGTTTTATACTTTATTATTCCTAGAGGTTTTCCTGAAGTGCATACAATTTCTCCTTAGCCAGCATGACTTCTTTTATGAGAGGGTTAAAGGTTCATGATAATATTGGTGTACTTATTTTTGCTTAAGAGTGTACTGTATCATGTAGGTTTAAAACTTATTTCTTGGGTTTGCATATTTAAATGGGGTTTGTCTGGGTTTGTCTATCATGGACTGAAAAAATCTGCCAAAATACCTTAAAGATTTAAAAATAGCTGGTCGATCTTTAAAGTATTTAAATTGGTAAAAATAGATTATTTTAAGATGCATATGCCATTTATGAAAATACATACTTTGTTTGCATGGTAAGTGAAAATATCACTTAACCCTTAAAGAGCGGCGCTCGACTTAAGTCGTGCACCAATTTGCAGCAAGTTAGGAGCATTATTAAGGCTTTTAAAGGGTTAAAATAGAGTGCAAATGGCTGGGAGAGCAGCCGACTTCCAGGGCTTACCGCCGCCCATTAACTCATGTTCCCTGTGTTCTCGAGAGGCCGGCAGTGTAGCCAGTAGTGAGCATAGCTGGGAAAAATATACCGATATATGCTAAACTTCCATGTTCGTGGCACCACTGCAAGAGAACCACAAGTGCTACGTAGCTCGTTCTGGTCTCATTTTGAAGCTTTTAGTGCCTAGTTTTTTGCTAAATATTTTTTTTTTTTTTTTTCATGCAGGAGGGCCTGAATATGCCCAAAACCCCCTGCTAGACAAGGGTTAACATGCAAAGAAAGTAATATTATTTTCATAATAAAAGTAATAAATTTGTTACCATATACAGATATTTTATGGACTGTTTTTATAAATCATTAAAAGTTTCTTTGGCCGTTATGTGATAGTTGACCATATTTATATACTGCACACTCATGATATAAAGTTTAGCAACCTAGAATGAACAGTTTGACAACTAAAGGATCATTATGAACTCTGGATATGTTCAACCATCATTACTGAACGTGCTAAACCAAAGTTACATTTATGGTAGCAAAGTTCTTTTAAGTAATGTGGTTGATAAACTATCTCCACAAATTGCCAGCAAGAATCTAGGGATAGAAAAGTTTTTGCGATGTGAAATGTATCCTATTACATGTATTATAATAAAGATTTTATGGTATTCAAAACTTTTACTGTATTTCCAAATAACTACTAGTTCCATCACTTACAAACATTAGGCTTTGAGATTATCAACAACTATAGACTGCCGTTTTAAATAGATAACATTTGATCACTTTCAATACTTTAGTAATATCACAACAATTATAGATACATTAGGCTTTGAGATTATCAACAACTATAGACTGCCGTTTTAAATATATAACATTTGATCACTTTCAATACTTTAGTAATATCACAACAATTATAGATTTTTAAAGCATCGGTGACAATGATATACACATAACTTTATAAAGCAGCATTGACTAAACAACTCAATCATAACTTTATAAAGCAGCATTGACTAAAGTCATTGGACATGACAAATTTAAAACTTCCAAAGACGATAAAGGCAAAATGAAAAAAATGTGGGTACCGGTACTGAATATTTTTTTACGTGACTACGTATGTTTTATAAATTTTGGACTACACAAGATAGACTCAAAGGAACTAATCAAAATTGCTATGGAAATAACTTAATAAAAAACTAAATAAAACGGAATGTGCCTGAGTATATACTGATAGTTAATTATACAAATAAAAGAAGTCTTCAATTATTGCTACCGAGAAATTAATTATACAAATAAAAGAAGTCCTCAATTATTGGTACTGAGAAATACAACATAGTAAGGACCTAAGTAAATATGCCATACCTATATTGCTAAGCAATGTTTCATCAATAAATTAAAATTTCAAACTAAGCAAACCAAAACTGGGACAAAGCCAAAATAACTAGTCACAATTGCTATGTGGAAACAAATAAATTATATAGCCTATCATTCATCAGACAAATATTACCATAATCAAACCTAAAAGAACTTATCAACATTGTGGAAGCTATGCTTGAGCAACAAAATTAAAGGGAAATCAGGTATCTAATGACTGGATACTCAAGACAACTAAATGCACAAACAATAATGACCAACCTAATTTTTGTTTTTAATGAGAAATGAAGTAAAGTGAATATTCAAACTAATAGGCCTAAACTTGCAAAATAAACAAACTGAGACAAGACTATATAAAGATAAAATAACAAATCAAAATCACTGCGCATAACATAAGTAACATCAACTCATTCAATACCAGAGAGGTCCTTTGTATAATCTTCTGACAGCAAGACTATTTTATTCAGCTTAGGAAGGACCTCTAGCAAAAAATAAGGCTTCAATATATCTCAACCAACTCTTTTAACCACTTTATTCAGCTTAGGAAGGACCTCTAGCCAAAAATAAGGCTTCAATAATATCTCTACCAACCCTTTTAACCACCAATCGTCAAAATATAGCCACAATACAAATCTAGCACACATCGCTGGTACTCAAAGGGTTAACGGACAAAAACAATGCAAAATGATACCCAAGTTACTTCTGGTACTCAAAGGGTTAACGGACAAAAACAATGTAAAATGATAGCCAAGTTACTTCTGGTACTCCAAGGGTTAACGGACAAAAACAATATACAATGATAGCCAAGTTACTTCTGGTACTCAAAGGGTTAACGGACAAGAACAATATAAAATGATAGCAAAGTTACTGTACTGTCAAGATGTGTCAATCATGAAGGGGTTAAGCAAACTATATAAGATAAACAACAAAAGCAACATCAAGTAAACACCAACTATAGAAATGCATAATAGTACACGACAAAGTACAGTGGTGCTAATAAGTCATGTCTCGGCACCAAGTATATTTTGATCAATTATTATGTTCTCTCCACCAACCAACTTTACTCCTAAACTCGATTAATGAAATTAACAAACACATGTGGCAGTCCGGGGATTCGAACCTAGGATGCTCACATCGAAAATCAACACACTTATGCATTGCACCACGAAGACAGTTAAAGAAAGGTGGACAAGCCTACGATTGATTATGCAGTTTCGAATCCTGCATATCAATCTAAGCATGTACACACTTTCCAACTGCGCTATCATAGGCTATGCATTGGGATTGGTTTATTGGTATCGCCAATATCCAAGCTTCATTTCTTCATATCGAGTGATATATACAAACATGTTCCTACACTTACCCACCCTATTCAACATCTGACAGACATTAATACAGCACAGAGCGAGCCAAACGTAATGACAGCTGGGAAATGACTTATTAGCGCCACCGTACACGACAAAGTACAACAAAGCCAACAACTGTAGATAACAATAATAATAATAATAGGCTGGTACTGTATTGTATGAGCGCCAATTCTCAAAGATGATTCACGAGCGCTTGCATTAACTTCAATTTTTCAAACAAAAAATATGTTTATAGTCATCAGTACAATAACTCTATGATCCGCAGTATCATAAGCCTTCAGAAATAGGTGCGACTTCACTGGTTTATTAAAAGCATCAACACAAGTCAACTGCTTAAGTAACTGGAAGTTGATTGAATAGACGCAATTGATGGAACATGCATTATGATAAACTAAGCAACCAAAAACAAAACGATTATGAATATACAATACTTACATTTCTTAAAGCAGTAGAGGCCGGGACCAGGCAGCCATACCACCACGGCAAAAGCCAACAGATTGTTGCTACATCATGGGAACACTTGACCTGAAAAGAAAAGAAAATATATGTAACAACTTGCATTTTATTCCTAAACTTAGTCAGTAGCCAATTTTAATATCATCCAAAACTGGAACGACACAATATAAAGACAAAAAATAACTAATCAAAGTCATCAGTATGTGGAATAAAATATTCAGCAAAACAAAATATGAAACATAATACACAAAACAGAAATTCCTCACTTCACCGCCATTATTATTTTCATCGTATTCCGGATTTATGTATGTACACTCGGTCAAAAAAGTATCTGCACCCCTACGCTGATCATCAGGTGTGTACAACTCTATAGGGTTGGTACCTCTGCCTGCAACTATATCCGTGCGTCAGAGACGATCGAATATAGTTGCAGGCAGAGGTACCAACCCTATCGAGCTGTACACACCTGATGATCAGCGTAGGGGTGCAGATACTTTTTGTACCGAGTGTACATACATAAATCCAGAATACGATGAAAATAACCATGGCGGTGAAGGGGTCAAGTGAGGAATTTTGAAGCAGAGTGAATATTGTTCACTAATTAATGAAGTGTAATCATTAAAAACATTAAATTCAGGCGACTAAGTCAAGAATGGCTGTACAGACTTTCGATAAACATAAAACACGGATAATAAATACTGGAAACGCTATAGTGTATTCATTAAAAGTCGGCCAAACCTCTTCAATACTAACCTCTAGACCTGATCACTTTCTAAGGAGAACACCAAAGAAAAAATGACCTACCGTATGCAGCGTTGGGAACTTCTCACCGAGACGCTATGACATGGAGTTCATAGCGTCTCGGTGAGAAGTTCCCAACGCTGCATACGGTAGCTCATTTTTTCTTTGGAGTTCTCCTTAGAAAGTGATCAGGTCTAGAGGTTAGTATTTAAGAGCTTTGGCCGACTTTTAATGAATATACTATAGCGTTTCTAGTTAAAATTTTCAGTACCGTGCTGTGCTTTAAACTTTACTGTGGCTACTAATAGACTATTTTAATCAGTTGAAAAAGGGCCTCCAGCCATTAACAAGCTTCAAAGTATCTAACTATTTTTAGTATCACAGATCCTTCTTAAACTTCAAAAAAATTGCAAAATCTAGATAGACTATAATTATAGACCTAGAGAGTACAGAAGGGGTTAAGATGTTATAAAGGCCAAATGTCCGACTATCATAGATGCGCTACAAATACCACACGATGCAGGGTATACTGTCAGGTTCACAACAGGGAACACTACTGTAGTTAAAAAACAAAAAATGGGAGACAAAAGAAGACAGTACTATATCAAGACACTATGGTACGATGGCGCTAATAAGTCATATCTCAGCTGTTAGTACGTTTGGCTCACTCTGCGCTGTATTAATGTCTGTCAGATGTTGAATAAGGTGGTTAAGTGCAGGAACTTGTTTGTATATCTCCCTTGAAATGAAGAACTTGTGTTTAGATATTGCAGATACCAATTATTGATCAAATTATACTTGGTGCCGAGACATCACTTATTAGGCCGACTGTACATTAGGCAACATGGACTTGTGAACAACAAAATCTTGCCATAACACTTTACAACAACAACACACCTACCATGAGAGTCATGTTGTGCTGAAACAGTTGCATCCGATGGTCCCGGAAGTAGTGTCCTCTTGTGGTTGTGTCATAAACGGTTGTACATCTTGGAACCCACCACCAATCTGTAGAGGTTATAATGTAGTTAGCTTTCATTTATAGATAATTTATAGATAATTTGTCAAGTTTTACATTGTAAACTCAATACTACATTAATGTCACATGTACAGTTGCCCACATAAGTTCAGTTTCTCCCTGTGATCTTAAGCTTAAAACAGTAACCCCAAGACCCCCCTTCGAGATAAATTTCCCCATTTTTCGGTAATTGCAGACTGGCTATCGTTCGCCAACAACACTTCGTCATCTACAGGACACTAAAAGGTCTTAACAATGCCAAACTAATGGAGCAAATGTCTTAAATTCTCAACACTAATAGGGCTAACTTAGGCGACCCAATGTGACGACATCCAGGTAAGCCTACTTACAAACATAACAAATCATCAATTATTAAAATTAAAATGTAAAACTTGCAAACTAAACAAACCAAAATTGGGACAAGGACAATATAAAGTCAAATTAAATTATCAAAATCGCTATGTGGAAACAACGCTTACTAAAATGAAAATTATTAAATAAAAGAACACAATCCACCACATAGGGTGTACATTACTACATGAGCAAGTTAATCTGTTGCCCAAGCAAACTAATTGCACATATAACAACGCACTATCGTCACGTTAAAGGAAGTAGTCAAGTTTGGGAAGTCCGGGACGTTCTGGCAAATTTTACTAAACTCTGCATGAATAAAGAAACTACATGTTAAATGTCAAAATATTATTTAAAATCAAATTTGCAACATGACAAGACATTAACAATAGTACAAAATACAAATATTGATAAGATATCTATACTATTACAAAATAATATATAAAATACAGTACATGGACATGAGACCATGGTAGCGAAAATTATGAAGAGTATGATTAGACCAAGATTGGAGTATGCAGCAGTGGTGTGGTCCCCGCATCTAAAGAAGCATATTCACAAGTTAGAAAGAATCCAGAGAGCAGTCACTAGATTGGTTCCAAGTCTCAGAGAACTGCCATATGAAGGGAGGCTAGACAAATTAAATCTACCGAGTCTAAAAGAGAGGAGAGAGAGGGGAGACATGATAATGATGTACAAATGTACCCGGGGGCTGGAGAGGCTGGATAGGGAGGATATATTAATTATGGATACAGGAATAACTAGAGGCCACAGCTACAAAGTAAAAAGACCTACCTGCAAGAACGATATCAGGAAGTTTAGCTTCCCCTATAGATGTATTGATAAATGGAATGGGCTGGAGGAGGAGGTGGTAGGGGCAAGGAACATCCATATTTTCAAGAAAAAATTGGATAAAAAGTAGACTGAGAGACGGGACAACACGAGCTTAGCTCAACTCCTGTAAACTACAATTAGGTAAATACAATTAGGTAAATACAGCACTCACTAACGATAGTGCTATCGCAAGGAAATCGCAAAAGTAAGCAATTGATACTATCGACAATGAATACATATAATATAAAGACAAATAATTGCAAAATATGAAGTAACAACAGATTTAAACAAAGAGTACTCTTTTAACAAGAACAATAAATTTAAAAAATCATCAATATTAATATTAATAATAGAAAAAGAAAAAGATAAACAATAAATAGACAAAAAACAATAAATACAAATAAAAAGTAAGCAGAGGTTATACAAGAAACTTCAAGTTAAAAATGCTTGATTAAAATTATTGATGTCAAATTTTAGAATACAGTCACAATAATTGACCCTCAAAACCTCTGTCCACTAAGAGTCTGTATAGTAACCTAGCTCTAGCCCAAGTCATCTACTTTAGTGCAGATTTTACAAAATCTTATTAATTGGGAATAAAAACAATTATAAGTTATTTTACTATCGATATTACTACTAGGGAAAGGAAAGTTTATTATGTTAAAATTAAAATCATCAACTTTGTGATATACTTTAAGTATGTAATTTAAAATGTAAAACTTGCAAACTAAAATCAAAACTTGGACAAAGACAATATAAAGGCAAAATAACTAATCAAAATCGATATGTGGAAACAACGCTTACTATAACATTTATGAAATAAAAAAACACAATCCACCACATAGGGTGTATATTACTACATGAGCAAGTTAATCTGTTTCCCAAGCAAACTAATCGCACACATAACATCGCACTATCGTCACATTCAAGGAATTAGTCAATTTGGGAAGCCCGATACGTTCTGGTAAATTTTTACTAAACTCTGCATGAATACAGAAACTACAAAATATTCTATTGAAATCAAATTTGCAACCTCACAAGACATTAACAATAGTAAAAAATACAAATAGCACTCACTAACGATAATGCTATCGGGTAGGTACCTGTAAGCATAGCATGCCTCAAGTGACCCCTATCAATTACTACCCTACAAATAACCTACATTTTTATCATACAAATAAACTAAGGAAATCACAAAAGCAAGCAATTGATACTATCGACAATGAATAGATATAATATAATAAAGACAAATAATTGCAAAATATGAAGAAGCAACAACCGATTTTAAAAAAAATCAAATATTCATGGGACATTAATTTTGATGATACCGATGGAAATAACATAAAAAATACTATTTAGTGCACTTCAAAATTCTAGGTTGTCACTGAAAATATTCTTAAAATTGTCTGTTCAATTACCGGTATGCACGGACGGATTATTTTTAGCCATACATTTTCACGATGATAATTAGAGGTTTTAATTTGTTTTCCTAACTGAAACTAATAAAATACCCTTTCCTCGTTTTATGTATGTATAATAAAGTGTATAAAATATTATTCTTATGGCACGTAGGGCCATAGAACTATGAACCTAGAACTATGTTGGATCAAGTACTTCAGTCCAATCTAAAAAAAAAAAAAAAAAATGAAAACAAATGCAACCCTGCCACCATTTAGAACATTCTCTGTGGACAAAACGGTCTTTAACCCCTTACTGGCGGCGCTCGACTTAAGTCGTGCACCAACTTGCAGCAAGTTAGGAGCATTATTAAGGCTTTTAAAGGGTTAAAATCGAGTGCAAATGGCCGGGAGTGCAGCGGGCTTACCGCCGCCCATTAACTCATGTTCCCTGTGTTCTCGAGAGGCCGGCAGTGTAGCCAAGTAGTGAGCATAGCTGGGAAAAATATACCGCTATACGCTAAACTCCCATGTTCGTGGCACCACTGCAAGAGAACCACGAGTGCTACGTAGCTCGTTCTGGTCTCATTTTGAAGCTTTTAGCGCCTAGTTTTTTGCTGAATACATTTCTTTTCATGCAGATACTTGATTGATCATTCAGGAGGCCTGTATATGCCCAAATGAGCCCAAAACACCCCGCTAGACAAGGGTTAAACTTGTATGTACAGTATGGTAAAAAACAGACCGAGAGTTAATATTTTCCCCCCGACGGCCCTATTACTGTACAGTATATGAGCAGAAAATTACCATTTTAAATTATATATATACAGTACAGTATATTCCAATATTGCTGTTATAAAATATTTTTATGAACCTTCGAAAACTAAAACAAATAAGTGTGTTTTCGTATTACAAACGTATATAGTAGCTACAGTAAAAGTCCTTTAATCCGACGACCGATGATTCGAATCTCCCAATAGTCCGAATTTTTCAAATTAAGGCCAAATCCGAATTCACCCGATGGTCCGAATTTCAAGAAGTCCCAAAGTCCCCCTTTTGAGGCATTAGTCCACTCAAATGACACATAATGGAGCACACACATATCATATGTTCATGAATTCACTTTAAAAGTTTACCATTGTCATTGTAGCCTATTACCTTCTTCAAGCTACTGATATAAACGTAAACACCACATCGTCTGCTAGAGAGTTTGTTTTGCTCTTGAACGCATCCTTGGGACGCTCCGATGCGCTACTGGCTTGCACCGCATTTTCTGCAAGCGCATTCAGTCTTGAGCTTGAAAACGCACCTTTGGACGTTCCGATACGCTACTATTTATAGTTCAGTGATCGGAGCGTCCCAAGGGTGCTTTCAAGACAACAAGACAAGGGTGCTTTCAATACAATATAATATAACAGAGCACGTCACAAAAGGAAAATTACAAGAACCTCTCAGGGAAGTGCCGTTGTTAAGGCATTACTTCCCGAACCACATCTGATCTGATCTTCAAGAGCAAGACAAACTCGCTAGTAGACGATGCGGACATATGGTGTTTAGAAGAAGACTTTTATATCAGCAGATTCCTTTGACCATTAATCTGAATGTTTTGAAGTAGGTAATAGGCTACAATGACAATGGTATACTTTTGAAGTGATTTCATGAACATATGATATGTGTGTGTGTCATTTGGGTGGCCTAATGCCTCAATGTTTTTGTCAGGCCATTAATACACAGGTTCATAGGGGTAAAGTCCGATAATCCGAAAAATCCACTAATCCGAACGAGGGCCGGTCCGCTGCCCTTCGAATTAACGGAAGTTTACTGTATATAGTTATTTTGTGAGGTTCTAAAATATATCGTGTTTGAGTGCGGAAAATCACTATGTGATGCATACGGTAGTAAAATACGGTTAAGGCGATTATTGTGGGTGAAAAACAAGCGATAGTACAAAAATTTGGTGACACAACTTGTGAATCGGCTAGGATAGCCAATTTTATTAACCCGTCCAGTACCGGTGACGTCTTTTAAACTTTATTCTGGCTTTATTCTGGAATTTCGGTGCCAGTATCCTACGTTCAAATCGTTAGAGTACAGTACCACATACATGTATTTACTTCTTTCATTGATTTAATTCATTAGGTTTATTTGAAAGTTAATTGGTGGGTTGGTGATATGATATTATATATTCTGTTTACTAATTACAGTACTGTAAAAGCGTTTGAGGGATGTTTATGATTTAGACTGAGTATAATTTTTCTAGGCCCAAAGACTTTATTCAGTTTAGTAAAGACCTTGCAGTTACAGGCCTGCAGGCCTACCCTATTTACGACATCTCAATTTTCCCTTTTAACATATCAGTGATGATATGCTGCATAGAAAAGTTCAATCTTAAAGCCAAAAGAAATAAGATTAGTTCCTGGGAAGAAAATATGCCTATAGAAATAAGATGGAGTTCCAGTTAGAACTTAAAAATATATTCCAACAGCAATGAAAATTACATCAACAAAGTAAACGAAAACCTAACATTAACAATTACACAAACAGCAGAAAAGATAGGGAACACAAACACCAGTAAAGAAAGCAAGTACTCACAGACTCGTGTAAATCTAATAAAATGAAGAAAAACAATGGAAATCAAAACAAAGAGATGAAATAGAGAGAGCAGAACTAAACGAGCTAATCAACAAACGACGACGGGAAGAAGAAAGAAAAGAAGCATGGACTTAGTTGAAGAAACTATCAGGAAAGGAAAAGCCTCAAACTAACACAACATAAACTAGCCTTAGGTAAGCAACAAATTAATCCTTTGAGAGACAGCAATGGTGAAATAATAAACTGTACAGAACAAGTCTAAAAGTTCTAAGATGGAATGATTCAACAGACACAGGCAAGGTCCCACATATATCTGTAGATGAGGTAAGGTCTGCCTTAAACAAAATTAAAAGTGGAACATCTCCAGGAGATGATGGAGTACCGGTAACAAGAGATCTTCTGAAGGATGCAGGAGAAGAGGTCTAATGTAGGTCAGCTGTTCACCCAATGTTTGTGTGAGCGGGATGTTCCAGAAACTTGGTGCAATGCAATAGTGATTCTACTTCACAAAAAAGGCGATAAGAAAGATCTCAGCAACTACCGTCCCAGTAGTTTATCAGTTATTTACAAGTTGTTCTCAAAAATCCTCACAAATAGGTTAGGTAAAATTATAGATGAAAATCAATCTCGGGAACAGGCAGGATTTACAACTGGATATTCAACCATGGATCAGTTGCATACAATGAACCAGCTAATAGAGAAAACCTCGGAATATAATAAACCTCTTTGTTTAGCTTTTGTAGACTACGAAAAGGCATTGGATTCAGTAGAGATAACAGCTATACCAAACTTGCTACATGAACAACAAATTAATGAAACATATATAAAACTCTTAAGAAAATATACAGTATACGCAAAAGGCACTGCTGCGGTCCGATTACACAGACACAAAGAAGATAAAGATTGGGAAAGGAGTGAGGCAGGGAGACACAATCTCACCCAAGCTGTTCACAGCTTGTCTAAGGGGTTTTCAGAACATTTTCATGGGAATCAAACGGAATTAATGTTGTTGTTGTTGTTCCCCAAGCTGCCTGGCCGAACAGCCCCAAGGCCCCGAACAAGGCCAAGGCCATAACCGAGCGCCCCCACAGAACCCTCCCCGCCGACCACAATAAAGCCTGGGTGACCGAAGCCACTCCATGGCGGGGAGCTGAGGAGGGTGCGGAAATGCCCGGGAAACCATAGCCCCACCCAGGGCCCTGTGTCCCTCAGCAATTATGAAGAGAAAGTTGAGGGGCAAGGGAAAAATGTGACGCTTTGGCTTCCAATCTTGGTAGATTGGGAGGTCAATCCACGTTAGAGACGCCATCACTTGAGATCTAGAAAATATATAAGTAAAAGGAACAGTCAGAGTAAGCTATGGGTATGGCAGAGATTGCTCAGTTCTCACTCTGATAGACCAGCCCATCACCACATGACTAGAACCCAATCCTCTCAGCATCAGCTAGGAAAGGCCCTAGAAAGCCGCCTTTGGCGGGGGGATAGCTCCCCTATTTCAACCCTTTTCGGGGTTGGGCACCCGCCCAATTAATGTAGACGGGGAATACCTTAACCATCTCCAATTTGTAAATGACTTTGTATTAATTTCAGATAATGCAGAAAAACTCCCAGATATGCTCAATAATCTCAATAAAGAAACTCAAAATAAGTCTAAAAATGAACAGGAGTAAAACCAAAGTTATGTACAATGATAAGGCTCAACGCAGAATAATTAGGATTGATAACAATATTCTAGAGGAAGTAGAAGAATACAATTATCTTGCCCAAGTAATGAAACTAACAAAAGATAATGAACATGAAATAGTAAGGTGAATCACTCTAGGATGGAAAGCATTCGGCAAACAGAAGAACATCATGAAAAGTACACTACCAATATGCCTTAAACATAAAGTATATAACCAGTGTGTGCTACCAACCATGATCTATGGATCTGAAACTTGGAAACTAACAAAACCAATGGAGAATAAGCTTAGAAGTGCGCAAAGAGCAATGGAAAGATCAACGCTAGGAATAACACTTAGAGATAGGAAGAGAGCATCGTGAGTATGAGAGCAAACCAAAGTCAAGGATATTCTTAAAACTATTAAAGAGCAGAAGTGGAGATGGGCAGGACATGTAGCAAGAAGAGAGGACAATAGGTGGAGTAAAACACCAACTCACTGGACCCCCAGAGAAGGAAAGGACGATAGGAGAAGACCGGACAGGAGGTGAAGAGACAAGAGAGAAAAGACTGCATGGGTAACATGGCAACGGATGGCAAAGTCTCGGGAGTCATGGAAAAGGTTAAGGGAGGCCTTTGTCCAGCAAGTGGACTCCTAATGGCTGATGATGATGATTTTGTAGGTTTCTAACTAGGCATACCTGGCTGTAGACAATTTTCTCAACTTATATAGGAACTTCTGGAGTTTATAGCTAAATAATATACCAATAATACCGTCATATTAAAAATGACAGCTTCGTTCGTGGATTATGGCTTATATTTCTAGCTAGGTTAAACCGTATTATTATTTTTTTTTTTAAATCAAAGATTGAGGGAGCACAATAGCAAATAAAGTAGAATATTTGCAAGACGTTCACTTTTCAAACTATTTTTTTTATGAGGTAGGCAAAAGGCAAAACTGTCTGTAACGAGTGTCTCCCTCCAAGTTGAAAAAGTGACAGGGCCAAAATCAAGTAATGTTCGAGCCTAAATGTCTGGACAAACGGAGTTTGAAGCAATTTAAGTCATAGTGAAAAAATCGATAGCCTATTAAAACAAAACAAAGCCCTACACCAGAGTTATCACTTTAACAGAATGCAAACAACACAATTATGCGGCAAGTACTATTGTAATTGTCGATCTATCTATTGCCGGATGTCTTATTCCTCTTTATGAGGGTGGCTATACATAAAACGTCTCCAAGTGGACTTGTCCCCAGTGAATAGGACAATCCGTGGCAGTGTAATTAAACTTACAGGATTGACCTGTCAACTTCGGGTCCGTCTGACTCGGAGGCCCCCTATGTATCTTTTTAGCACTATTTTTCTACATTGGTATACAGCTAGTCCATCCACTAATTATCACTATTGTCAGTTTTTTTTCACCTGGCAGTAAATTGAATTCCTTACCAACATATCCCTCGTTACTTCATTGAAATATATGAAACTATTAGCCTACATATCTATATCATATTAATGCCAACTTTTCCTAATTACAGTCGAACCTCACATGAGCGGACTAATAGGGGGGACCCTGGTCCGCACATTGAAAATCGAGTAAATATACGATGAATTTTAACATGTACTAACCAAAACTGTATAAAATAAATGACTTAATAGTATAAGACGGTCAAACATGTTTTCCTTACCTTAATATCTATTGAAGTATTTACACTATAAAATAAATGACTTAATGATATAATACTTGTAAACAAACTGATGTTTTCGGCAGGAAAATGCTGCCGCGTCACCCGCCTACCGGACAACTTTCAAATTAGCGGTCTTTTGCCCGATTTGTCCGGACTTTAGGGCGCTTGTCCGATCTCGATTTTTTGTCCGTACAAACCGAAGTCCGTTCACCAGGGGTCCGCTCATGCGAGGTTCTACTGTAACAACATAATTAGCCAAGCAGAGCAATCACGATGGGGACATGGATATTTACCGTCAGCTGTTATGAAACATACTATACGCTATCACTACAATAACAGTAAACATAAACTCTACATTATCACCAAAACAACAGTACAAATAAACAGTAAACACTACATTCCTACACACTCACATTACTTTGGCAGAGTTCTTATCTTTGTTGCGTCCAATGGCCCCGTAGTTCAAGGGTTGAACAATTATCCTCTTGTAGTCCTCCAAACGGTTGTACTGGAAGCCACCACCAATCTGTACAGGTTATAATGTTGTTAGCATATTTCCTTAACTGTCTTGATAGCGTAATACATAAATGCGCGGAATTTCGGTGTGAGTATCCTAGGTTCGAGTCCTTGGAGTGCCACATGTATTTGTTGATTTCATTAATCGAGTTTAGAAGTGAAGTTGGTTAGTGAAAACATATACAGTGGACTCTCGTTATCCGCGATCCTTGATATTCGTGGACACCCCTAAATATCCCATTACTCGTCATCCGCGCAAAAAAACGGCAAAATACCAGCTATTCACGGATTTGAATCGGGTGGGTCAGTGCGCATCCAGAGTCTTGCTTTGGACGGCCATCTTGCATTCTTGCGTGACGTTAACACAGCATCCCAGCTGAGGCAGTAGCTCACAGCCCAGTGTTGGAAAGTAAAAAAACACCTGTTTACAAGCTTTTTTCTGCACAAACCTCTATCTCCCGCATTTATTAGGGCCTTTAGAGCATTCAGTGATAGGGACAGAGGGCCTGATGGTAATCATGATGGAAATAAATGCCCGGGACCATCAAAACAGAGAGCAAGCGTACCGACGCTGTCGGACGAAAGCGGGCAAATTATGCCGATGCGTAAGGCTAGCCTAGGCCTAATGACTGATTACAAATTAAGTTTGTGTGGTAAGTTATCTCCTCATAATATGTATTTATAAGTATTCTCAAATAATATGTATTTATTGGATATATTTGGGGGGAAATGGGTACTTTATGGGTGACTGGACGAATGTGGAATAAAGTGTGGTACCGGTACCACACTTTGTTCCACATTCTTCCAGGTCCGTCACCGTATCTGTTTAATAATTTGGTCCATATTATTGTCATAAAGTACCCAAGATGGCCGAGTCAGGTACGACCTAAGCCTATTTCCCATTGAAACCTATGTTAAACACTGCCCACGTATCCGCGAAACCACGCATTCGCGGAAGGGGGCTGGTACGACATAGGCGCGAATACTGGGAGTCCACTGTAATATCAATAAAGTCAAAACTATATTAATCACTTCAATACGGATGATGCTATTCTGACAATCAAAATGTAAAAATTGCAAAACAAACAAACCAAAACAGGAATGGTACAATATTAAACTATTTTATGCAGCTTAGGAAAGACGTCTTTTAATCAGATAGGCATAAACTCATAATATGAGTTAAGTAAGAAGTAAGAAGGAGGTGTGGTGTGGAGGTAGATGTGCTGGAAAGTGTGAAAAGGAACAACTTGAGATGGTTCGGCCATATGGAACGTATGGAAAGCGAGAGAATGACTAAGAGGGTGTCCGAGAGCGAGGTGGAGGGACAGAGAGGGAGAGGTAGACCGAATGAGAGGTGGAAGGATGGAGTGAGGAAGTACATGAACGAAGGCGGTGCTGGTTGGGGGGAGGGGCGTCGACTGACTGGGGACAGAGGTGCATGGGGGCGGTTCGTTCGTGGCCACCCCTTCGGGGATCACGGCGTCAGGCGATAGATAGATAGATAGCTAGCATAAACTCCTACAGTACATGTCAATGTTTGCAGAGGACGTAAAAATTATGAGACAAATAACAAATAAAAGTAGTTGTGAGGAGCTGCAAGGGGATTTCGATAAAATATACGAATGGAGCACCAAGTGGAAAATAAAATTTAATATAAGTAAATGTCATGTGTTAAATATGGGAAGAAGTGTGAATAGACCAAATTGGGAGTACAGGATGGAAGACAATATAATTAGCAAGGCCGAAAAATAAAAGGACTTAGGGTTGATTATACAAGATAACTTGTCGCCAAAGAAGCATATTAACAAGCTCTTTAGCGGAATGTATGCAATGGCCGGGAATATGAAAGTTGCTCTGAACTATTGGATGAGAACAGGTTAGCGAAAATTATAAAAAGTATGATTAGACCAAGACTGGAATATGCAGCAGTGGTGTGGTCCCCGCATCTTAAAAAACATATTCACAAGTTAGAAAGAATCCAGAGAGCAGTTACTAGATTGGTTCCAAGTCTCAGAGAACTGCCATATGAAGGGAGGCTAGACAAATTAAATCTACCGAGTCTAAAGGAGAGGAGGGAGAAGGAGACATGATAATGTTGTACAAATGCACGCTAGGGCTGGAGTCACACGAGCCTTTTTTCGAGCAATTTTGGTCTGGAAGCTTAAAAAATTACACTTTATCAGAATTCAGCCGCGTAACATAATCTACCTTCAGTCTAGTTACCGATACCAGTGCGAAAAAATCCCGAAATATTACGAGAAAAAAATTGTGGAAAATTGACGGGAAAAGCGCTCGTGTGACAGCGGCTTAAGGAGGATATAATAATTATGGATACAGGAATAACTAGAGGCCACAGCTACAAAGTAAAAAAAGCTACCTACAAGAACGAAAATAGGAAGTTTAGCTTCCCCTATAGATGTATTGACAAATGGAATAGGCTGGAGGAGGGAGCTTAGCTCAACTCCTGTAAACTACAATTAGGTAAATACACTCTCAATCCTTTTACATTACCACATATCCTTCCTAAGCTTAATCAAATTGTCTAAATGTAGCTGAAATCAAATAAAAACAAGTCACAATCACTGAAAGGGTTAAGTGTACATATGTATGTATATATTCACGCAAATACCCCATAGCTAAGGGGTGGCCGACTCCAGACAGAAAGGGTAAAATAGGCGAGTCCCAATTTATGCTCCTAACTGTACTATCAATATTCAGTGGACATCAAGGGAGATTGCTAAATATTTTATGCTGAACATTCCATATGTAAAGAAAAATGCCAAGTCATGACATCATAAATTTTAAGAGAGTACAAGGAGATTCCCCTTATATTTTTGTTTATGTCCATGTCTAAAAAGCCTGAATTTGAATGTCTTTGTTCTTCTGGTGTATAAGTATAGATTTTCATCCTTTTACAGTACAGTACAGTCATGCTTTCGGTAACACGGTTAATTTGTCCTTTCAAAGCACAGTGTTGTAAAATTCTCCGCCTCAACGAGACAGAGAAAGGGGTAAGGGAACGCGTCAGTGGTCCAGGACCCTAAGAATTGGAACTTAAAAGGTTTCTGTTCGGGCTCTGACTCAAGCCAACCACCCCCAGCAATGGGATATGTGCCTCACTATATACATACTGTACATACATACAGCAAAGTGTCACCGAAAAATGCAGTACAGAAATAACATAACAGTACCTTATGGGAAATAATTTTTTTGTCCCAGCCAAAATCCCAAAGTCCCCTTTTTTACCTATTTCGACTCAGCAAAAGTCCCAAACTTCCCTTTTATTGACATGTAATGTACAGTTTGCTGCACAAGTCCTTGCAAAATAAACAAACCAAAACGGGAACGCCACACTATAAAGACAAAAGAATCAATCAAAATCACTGTAGAAATAACGATTTAGAACAATAAATGTTTGAAATAAAAGAACACAAAACCAGGAATGGAAATACAGTACAACTTGAAGTAAGAAATTACTGTACCGGTACTTAAATCATAATGGCATCTCACCTCAACACTGGTAGTAACTTAGGACTGTCTAGTTATATATGTTGTACTGTGCTGCAGTAAAGACTGTAGCCACCGTGTTGTGATTGCTGTGCACTGTGTGCAGTACTGTGATTGTACCATGGAAGCCACATTCACTGAGGACGGTTGCGGTCTTTAAACCCGTATGTATGTATAAGTACATGTACGGTCGTGCTAACAAGTAATGTCCCACCAGTCGTTACGTTTGCCTTGCTCTGTGCTGTATTAATGTCTGTCAGATGTTGAATAGGGTGGGCAAGTGTAGGAACATGGTTGTATATTTCACACGATATGAAGAAATTATGCTTAGATATTACTGATAACGGTACACAATATTGATCAAAACATACTTGGTGCCGAGACATCACTTATTAGCGCGACTGTACTGTGTGTGCAAGTTAGTATGTTACTACTGTTGGGTGTAAAAAAAAGAGGCCTATTCCCTTGTATTTAGTCACCATAACAATATATACACAGTTACATTTATGCTTGGAAGTTTATATTATGTCTTTGGGAGTGACAAAATGACCAAACCAATCCAAATTCATGTTAATTTTCTTGTATTTCTTCTCATAATCATTCCAGTCTTAACAGCAGATTGTCCCGGTTTGACAACCTGCTTACAAGTACAGTACTGTATACTGTACAAGTATACATTGTTAAATCTTTCACCAATTGAACTTCACCATTTCCAAATTTATGACGGCTTTGAGTATTAGAGCACTGGATATATACCTCAGTGTACTACATTAAAATGTAAAACTTGCAAACTAAACAAACCAAAACTTGGACAAAGACAATTATAATGTAAAACTTGAAAAATAAACAAACCAAAACTTATACGAACACAGTAAAAAAGACAAAATAACTAATCAAAATCGCTATGTGGAAACAACGCTTACTAAAATAACATTTATGAAATAACACTATCCACCACATAGGGTGTACATTACTACATGAGCAAGTTAATCTGTTTCCAAAGCAAACTACAGTAATCGCACACATAACGCACTATCGTCACATTCAAGGAATTAGTCAATTTGGGAAGTCGCGAAAGACATACAGTACATACTACAGTAATCATACAGACAACCAGACAAAGCATATCATCAACAATCTCAAGTTCTCACCCGCCTGTGGCCTAGACAACATAAGCAACATTCACCTCAGACACCTGGGACCACAAGGCATACAAGCACTCACTAACATATCAAACTACAGCTACTCACACAACACAATACCAGACATCTGGAAGCATGGTATCATCATCACATTCCCCAAACCTAACAAAGACCCCACGCTACCCTCCTCACACCGCCCTATCACACTCCTTTGCACCCCCTCCAAAGTCATAGAGCGCCTTGTACTACAACTGATGACACCTGACTTACCCCTTTCTCCAACACAACACGGCTTCAGGCCATTGCACTCCACAAACACTCTTCTTACAGACTTTACACAAAGAGCTTTTGACGGCATCAACTCAGCTAGACCACCACACAGATCAGTACTTGCCACACTTGACATTAGTAAAGCCTTCGATGCCATCCCCCGCCACAACCTAACAAACAAAATCTACAACACAAACATGCACAACAACACAAAAAGATGGCTGGCCAACTTCTTAGCAGGCAGATGTGCACACGTATCTTTTGCCGGTCAGTCATCTAGCATTAGAAATTTCCCAAACGGAGTCCCGCAAGGATCCGTCCTGTCGCCTGCACTCTTCAATCTGTACATGCATGATATAAATACACCAAATTCACCCCAAATAACCATAGCCTCCTACGCAGACGACATAACACTCACAAGCACGCACCAAAACCCAGACACAGCAACAAGACTCCTTCAAGACTATCTCGACACATTACATGAATGGTGCACTACAAACAGACTCAATTTAGCCCCAGCTAAATCCACTGCAACCCTCCTCACAAGCTGGACAGGAGAGCACGATTACGTCCCGGGACTCAACATAAACAACAAACCCCTAACACACACACACACACACAAAATCCTAGGAGTAACATAAGACACCCAAATGACATTCAAACAGCACACCACAAACACGAAAAAGAAACAGACACCCAGACTTAATGCCCTCAGATCACTTGCCCACACAAAATTTGGACACAACAAAGAAACCACCACCAGAGTCTACAAACAATACATAAGATCAGTTATGGAATACGCAAGCCCGGCCTGGGCTTCTAACCTAGCTGAAACACATCATAAGACCTTACAGACTATTCAAAATAAAGCCCTTAAAATCATCACAGGATGCACAGCTACTACACCCACACATCACCTACATCAAGAAACCAAAGTCCTAAAAGTCAAAGATCATCTAGACATGAGAGGCACTCTAATTCCTGGCAGCAGCCTCCACGAATCAACACCACCCACTACACTACATGGCAACACACCCACAGACATGGGCGGGTGCCCAACCCCAAAAGGAGTTGAAATAGGGGAGCTATCCCCCCGCCAAAGGCGGCTTTCTAGGGCCTTTCCTAGCTGATGCTGAGAGGATTGGGTTCTAGCCATGTGGTGATGGGCTGGTCTATCCGAGTGAGAACTGAGCGATCTCTGCCATACCCATAGCTTACTCCGACTGTTCCTTTTACTTACATATCTTCTAGATCTCAAGTGGCGGCGTCTTTTCCGTGGATTGACCTCCCTACTGCCAACCTAGAAGTTGGCAGATTGGGAGCCAAAGCGTCACATTTTTCCCTTGCCCCTCAACTTTCCCTTCATAATTGCTGAGGGGCACAGGGCCTTGTGTGGGGCTTTGGTTTCCCGGGCGTTTCCGCACCCTCCTTAGCTCCCTGCCTTGGAGTGGCTTCGGTCACCCGGGCTTTGTTAGTGGTAAGCAGGGAGGATTTTGTGGGGGCGCTCGTTTATGGCCTTGGCCTTGCTCGAGACCTTGGGGCTGTTCGGCCAGACAGCCTGGGGAACAACAACAACAACACCCACAGACACCAAGAAATATCAAAACAACACCCAGCACACGCTATCACACACAAATACTGTCTTCTCTCCCTCCCTGCCCACCCCAAACCAACTTCCGGAAGCACATCCATACTCATATCACTCACCGTTCCATCCACTCACTCATAGACAACACGCAGCTGCAAGCACGACCTCCCGAAATCCATCCTTCTGAATCCTCCCTTCCTCGCGAGGACAGAGTCCACCTGGCCAGGCTGAGATGCGGACACCATCCAGCTCTTCTGAGCTATCAGAAGAGACTGGATGACTCCGTCGTAGACACCTGCCCGGGTTGTAACATAGCACCCCATACCATAAAACACATCATAGAAGACTGCATTTCACACAACCACTTACGCCAACAACACAATTTACACTATTTGAGAGCTCTGTGGGAAAGCCCGACCGTGGCCATGGCCTTCCTTAACCCGGCAAGCGCGATAGGCCTCACGGAAGGCTTCCTATAGGGAACGCGATAGGCCTCACGGAAGCAAGACCATAAAAAAAGCCTTCCATAAAAAAAAAGGGCCTATCAAAACAAAGGAATTTGTCTCTAGGTGAGATAATTCCCCTCCAGTACTCATCCATGTAAATCTCACCCACCCCCCTCCCCTCCTTCCCCACCTTATTCCCCCCTCCCTCCCCTCCTCAATTATCACCTATTTTTCCTCTTATTATCATCATTTATCGGTTATTTTTCTCTCCCGCGATAATGTAGCACAAGTGGGTTGCAGAAAAGATCGTTATGCAACACCCAGACACCGGCCCACACCGCCCCGCTCGTCTCAGTTACCTCACAGACAGCGAGAGAGGAGGGTTGCCTGTGGCTCTCTCTCGCCTGAGATTATGACCGGGTGGCCAATATCTTCGTTTTTCACCACCCAAATGCTTTTCCCACTTATTTTAGCACTCTTGAAGGTTCATATATACATCATATATGTAAAATAAAAGCATACCGAAAACAAATAATGCTCTATATTGTAAATATAACGAATTCTGTCAGAATCCAAGGCTAGAAATGCACAAATAACTACCCTAGCCCCTAGGTCTATTTAGCGCTTGTCAGGTTAAGGACTCGGGGCTGTTCGGCCAGGCAGCTTAGGGAACAACCACAAAAACAACAGTAATCATAAAATGAACAATGTAAAACTATTCTGCCTATCTGTCAATTAAAAAATGGGAAGGCTTTATGCCATTCAAAAAGGAGATAGGCTACTGTAATTTTTACATGTTTAATTTCTATAAATATTTTCTATACGCAATAAATTTGTGTATCATCACCCATAATGGAAGTAATAAAGGCATCTTACTGAAAGGCATATAAAAAAACTACTCTATAAACTTACCGTACATGCTGGTCCTCACATTGAGTGTAACTCTTGAAGTTAGGCAATTGGTAATCTTCATCAGAGTTCTTGTCCCAGTCAAGTCAATCTTCACCAATTCCAGAAAACAGAGACCACTCAATCTCGTTGTATTTTCTATTTCGCGCTCTCAAACCTGTATGAGGTTAAGGATATGTTAGATTATAATGTAAAACTTGCAAAATAAACAAACCAAAACTTATACGAACACAGTAAAAAGACAAAATAACTAAATCAAAACCGCTATGTGATTTAAGGCAAAGGTTTGGTTTATTGTTTTTCTTTTCTAATCTAGTACATGCGTTAGAAGTACTGTATGATGGTGTATGCTAGCGAAACCTGGCCTATCAATATTAAAATGTAAAACTTGCAAACAAAGTCAAACCAAAACTGGGACAAAGACAATATAAAGTCAAAACAACATATCAAGGCGGGTGCCCAACCCCAAAAGGGGTTGAAATAGGGGAGCTATCCCCCCGCCAAAGGCGGCTTTCTAGGGCCTTTCCTAGCTGATGCTGAGAGGATTGGGTTCTAGTCATGTGGTGATGGGCTGGTCTATCAGAGTGAGAACTGAGCGATCTCTGCCATACCCTTACCTTTTGATACCTTTTGATGTGTTCGTCGCTCTTTTAGCAGCTCCAAGGAGCGCGACGCCCCTCGTTATGGGTGGTGATTTGGTGCAGTAGACTGTTTGAAGCGACAGCTCGCTCCCTTGCGAGGATGGGCTCGTCTGGCACTTTTTGCAGTTCGACATCTAGGGCTCTCTTGAAGTTGTCTAACGAGATGTCCCTCATGTCTCTTACTCGCCGTGGGAGTTTGTTGAAGAGACGTGGGCCTCTGTGTGATAACCAGTCCTCTCGCAGAGAGCCCATAGCACCCCCGTTATTCATCCGGGGGATTTCGCATTCCCAGCCTCTCCTATCACTGAATTTCATGACTATCGGAGTATGTAGGTTTGGTACTAAACCCTCTGCGATTTTCCACGTGTATATTATTAGGTAACGTTCTCTTCTACGTTCCAGTGAGTACATATTCAGTGCTCTTAAACGCTCCCAATAGTGTAGATGTTTTATCGAACTTATATGCGAAGTGAAATTTCTTTGTACACTCTCTACGTCATTTATTTCACCTGCTTTGTATGGGGATGTTAATACGCTACAGTATTCAAGCCGCGGTAGCACTAGAGATTTGAAGAGCGTTATCATAGGCAATTCACTGCGTGTTTTAAAAGTACGCAGAATCCAACCCGTTAGACGTTTCGCAGCCGCCACTTTGACCTGGTTATGTACTTTGAAACCCATATTTTCAGACATTAATACCCCAAGGTCTTTCACACTGTCTTTCCGTTCTATTATGTGGTTAGATTCTGTTAAGTAATTTGTAATTTCTTTAACACCCATTATTATCTCTGTACCGTATTAATTGGAATTTTTCCTCATTGAATTGCATGTTGTTTTCCCTGGTCCACTGGAACACTACATTCATGTCTTCCTGCAGTCGGCCCGTGTCCTCTTGTGTGTTTACTATCTTGCTTAATTTTGTGTCATCAGCAAAAGACGACACCGTACTGTGTCTGGTGTTGGTATCTATGTCGCAAATTAGTATGAGGAACAGAAGGGGCGCTAGCACTGTTCCTTGGGGCACTGAGCTTTTGACATCCGAAGGCTCAGATGTGACTTGGTTTACTGCTACCGATTGTTTTCGGTTTACAAGGAAATTGTATATCCACCGTCCGATTTTCCCAGTTATACCTTTTGCTTTCAGTTTGTGGGCTATTATACCATGGTCACATTTATCAAATGCCTTAGCAAAATCGGTGTAAATGACATCCACGTTTTTCTTTTCTTCTAGCGCTTTAAGAATTTTGTCATAGTGTTCCAAAAGTTGTGAGAGACATGATCTTCCCGCTCTGAACCCATGTTGACCGGTGTTGTGTAGTTCATTTGTCTCCATGAATGTTGAAATTTTGCTTTGCAGGACTCGCTCGAAAACTTTAATGATGTGAGAGGTTAGAGCTACTGGGCGGTAGTTTTTTGGTAGTGCTGTACTCCCTCCTTTATGCAGTAGGGCAATTATTGCGTTTTTCAAGCTATCTGGTATGTCACCAGTGTCTAGACTCCTTCTCCACATTATAGCCAGGGGTTTTGAGAGGTTATCCTTACATTTTTTCATTAGGATCGAATTCCATGAGTCCGGGCCTGGTGCCGAGTGGGATGGCATGTTGGAAATGGCCTCTTCTATGTCTTTTGGACCGAAATCAATATCCAGCATCTGAGGGGTTTCCGTGGGGGAGGTTTCCATGAAAAATATATTTTGGTCTCTGATGACTTTTGTTTCATCAGGCTCACTGAATGCCATTTCATACTGCCTGCTTAAGAGTTCGCTCATTTCCTTTTTGTCCCCTGTGAAAGAGCCGTCCCCTTTGCTCAGTGGGCCGATGTTTGATGTTGTTTTAGCCTTTTGTTTGGCGTATGAAAAGAAGTATTTGGAATTTTCCTTTATACCTGCAATAGCTTTCCTCTCCTCTTCCATATGATAGGAGGGGACCAACAGCCCCCGAGTCAATACCCCGACCGTCCGCAGCCCCCCTTGCAGTGCCACCCAATCGGTCCATCTCGCCAGCACCTAGAAGGAATAGTCTTGGAGTTAAAATGTAAAACTTGCAAACTAAACAAGCCAAAACTTGGGCAAAGACAATATAAAAGGTAAAATAACTGATCAAAATTGCTATGTGGAAACAACGCTTACTAAAATAAAATTTATGAAATAAAAGAACACACAGTTATAGAGGTTAGTGGTCATTTTTTTTGTTATTAAATATAATGAATAGACCATAGTGACCCTATACTAATATTCTATCTAATTAATTTCACTCCCAACACCAAACACCTCCCAATGAAATGAATGAAACTATGTGATCCTCCCGGGATTCGAACCTGGGATACCACATCCAGATTTTAAACACTAACCATTAAACCACCAAAGAAAGTTAACCCAATCTGTACCGGCAATGTCTTTTTAATCCCAATTTAGCTACATTTAGAGAATTTTATGTTGTTTAACCCATTCGCTGCGGGTGACGTTCAGGAATGTTTTGGCAAGTTACAGTAATTTCCAGGCTTTAACCCTTAATTAGCGGCTCACCACATAAGTCGTATTTAATAACGCTGGACTATGTGGCGGCGCTCGACATAGGTCGAGTGGCAATTTCAGCACGTAATGTTGCTGAGAGAGAGAGACAAGTGGTGGCAGGAGAGTAGCGAGCGTATGACTGCTCCAGACCACCGCGGCGAACATACTGACACGAATCCCAGCTCCCTCCTCCCTCTCTCACTCGCTATATAAGAAATTGTATCGGGAAAGTGGCTAATTACATGCTTTTTGCACTCGCGTTGCACGGTTATTGCAAGAAAACTAGCCATCATAAAAGGATCGTTATGGTGTCATTCGAAAGCTCTGTTTATGCCCTTTCAGGGATAGGTACTTGTTTTACGTTCTGGGTCTTATTTAGGCATGAAAATGATCACGTAAACAGCCCTATTTTGGCTAAAAACGCCCCGCTGGGCGGTACATATAAATAAACCGCATAGGCCGCTCGTAAGGTGTTAAAAGCCTGTAAAAAACGTAAAAATTGAGTGTCAGTGAGCGGGAGCGTGAGGGGCCCACCTCTGACCCTCAGAGCACCGAGCGGCTCACTGAGGGTGACTGTGTCTCGCACGGGTCTCTCTTTGTGTCTCCCAGCAGTGTAGCCAAGCGAGCGAGTGTTACATAATAGTGGGTTTCCCGCGTTTCACTGGCACCACTGCGGGTGAACCAGACCACGTACGGGGCCCGTTCTGGTGTCATTTTGAAGCTATTCTCGCCTAGTTTTCGGCAGAATACACTTAATTTAATGCAGATGCTTGATTTATCATTCAGGAGTGCCTGAATATGCCCTAAATAGCCCAAAAATGGCTGCAGCCAAAGGGTTAAGAAGGATTGGTGGTAGTAAAAAGGGTTATGCAAGATAGTTCAAAGTCTGTTAATTGGTGGAGGCCTTTTTATAAACTGAATACAGTACTATCGTCTGATAACAGCCAGAATATAGTTAAAAGGATGTCGCCGGTACAGAAGGGGTTAAAGGTTAAGTACATGACTACGATTGATATCTATTTATCCAATACTGGATATTAACCTAATAATGCACTCAGACCCAACTGCACACCGAATAGCGCAATGTTTACGTGGAAGGAAAGGGCAATTTATAAGGCACTGATCTCAAAGGACCAACCTCGCTACAAATTATTCCTGGATCTATAGAAAAAATCTAATTAATCACTTTACTTTCAGTGGCATTCTACTGGATGCCTGTAATTGATTGTTTTGCAATGACGTTGCTAGATGGTGCCCGAATGGTGGACTGTGATTGGCTGGCCAGCATGTTTATGCCTCAGTTAGGCAAGAAAATGCGGCGTGAAGATTGAAATATTAGCTGCGAAGAATAAAACGCGCGGCATACTTTCCTCGTATTTTTTTTGCGAAGATTGATTAATTTACAGCGAAATTGAGTCTATTTAGTGTCTACAGCGAAGATTGCTGTCGCGAAGATATGGTAGGGGCTCCACTGTAATTATATATTTTCATTCTATCTATCTATATACAGTATATGCTCAGGCCCAATCCCCATTTTGGGGGTAGCCGACTCAAGACAGAGCAAGAACAGGGAAAACACAAAAACAACATAAAACAACAAATAAACACAGATAAAAAGCACAAACTCACACACATCCAGGTCACCCAGGAGAAGACCCAGAGACCAGGGTCACCAAGGTCGCTCCAGCACTCCCCGGCCCCCGACCACCCGGAGAGGTTCCGATCTCGGCAGGCAGACATGCAGCGGAGCCAAAGCCACAAGCCCTCCCACCACACTTCCAGGCGCACCCTTCATATTAATCGTCTCCCCGGGCCAGGCGCCTGATGGACTATTATCTAGTCCAACTTGCGCCCGACCCCTTACTCCAAATGACCACGTGTTCACTCAACTATTCACAAGCATTCTCCATTCACTCCTGTCCACCACCACTTCCCCTGCCTGATCTATAGTCATTCCTCTATCATCCAAAGCCTTTCTTACACAGTCTCTCCATCTCAATGGGGGTCTTCCTGCCCTTCTATCTCCCCTTGTACCTGACTCACATATTCTCTTTGTAAGCCTTTCATCTCCCATTCGTTCAACATGACCATACCAGCTCAGCACCCTTCTGTCCACTCTGGCTGACAATTGTTCCTGCTGCCCCACTCTCCTACGTATCTCTTCATTCCTCAATCTGTCTCTACGAGTAACTCCACACATACTCCTCAAGCAGCTCATCTCCATCACATCCAGCCCTCTTTTCTCCTTTTTCTTCAGAGCCCATGTCTCAGCCCCATACATCACTGTTGGCACAACAATTCCTTGATACAGTGCACTTTTTACTTTCACTCCGAGATTTCTCGTCTTCCACATACAGTACTTCCCATTGCTCCGAAAACCTTCCTTCCTTCACACACTCTCCGTTTTACCTCCACTTCCATACCTCCACTCCTGCTTATCGTTCCTCCTAGATATTTAAAACACTCTACTTGTTCCAATATTTCCCCATCCAGCCTCACCCTATACTCTCCCCTATTACACACCATTACTTTACTTTTATTGACGTTCACCTTCAGTTTCCTCCTTCCACAAACCACACCAAACTCTTTGACTACCCGCTGCAGTTTCTCATCAGAATCCGCCACCAATGCTGTGATATATTGCCAGCAGGGGGCAAATAATAGAAGAAAAAAAAAAAAAACGCAAAACTACGACCTATGTAATCATGACGACCGTACGCCCGGATACTACAGTCTTAGCAAGATTGAAATAACTAGAGATGAGCTGTTATCTGCGATGAGAGGACTTGAAGTAAGGAAAGTTATGGGACCGGATGAAGTGTCTGCCTGGGTTTTAAAGGAGTGTGCAGAGCAATTAGTGGAGCCAGTGAGGGACATAATTCAAGCTTCCTTAGATAAAGGGACAGGTTCCTGTTGAATGGAAAAGAGCTAATATCATTCTGATATACAAGAATGGAAACCCTGAGGACCCTTTAAACTATAGACCAGTTTCACTTACTAGTATTATATGCAAGATTTGTGAAAAGCTAATTAGGAAGAGATGGATGAAAATGTTGGAAAGAAAGAAGATAATAATGCCAAAGCAATTTGGATTCAGAGAAGGGACATCTTGTGTTACCAGTCTGCTATGTTACTACAGTAGGGTGATAGATGTACTGCAAGAAAGAGGCGGATGGGTGGACTGCGTCTACTTAGACCTTTCCAAAGCATTCGATAAGGTACCACATAAGAGATTGTTATCTAAGCTTGAGACGATAGGATGTGTCAGGGAGAGTTTGCTGAAATGGATGGAGAGCTATTTAACAGATAGAGAAATGAGGACCAACATTAGAGGAACTTACTCATCGTGGCGGAAAGTTGAGTGGTGTGCCACAGGGATCTGTGTTGGCACCTCTTATGTTCCTTATGTACGTGAATGACCTGCCGATAGACATAAACTCCTACATGTCAATGTTTGCAGATGACGTAAAAATTATGAGACAAATAACAAATATAAGTAGTTGTGAGGAGCTGCAAGGGGATTTAGATAAAATATACGAATGGAGCACCAAGTGGAAAATTAAATTTAATATAAGTAAATGTCATGTGTTAAATATGGGAAGAAGTGTGAATAGACCAAATTGGGAGTACAGGATGGGAGATAATATAATTAGCAAGGCCGAAAAAGAAAGGGATTTAGGGTTGATTATACAAGATAACTTGTCGCCAGAGAAACATATTAACAAGCTCTTTAGCGGAATGTATGCAATGGCTGGGGATATGAAAGTTGCTCTGAACTACTTGGATGAGAACATGTTAGCGAAGATTATAAAAAGTATGTTTAGACCAAGATTGGAGTATGCAGCAGTGGTGTGGTCCCCGCATTTTAAGAAGCATATTCACAAGTTAGAAAGAATCCAGAGAGCAGTTACTAGATTGGTTCCAAGTCTTAGAGAACTGCCATATGAAAGGAGGCTAGACAAATTAAATTTACCGAGTCTAAAAGGGAGGAGAGAGAGGGGAGACATGATAATGATGTACAAATGCACCCGAGGGCTAGAAAGGCTGGATAGGGAGGATATATTAATCATGGATACAGGAATAACTAGAGGCCACAGCTACAAAGTAAAAAGACCTACCTGCAAGAACGATATCAGGAAGTTTAGCTTCCCCTATAGATGTATTGACAAATGGAATGGGCTGGAGGAGGAGGTGGTGGGGGCAGGGAACATCCATATTTTCAAGAAAAAATTGGATGAAAGTAGACTGAGAGACGGGACAACACGAGCTTAGCTCAACTCCTGTAAACTACAATTAGGTAAATACAGTACTGTACAACCTTCCCCATTTTTTTTTTAGTGATTTAGGGAGTACCGGTACTGTATATAAAGTATATTATAATGAATTACCGATGGTTTGGACATACTGTACAGTATATGCCAATGAAGTACCGGTACATGATATAACTACTACTGTACATAATCCTAAATAATAGATCATAACTTCGACCCGGTGTAAAAGGAGAATAATACCCAAACACGTAACTCACCCGCATCCTCCGACGACAATATTGTCTGATTGTCATTAATTAAACTCCATTAGCCTAACCTGACAACTTCACCGAACCTGAGGCCAGACCCCTATCTATCTATCTATTGCCTGATGCCGTGATCCCAGCAGGGGTGGCCACGAACGAAACACCCCCAATCACCTCTGTCCCCAGTCAATCGACGCCCCTCCTCCCAACCAGCACCGCCTTCACTCATTACTTCTTCACTCCATCCTTCCACCTCTCCGTACTTCCACCTCACTCTCGTACACCCTCTTAGTAATTCTCTCGCTACCCATACGTTCCATAAGGCCGAACCATCTCAAGGTGTTCCTTTTCACACTTACCACACATCTACATCCACACTACACCTCTCTCATTCGTCTGGCTATCCCTCCATGTAACTCTGCACGCACTTCTCAAGTACCGGTAACTCATTTCCACTCTTCATGGTTTGAGTCTCTTCACAAACGTACCGGTATATGCTTCGCTCCCGTAAGTCAATGTCAGGAATACCACACTGTCATGCAAGGACTTCGGTTTAATTCTAGTTTCGCTTTCACAGCATACTCATAAATTTCTATGGCTACTTTAGAGTTGTCATATACCATACTTAATTCCTATATATGTCCAAAGCGGCGGAAATGCATTATAAGGAATTATACCTACTATAAAAAAAAAAAAATCTCCCCATATGCAGCACCATAGCTATTACATAATACTAGGTTAGGTTAGGTAAGGTTGTTAGGTTAGGCTAATGTCGTTAATGTAGTTTATTATCATTATATTACGTCTTTTACCCAGCAATTTCCCTGATCTTCATAGTTGGTCGGGAAGCTATGCCTTTACAACGGCGCCTCCCTTTTGTCGCTGTGTACGTGAAACTAGAATTTTACCAGGACTTCTTTACTTCCATGCTGACCACCCTACTTCTTGTTACTGCAACCCTCTTCCCCTGTTGCACCCTCTACCGCACTTCCTCATCCATACAGTACTCCCATACTTACTCAACAGTGTCAACACACTGCCCAAATACTTAAATGAGCTGACATTCTCCATAACGTGACCGTTCAACCTCGCCTCACACGCTGTGGCTGCACCCCTTTCAAAGACCCTGCTACTCTTAAAAATTATGTAGGAGACATCAAATTACTGTACTAGCAAGCACTGCAGGACTCGGGAGAGTGAAAAACATCTCCGAGATCACGCATCATAACATTAGAAAACGGAGGTTTTGAGGAAAAGCTCTTCTGAAAGATCGTCAAGTGAATGTTCACAATACTGTACTGGAATACCATACCCTATACAGTAAACCCTCGCTATCTCGGACTAATTGGGGGGGAGACCACTTCCGAGAAGCCCAATTTTCCGAGATGTCCAAAGTCCGACTTAGCCTATATCCGACTTAAGAGAGGGAAAATTCCAAATTAGAAGAGGAAAGGGTAAGATTAGGAGTAGTGGGCGTACCACTACCAACATACAGCATAACTCATCTATAAAACATTAACCTAACCTAACCAGACCTAACATAGTATTCATGTAGTACAGTAAAAGTCCTTTAATCCGACGACCGATGATTCGAATCTCCCAATAGTCCGAATTTTTCAATTTGAGGCCAAATCCGAATTCACCCGATGGTCCGAATTTCAAGAAGTCCCAAAGTCCCCTTTTTGAGGCATTAGTCCACTCAAATGTAACATAATGGAGCACACACATATCATATGTTCATGAATTCACTTTAAAAGTTTACCATTGTCATTGTAGCCTATTACCTACTTCAAAACATTTAGATTAATGGTCAAAGGAAGCTACTGATATAAACGTAAACACCACATCGTCTGCTAGAGAGTTTGTTTTGCTCTTGAACGCATCCTTGGGACGCTCCGATGCGCTACTGGCTTGCACCGCATTCAGTCTGAGCTTGAAAACGCACCTTTGGACATTCCGATACGCTACTATTTATAGTTCAGTGATCGGAGCGTCCCAAGGGTGCTTTCAAGACAACAAGACAAGGGTGCTTTCAATACAATATAATATAACAGAGCACGTCACAAAAGGAAAATCACAAAAGGAAAATTACAAGAACCTCTCAGGGAAGTGCCGTTGTTAAGGCATTACTTCCCGAACCACATCTGATCTGATCTTCAAGAGCAAGACAAACTCGCTAGTAGACGGAAGAAGAAGAAGAAGACGATGCGGACATATGGTGTTTACGTTTATATCAGCAGATTCCTTTGACCATTAATCTGAATGTTTTGAAGTAGGTACAATGGTAAACTTTTGAAGTGATTTCATGAACATATGATATGTGTGTGTGCACCATTGTGTCATTTGGGTGGCCTAATGCCTCAATGTTTTCGTCAGGCCATTAATACACAGGTTCATAGGGGTAAAGTCCGATAATCCGAAAAATCCACTAATCCGAACGAGGGCCGGTCCGCTGCCCTTCGGATTAACGGAAGTTTACTGTACTAGGTTAGGTTAGGTCAGGTTAATGTTTTATAGATGATTTATGCTGTATGTCGGTAGTGGTACGCGCACTACTCCTAATCTTACCGAGGAAAGTCTGCGTCACCATTTTTTTTTTATTTTTTTTTAACATGTGAAATTCATCATATTAATGACAAATACTAACCTTATTATGGGTACGATTTTAGTTACATTTCACCTATTTGACAGGTACCACCGAGGATTTAATACATATTTGTTTTCAGTTTCCACGCATCCAACACCAAGCTACACCCTTTTCTGGTGTACGAAACACTAAAAAAGCAATGGGGACACTTTAACCCTCTCCGACATATGACGCGATTTTGAGCCTATTAGGGATACTTTAAAACCTTTGTTACCATCAGGGGTATTTAGAAACCTTTAGTTTAGTTACTTCAACCTCTGCAGTTGTCTTTGAATTAGCTGTGGGCAGAAAACTAATTTTGGAGAGGTAATTATAAGAGTGAGAGAACTCTATTTCTTATTGCTAATCTGGCAACCTCTGCGTCATATGAGTCTGAAGGGGTTAATAATGATAATATGAGACAAAATATAAAGACAACTCTGTTACGTTCGTGGAAGTAGTGTCGCTTTGTTTACTTTACGCTCGGAGTGACTTCCCGGTCCCGCCTTGGCGGTCGACTTAAAATGGCTAAGCTTATAACCAGTTGTTGGATCCATTTTTTGATAAAGACTTGCGTTATAGGCCGTGGGATACAGGACAAGTTTGAGGGGGGGCTCTGCCCCCCCTCAAACCGCGACGATCCGAAGCGACGACGGACTCCCCCCTCCGCCGATTTTCGGCCCAAACGCGCAGTTTTATTCTCGTCGAAAACCACATTTAAAAAGTTATATCGTTTTCAATACTATTACCGGACCAGAAAAAGGTGTAGCTTGGTGTTGGATGCGTGGAAACCGAAAAAAAATATGTATTAAATCCTCGGTGGTACCTGTCAAATAGGTGTCCAGTAACTAAAATCGTTCCTAACTTTTTAAATGTGGTTTTCGACGAGAATAAAACGGCGCGTTTGTGCCGAAAATCGGCGGCGGGGGGAGTCAGTCGTCGCTTCGGATTGTTTACCCATGACGCTCGAGGATACTACCGCCAGCTGTTTTACTTGCCCCCTGCTGGCCACATAGGCCTAGGCCTAGCCTATAGCCTATGATGATTATTATAATTCACGGGGGGGGGGGGGGGGGGGGGGGCAGAGCCCCCCCTCAACCCTGTCCTGTATCCCACGGCCTATAATGCAAGTCTTTATGAAAAAATGGGGAATTTTTTTATTTTAATACCACAAATTTTCCGAGTGTTTTTTATAAACAAAATTGTTCATTTGCATCAATATATAGAGTTTGTAATTAATTAGAAATCTCGGGAAAACCTATTTTCCCCATAGGCCTATCGATCGATGTTGTTCCCCGATAGTGATTTGAAAAGACATTAGCCTAACCTAACAACCTTACCTAGTATTATGGGTGGGGACTGCCGCCCCCACACCCCCGCTGGTTGAGTACTAATCCATTAGTAAATAAAAAAAATAAAAAATTGGCTATCGATTATACAAAGGTGAAATAAAAGTCGATGAAGTCTACGGTGTTTACTCTGCAATGTTCAGCTTTGATTGTACATTGATAACGGGAAAGTACCGTATTGAAAACCTTGTTACGAAAATTAAATTTTAGTAGCATACTTTTATATTAGGTTTTCCGAGGGTTTAACACATTTTCATATGATCTTTAGAGCTGTCGATAACTGGAAGTACCGTATTGACAACCTTGTTACGAAAAATAAATGTTAGGCCTAGTACCATACTTTTTTATTAAGTTTTTCCGAGGGTTAAAACAAATTTTCTTATGATCTTTAGAGCATATAGATTCAATATTTATCTTCAAATATATCAATCAAATTTGTGGTATTAAAATAACATTGAACCAAAAATGGACCCAACAACTGGTTATATAAGCTTAGAGGTGTGGTGTTGCCACTGGCCTGGTAATCCAAAGGTCCCGGGTTCAAATCCCGATGTATCAATGGGAAGATATTATTGGGATGGAATTATGTGCTGTACCTAGTATCAGTGCATTACCACAAGCCCACCGAAACGTCAATAAAATACCCTCATTGTTCCCTGATTAAATAGCACTGTATGAATATTCCTATATTCAAAATATGCTATAGGGGTGCAATGCCTGGTGAGTTATCTGCTCAACAGGTGGCGTTGTGTGTGTGTAAGTGTGAGAGTCCGAGTGTAGGGGTGAGACCGTGAGACAGAGAAGCACGGGAACGAGGTGGCTTCAGAGATGGGGTCGTTTCGGGCCATGAGTGAGCACCGTGCCTCATGTGAAGGCAAGATGGCAGGTGCTCGTCTCGTTGTACTCTACGTGCTTCACATGTCTCACTCCCTAGACTGGAACAAGACCTCACAGGCTTCACTGTTCATTGTAAAGCGGTGAATGTTAAGGCTCTCAGCCTATGCCCGAGAGGAAGTAAGTTGGAATATAGAATATAGAATATAGAAAAAAAAAAAAAAAAAAAAAAAAATTGAAGTCGACCGCCAAGGAGGGACCGGGGAGTCACTCCGAGCGTAAAGTAAACAAAGCGACGCTACTTCCACGAACGCAACTGAGTTGTCTTTATATTTCGTCTCATAGGCCTATTATCATTATTAAAGTGTCCCCATTGTTTTTTTAGTGTTTCGTACACCAGAAAAGGGTGTAGCTTGGTGTTGGAAGCATGGAAACCGAAAACAAATATGTATTAAATCGTTGGCGGTACCTGTCAAATAGGTGTCCAGTAACTAAAATCGTACCAAAAGTTATTATATCGTTTTCAATACTATCCTATTACCGGACCAGAAAAAGCTTGGTGTTGGATGCGTGGAAACCGAAAAAAAATATGTAGGCCTAGGCCTATTAAATCCTCGGTGGTACCTGTCAAATAGGCCTAGGTGACTAGGTCCAGTAACTACAATCGTATCGTTTTTTTTTTACAGTGCTTTAAATAGGGCCTAGTGCACATAAAATGCATTTCCGGTGGTTGAAACAAATTTTGGTATTATTCTATAATTGCACCTATACGAGCTAAACAAATTATTATTCTATTTAACAGGAAGGTACGAAAAGGTAAGTGATGTGGTATAGGTGGCAATATGCGGAAATGGATTATAAGGGCATTCTGCCCCCCTCTTACCCCCTTACGAAAATCTACGGTTATTCACTCCACCCCAACTGGATTTCTACCTTTTTATCCAACCAGCGGGGGTGTGGGGGCGGCAGCCCCCACCCATAATACTAGGTTAGGTTAGGTAAGGTTGTTAGGTTAGGCTAATGTCTCTCTGAAACATTGTATATCCGTGTCACATCTAGATTGATAGACTTTTGTCAGAGGGGAGCGGAATGCCCTTATAATCCATTTCCGCATATTGCCACCTATACCACATCACTTACCTCGTTGTACCTTCCTGTTAAATACAATAATAATTTGTTTAGCTCATATAGGCTAGCTAGGTGCAATTAGGCCTAGGCTATAGAAATTTACCAAAATTTTAATCTTTGCAACATCCTTATTCTATATTAGGCCTAGCCATCAAATATTGAAAAACAAATAGTGGTCGTTTCGGTAATAGGCCTAAGTTGCTAAGTACCGACATTATTTTCATAGGCTAGGCTTCCCAAATCGAGTTGGAGGCACATGGGACATGCGGGATGCTGGGCAATGTGTCGAAATTGGGTTGCCTCCTACGTTCTGTAAGGAAGGAGGAATATAGGCCTACGTAGAAACCTAGGAACACCAAATTTACCTGTTCTAATTCGTAGGACCTATATGTGATTTATACCAATACAATTTCTTGTTTCTGATAAAGGGCGAAACTCGGACGTGTAGACACGCCCGCCACAGCCCTGCCTTCGCAACTGCAGTAGTCTCAGTAGAGGATCCTGGCAATTTCCTGGGGGGGCTCAGTGGTGGACCAAACGGCCCGTCGTCCTCAAGAAGTTGCAGAGGTGAGGCCAACCACACGGGCCCATCGAACGTCGTCTAAGCCCGCACCACCAAGGAGGACACGCAAGTCTTCTTCTTCTTCTTATTGTTTAAATGTGCAGTTTGCTTGGAGGGTTGTGGTGTCTCCAGATTACTGCACAGGCGTTTTAGGAGGGGTGAAAAGAACAATTGTTAGTATAATAGGGGTTAGGAGAGATAGTAAAGGTGGATTTTATACTACTGTACTGTATATGAGGGGTAAGTTTGTCGTTGTCTTTTGAGGTCAGGGTGATTTAAGTCTAGGTGAGGGTGAGGTCAGAGATGATGATGATGATCAGTTGCAGTACAGTACAGTACTGTACTGCTCTATGTGTACTGTGTGATTCAAGTCAAGGTGAGGGTGAGGTCAGAGATGATGATGATGATCAGTGGTGGTATAGTACAGATTCAGTTGGATGGTAATTTTATATGCTTGTGATTTTGTTTGTTGTTCTGATGTAGGTTCCTAGGGCTGATGCGATGGTTTTACTGTGCTGTGGTAGGTCTCCTCCACCTAGGATATGCTTGATGTTGAATGTTCCTCCTTGTTGGGTTACTACACTTCTGAGGTGGGTGCGGGCACCGTAATGTCTGTGGCAGTGGAGTAGATAATGCTCCACTGTCTCAGGTGTGAGGCAGTACGGGCAATTTTCATTTGCTTGCAGTCCCATCCTGTACATATGCCCTCCCAGTCTGGTGTGTCCTGTTCTGAGGCGGAGAGCCGCGGTGTTTAAGGCTTTGTTCTTGTAGATGGAGTGTTTCCACACTGACCACTCTGACTTGATGTTACTGTATTGTGTGCCAGCTATGGTTATTTTCCACTCTTCCTTGAAGTCTTGGAGGACGTCTAGTCTGAGGATGTTTGTCCGGTCGGTTGTGGTGTAGGGTATGACTGTTGTTAGGTGGAAGGAGTGCATCCCTTTGGCTAGTCCATCCACTATTTCATTATGGAGGATGTCAATGTGGCTGGGTACCCATTGGAGGGATATTGTATATCCTTGAGAGTGGAGGGTGGTGAGGAGTTGGATCATAGGGTATACTATTTCCTTGTTTGTCTTGGTGTTATAGTTGATGGCTTGTATGGCACTTTTGGAGTCACAGCAAATGGTGTAGGCACTTACTGGGAGGGTGTTGATGATTTCTTCTTCTTCTTATTGTTTAAATGTGCAGTTTGCTTGGAGGGTTGTGGTGTCTCCAGATTACTGCACAGGCGTTTTAGGAGGGGTGAAAAGAACAATTGTTAGTATAATAGGGGTTAGGAGAGATAGTAAAGGTGGATTTTATACTACTGTACTGTATATGAGGGGTAAGTTTGTCGTTGTCTTTTGAGGTCAGGGTGATTTAAGTCTAGGTGAGGGTGAGGTCAGAGATGATGATGATGATCAGTTGCAGTACAGTACAGTACTGTACTGCTCTATGTGTACTGTGTGATTCAAGTCAAGGTGAGGGTGAGGTCAGAGATGATGATGATGATCAGTGGTGGTATAGTACAGATTCAGTTGGATGGTAATTTTATATGCTTGTGATTTTGTTTGTTGTTCTGATGTAGGTTCCTAGGGCTGATGCGATGACATGTTTACTGTGCTGTGGTAGGTCTCCTCCACCTAGGATATGCTTGATGTTGAATGTTCCTCCTTGTTGGGTTACTACACTTCTGAGGTGGGTGCGGGCACCGTAATGTCTGTGGCAGTGGAGTAGATAATGCTCCACTGTCTCAGGTGTGAGGCAGTACGGGCAATTTTCATTTGCTTGCAGTCCCATCCTGTACATATGCCCTCCCAGTCTGGTGTGTCCTGTTCTGAGGCGGAGAGCCGCGGTGTTTAAGGCTTTGTTCTTGTAGATGGAGTGTTTCCACACTGACCACTCTGACTTGATGTTACTGTATTGTGTGCCAGCTATGGTTATTTTCCACTCTTCCTTGAAGTCTTGGAGGACGTCTTCTCTGAGGATGTTTGTCCGGTCGGTTGTGGTGTAGGGTATGACTGTTGTTAGGTGGAAGGAGTGCATCCCTTTGGCTAGTCCATCCACTATTTCATTATGGAGGATGTCAATGTGGCTGGGTACCCATTGGAGGGATATTGTATATCCTTGAGAGTGGAGGGTGGTGAGGAGTTGGATCATAGGGTATACTATTTCCTTGTTTGTCTTGGTGTTATAGTTGATGGCTTGTATGGCACTTTTGGAGTCACAGCAAATGGTGTAGGCACTTACTGGGAGGGTGTTGATGATCTCAAGTGCACGGAGGAGTCCATAGAGCTCTGCTGTAAACACTGTGGTTTGTTTGGGTAGCTTCCATCCCATGGTAAGGTGAAATTTTGGGATCCATAATGCTGAAGACACAGATTTGCTGTTGTTATTACTGGTACTGATGCGTGATCCATCTGTGTATACGTGGGTGGAATTTTGGTGCTGGGTGTGGAGGACTTCGAGGAACTCTTGCTTGAGCTCAGCCGAGTTGTTTTTCTTGGTTGTTGAGTTGATGAGGTCTGTCTGGACTGTGGGTGGGATGTATTCCCATGGTGGGACTGGTGGCACCATGGGGGTTGAGTGGCAACCAAGGAATATGCGTGATTTTCTATGTATAATTTGCCCTACTCGCTCTCGGAAGGGTGCTTTATGGATGGGAGCTCCTTGAGGCTGTACTGGTACATTGCGGAGAGATGCAGAGAATGGGTGGGAAGGTGGGGCAGCATAGATTTTTGAGAAGTAGGTGGCACACTGTATATCCCTTCTGGTGTGGAGTGGGATTAGATTTGCTTCACACTGAAGGCTGGCCACCGGGGTTGATTTAAGGGCCCCCATTATGATCCTCATTGCTGAATTCTGTACCACCTCCAGTTTATGAAGATGGGTCGGTGCGGCTGAGGCGAATGCTTGGGCACAGTAGTCAAGTTTACTTCTGATGTATGCTATGTAGAATGTTCGGAGGGTTGTGGCGTCTGCACCCCATGTTGTGCCTGCGATTGCTTTCATGATGTTCAGTCTTTGGTTGGTGTTGTATATCAGGTAGTCTATGTGGTCTTTCCAAGTGAGGAGTGGAGCATCAAAAATTACTCCGAGATATCTGTGGCTCTGTGTAGGAAGCAAATCTTCTCCATTAAGCGTGAATCTTGGAGGTCTGTAGTTTTTCTTTCTCGTGAAGATCTGGTATAGCGATTTGGTTGGGTTGATACTTAGTTTTGATTCATTAGTCCAGTTCCCTAGGATGTTGAGGGCGTCCTGAATCCTTTGTTCGGCTATTTGGGGATTATGGTCTGAGGCGTATATTGTTATGTCGTCGGCGTATTGTATTGTTTTTGCTGGGTTTATGTTTGGCATGTCCGACAGGTACGCGTCGAATAAGGGGGGGCTGAATGAGGATCCTTGTGGTAATCCTTTTTTTGTTGTTATGGTCTTAGACATCTGGCCTTGGATGAATACTTGGTTTGTTCTGTTGGAGAGGGAAGACTTTAACCATTGCAGCATGTGTCCTTTTATTCCCATTCTGGATAGTTTCAGCAGTAAGAGATCGTGGGGAACGGTGTCGAAAGCAGAGGAGAGATCTAAATATACTACGATACAGGTCTTTTGGCTTGAAAGGGCTGATAGTATTACCTGTTCCAGGTTAAGTACCTGGTCTAATGTAGAACAGGTAGGTCTGAAGCCGGCTTGTGAGGAGGGGATGAGGTTATTGTTTTCAAGGTGCCAGGAGAGTCTTGTCTGGACCATTCTTTCTGCCAGCTTGCTTATGCTAGGCAGGAGGCTGATTGGTCGGTACGATGATGACAGGCAGGGGTCCTTTCCTGGTTTAATGAAGGGCAGGATGATACCGTTTTTCCAGTCCTTGGGGACGTTGCCTTGTGTCCATGTTGTGTTGATAAGGTGACGCAGTTGGGTGTGCATTGTTGGTGGTAGGTATTTGATAAACTCGTATGGTATGCGGTCATGTCCTGCTGTTTTGCCTGTTGGGAGGTGGGCTATTGCGGTTTGCATTTCAGAAGTGGTGAAGGGCTTGTTCATTTGTGTAGGACGATGTATAGCTATGGTGATCTCATTACTGATCCTGTTGGCTTCTTCTTGGTCATCTGGGGGTTCCTGGTGTTGGTTATTTTGTATGCGGGTAGCTATTGCATCGGCTCTGTCTTTGGGTAAAAGGCACATCTCTCCATCTATTGTGAAGGGGAATGATGGGAAGGAGGGTCGTCCTGTGATGCTGCGGAATCTATTCCAGACTTCTGAAATTGGGGTGTCATGGTTTATGTTGCTACAGTATTCTCTCCAGGAGGATTTGCAGGTTGATCGGATTGTTTTTGTGGCAAAAGCTGTAGTTTTTTTTAACTTGGATCCAATTCAGCAGTGATTTAGACCTTCGTTGTTTTTGGATAGCCCTTCTTCGTGTCGCTACAGCTCTGGAGCATTCCTCGGTCCACCAGGGTCTCAGAATTTTGTTGGATGGGAGTCCTGACGTGAGTTTGAAGTGTTGTGAGGCTGCTGTATCTATTGCTTCGGTCATTTTTGTATGCATGACGTTGGGGTCTGTATGGTTGCCATCTGGATTTTGTACAGTATTTTCCCAGGTCTTCCAGTTGAACTTTGGGGGGATACGTTCATCTGGGTAGGGTAATGGGGTATATAGGTGGGCTGAAGTTTGTGAACTCTATGTGTAGGGGCCGGTGGTCCGTGCCCAGGTCTGGCCCTACTTTGGATCTTACCTCTGGGGAAAGGATTCCCGAGCCAAGGCATATGTCGATGGTGGAGCTGTAGTTCGTTTGTAGGTTGAAGTATGTTGGGATGAAAGGTTCTGATAGTAGGCTATAGTTGCTGTTTTGGATGTAGCTAAATATGTCGTTCCCTGCTGTATTGGCTGTGCCTCTGCTCCAGGAGGGGTGGTTGGCATTTAGGTCGCCTATCACCATGAAGGGTGTGGGTACTTGTTGGATATAATGAGTCAACTCCTGATGTGATATAGAACCCCCTGGATTATATGTTCCAATGATGGATAGTTGTGTTTTTTTATATGGGAATGAGACAGCTAGGATTTCTAGTGTTCCATTAGGGAATGGCCTGAGTTTTATTTCTTTTGCGGAGAGTTCGTGTTTGGTTAGCAGCAAGATTCCTCCTCCTGGTCTCCCTACTCTGTCTTTCCTTATGCTGATGTAGGGTTTAAGGTTGGGTTTATACTTGTCACTTAGCCAGGTTTCTGTTATAATTGCTACATGTGGGGATTTTGTTCTTAAGTAGTTTTTTAGTTCTGACAATGATGTTTTAAGGCACTTGGTGTTCCATGTCATTACTTGGAGGGGAGCCATAGTTACTAACGTTTTTTGTTGGTGTTTCTGAGGTTTCTGTGGCGGTTATCCTGAGGTGGTGATGATGGATGTTTGATCTGGGTATGGGTGGTGTTGTTTTGGGGTTTTTTGGGGTGCTGAAAATCTGCCGTTTTGATGGTGGGGTTTGGTTGGCCTTGGCTTTTACTGTCGCTTGTAATTGTTTGTGTTTTGTTACTTTCATTTAGGCTATTTTCGGTTGGGATGCTCTTGAGTTGGCTGGTATTCCCAGTACTGGTACCAGTATCAGTTATTATTTGTTGTTGTTGTTCCGTGGGCTGTTGCTCTGTTGAGTTGACTTGGGTCATCGTGCACTCTGGTGACTCTGGTGATGGTTGTGGGGTGGGTGAAGCTGTATGGGCTGATGTATTTGGTGCCAGTACTGGTGGTGCTGTGGTATCGGTAGTTTGTATCAACCGGTACTGGAGGTGTTGTGCAACTTGTGCTAGTTGCATCTACCGTTACTGGTGGTGTTGTGATAGCTGTAGCTACTGGTGCTGGTGGTGTTGTGGCTGTTGCAGTTGTAGCCTCCAGTATTGATGGTGCTGTGACTGTTGTAGCTACTGGTACTGTAGGTGTTGTGATAGTTGTGGTTGCAGGTGGTGTCGGTGTTGATGATGTTGTTATAGTTATGGCTGTAGTATGTGATGAGTGTGGTAGGGGGGGTTTTGGGCCTGGTGGAGGGACTTGGCAAGGCATTTGTGGGGGGTCTGGTTGTTGTGAGGGTGGCGGTATGGTTATGTTGGTGGAAGATGGTCCACCATCTGTATCAGTGCGATTATTTTTTGTTTGTACAGCATGTTGGAGGTTGCTGATGATGGAGGCCATTATGTGTAGCTGCTCCTCCATTGGCAATGATGTTATGGTGTTAATTATGTGTATGTGCTTGCCTTGGTCTTTGGGGTTTGGTGCTTGTGGCCTAGTGTTTGAGTTGTGTTGTGGGTGGGTGGGAAAGTTTGTTAGATAATTGTGGGATGTCCTAGTTGTGGGGTTCTGATTCTGTAAAGGACTTGGGAGTAAATATGAGCAGTGACGCCACTTTTTCCCAGCATATTACCAAAGCCACAACAACAGCAAAACAAATAGCAGGCTGGATCCTGAGAACCTTCCACACAAGAAATGAGAGGTGTATGCTAACATTGTGGAAGTCACTGGTCCTACCACGACTGGAGTACTGCTCCCAGCTCTGGTCTCCCCAAAAAGTAGGAGAAATAACAGAAATTGAAGCCACCCAGAGGACATTCACCAGTAAAATCCATGGGTTTCAACACTTTAACTACTGGGAGAGACTTAAGGAGCTGCAGCAGTACTCACTTCAAAGACGTAGGGAGAGATACATCATCATCTACGTCTGGAAGATTTTGGAAAAAAAGGTACCAAACCCAAACATCCAAGAGACTCAGCACCAAAGGCGAGGGAGGCTGTGCTATGTGAGGACTACGCCGGGATCAACACAAAAAAATCAAATCCCTGATCCATCACAGCTTTACATACAATGGAACCAGACTGTTCAACTGTATACCAGCCCCTCTCAGGAACATAACCGGGGTGTCTCCAGACACCTTCAAGAAACACTTGGACATGTGGCTGGCCAAAATACCGGACCGGCCACCAACACCAGGATACCCCAGCACCAACTCCAACCGACTTCTGGAATGGAGAGTGGAAGAAAGGGAGCTGCCTGGTCGCAGTGGGGCCCCAGCTGTGTCACTAACGGACGGAATACAACTAAGTGTAACTAAGTGTAAGTGTAAGTGTAAGACATGGGAGTATGATGTGCTGGGGTGAGGGCTAGGCTTGTTTCCCACTAGCGGACGGTATTCTGGTTGCACGGTTTGCACTGATGCACCTTGTTCCCTTGCTAGTGGTACCGGTACTGATGCAACATGTTCCTGGATTTTATTCGTAGTACTGGCTTCTTGAGGGTTATTTTGGTGTTTTGCCTTTACAAATTCTGGGCAGATGCTTGAGGTGGATGGGTGGTCTCCGCCGCAGTTTGGACATCTGAATTCTGTGCTCGTGCATTCACTGGTTGGATGTAGTTGAGCGCATTTGGCGCAACGGATCGATGTTGCTCGGCAGTTTTTGGTCATGTGGCCCCATCTTTTGCACTTCCTGCAGCTGAGGGGCGGTAGGGTGTAGGGGGTGACAGTGCGCTGGAAAGTGGCAACTTTGATCATTGTGGGGAGGGGGGATCGAGAAGTGATCCGCACTCTTTTTGAGGGGCACAGCTCCCCAGTAGTATAATTTTTATCTGTAAATCTAATGACATTGACTATATTGCTATCTAGGCCTATTTCTGTTTCTAGTAGACTGCTGCTGATTTCGTCTACAGTTATGTAGGTGGGGATGCTTATGATACTGTGGGAAAGTTGCTGGTTATCCCTAGGTAAGGACACTGTAACTTCCCATTGTCCGATGTTGGTGGTTTGTAAAGCATTGTCTATTACTGAGGTGCTAAGTTCAGTGTCAGTGTCCACTGCCAGTATGCCCTTATCTTTGTTTAATCGTACGTTCAGGGCAGTAATGTGGAGATGTTGTTCAATGTTTTTGAAGAACTCGAGGTACTTTGTGTCCTTGGAGAAGAATGCTGCATCTTTGGGTTTGACTAGTATGGTATGAAAAGTTCGTGAGGGGTACTTACCAGCGATGTTTGGGCTTACCGCTGGGGTTTGTTGTTCACCATGCCGCCTATGTATTTTGGATGATTTTGCGTTATTACGAGAATGGAAGGCACTATCTAACCATTGATCGTTGTCTGTGGGGCAGTCAGAGTTTGTGGGGTCATTTGGGGGGGTTACATGCATGATAGGTGAGGTACAAGAGGTGTTAGTAGCGGGAGAAGCTAGTGGGACCTCCCCTCCAGACGCCATCTTCCCGAGACCGTTGATGATCTCAAGTGCACGGAGGAGTCCATAGAGCTCTGCTGTAAACACTGTGGTTTGTTTGGGTAGCTTCCATCCCATGGTAAGGTGAAATTTTGGGATCCATAATGCTGAAGACACAGATTTGCTGTTGTTATTACTGGTACTGATGCGTGATCCATCTGTGTATACGTGGGTGGAATTTTGGTGCTGGGTGCAAGTCGAAATCAGTGACACGGTACACCCAGGCTCTTCTTCTTCTTCTTCTTCTTTAGAACCCGCCCGCAGACCGTGCAGATCCACAGGGCTGACCTTTGTATCGGTACTGGCTCAGAAACGTTAGTAGGAGATGGAAACACAAGACATGGAGATGGTGAAGAGGATGTTGGAGAAAATGTGGAGGAAGAGAAATGGGTGAGGGGGGGGGGGGGGGGGGGGGGGAGGGAGGAAGTGAAGGGGGGGGGGGTATATAAAAACAAAAAAAATCTCTTAAACTATCCTTCTACTCTAAACTTTCCCTCCTACTAACGTTTCTGAGCCAGTACCGATACAAACGTCAGCCCTGTGGATCTGCACGGTCTGCGGGCGGGTTCTAAAGAAGAAGAAGAAGAAGACGGAGGGAAAGTTTAGAGTAGAAGGATAGTTTAAGAGACAGTTTTTTTTTTTTTTTTTTTTGCTATAACCCCCCCTCCCCCTCACCCATTTCTCTTCCTCCACATTTTCTCCAACATCCTCTTCACCATCTCCATGTCTTGTGTTTCCATCTCCTGTGCGCCCCAATAGCGCCCCTACCCCTCTATCTTCTCTCTGCTTAATCTCCTCCCACCCCCTCTCCCCAACTCCTCATGTACCTCTCCAACTCGTCTCTCTCCTCATTATATCTTGTATACTCCGTTACTATGTGTTCTACATCCTCCACTATTGGGTCTCCTCCCATTTCACATTGACTGCAGTGCGGTCCCACTCCATTCCATCTCCTTGTTCTCTCATTCGTCTCTAGCGATCCTGTTCTTGCTTTAAATAGTAGTTTCGATCCCCATCCTCCATCATAGTATAGTTCTCTAGCTGGTTTTTCCTTCTCTATAATATGCCAGCGTGGCTTTATTTTCTACCCCCTCCCTCCACTTTCTTCTCCCCTCCTCCTTTATCCCTTTCTCTATCTCTCTGACACATCCCCTCCCATTTTCTAGTATGACCCACTCCTCTCTCTCATTTCGTTTTCTAAATTCCCCTCCCACCCGGTCCTGTTTTATATTTATCCTCCCCCAATCTTTTTTTGCACTCTCTGTTCCATTTACTTTGCTCGCTCGCCCATCTGTATACCTTCCCCGGCCACCTATCTTCCTCCATCCCCTCTAGCCTCACTTTGTACTTCCCTTTCGCTTTCCCAATCCTTTCCTCAAACATACTCCACCCCATCTCCCCTCGGATTGCTTCTTGTGCTACGTATTTATTTGCCCCCAATCCTGTCCTCCCGATTTTATTCTGTACCGTTTCTAATTTCTTCGTTTCCGCCTCTGTTGTTTCTACCGCCTCTAAGCCGTACATTATTGCAGGTACTCCTAATCCTTTCCACAGCCCTCGCACTATTTCATAGCTATTCGCTCTTAGCCTTGTCGCGCTCCATAGTCTCCCATTCCATTGTTGCATTTGTCCAACCTTTTCACTTTTCGCCTTCTCAAACCCTTTCTCCGTGATCGTTACCCCCAGATATTTATACTCCCTTGTCTTCTTCATTCTGTTTCCTTCCAGTGTCCATTCCTCGTCCTCTTGAAGCTCTCCATTCATTTTCATCACCTGGCTCTTTTCTTTACTAAATCTTACTTCAAGTTCCTCCCCGAATCTCGTTGCTTCCTCTAGTAGTCTCTGCAACCCTCCTCCCGTTTCTGCCATCAGAACTACGTCGTCAGCAAACAGCAGTACCCCAGTCTTTCCTTGTTTATCTGAATCCCCTCCCCCACTCTTTTTATCCTCCGTGTCATTTCTTCCATATATAACGCAAATAATAACGGCGATATTACGCACCCCTGCCTTACCCCCCTCTTGCTTTCTACCCATCCCGTTTCTATATTTCCTAGCGCGTACTTCGCTTTTGTTTCTTGGTACATCGATGTTATGATGTTTATATACTTTTCTGGTATTCCACTCCTTGCCATTATTTTCCACAGCAGTTCCCTGTTTACTCTATCATAGGCTTTCTCTATATCCAGGAATGCACAGTAACCCATTTTTTTCTCTCTTTTCATTTTCCCCATCACTTCGCTTAGTATATAGATATTATCTGTCCCCCTCCTGTCTCTTCTGAACCCATTTTGCTTATCACTTATTATTCCGTTTCCCTCTATGGCTCTATTCATCCGGCCGCGCAGAGTAGTTCTGTGAGAGTGGAACCTAGGACACTCCAGAATGTAGTGGGCAATCGTCTCAGGTCGGGAGCACCAACGACACGCTGGGCGATCGGTAAGCCCCAGCCGGTGGAGGTGAGCTGAGAGCGTAGTGTGTCCAAAGACCCTAGAGAAAGGAAGACAGACCTGTCTTATGGGCGGCCCAGTCGGCATGGGTGATGGGTCAGACTAGCCACCTAGCGGCTGATAGGAATAAACACTGCAGTTGGTGGCCTCATTCAAGCGGGAGAGGTGTGTGTTTCTCGTACACGTGGATATTGATGGCGATAATATTCAAGGACGCTAGTGCGACGTTATGAGAAACAATTTATTAGGGAAAATAGGCACCAATAGATTCGCCATATTTTTCTCCATATAGTCCGCATGGAGGATTTTCGTTATCAACAAATTGAAAAATACCCACTTCACAAACAAATACACCAAAAATCTAAGTCAAAGCAGGGTGTGGGGGCGGCAGCCCCCACCTATAATACTAGGTTAGGTTAGGTAAGGTTGTTAGGTTAGGATAACGTCCTTTCAAAGGGGTATAGGGTAGTAAACGCTAGGATAGCCTATACCCGGACAGAGGTAAGAAGAAGAAGAAGAGTCTTGCAGTAGTCTCCTTGAATGCTACCGGTCAATATTTACGAGTCACACCACAGCTGGAATCTCATTTATAAGGGTAGTTTTGGGTTCCTATCATTCTATGCTTCATTGCTATATACTTTTTATCCACCGGAAAATATATATATATATATATATATTTTTTTTTTTTTTTTTTTTTTTTTTTTAGCATTAACCTAACCTAAAAACCTAACCTAACCTAACCTAACCTAAATGTATTTGGGGGCTATTAGGTTAGGTTAGGTTAGGTTTTTTGGTTAGGTTAATGCTAAAAAAAAAAAAATAAAAAAAAAAATCCCGGTGGGTAAAAAGTATATAGCAATGAAGCATAGAATGATAGGAACCCAAAACTACCGTTAAAAATGAGATCCCAGCTGTGGTGTGACTCGTAAATATTGACCTAATTTGGTACTATCAAATCCTAATGTATCTGATGTCTGTGACACTGATAGTGTACCAGTCTTCAGGTTTATTAACTAACAGGAATTATGCGTCAGCCTGATGTTTTAATGGCACACTATAATGATCATTAGGCCTATTGACAAAACTATATATGAAAACTGAAGGCTATTTGCTGCCGTCCATATGAGTTCAGAGTGAATATTATTTTCAGCCACATTTTCAAGATCACTTGCTGGGGTACCGGTACTGTTAATACGTAAAATATATTAACAAGGATTCTCTATACTAGGTATTAACAATTACTAAAGGTATTTTCGATCTCACTATTGTGTGCCACATAATTATGAACGCAGTTTAGTCATAAAAACGCATTGCATCAAGGTGTGACGACTATAGGCTATGATGTTAGAGGAAATGGTGATTATAATAATTATAGAACACTGGTGGTAATGGTGATACAGTGTTAGGCTAATTATATTAGTGATTAACCTAAGAAGTGCGCATAGGGGTAATTAGAAACGTCCCCCTGTGCTGACGTATTTGAGCTGTTTCCATCACTAAAATATTCATTTTACCATAAATAGCATTAATCCTTATCCATACGCGCCTATTATGGGTTGATTATAAAGGTATTAACCTGAAACAACAATAAAACTAGTGAAAACAGCGTTTGGATGGTCAAAATCGGAGATACAGGCCGCGAGTTATATAATGTATGGGTGAGGCAACCTGCTTTCCCGCCAATTTCCCCCAAGGCCACTGAGACACAGTCGATTGATACTCTTTCTCTCTCTCTTGCACTCGCTTGCTAACTGAGATGACAATGCCCTGCTTGCAACTCGCTAATGTTAGCACGAAAATATACCTCAGAATAAGGGAATAACAGGGAAAATAGGTGATAACTGAAGGAGGGGAGGAAAGGAGGGGAGGTAGAGGAGTGATATTTTGCATGGCCCAGGGGCCAAAAAAAAAATATATATATATATATATATATATATATATATATATATATATATATATATATATATACATATATATGTTTAAAGTTGATTTTTTTTTCTCCGACTCTTAAGAGTCTTCCCGCAGTCCGCCGGGGGAACTCTTAACCTCTGAAGTGCGCATGGGGGTAATTGGAAACGTCCCCCTGTGCTGACGTATTTGAGGTGTTTCCGTCACTAAAATATTCATTGTACCATTAATAGCATTAATACTTATCCATATGCGCCTATTATGGGTTGATTATAAAGGTATTAACCTGAAACAACAATAAAACGAGTGAAAAACAGCGTAGGTCAAAATCGGAGATATAGCCCGCGAGTTGTATAATGTATGGGTGAGGCAATCTGCTTTCCCGCCAATTTCCCCCAAGGCCACTGAGACACAGTCGATCGATACTCTCTCTCTCTCTCTCTCTTGCACTCGCTTGCTATCAGTGATGACCACACCCTCCAATCGGATTTCTAATGTTAGCACGAAAATATACCTCAGAATAAGGGAATAACAGGGAAAATAGGTGATAACTGAAGGAGAGGAGGAAAGTGGGGAAGGAGGGGAGGTAGAGGACTGAGATTTTGCATGGCCCAGGGGCCAAAAAAAAAAAAATAAAAAAAAAAATAAAATAAAAAAAAAAAAAAAATTTGATGTCAAAAGTTGATTTTTTTTTTCTCTGACTCTTAACCTCTGAAGTGCGCATGGGGGTTATTGGAAACGTCCCCCTGTGCTGACGTATTTGAGGTGTTTCCGCCACTAAAATATTCATTGTGCCATTAATAGCATTAATACTTATCCATATGCGCCTATTATGGGTTGATTATAAAGGTATTAACCTGAAACAACAATAAAACGAGTGAAAACAGCGTTTGGATGGTCAAAATCGGAGATATAGCCCGCGAGTTGTATAATGTATGGGTGAGGCAATCTGCTTTCCCGCCAATTTCCCCCAAGGCCACTGAGACACAGTCGATCGATACTCTCTCTCTCTCTCTTGCACTCGCTTGCTATCAGTGATGACCACACCCTCCAATCGGATTTCTAATGTTAGCACGAAAATATACCTCAGAATAAGGGAATAACAGGGAAAATAGGTGATAACTGAAGGAGAGGAGGAAAGTGGGGAAGGAGGGGAGGTAGAGGACTGAGATTTTGCATGGCCCAGGGGCCAAAAAAAAAAAAAAATAAAAAAAAAAATAAAATAAAAAAAAAAAAAAAAATCGATGTCAAAAGTTGATTTTTTTTTTCTCTGACTCTTAACCTCTGAAGTGCGCATGGGGGTTATTGGAAACGTCCCCCTGTGCTGACGTATTTGAGGTGTTTCCGCCACTAAAATATTCATTGTGCCATTAATAGCATTAATACTTATCCATATGCGCCTATTATGGGTTGATTATAAAGGTATTAACCTGAAACAACAATAAAACGAGTGAAAACAGCGTTTGGATGGTCAAAATCGGAGATATAGCCCGCGAGTTGTATAATGTATGGGTGAGGCAATCTGCTTTCCCGCCAATTTCCCCCAAGGCCACTGAGACACAGTCGATCGATACTCTCTCTCTCTCTCTTGCACTCGCTTGCTATCAGTGATGACCACACCCTCCAATCGGATTTCTAATGTTAGCACGAAAATATACCTCAGAATAAGGGAATAACAGGGAAAATAGGTGATAACTGAAGGAGAGGAGGAAAGTGGGGAAGGAGGGGAGGTAGAGGACTGAGATTTTGCATGGCCCAGGGGCCAAAAAAAAAAAAAAAAAAAAAAAATATACATTTTTTTTTTTTTTTCGATGTCAAAAGTTGATTTTTATTTTCTCTGACTCTTAAGAGTCTCCCCGCAGTGCGCCGGGGGAACTCTTAAGAGTCTCCCCGCAGCTCCCGGGTTAAGAGTCTCCCCGCAGTGCGCCGGGGGAACTCTTAAGAGTCTCCCTGCAGCTCCCGGGTTAAGAGTCTTCCTGCAGTTCCCGGGTTAATGGTACAAATAATGATGGTAACTGGTGCTATAATGTTATTTTAAGGCTTAATATATTTTACAATTAAATGTCCATAAATATGAGGTAATATGTTATAGATGATAGCTAGCATACAAATATATAACATATACACTTAAGAAAATATTTTAATTCTCAACATTTCATATTGGAGAGAGAGAGAAAGAGTGTGTGGGAGGGGTTGACACCTCAGTAGGGACTATTTAATCCTAGGGGAGGGTATATTTGTCATTAGAAAAGGAATGGAAACACGCACACACATTTGTGTGTGTGTGTGTGAGAGAGAGAGTAAGAATGTGTGAGTGTGCAATTTCTACCTTTCCTGAGCTAATCACGGCACTAGACAATCTATTCCACACATCTACACCAATTGTGCCCCAGACTCTGATTCTCTCCTCATCACACTATCTGAGTTAAACAAAGCTCGTACACAGTCATGTTCAACCTCTAGAGCACCATCAACATCCATTTCAACTTCTTGTGATACAAGTGACTTGTCTTATGACTACCAAGTTGATGACTTGGATGCTAGGCCTAATGGTGTCAGTTATGTTCTAGGCTATGTACTAAAAAAGCTAAATATCTCTTGTGCTACCTGCTCCACTTCATTTGTAAACAATTCTGATTTTCTCAATGAAGCTAGTCAGATATTTACACACATGAAAGCTTTCAAAACATCGAACAGAGACTTTGGTGGTCTCACAGTACCATCAGAGGATTTGGTGCAATCATTTCACTCTGTTCACAGCTCTATGATTGTACCATTCCTGTCTGACATGCCAAATCTGGTTGGACCGAATGTGAATTCCAGGTTGACCATATGTGTTGTAAATACTCTGTCACACCTCTCACTCTGCAGAAATTGCTTGTTTAAAATTGCACAAGTGTATTGCAGAATAGCAATAGGCCTATACTGCAAAATTCACAAACTAAATAATAGTTATCGAGCTTCCCAAATGAAAAAACAAACCAGGAAATCTTTAATTTTGAAACATGTGTAGTGCTAACAGGTTTACATCAGGCCTAAGATGCTCGGGGAATAAGTGTGGTAATATACAGCCCATTTACTCCAGCCCTGTTTTAGTTACAGAGATTAGAAGTAATACTTTCTGGCCTAACTATAATGAACAGGGTATAGTAGTAGTAGCAGTTGTAGTGGTGGTGGTGTATTCACAAACAATGTTACATAGTCATAAGAATGGCTTTATAGGTGGTGATGGAGTATTAGGCTACAATATATAATCACAATGTTCTGTAGTGTTAAGAATAAATATACAAGGTGGTGGTGGTCTGCTGTACTGCAGGCTATTACATATTCACTATGTTCTGTAGTCTATATAATATACTGTAAACTCTATATACTTGTGTTTCTTTTTCATGAATATGTACATATATAAGATGTGATCTGCAATACAGCTGTAAACAATGAAGTAGCCTACAACTGTATAATTTCATTCTTGGTATAAATTTAGTTTTCTTAATTATTTCCTTTCTGTTTATCTTATTATGTATTAAAAATCGCTTATAAATGTTTATACACAAGTGATATTATCATACTGATATTATCTTCAGCATAAAGAGTAATGTGTATGGTTATTGAGATGAAGTGTACGCCAGCAAGAGTAGTGTTTCCTATTGGCCGCTAGAGGTGCTACCGTCGCGGCGAGCCCGGTCAATAAAACAAAATTAACGCTGAGTGCCCCATCCTATTACTATTTACTATCCTTGGTGTGTCCAATCCTAATCCTCGTCAGTGCCACATCCAGGTCGCGGTGAGGGTGCCTGGCCCAGGGTTGGGGTTCCGCGTCTGTCCTGTAGGAGCCGATGGTAGTAGCTGCCAATGCGGGACGCAGGTCTTCATTCCAGCGGGCAAGACAGACTGTCCTAACCCGGGCAACGTGGGTCCGTAAGTCCTCTTCCAGATGTTCGACCGGTGCCAGAGTGTGAGCCATGTCTGCAGCCATGTCAGCCACGACATTCCCCATGATGTCAGAGTGGGACGGGATCCATTGGATAACAATCCTCCAACGATTGTCAGTGAGCCGCAGGAGAGAAGACTGGATCCTGTAGGCAAGGGCTGTTGCAGAAAGCGGGCGAACTGACAGGAGGAGATGCACAGCAGACCGTGAATCCGTGTAGATGACCACGTTCTGAGGCGGGAGGCTCAAGTCGATAAAGAGGAGGGCCCGGTAGATGGCGTACAACTCCGCTGCTAGGATAGGGTGATACACCCTCCACGTCTGACACAAGGACAAATCTTCGTAGAAGGCCGCTGCAGTGGAAGAGGCCGGCGGCTTGAACGACCCATCAGTGAAGATGCGGAAGAAACCCCGGTAGTTCGTCGCGTCCAGTTCCTGAAAGTACAACTTGGCCACTACCACATCCCTCGACTTTTTGAAACCCCGACTGAACGATGCGTTGAGATGAGATGAGAGCGAAGTCCACGGTGGCACCAGGGAGACCGGCGGGACTGGAGCACACTGAGGGGGGGCCATGTTGAGACGTTGGTAATGCTGTAGGCCACGGACCAGGAACGGGTGTCGGCGCTTCACAGGCCACCGAGGATCATTGATGGGCACTCCCGCCGTGGTATGGAGGCAGCACAGGGGGTGTTGTACCGGGAGCCGAGCAACCCTGGACATCCATCTGCAATCGGCCATCACACGGTCCCAATGCAAGGGCAGGACTCCAGACTCCGCCTCCAGTGACACTATAGGGGAGGAGCAGAGAGCCCCGAGTGCTATGCGGATGGCCGCATTGTGGATAGTGTCAAGGCGTCGCAGTACCGACTTTGAGCAGACCCATATACCGTACAACCATACCTCAGCTTGCTGCATATGAAGACTTCATAGAATCGCAGGAGGACATCTCGAGAAGCACCCCATTTGGATGCAGCGATGCATTTCATAAGATTAAGTCTCTTCAAACAGGAAGTCCGTAAGTAATCGATATGGTCCTTCCATGTGAGGATGGGGCCATCCAAGTGCATCCCTAAAAAGACATGTCTGGTTCGGAAGGGCAGGGGCTCTCCATGCATCAACACCGTCGGCACACCCGGTAGACCTGTCTTCTGTGTAAAGCACATCAATGCGCTCTTCCTGGAGTTCAATGCCATCCCCCAGTCAGATGCCCAAGAGAGGAAACCATCCACTGCAGCCTGAAGACGTGACTTTATACCAATTTCCTCCGAGGATTTTTCTTCGCCGGTGACAATAACAAACGTTGGAGGTCGCTCGTCTTCGGATGATGATGATGATGTTGAGGGATAGCCTTAAGTATCGGCCCCTTGTTGGTCTTCTTACACCTTCCCCAGTTTTCTTTCTTCACTGTAGATGTATTATTTCTTCATCTTCTTACTGGGGTCCTTATTTTCTATAAATTTAGGCTAATTAAGCTAAATTTTATAAATTTACATGTCGGATGTCGTCTCCAAGGGGCAGAACGCCTTAGCAAATGCAGCTCCCTAAAGATTTAAGTTTACTTGATATTTCCTAGTTTACATTCAATGGTTTTTATCTTTCTTAATTAGATGTCAAACTTTTAATTATTATTTCTTTCTTCTTCCACATCTTATATAAAATTTCCTTTTTCTCTTCTAGATTTTCTTCTCTGAATAAATTAATAATCTCCTATTATTCCCAGTTCATCTTCTTGGTATGGCTGTTGTAATTCTTTAGCTTTCATTCTTTCATTATTTATTGATGGGCACATGTTTCAGATCTTCATAATCATTGCCACATAGAGTGCATTCTACTTCTCCATTTGTGTCTTTTCCTATCGTTTAGTTGCAGAGTTCCACCCTGGCCTTATAGGCCTACAGTATGATTGAAGATGGGCAGTTATCATAAATGTTTTCTTATTTAATACTTTCTTTCCATCTTTTGTATATTACTAGGCTTGATTTACTATTTACTTCTTCTTTTCAATTTGCAGAATCCCACTTTCTTGTTTCTTCTTTTATTTCTGTTTTCTTAATTTTTATGATATTTTCTCTTCTCATTCCCACAGTATTCATGTAAGTTTTTGTCACTTTCATCCATTTATTTTTATCATCCTCACACATTTCCCTTACTATTTCTTTCAGCAGCTGGTTTTCTCCTTCATGGATACTTTTTAAATATTGTAACCTTCCATTTATGATTCTCGTTTTCACCTCTTAACCTAAGAAGTGCGCATGGGGGGTATGAGACACCACACTCCTGTGCTGACGTATTTGAGCTGTTCCCATCACTAACATCGTTATTTTACCATAAATAGCATTAATACTTATCCATATGCACCTATTATAGGTTGATTATAAAGGTATTAACCTGTTACAACAATAAAACAAGTGGAAACAGTGTTTGGATGGTCAAAATCGGCGATACAGGCCGGGAGTTACATAATGTATGGCTGAGGCAACCTCCCTGCCCTCCACCCCTCCCCTTGTCTGGAGAGACACTGTTCCGCAATAGTCTCTCTCTCGCTCTTTCCCACGCTTGGTAACAGTGATGACAACGCCCTGCTACCAACTCGCTAGGTGGGTGCCCAACCCCGAAGGGGGTTGAAATAGGGGAGCTATCCCGCCAAAGGCGGCTTTCTAGGGCCTTTCCTAGCTGATGCTGAGAGGATTGGGTTCTAGTCATGTGGTGATGGGCTGGTCTATCAGAGTGAGAGCTGAGCAATCTCTGCCATACCCATAGCTTACTCTGACTGTTCCTTTAACTTATATATTTTCTAGATCTCAAGTGACGGCGTCTCTTCCGTGAATTGACCTCCCAATCTACCAAGATTGAAAGCCAAAGCGTCACATTTTTCCCTTGCCCCTCAACTTTCTCTTCATAATTGCTGAGGGGCACAGGGGCCTGGGTGGGGCTTTGGTTGCCCGGGCATTTCCGCACCCTCCTCAGCTCCCTGCCATGGAGTGGCTTCGGTCACCCAGGCTTTATTGTGGTCAGCGGGGAGGGTTCTGTGGGGGCACTCGGTTATGGCCTTGGAATTGCTCGGGGCATTGGGTCTGTTCGGCCAGGCAGCTTGGGGAACAACAACAACAACAACCAACTCGCTAATGTTAGCACAAAAATAGACCACAGAATAAGGGAATAACAGGGAAAATAGGTGATAACTGAAGGAGGGGAGGAAAGAGGGGAGGTGGAGGAGTGATATTTGGCATGGCCCAGGGGCAAAACAAATAAAAAAAACAAAAATTTTTTTTTTTGGGTGTTTTAAATGGATTTTTTTCCCCCTTACTCTTAAGTCTTCCCGTAGTCTGCCGGGGGAACTCTTAAGAGTCTCCCAGCAGTTCCTGGGTTAATTTACACTCACGCTTAGTACTAAAACTTGGAAAAGGTTCAGCACTAGTATTTGTGGAAACTGTTTTCCATTTAAGATCCGTTCTACCTGGAACAAACTTTCCTCGGAAGTTGTAAACATTTCCTCAGTTGAGCAGTTCAAGAAGACAGTAGTCAGTAGATGGTATTTTGCACTTTGTAATGAGTGTAGTGCACTGAACAATGTCTCTCCTTCCACTTTGAATATTTCCCCGAAATGGATTAATGTCTTTGAGATGCTAACTATTCCTTGTAACTCTCTCATAGCACACACTTTCTACAACCAAGATATAACGAGTCTGAATGAGGCATATTTCCCTTTATTAGTGTGTGTGACGAATGTTGCCTGCATTCGATACACATAGAAGAGAGTTGATGGGGTTTGTAGAGGTGAGAGGCTGGGATCACAGATAGAGACAAAGAAGGGGAAAGTGAGAAGGCGAGCCCTGCTACTGAAGGGTCGATACTCAAAATTAACACAGACTTTGATCGTAAGTTGTAGGCTATTGAGTTCTACATTTAATTGATTGAAAACAAATAGTGTATAGGCCACATATAATTAAATACAGACTGTTTATATTATATATGGTATTGAATAAATGGGAGAAACTGATTGAAATGATACATGAAACAATCAATAACAGTTGCAACACTATTCACGCCTTTAGTCCTTTCCTTTTATGATATAAAAACCAGACTGTAAGTAATTTGAGAACCAAGGAGTAGATCGTAGAGGGCACATTGTTGTGTATTGCAATAATGGTTAACATAATATCCTGAATACTGTATGAGATTGGATTTAATTACGGTATTATTATATTCGAATCACTATACGGTTAACATAATATCCTGAATACTGTACGAGATTGGATTCAATTACGGTATTATTATATTCGAATCACTATATGGTTAACATAATATCCTGAATACTGTACGAGATTGGATTCAATTACGGTATTATTATATTCGAATCACATTAAGTCTTGATCGTAGAAAGTAGTGCAATGAGAGAGAGAGAGAGAGAAACACAATTAGACTACTACAGCCAAGATTCGTGTAACCCACGTTGTGTATAGAAACTAATTTTGAGAATGCAACTATGCCGTACCGGTATAATGTATTAAAAGTCCTCTGTGGCCCACTTGGCGGGCGACTTTCGAATTTCGAGTTTTCATGGGTAGCCTATATATGGATTCGTTTCGTCATTACAATTCCAACGGCATATGAATTTTTTAATTTTGACCAATTTTTAGGCCCAATAGGCATATTTTAAAGTTTAAAACATCCATAGACGAGTTATCTATGGATTTTTTTCAAATTTTAACCATAACTTCACTTTGACACGCTGAATCGAATGGCGCAAACAGAATTGAAATCAGACAATTAGTTTAGGATTTCGTATATGACTTGGCCTCCCATAAGGGCCCAAATAACCAGTTTTTGGACTTTAAAAGTCCTCTGTAGCCCAAACTATAAGTCCTAGGGAATTCTACTTGGTGCCATTCGATTTTTCTCGACGAGCAGCTTCTATACATGGTCGTAGATTGCAATTTCAACAAGCCATTCGGACAGAATCAAAAATATTTTTTCCAAAATCCCTGGCTCAGAATTTTGTTTGCACTTGGCGGGCGACTTTCGAATTTCGAGTTTTCATGGGTATATATGGATTCGTCTTGTCATTACGATTCCAACGGCATATGAATTTTTTAATTTTGACCAATTTTTAGGCCCAATAGGCCTATTTTAAAGATTTAAAACTCCATAGACGAGTTATCTATGTACAGATTTTGTTCAAATTTCTACATAAATTACAGTTTGACACGCTGAATCGAATGGCGCAAACAAAATTGAAATCGGACCATTAGTTTAGAATTTTGTATTTGACTAAGGGCCCAAATGACCAGTTTTTGGACTTTAAAAGTCCTCTGTAGCCCAAACTATAAGTCCTAGGGAATTCTACTTGGTGTCATTCGATTTTTCTCGACGAGCAGCTTCGATACATGGTCGTAGATTGCATTTTCGCCCAGAATCGAAAATATTTTTTCCAAAGCCCAGGCAAATAGTTAATTTTTGTCGAATTTTTTAATTGTCAATATTATTATACATTTGGATTCGTCTCATCGTTGCGATTCTAACGGTATATAAAAATAATCAATTTTGACAAATTTTTAGGCCCAATAAGCCTGTTTTAAAGTTAAAAAACTCCATAGACGAGTTATCTATGTACTGTATGGATTTTGTTCAAATTTATACCCCATAGCTGGGAGTGTTCAATAACCCAAAGGAAAAGGAATAAATCAACGGAAAAAAATCTGAATTTATTATTTATCATCATTAATAACAAGCAGACATTGGATCTTTTTTTATTTTCTACTAAGCCCACCCCATTTTTGGAGATGTGTTTGGGAATAAATATAAAACAATATGTACACAATATAGTCACACTTAACCAAAGCAAGTGGAGTCAGCAAAGAAGATATTATAGCAGTTCACCTCACACCACCACAACAACCTCCACAAACTAGAAAACAAAATACTAGCTCTTATATTAAATGCTCCAGTACAAAACTTATTATTTTATCTTTTGAAACTTTACCCTTTATAGTAACCCTTATTATCAGATGAGAACTTCTGAACTTACATTAAACGTCAGCATAAACTTTACTTAATTTCCCTTTCAAAACTTATACTTATTAACCATTATTCTTAGCCTTTTCTATTAACCCTTTCACGCATTTATGACGCAGAGGTTGCCAGATTAGCAATAAGAAATAAAGTTCTCTCACTCTTATAATTACCTCTCCAAAATTAGTTTTCTGCCCACAGCTAACTCAAAGACAACTGCAGAGGTTGAAGTAACTAAACTAAAGGTTTCTAAATACCCCTGATGGTAACAAAGGCTTTAAAGTATCCCCAATAAGCTCAAAATCGCGTCATATGCGTGAAAGGGTTAAGCATTTCAATCAGATGACGGAATTTTACTGTATTCTTCTCTCTACCCTTCGATAAGTTTATGTAGCTTAGTTTTGGGCCCATTTAGTTATTTTTATTAAGAAGTTAATGGAGACAACAACTATTTAACCCTTTAATTCTGAGGGCCCTTTCCTAAGCCGAGATAAACATTCTACAGGCATCATCAATAATAATATTTATAAACATTCTGATTGAACTGGTTAATTTCGATCACTGGTGTTTTACAATAATTTTCTGTAGTGCTCATTACTAAAAAATTTATAGTCCCAATGAAGCTTAACTATTATATTCATTAATATTTTACTTTTGGATTATGTGATACAAATCTACTGTCTGCACACACACACAAAGTGATAATAGGATAATTGCAATAGTCCCCTCCATTATATACATTTTGCAAAATTATGAATTCATAAATTAGTATTTTAAATAATTTCATTAACTATATTGTATTATATTTAAGATGTTTTTATCATGTATTCAAACCTGTGTACCTTTCTTCAAAAAGACCTAACCTGTACAATACCATGTCAAAGGTTGTTATTAATTCAATAGAGAATATATAATCTGTTCATAAAAGATATTTACAGAGCCTTTATCCTCCAACCTCAAAATAAAGGCATTTCTCAAGTTACTGGTAGGACCTTCTTCAAGAACTAAACACTTGGTTACGAAGTTGATTACTCTAGTACAAGCCAAATAATCATCAAAGTCATATTTCAAATATCCCTTTTTTATCTACAAATTCATTTTCTGGTTAATCATGTTGAATAGTCTTCAAATTCATATATAATTAAAATGTTACCAGTTTGTCTACAGATTATTTCCTTTTCTAAAAATATAACTTCTTCAATCTTGTGAGAAAAATGTTGCCACTTTATTTTGAATTATTATAATTTTTTGTAGTGAGGTTTGTGGAGGTTGAGGTTAGACTGCTGGGCAGAGGTTCATGTGCACTACAGTCCCTCACCTCACACGGATGCACATATATACGTATTTCTCACAAAGGAACAATTCAATTGACAATTATATAATGGAAAAGTATTCATTAACTTCATATATTTTCTTCTGAGGATGCTGAGCTCTAAGAAGGAATATTTTAAATAATGAATAGATCAAATATTCAAAACCATTTACTGAATTATTCATGTGATAAATAATTATAAATTCTTCACTAACTCGTTAAATTACCACTAGTCTTAAATGTTATTACTGTACATTTAATTATTTTTAAAAGCTACAGAACCACAGTAATTACATTTTCCCGTCAGTAGCTTGGCACTAGTAATTGTAAGTTAAAAAATATAATGCATCTAATGCTGCAATTAATACCAAACAAGTACAATCAACTCCAAGTAAATAATTAACTTGACACCTTCTAAACTCCAGATCAGTTCAGGAATTATCTCTGAATTCCACTATTGTACAAGAATATGGAAGGCTCATCGTTCGCATCGTTTAATGTAAACAACTGAAGCTGCTGCGGAAGAATTGGGAGTGGAATATATATATGCATGTGGTTGATTGTGTGTACAGTAAAAACTTTAATCAATGATGGATTATTTACCAAAAAAAGGTAATGTTTGATTTTTGCAGTTAAGTGACAAGCATGTTGTACCCATGTGATTTTTTTTAGCAAGAACACTTTCTGCTTCCTATGGAATTCAAATGGGTAAAAGTATTATTTGTGGTGGCTTTAACTCACAAGTGCTATAAGCCATCCAAATTACATAAAGATTGATGGTCCTAAGTGGGTATCACAAGAGAACTTTCATCGGCATTTTCATAAGCTCAAAATTTTCTGATAAAATTTCTGGGATCTCTTACACTGGTATCACAAACTAGACTGAAGATGGATTCATTTACATGATAGAGTTAATAAACAAAGTTGATCTCATATGCAGCCAGACCAGTGTTGGTGATAAGAATTGGAGTAAAAAAGTGCTTGTGTGATACCAACTTACTCCCCAAACAAAGCCAGCAAGCTTGTTGTAGACCAGTTCTGCCTGTTTTGTTGTTTAGAAGGTGATGTTGGTTGATGCATTGCAAATTATAATGCAGCTATAATATGTAGTGTTGTTAAACTACTCCCGGTGAGGTAAGGAGCTGTATACACAACCATGAACCTTAAATTGTTACAGGTTAATGTTCAGTATCATGTACATCATCACTAGTGGCTACAGTTAATACAGTCATACACCTCTCTCACCCCTCTCTTACTGGGAAGGCACCGTGAATAAAGTAAACAAGGTATAACAGTAATCTGACTTCATTGAGTAAATAGTTAAATGCCAAAGTATTCACGTTCTGTAAACCATGACACACTCTTTCATCTATTCTGGCTAGCATTACATCTATTTTCTAGAGTAAAGAGTAAAGTATTGGTACAGTGGCAAAACTGTATCCCATGTTCATTGAGTACATATGCTAAATGCCATTAAATTGAGAATAACAATAACTGAGATATTATTACAAGCTCATTCCGTACACTATATGTATCAATTCACAAGATGGCACTGTAATAAACTGTACAGTTTAACAGGACTATCAGGAATCATTAACATTTATTTTTTTCTGTCATATACCTGTATACCATTTTTAGACTAGTCCAAAAGCCAAAATAATTCTTGAAAATAATTTCACTGATTACAAAGACTACAAAATACCTAATCCCCATTGCTAATGTAATTGAAGTACAGTATTACTTAAAAACACAGAGTACAAGCTTTGTAATTAAACGTATGTTTTTTATTGAAATTCATATTAGTTCAGCAATATGTGCTGATAATATACAGCAAATGCGGGCTTAGTCAACATTTAATTTTATTATGTTATGCTAAAAAAAAAAAAAAAAAAAAAAAAAAAAATGTACATAGTCATCCCTATTTTCTATGACAGCCTAGCCACTATCCCTAGTATATTCCCAGTAAGTGAGGAATGGGAGAGCTGTGACTGCATATATGAATGTATGAGCACCCTCTCTCCAGTATATAAATGACCCAACAGGTGGTTAATGACCCTCTCTCCTCAAAGATACTGCACCTGCAAAGGAATTTCCAAACTGGAGATATAAACTTTCAGACCTCAGGCAGTATACTGGTGCCCCTTAGTTAAGACAGATCAATCCATTTACCTCTTTCATAACATTAGCTTATTATTTATATTTTTTTACCCAAGTCGCTTCCCACCGAGGAAAGGTGGTGTATTCATAAATTTAATAATTGCATAAAGGTCTCTTATGCAATGTTAAGCCTAATGTAATATGGACACGATACTTTCGATGAAAGCATTGCATATTGTAATTATATTTTGATGCAGCTAAGGGGTTTGGGTGGACATTAATAGTAACATATTATACAAATGTTATGAGAGGGCATGTTGAATCATTCTTAAGTAAAGGATAGCAGTAAAACAAGGTGATCTTGAAGAAAAAACAAATATGTCATGTTAGCAGTATTACTCGTGGATTGCATGACAAGACACACATTTAAACAATCCTTCAATAGAAAAGCTATGGAAACTCTTCTAAACCTATGGAAATACCTTTTGTTCAACTATACAGTTTCTCTGTGAGTATTTGGAAAAGAATATGAATGCAACCACAAGTTTCCTTATCACATTTGTATATATGATTATATATATACAACTTTGAGTTGAGAAAAAACTTACTTAAAGACAAAACAAGTTGGAATTACCAGTATGGTGAAGATTATGCAGGCCAGGCAAACTCCAGACTGCATTAGGTACCCTCCTAGACTACTTTCAAACCCTAATTTCACAAATTATATTTGGTTATTTTCTAGTTTTACAATAACCCAACAACCTACCATAACCTTTGCTAAATATACTGAGAGGTTATAATGATCGTTAGGTTAGGATAATGCTGGAATATGACAAAATAAAAACTGCACAATGAGGTTGCGAAAATAGTCTATGATGGTCGCCAGGGTTATTATATAATGTTCATCTGGCCACCTTGCTCCTTGTAAGCTACACACCCTATAAAATACATGGAGACTAGAGACCCTGTAATAATACAGATCACCAAACCTCTGCCATATTGGTGCCACTTGTGTCATTAGCTTCTCTTTACACTCAAATTATATCCACACCCATAATAAACCTTCAGCAATACCACTACAGGATATATAATTTGGGCTTTGGAACTAAATCTACATGATCAAAAATAAAGTATCAGCCCGTTGTTTGATAATTACGGCACCAACTTAGCGCTCAAAGATAAAGCTGGCCAATCTCTCTTATTACAGGATCTCTAATGGAGACTAAACTTACACAATCCCGGTGTAAGTCTTACCTAACGATCACAAGAATCACAGATTTAGTATGAGAAGCGAATGTTACATGGAATTGCATTAGTTAACATTGCAAAAAAATAATTATAAAGAGTATGTGCCCTGCTCATCAATCCTCATGAAGTGCATGCTGATGTTCAAAAAGGAATGAAAATAAATGAAAATATTACATCTCATAGGTAATGGTGTCCCTTGTACGCAGCGGCAATAATCATAACGTCAATGACTCCACTCATCAGTAACTTTGCTTTGGCCATTTTCAATTTGTGATCAGCTGTATTTGGCATTGGGGGAGGGGAGACACTTTTAAACCACCAACAGGAAAGCAACACACCCATAAAAGGCTGCTAAATGGCAGGATATTCCTCTTCCTCATAGACCACTCTTCTCTCCGTCATAGCTCTAGAAGCAGCATCTATGTCACACCTTCAGAACTATATCTCAAGAGTTCCAAAGGTAACCTATGTCAGTACTCAGTAGCTCTATGGCATCCTTTAAGTGAACCCTTGAGAGCTGGCCTATAGAGCATCATAGCTCTTAAGGCAACCTACAAACACAACTTTACCTAAACACTGCTAACCAAAGGCATCCTTCACATGAAGAAAATACTTGCACCACACAACAATATATTCAAACTGAATTAAATTTATATAAAAAAGAACGCCTTGTGCACTGGCGTCCTAAAGAAACAAATAACGTTAATAGAGGACATCCAACTATAAACGAAAGACATTAAATTTATTGTCTTCATGCAAAGAACCCCTGTACTTATCATTTGAGCTGTGTCCCTGTGCACCTTCCACAAGATAATAAAGTCGTTGTAGGTTTATCAAGAGGTCCACCAGCTCCGGACACTTGCATAGTCTGAAAAAAAAAATAATAATAATAATAATACAGTGCTTGAAGACATGGCAAAAGTAACAATATATATTGGTATGTAAGTCATTGGTTTATATAGCACAAATAATGAATAAAGTATTACATTTTTTCACATAAGGCAAATATATTACAAAGAATTTAATAGTTTTTGGTTGTGGAGACACTTGTGGAATAAAATCTGCATTATCTATTTTATAATATAGCATAAATTATATTATAATACTGTATAATATAATATAATATAGCATATAGCCGTCCGGCTAACTCAGTTGATAACGTTCCAGCCTACCACCCAGCTGACTCGCGTTCAATCCTCACTTAGGTTGAAAAGTTTCAGGGGGCAGGAGGCTAGGAATCCTCCTCCCCTTCTAAAATTCTCATCAACGAGATAGAGAAAGGGTCGAGGGAACGCGAAAGTGGTCCCGGACCCTAAGAGTTGGAACTTTAAATGTTGTTTCTATTCAGGCTCTGTCTCGAGTTGGCCACCCCCAACAATGGTGTATTTCCCTGAGTATATACATAAGTTAAACCTCGCCCATCCAGACTAATTGGGGGAGAGCCCTGTCTGGACCTGCCGAAAGTCTGGATATATATTCAGCCATCCAGACAAATCCGGATGGCTGAAACATGAATTCGGATATCGAACGTGAACAACCAGACTTGGGTTTCAGCCATCCAGACAAATCCGGATGGCTGAAACATGAGTCCGGATATCTAACTTAAACAACCAGACTTGGGTTTCAACCATCCAGACAAATCCGGATGACTGTCATACAAGTCTGGATATCTAACGCTGGATGTAAACAATAAATGCGGTAACTCACAATTACCTCTCCAAAATTAGTTTTCTGACCACAACTCGCTCAAAGACAACTGCAGAGGTTGAAGTAATTAAAGTAAAGGTTTCTAAACACCCCTGAGGGACACAAAGGTTTAAAGTATCCCTGTAAGGACGCAATTGCGTCCTGCAGTGCGTGAAAGGGTTAAGTTTATCAATAACTTCTAATGAATTGTCAACACTCTAACAATAGTTAATGCCAGTTCTTTTCTTGATGGTATCACAATATTGTTAATGAGTACTTTTAATGTATTTTAAGCAATGTACGACCTGTTCTGACAAAGTTTTAGTTGTAGCAAATTTTGCAATGCACTTATTCTTATCTATCTATCTATCTATTGCCAGACGCCTTACTCCCCTTAATGAGGGTGGCCATACACAGAATGCCCCCAAGAGGACTTATTCCCTGTAAGAGGGACAACCCGAGCCAGTTTACTGAACGACTTACAGGATTGACCACTCAATTTAGGATCCGTCCGACTCCGAGGCCCTCTGTGTATCATGTTAGCACTATTTTTCTACAGTGGTGTTCGGCTAGTCCATCCACTAACCTGCCTTACTCTTCGGTAAGCAGTACGGATTTGTATCAGGTTATCATCCCCTAGACAGGTTGCCGACCAAGGCTGACGAGTCCCATCCACCCGGATTTTGATAAGGTTGTCTCCCCTAGATGGGTTGCCGACCAAGGCTAACGAGTCTTATCAGAAAGTTAATTATCAAATGTTATATTTTTTTTAGTATGTTTATTAATTAAGTTATCAATAATTAAATTATCTTGAATTCACCAGAATGTCCTGAACTTCCCAAATTGACTAATTCATTGAGCGTGATGATAGTGCGTTGTTATATGTGCGATTAGTTTGCTTTGGAAACAGATTAACTTGCTCATGTAGTGATGTACACCCTATTTGGTGGTTTTGTGTTATTTTATTTAAAACAAATATTTTATTAAACGTTATTTCCACATAGCGATTTTGATAAGTTATTTTGCCTTTATCTTATGTCGTCCCTGTTTTGGTTTGTATATTTTGCAAGTTTTACTTTATAATAATTATTGATTCTTTCCCTAAAATACAATAACAATAAACAGTTTATTGTGTAATATGTAAGTATAGAATACTATTTAAATGCAGAGTTACACTGTACGGAAATTAATTATGCACATGGTAGCCTATTAATTTCTGTACAATGTAACTGCATTTAAGTAGTGTCCTATACTTACATATTACATAATGAACTGTTATTGTTATTGTATTGCATGTGTATTAACCCTTTCACGCTTATGACGTAATTTTGAGCCTATTAGGGATACTTTAAAGCCTTTGTTACCATCAGGGGTATTTAGAAACCTTTAGTTTAGTTACTTCAACCTCTGCAGTTGTCTTTGAGTTAACTGTGGGCAGAAAACTAATTTTGGACAGGTAATTATAAGAGTGAGAGAACTCTATTTCTTATTGCTAATCTGGCAACCTCTGCGTCATAAAAGCATGAAAGTGTTAATCAATTAAATTGTACAAACAAACATCTGTACTGTTTCTAAGCTGAACTTATAAGCGTGTCGTTGTACAGTATATTATGAAGTGAATGCGTTTCATTTAGAAGGATCGGCCGAGTGCATACCTAAAAACAACAACAAGCAGAGAGGAAGCTTGTGACGTCATAGGCCAAGCCCGACTCTAGAATCAGTCAGCAATTTCTCGGCTACTTTGCCCACTAATTTCTCTGTGGGTGTACTTTTAACTTGGCTTGTATAGTGAAATCAAGCCTCTTATTTGCCCATTACAATGCTTTATGAGAAAAAAATCCGACCGGAAACTATAGTCTATTCGCTGTAAGTAGGCGAGCAATCATGACCTCTATTCTCTGTAACTAAAAAAAGGCTAGAGCAAATTGGTTGTAAATGTTCACATCTATTCCTTGACTGACTCTTCCCAAATGGTAGAAATCAGCTTGATTACTCTAGTCGTTTTTGAGTTACAGAGGTTAGAAGTCATGATTTCTCGCCTACTTACAGCGAATAGACTAAAGTCCATTGTGCTACTCATACTTGGCAAACCCCAAGATCATTATCAATGTCAAATTCTTCATTGTCAATACCGAATTAATTTACATGTTAGGCAAAGTGAGACGAGTTTTACAACAAACTGAAATAAAAGATATTTAGACCAAGGCAAAACACAAAATGTTACAAGAAGGTAAAAGATCCAGACCAGAACTAGTAATTCAATCTATCTATCTATCGCCAGATGCCTTACTCCCCTTTATGAGGGTGGCCATAAAAAAAGTCCCCAAGCAGACATGTCCTCCATGAAAAGGACAACCTGTGCCAGTTTATTCAAGGACTTACATGATTGACCACTCAACTTCGGGTCTGTCCAACTCCGAAGCCCTCTATTTATCTTTTTAGCACTATTTTTTCAACAGTGGTGAGTGGCTAGTCCATCCACCAGCCTGCTTCACCCTTAGGTGAGTAGTAAGGATTTGTATAAGGTTTACTCCTCTAGACGGGTTGCCGACCAAGGCTGACAAGTCCCATCCACCCAAATTTATATACAGTAATGTTATCTCCCCTAGATAGGTTGCTGACCAAGGCTGACGAGTCCCATTCACCAATAAAAAAAACTAGTTATTCACCACTTTAAATTACGAGTATCATGTCCTTCTTGGAGAGAGGTAACTACATATTCAGTTAGGTGGTAAGGAATGGTAAAATATTAACTGGGTACAAGAAATAGCAACTCACCACCTTAGATAACGAGCGTCATGTCCTTCTTGGAAGGTAGGTTAACTCTCTTGCCCTGCCAGAGAGAGTTGTGGATGGTGAAAGCATCGATGGTCACAGTCAAGTGCTTTGTGTGGATCTGGGAGAAACACTTGCCGCCAGAGTTGTATCTGCAGAGATAGGAATTAAAGATTAACAAAATGCTGTGGAAACATTGAAATTTAATTGGAGGATACCAAACATACTAATGACACTGAATACCCTACCATTGAAGTTATGTTTGTTAGAAACCTACAATACATTAGTTGATCAAATACTCTTAATATAATACTGTACAGTACTATGTTCCTTATCATTTATCATTGTATATGAGAACTATAGCTATACAACGTACCTACCATAATCAAGTCAGATCTCAGAGCAATTTTGAAAAAATATTAAATCTATATGTTAGCTACATTTGTTAGGTTTACCTTAACTAAATATGAATTCAACACATTATATTAACATGTATATTAACAAAAATATCAGAAACATATAGGAAAAGAATAACACAAATTTATTCTTTACAAGTGCCAATGAGCATCCTGTAATACTTTGGGGAAAAACATGAAATGCATACTCGCTTGAATAACCTATCAAACATTGTATCATTAACCATTTTCGGCTCAGTGCCATAGAGCTTGTAGAAATCCTCCGACTCGAGCAGAAACACTAACAAGGGGAAAAATTGCAAGATAAATAAGGGTTACTCACTTGAAGAACCTATCGAACATCCTATCGTTAGCCATCTTTGGCCCGGTGCCGTAGAGCTTATAGACTTCCTCAGACTCCGGGTTGAAGGAATATATGGCGCGAAACTGGCACCCGCCATCTCTGAACAATATAAGGAAATGTTTGGACTCCGACCGGGCGATCTCCTCCAGGACGCGTTGCTTGGCTGTTTGGTTAACCACGCCAGGGAACACACAGTATTCCACCGCGTTCAGGATGATGGTGCGGTTGGACTTGGCTGTGGGTTGCTTGAAAAGTTTGGGACCTGAAACAGATAAGGGAATGTTTATGTTTACGTAGTGGGACCTGCAAAGAGCTGCTCTCAGGCAGCATAATGTGTAGGGGTTGTGCAAGGAGATTATGGGATGGGAATAGGATTGGAAGATGTATTAGGGAGATGATGATAAGTAAGGTTGCTTGCATAGCTTTAGGCGTGCATGGGTAGGGAAAAGTTAAGCAAAAATATGTTTGCATTATTCTAGAGTTTGGTTTTATATGATAACAATGACAATGATCAACTACCAAATATATACAAATTAATTTCCATTTTTGCATTAATGATGAGATAATGTGTCTCTTACATTGTTTTATAAATATTATTATATACAATGCTTAGTTGAACCTGCTTCACATCTCTCCTGCTGTACTAGGATTTTTTTTTTTTTTTTTTCTATATTCCAACTACTCCCCTTCGGGCATAGGCTGATAGCCTTTACACTACCGCTGAACACGGTGAGGCCCGTGAGGTCTTGTCCCAGTCTAGGGAGTGAGACATGCGAAGCACCTATTCACGGCTCGAACCCAACTCCATCTCTGAAGCTGCTTCGCCTTTGCGCCTCACAGTCTCACTCCCCAGGCTCGGACCCTCACTCTCAGAATGCCACCTATTGAGCAATTAACTCACTAGGCATTGCCCCCCTGTAGCATATTTTGAATATGGGAATATTCATACAGTGCTATTTAATCAGGGAACAATGAGGGTATTTTGTTTTGGCATGTTAATGCCCATGACTTAAGAATCTTGTTCACAATGTAGAATTTTTGGATATTTTTCATAAATGGAGAATGCTATTATGTGCGTACAATCATAGAATTCCCAATTATAGGTAAATTGTATGTATATACCCCATAGCTTGGGGTGGCCGACTCGAGACAGAGGTAAATTACAATTAATAAAACTGAGAAGAAGCATATACAGTAGACATAAGAGGAAAAGATCATAATAAAGAGTAAGTACAGTAGGTATAAGAGGAAAATAACATTGTAAAGAATAAAGTTAAAGGTAATGTATGTTGACTATTAACTAACCAAAATATGTGAAGTCCATAGTAGAGCTGGTGGTGGATATATCACTGGCGGCATCATCGAAGGCCCCGGGTCGCCTCTTGGAGAACAGTCCGGGTGGCAGTGAGCCGGGTCCGGAGGGTGAGGGTAGGTGTCTTGCCATACCAGGTGATGGGGCACGGCGCGGGGGGGTGGCACGACCCAAACCACTGTCCTCGCTCATGTGGTACACTAGGGAGTCGTGTTCGCTCTGACCTGAACACCATCAAGTAAGCTATTAAAATATGTGTTCCATGGTCACTAAATATTACTAAACTCTGTGCAACATAAACTAAAGAATAATAAGCTTTGTGCCACATAACACAATAATGATAAGAGCTCACACATATGATTAGAAACTTCTCATTGAATCCTTGTGCTACCAACCAAGCCATACAGTACAGTACAGTATAGTAATTCATCCTTAAGTTTAGCATCACTTCAATAAATTACATTTGGTGTAAAGGATTTCAGTTATATTAGGCTACTGTACAATAAATTAATATGTTAACACTACATTACATCAAAGTTATAATTCACTACTACTGTATCAGTTTAAGTTATTGCAATACTACAGTAAGTAAATGTGCCACCATATCATTAAAATATACCTTTCTATGACAATATTTAGGATAAATGTAATCGATGTAGTAAATTATATCTATATAAAAATTGAAGATTAAGGAATTTTGTTTTTCATACGTGGGTATGAAAGGAAACTCAGATATATTGATATGTAAAAATCATATATACAGGTTAATAGGCTATTTATCAATGACCAGCCTTTTTTTAAAGAAAGGCCCACACACCAAACACTCGTCCACAACCTACAGCATTCATAAAGAGTAACTATTTCTGAAACTACCCTACAGATACAATGCTTAGACTCACATAAATTAGTCAAAAGCTATAGTAAACAGGCCCTAAACATAATTACAATACCTAGATAATGTATAAGTCAATTCCTAAACTATATTTGTCTAATTAAAAGACATAAAGCAGTTAAGTCCTAGACTGACCAACAGCTGGTCAGTTTGGTTGGAATGTAGTTTTCCCAAAAAGTTACACACTATATTCTCAGACTACTTATAAAATAAATGCATTGTAGTGTACATATTGGTATGCAAATAAATATTGCCAAGTATGCACACCACAATTTTTTTTTAAATATAACTGCATAACCATTAGTGTACTGTATCAGGAAAAATATGTCTAAAAGAAAACAGATTTAAAAAAGTCCCTTATCGTATGTTGAGTCATCATTCTGCCAAGGCAATGGTAAAATAAATGATATTAATTGTTCTTAAAGTGAAGTTAATATAAGTATCTTCATTCAGTGGTCTGGTTAATCTACTGCTCTACTTAACCCCCCCCCCCCAACCCCCCGACATATTAACTTACGAAAGTTATGGGTTGCCCGAGCGCCCGGTATTTCCCCAATATCACTCTTTCTCACACTGAGGGACCATTAGAAGTCGGAGGAATTTGGGGTTGCCACCAACCGACAGATTCCGACAGATTATGATCTAACTTACCTAACTTACTGAGCTCAATATGACGCAAATCGTGTCATAAACTTATTATAGAGCTATTTCACTAAGTTCATATGACGCGATCGCGTCATATGAGACTTTTTGGCGAAACCACCATATGACGCGATCGCGTCATATATGACGGAGGGGGTTAACTAACTAACCATTCAGCCAATATATTTTTCACTCGGACCATTTGTTCTCAGGTTCCGTGCAGATGTTTGTTGAAATGTCTCCAACTTCGGGACTCTAGGCTTGTCAGTAGCCTGTAACTCTCACGAAGCCCTGAGATTAAATTTAACTTCATCTTGGTTGATTAATTTGTTTGCGTTGCACTAGATGCTTGCCTTTAACTTACAGACCACAAGAAAGTTCAAAACTCTATCTCACTTGTAGTCGGGCAATATTTTATCCTTTTCCTATATCTTTTAGGCATGACATTTCATTTAATTTAAAAAAAAAAAAAACATTATTGTAAAGAAAACCTTAACCTAACTCTAAAATAGTATAAACTCTATAACATATGAAAAGTTAACTCAGTACGATTTGTTAAAGCAGTTTAGAAATAATACTCTACTCTTGGCGCATGGTGTCGACAGTTGACAAAAAAAAACAAAAAAAAACAAAAAAACAAAACAGTAGGCTACATCAGTTATTGTATCTGTCATTATTAGTAAAGCTTATTTTAAGAGTTCTGAGCCTATCAATATTCACAAACTAACATAAGAATGATAGAGGAAAAATGCAGATCTAGACTAAGTCAATATCTAACTTCTACTTCTTTTTACTGCAAATAACCTCTGCCCTTGTTCATATTACTGCCATTTGCTTTTATGACCATAAAAATACTTTAAGTCCAATATCATTAATTTAAAAACATCAATAATCTACTAAATTTTACAGTATATCTTGCTTGAATTTTAGTCTGCTAAATGAAGTCACACATACAAATTGGGTGGGGAAAATTGATCCAACAAATTTGTTAATTTGTAACTCTCTAGTTTGTCCAATAAATGAAAATTATATAATGAACTAAATACTGTTCTAAAGTAAAAGTTTATGTTTAGGTTAGATATTGGTGGACTGCTTTAAGTGATGAATGTCTAATTTGTTATCTTTGTTTTAACCCGTACAGCCCCAGCGACACGTCTGACGCGTCGGCGATGTATGTAACGCACAGCCCCAGAGACGCGCCTGACGCGTCACCCTAATTGCGCCGACCGTAACCTCAGGTGTAGCCACTCAAGAGGGCTCAGATTTGTATGGGAACTGTGTACGTATCCCACGCAACCGTGCCGATGGTTGAAAACTCTCAAAGTCCACGAGCGTGCGCGCGAGCGCGCAATAACCTGTTTTTTTGGGATAATTGCCTTCAATTTTTTACTCTTGTAAAATCCGTTTTCGGGGGCTCTGTAGGACCATTTTTTAAGCTTTTTGAGCGGTTTTTCATGGTTTTTCCTTCATTCCTAACCCATTCGCTATTGTTTCTGGAATAAAACAATTTTTTGAAAACCGGCCGGGTTCTGGTGCGCAAACATTACAAAACTAGCCGGGGCTCCACAGGTTAAGGATGAGGAGAGAAAAAGGGTGGGTGAGACAGGATTATTCCTAGTTCCATGTAATAAAAAATGGTGGGGCAATACAAAACTCCTGCCTTGGGGAAGGTTATCAGAAACTAACAAGTATGTGCATTCAATTTTGCAATTATCCATTGCTGCCCAATTGGTTATTTTTTAGGGCCCAAGATTCTTACTAGGCTGAGTAAAAAGGCAAACTATCTTAAGTCAAAATGCCATCTATATCCAGTCAAAAGACCAACTATGACCAGTTTCTAATACTACTCTAATAGTCCTTACAGCTGTTAATAAAACAAGATAGCACTGCTGCAGTACAAGGTCTAGAGCTGCACTTATATTATAAGACAGATTTATAACAGTGCATTTATCTTTAACTTTTTTCCAGCAACTCTGGTCTGGCAGCTTCTGAATTAACCTTCATATGAAATATGTTACCAATATGGCCCTCGTCACAAGAACATTCTTTACCGGGCATGATTTTGATGAGTAAAGTAGAAATCAATAGAGTTCTATGGGAGCCTTCACATGATTGTATTGCTGGAAATATCCATGTGTACAACCAAATCGCTTCACTCCAGCAGTTAGAATTATAGGTGTGGTAGCTGGGTCATTCAGACAAGCATGAAGGGAGAACCCAATCACTTCCCTTGCAGGCACATACTACAAGCCTCCTGTACTTAAATAACACGTTCGTGTGAAAGCCGGGCATTTCTGTGTTTTGCTCCCAGCATGGGAAAACATTTCCATGTGAAGGAGGCTAAATAATTTAGCTGCCAGTACCAGTGAAGAATATTTCCAAAATGTTATCATGATAAAGTTGCTGATTAAAAGTTGGTGGAAAAGGCACTAATGTAATTAGCCTTTACTCTCAACAGAATACAAGCACACAGCACTAGCCTCAGTTATCAATGCACTGTACCAAAATACCTCAGGGTTTATAGATAATAAATATATAAATGCTTACAAGTTATAGATATAATGAGATTTAATTGGCATTTGCCTAGAAGGTTTTAGAACTATGAACCAATAAGTTTTAATGAGAAGTTCATCATTCCCGTTTTTAAATGAAAAATTATGAAGAAGCAAAGGTAAAAGAAATATAATTTTATTTATGAGCAGGTCAGGTCAAAGGAAAAACATTCAGCAAATTATACTAAGAAATATTTCCATATACCATCATTTTACTTGAGGGAAATACAAGTTAAAATTAAAGTGTAGATAACTGAGTCTGTCCTGCCTCTACACATTTTCCTCAACATGAGGTGAACATACTTCTTACACGGAGTCCTGAGGCAACACCACACAAAGAAAATAAGGCTTCACGTCAGAATAAAATCATAATGTCCTCAACTTACATGTTAAATAAATTTGTACTATCACATCATTAACTTAAAGAAAGAAAAATATAATAATCTGTAAAATAAACTTATTGTGATGAAAGACTGGACTAAACATAGTTATCAAGTTAAAGAAACTATCTAATAAATGTTTCTAAAACTCAAGCTAATGAAGGTGGTTTATACTTTTGATATCAAATGATACCAAAAATAAAAGTATATACAGAAGATTCAATAATATTATTGAATAAGAAAACAAAGACAAGATAGTGCCATTCATACATACATAACTAATTAATCTTGAAGAGAACTGTAGTTACCTGAAATATTTTATGTGAGGATACAAGTAACAGGAGTGGAATCAGGAAAGATCAATTATATTACAATTAACATCAGGTGTTATATGTACTGTACAGTACAGTGTCCATGTTTGCTTCAGCTCCATATTCCAGTTATTCATGTAATTTAAATATAAAACTACCTTGTATATGAATATATTACAAAATTATAGATTTCTCTCAAAGAAAGCAAAAAAAAAAAAAAAAAAATGTAGCCATGTTTAATAGTGATCCTATATAAGATCACAGCAAAGGCATAAGTTTCTCTATCTCCGAAACACCAGTGTTAAGAGAAATAATTCTATACACAAAATCACGTGTTAATCTCGAGGAACCACCACCACACCAGACTACAACTAAGACCAGGTAATATCTACAACAATAAAATCATCCCCTCTTCGACCAGTTACTACAGAGCCATTACCACCACCACAACTAATATGAATAACTTTTGTCACACAAACAAAATGAACATCCAACACATCAACACACACTAAACTTTACGATACACTAAGTTGGTCTGAATCATCCTTTCAATCTTGTCTTACAAACAAGGATATGATGATAATTGCAGATCAACATTACCTATTTTTAAGTTTAGAGTAAGAAGATGACTTGGTGTTCATTCCACTTGAATGAGAAAAAAGTTTACGAGACTCAAGTTATGCTATGTCCAGTTAGTCATCCGTCACCCAATTCATCTACAGCAGCTATTCCTGATTACTAGTGAACCATCACCATAACTAACACACTACAACTAGGACTATATTAACATGGGATACTGTTTACAACCATAAAGACATTAACAACAATATTCACAGCTGATACCTTAGTCTTACTGGATCACACAGCCCCACACTCCTAACTTAGCCCCAATTTGCAAGACAGAGTGAAGTAGGTATATATAGTTTCCTTTCCCAGCCCTCAGGGTTAACTTTTACTTGGTGGTGAATGTTACCTCCAATGGATTGAACACTTCCCTAGGGCTGAACCCTCAATGGGGAGTTTGGGAAACATGATATTTGTCAAAAGGATGTCCTCTTTTGGGGTATCCACTCAAGAACTCCCTCTCGAGAGGTGGCACCACAGGCATCATATACAGTACCCCTGTACTGCATCATTTTCCAGTAATACCAAGAAATTCACTGTGAAAATATATATACTATGTAACCATATTATGAAACTCACATAATATTGTATTGTTACATCATCCTCTCTACAAAATACTCATCAATTGTATTAAACCACTTTAATATATAAATAAGATTAATTTAATACAATTTGAGGTAGTTGTTGAATGCACTGTTAATACAATATTTGTGTTACAATATGTCCTTCACCAGAAGAAGCTTCAGATTATGGTTAGCATTAGTCATGTTAGAGACACCGTACAGTCATATTCAAAAGTCATGACCTACCTTCAGATTTTCAACTTAATTTATTTTTCTTAGAGAGAAATCAAATTGAAATTGTGAAGGTAGAACACAAATATACATAACTGTACCACCATAATTAACCACACTACAATTCACTACAAGATTTAACAATTAAAAGCCCCACAAAACAGCAGAAGACTTAAATCAGACAATCAGTTTTCCTTATAACTGAGAGGGGTTACAGGTTTTATTGTACAGTACCGGTATGTTAGTATCCACCACCACAGTATGATCTAGTAATACAGAGAACCCAGACTACAGCCCACAGATTTCAACTAAGCCAGTGTAGTCAACCCAATTAATCATCTGCCACCACAGAATTATCTGGTTAATACCAACCACCCACACTAAATATCACACTAAATGTCAGCAAAGCCAGATTCATCAACCACACTCCACAGTTACCATTTGCCACCAAAGAGATCCAGGTTAACCCGTTCAGTACGATGACGTCATCTTCATTACATTCTGGCAAACAATACACTTTTAATTTAATCTTAGGAAAGACCTTTCAAAGTCAAAAAGAATATAATAATCTCCAGTAACCAATTGACTCCCACAGATCCCCCTTAATCTTAATAATATTGTCACATGACAGCCAGAATAAAATGGATCGAAGCGTTGTCACACTGAAAGGAGTAAAGGTTGAACCAAATGAGCAGTAAGCAACCAACATCCATCAGCCCCAATGATCCCCAGTGCCACCACCACCATACATTGGGTGGGGCTTACCACTAAGGTTGCCTGTAGAGCGATAACGTCTGGTACCAGTGCTGCCATACTGCCGCCGTGACCTGCGACCACCACCCACACCACCACCACCTTCACCTTCCACGGCAAGGCTAGGCCGACGCGCCTCATGAACGCGGTAACCTCCGTAATTTAGGCCAGTACCTTGTGACCCGTACACTGTGACAACCAGAACACAAACGTCCCGTGTTAACAATCACACAAAATTTAACAAATCTATCACTTAATCATCTAATCTTATCCAGGAATATCCTAAAATCCAACTAGCAATGCACTCACAACTTCAACAAAACTTACATTTTATCTTCTAAAGTCATCCAAGTCATTCAATTACCCAGTATCCTTTATGTATTAATAAGAGATATAAACCAAATTATGTTTGGCTAGATTCAAAATAACTGAAAGCATTCATAAATAGATTAATGAATGTCTAAATAGAAACCACATTTCTAAGTGAATCCCTAATATATAGTAAAAACAAAATCATTACTACAGTAACTGTAAAAAGAAATGGGTGTTAGTCACACAATTAAATGACAATGCTATTAATTACTGCACTTCTAAATGTAAATACTGTGTTATATTAATGAGGTAAATTACAAAGGAAAAACTACAAACTTCAGTAATAATACCTTCTTGCTAGCCGCTACAAGTTACCATAAGTGCCAATACATTCTACAGTACTAGCTGGTGTGGTATGTGAGTTTTAGTGCAGTTGTCTTAAACATTGAGAAGGAATCACTCTCATTGAACAGAATACAAGGAAGAGGAGAGACTTTGACTTTACAAAGTTTAATGCCTTTTATCAGAAAACAAATATTATACTTTGATGTGTAATGTACTGATGAAGATCATGCAGTTAATTTAACGCCATGATTGACAGGGCTAGGGCATGCCCTTGTTACAGGAACTTAACAGGACATTTGCCACAAATCGCTAGACCGAGCTGCCCAAACTCTTGCCGTCTACCAATGGCACGGTGTGGGATCAAACTGCAGACCTTTCGATCAGTTCAGTACACAACAAAGTAAAAGAAAAAAAATCTGATTGAAGGCATTAAACTTTGTAAGGTCAAACTCTCTCTCCAGATGATTTTATTTAGCTTAGGAAGGATGTATCTTAAATCTGTCAAGTTCTTCCCAAGCTGAATAAAACCATCTGTAAGTACCAAGAATTAAGCAAAAACGGTCATTATTTGATTGAAAGCTTAATCCTTTCAATCAGGTTGTGTCAAATTTGGTTTTATTCTCACTACTTCAAAACAATTTTATTTGACAGAGTTAGATGATTAATTGAGTTGGACCATAATCCTTTTATTTCTGTAGGTCCTTTCTAAACTGAATCAAATTGTTTATCATCAATAAACTAAATAAATCATAGTTTAATTTAAAGCTATGACTAGGGTGTTAAGTGTATAAAAGCTGGAATAAAGCAAGAGGGTAAACGTACGTGAAGTCTTCCTGTCGTCCGGTCTGGCAATGGAAGAGTAGCCGATGACGGACGTTGGTCGCCGCCCTGTGTGGCCACGCTCCAAGGTGCGGGGGGTGCTGGGGTAGTCTAAATGGCGGGACACAAAGGTACAGTCGCCAGTCATAATAAGCATACATTCGTTTGAATCAGGATCGAACCCACACATGGTGATACAGTGCTGTACGATATCCCAAATGCTTTGGAGTTTGGTTTTTAAGGTTCAAAGATTCAAATGGGTGTATGCTCAGTATGGCTTGTGGGTGTACTCTCACGCTCTAAAGCCACCGTACCACCACCAAATTTAGCCTCTAATTGTATCAAGAGTCATAATTAAGTGTGATTAAGTCATATTAACCAATGATTCTTAACTCTTTTGAGATAGGAATTTAATTCTGCCAACCATCTCAAATTATATAAGGGATAAAAATGTTAAGATAAATCAAAACAGTAATCCAGACTCCGATAAAAATTTGGTGCTAACAATGCTGGTGTAACGAATGCCTAACGCACACAATGCAACTCAAACATACAAAATTAAATTCAAAACTGTTGTAGAAATGCCCAATCAGGTTTCCAGTATAAAATGAATTAGTTTTCACTATCGCATAACATTAGTTATTTCTTGCACTGTGATACTACAGTAGTCTCCCCCCCCCATTTGGCCTACTTCATTTTGGTGCGCAAGGTTAGATATGGTACCGAAGGCACGCATTTGGCGCTTGCATTCCGTATTTTGCACTTCAATCCCGTGCAAATAAGAACGCACAAACAGTCATTCAGCTGAATTGTGCTTGCATATCAGCCCAAAGCAATCGATCAAAGATTTTCTAAATCCATAACCGCAGAAATGGTAATCGTGATGCTAAACCTTCACTTATATTTTCCACCTCAAACAAGAACAACTTGGTGTACAATGCTCGTCTTCACCATTGGCAAGATAAAGGTGAGTGCTGCTTCCTCATATATATATATATATATATATATATATATATATATATATATATATATATATATATACTGTATACAAGTATTCATATTATCACCACCCCACCCATTAACTTACAAATATACCTAATTAATGAAATTAATGAACATATGTGGTACTCCATGGATTCGAACCTAGGATACTCACACCGAAATTCCGCGCACTTAACCACTTAACCTAGGTTAGGCCATTTCTTTGCGGAGTTATGAATACGACAAAAACTTACCCAAAAAACTTGTTGTTCCTTTGCGTTTATCTTGTGTAGTCCCAGTTCTGGTTTGTTTATTTTACAAGTTTTACATTATAATAAAAATAAAATAAAATGTACAGTAGGTTAATCGGGGAGTTCCCTGAATTTCAAAATTTTGTCGTATTCATATCTCATAACTGTGTTTGATATCTTTTAGAGACTAGCAATCATGAAATTCAAAATGGAGTTGAAGTTGCCTCCATTATATTACCTCTGAAAGACATGGTCACTTACATAACGACTACCATTAACTTGTGAGCACTACTGTGGAAGTCTAGAAAGATATCACACCAGCCAGGCTCTGTGGTCTGCTCTTTACAAAGAGGCTTCCACAGTGAATACCTAGAAAACGTAACTGAGTTTTTGACACTGTAAATGTTTATGAATCTTAAAGCAAATATATATCCAATAACAAAAGCACTGCAAACGGTTGAATAATACAGCCGTCAGCATGAACCGCCAGATGACGTTATACAGTACATTACTGTACTGTACTTATCGAAGTCACTGAAAAGTGGGTAGCTGCTTCCATAGATGTTTTATAAAAAATTTAAGTGATAAAATGTCAACCAGTATATATTATATTATAGGTAGACCAAAAATCTTTATCACTAACCTCTATAACTCATAAACAACCAGAGAAATTGAGCTAATATTTCTACCATTTTGGAAGGGTCAGCCACAGAATAGGTGAGGAAATTTACAGCCCATTTGTTCTTGCCATGTTTTAGTTATAGAGGTTAGGGGTCAATATTTCTGGCCTAACTACTGTATAATGAATGGACTATAGTTAGTGAAAGTTCAGTACAGTATATTATTGTACTCTACTTAGTGAAGTCAGTGAAATTAAGGTGGCTGCTTCCCTAGACTTTCTGTAAAAACTGGAAAGTGATAAAACGTCAAACCGAATAATATTTTACACTGTACTGTACTTAGTGAAGTCTTAGTAGAAACCTGGTGGTTGCTTCCTTAGATTTTTTGGTAAAAAGGCTCACAATCGAACTCGTTCAAGGTCTTTCAGTAATGAAGCTAGGTTACAAGTCTTATAAAAATCTATGAAAAAATAAAGCAGCTAAAGTGATGACGTGGAAAGTTAATGCACTGGCGGACGGACGACCGGACGGACGGTATACCATAATACGATCCGCAATATGACGGTCATATAGAAAAGTATGTTACAGAAAATCTGATTTAAGCATTTCTTTTTCTAAAGCAGAATGAAAACTAACAAAACCACAAAATGCAAGGTGTGCAACAAAAACAATATGGGAATCTAATATCTATCACAATCAATTTCTATATCTGAGGAAAGAGCAACATTTTATTGGGAGAACCATCAAGAATGGAAATTTATGGAGACTGCTGACTAGAAAAGGGGAAAATGTTGAGGGGGATTCAAAACTCTCTTTGATTCTACTGCCGTACGTATGTAAATACATTTTGCAGCTAAACGGAATCAAGTAAGCTACAAAATACATATATAGTCAATACTCAACTGTACTTTTATTAAATTGTTTGAATATTACTTAAAGGTAGGGTCATAGACAAGAGGAGAGGGAGGGTGAAAAAGACATCTCAAGCAGTAACGACAATGACACTAAATTTACCACTTTCACTTAAGTCACCATCTGCTCTAAAGTAGACATAACTATATTAAATAGTAGCCAAAATCTACCACTAATATTACTAGACACAAAACCTAATAGAAATAACCTGAATAGTGTCATTTATTAAGGCATACTGATAAAAATAAGGCCGGTGGCAACCTTAATGCAGTGGCAACTCTAGTGTTGTTGACACTCGACCATTTCAACGGGTACGTCTCATTCAGTGACACTGCCAATTTAATTAGTAATGTTAGGTTAGGTAAGGTTAGAACTTTGAGTTGCTATTAGTTTAGTTAGCCCTGGTTAAGTTGGCACTGGTTTAATTAGCAGTGTAGATCATCTGCTTGAAATGGTATACTGGCTATAAAGGTGATATACTGCACTATAGAAAAGAGAGGGAATTAGGGTGGGAGGAAAGGGAGGGATATTAATAGGAAGTTGAGAGGAATTGAACTAAGGGCAGTGAAGAAGAGTGGTAGACAAGAAGCTGGAGTATGTGAGGAAAGGATCAGGTTTTACCTCTAGACATGGTGATTTTTGAAGTCTCATGAGCCCTAAATCCAAGAGACAGAGTGGGTAGGAATGGTGAGATGGAAAGAGACATGGAATAAAGGAGAGATAGTGAGAAGAATATGAAGGGGAGAATAGGCAGAAGAAGCAACTGAAGGGGAGAAATGTCTGGAAACAAAATTACTGTTGGTGAAAGGAGGGATGGGAAGGAGAGATAATGGGAAGAATAAGAGAGGGAGGAAGAAGAAAGTAAATGGGAAGAACACAAGGATGAGATGAATGATGAAAAAGTGGAAAGACAAGAGGGAGGAAGGAAAGAGTAAATGAGAGGTACACAAGGATGAAGGATGGGAAGGAGAGAGGGAAGAAAGAAGAGGAGGAGGAAGGAGGAGTAATAAAGAGGATGATGATGAAGGACGATAAGGAAAAAAGAGATATATACAGTACAGTAAAACTCTTCTCTTTCGGACCCTAAAGATTAGAACACCCAAAGCTTCCAGATTCTATCCAGTCCAGACTTGCCTCTCTCTTTCAAATAGTTTTAAAGATGGAGGGTATTTAGTCTTTTTGATAAATTCTAAAAGAGATGCAGATATCCAGATTGAATACCATTCTTCAGACATATTTTCATATTAATTCATATTCATATTCAGGACCTCAGTCCTTCAGAAATGTACTGCTTTGGTGGGACTTTGAGTCATATTCCTTGAAAAAACCCATCATTGACATTGGTAATTACTATAGATTTGCCATATTCCTAGCCAGTCAATATTATACTCTAGTTGATGGAATTGCATTTAAAATACTGTAATAATGTTCCAGTATTTCTCATTGCAATTACAATTAGCATATCATATTGAATATGATGAAACTATAATAAATGCCATCAATAATGATGGGGTTTGTCTAAAAATACAGGCCTTTGTCTGAATGAGAGAGAAACGTCTGAAAGGGTAAGGAGTTTCACACTTCCAAACAGGGTGAATCTCACCCCACAGTAAATACAAAAGAGAAATGTATTACAGAATACTGTACGGTGAGAGAAAGTTGTGGACAGTTACCTCCGGCGAGACTGGAGTTGGATCCCCTGGAGCCCTGTGCCCGTGAGAGAGAGTGCGATGACCCCCAGCGGCCGCTGCTCTTCCTCATCCCCCCCTCACCGCCACGACGACCAACCTCTACAACACCACACACAACACCACACGTAAGCTTAGTGGTCACACACACCCCAACAGTCCCGTTATACGGCTCGCAGTGACAGGCATAGTTTATTTGGTCCCAGTTACAGATTCAAGACTCCAAAATAATTTGTCAACAATATTAATTATTTCATAAATTACATGAGTACAAGTAACCCTTATTCACATGTGACCAATAAAATGAGTGGAAAACAATTGACCACTAGAAGCAAACATTTTGTATTATAATAGTCAAGCTGTGTTACTATCACTGCTTATGTGGTACATAATAACAATAGAAAATGTACTACAGTGGATAAGTATAATCTTAGAGTGAGAAAATCATCAACATTACAAACTCCTACCACTGTGTGGCTAGAGTGTAAGGAATTACAGTACTACTTTACTGTTACATGTACTCTGGTGAATAATGCTCTGTGAGTCTGTGTGAGTGATCTACAATTTACAGATCAAAATAATATACAGTACAGTATTGATAATATGTGACTGAGACCAAGTTAACTCACCTACCGTGTACAGGGAAGGGGGAGGGAATGGAGGGCTTGTTACTCATATTAAGGGAGGGGGTGGAGGGGGGGTGCAAGTAAAGTGGTGTGTCAGTGTGTGAGCTTAGTAAATAATAGCAGCATCATATTCAATACACTCTTGGTGTCTCTTCTAGCACAGGCACTTAGTGTAATGTTATTCCTTCATAACAACACAAATGACTTGGTAAGATTCAGTGTGCTTTCATGTACAGTAGTCAAACGAGTACGATGCTCCAGTTAGATCACTAAATAAAACAATCTATGTGTAAAAGGTTATAATACAAACATGCAGGCATGCAGGTGAACCACTGATAACAACAACACTGCTCACTTACCATCACAAGGATATCAATCCAACGCAAATTGAACAACTTCGGACTTATTACCAATTAGAGAACTTAAACCTGTATTTTTGCAATAAATGTTCATTGTACTATAAATAGAGATTATTATACTTGGCATGTGGGTTTAAGTCCTCCACTCTAGTACAATAATTACAGCACTAAATTTTCTACATAATAAATATAGGTCAAACAACTGGCTTTGCAGAATATTTGAGACAATAAAAGATATCTAATAATTGAAGTTGTTCAATCTTTCTAACTTCTGTGAAGTTGTCCAACTTTGTTAACCCTTTCAGTACGATGACTTTTTAAATTTTATTCTGGCTACCAGTAGACGATTAGATACGGATTAAGAAAAATATATGAGTCTACAGTTGGTTGTGCCCCTCTATATCCTTGAAATCCTTCCTAAGCTAAGTTAAATAATCTAACATTAACTAGAATACAATGAAAATGGTGTTATCGTACTGAAAAGTATGTTTAGTCAATTTTAATATTAAGATACTGTACTAAATATATTTTGTGACTTTGTCCAATTTCTATTAACATACCAATTTTTCCTACCATCACTTGTGAGCTGGGACATGCATGGGAGGCAGATCTGATTATGCAAGACCTGATAATATACCACAGGTGTATCAGTGTGTTGACAATATACCTGGTGGTGAATAACGTACCTCCGGCAATGTTCTGAGAGCTGCCCTTCCTGTCCCTGCTAGGTGTTAGATCCCCGTCGGCCACACCATGGTGGGAGGACCCGGCCATGGTCTTGGGGCGCGGTCGACCACCTCCCGGAGGCTTGTTTCTTAGTCTCACAGAAGGCTTGTGGCCAGAGCTGGGAGGATCCAGGCCCATGCCTGGTGGAGGCTCATAGTACCGACCCTACAGAGAAACAACATACTAATGAGAAACTATAGATCACTAAAAAGTAATTTAATTCTACCATCTATCTAGGCAATAACTAAGAAGTGACTACTGTACAATACAAACATATACAGTACAGTATGTAGAATATCTATGTGTGACTTACATATACAAATATTTAGGCCTCAGCCAGGATTCAAACTTTAAAGCATGGGATGTCATTCTGATTGACTGCAGTTCGAATCCTGGCTGAGGCCAAAATATTTATATACAGTATGCATTGTAAACTATTTGAACTCCACCTAGTGCCAGTGTTGTTGTTGTTGTTGTTGTTGTTGTTGTTGTTGTTGTTCCCCAGGCTGTCTGGCCGAGCAGCCCCAAGGTCCCAAGCAAGGCCAGGCCATAACCAAGCACCACCACAGAACCCTCCCAGCTTTACCACTAAGAAAGCCCAGGTGACCGTAGCCGCTCCCAGGCGAGTGGCTGAGGGTGCGGAAATGCCTGGGACACCAAAGCCCCACCCAGGGCTCTGTGCCCCTTAACAATTATGAAGGGAAAGTTGAGGGGCAGTGTTGTTGAATACAATCTATCTTTTTGTACCTCCTATCACAAGGTCACATACAAGTGTTCACAAGTAAACAAGGATGAAATATACATTTTACTAAACATAAATTTAAATCTATCTATCTATCTATTGCCTGACGCCGTGATCCCCGAAGGGGTGGCCACGAACGAACCGCCCCCATTCACCTCTGTCCCGTCAGTCGACGCCCCTCCCCCCAACCAGCACCGCCTTCGTTCATGTACTTCCTCACTCCATCCTTCCACCTCATATTCGGTCTACCTCTCCCTCTCTGTCCCTCCACCTCGCTCTCGTACACCCTCTTAGTCATTCTCTCGCTTTCCATACGTTCAATATGGCCGAACCATCTGAAGTTGTTCCTTTTCACACTTTCCAGCACATCTACCTCCACACCACACCTCCTTCTTACTTCCTCATTAGTCTGTCTATCCCTCCATGTAACTCCGCACGCACTCCTTAAGTAATTCATTTCCACTGCTCTCACTCTTGGTCTGAGTCTCTCAACCAACGTCCATGCTTCGCTTCCGTAAGTCAGTGTCGGGATTACCACACTGTCATGCAAGGACTTCTTCACTTCCATACTGACCACCCTATTTCTTGTTACTGCTTTTAGCGTTCCTACAACCCTCTTCCCCCGTTGTACCCTCTCCCGCACTTCTTCATCCATAGTCCCATCTTTACTCAACACACTGCCCAGATACTTAAAAGAGTTGACGATCTCCATAGCCTGACCGTTCAGCTTCACCTCACACTCTGTGACTTCACCCCTTTCGAAGACCATAACCTTGCTCTTCCCCGTATTTACCTTCAAATTCTGTTTTTCGCACACTGTTCCAAACTCATTTACCAGACCCTGCAACTCCCATTCATTATCACTCATCAGAACTGTATCATCCGCAAACAGCAGTATAGGTAGCTTCCACTCAATTCCCTCCCTTTTCAGCGATACACCAACATCCACTGCTCTTGATAGTATTTCTTTCATGACTCCATCCATATATACAGTAAACAACCACGGGGATATCACACACCCCTGTTTCAAACCAACATTCAGGTCAAAGAACTCGCTCTGCTCACTCTCCACACGTACTGCCGCCTTTGCACCCTCATACATGCTCTTCACTGCTTTCAGCAACTTGCCCTCTACTCCGTATATTCTAAGTACTTTCCACAAGCCTTCTCTATCCACTCTGTCATAGGCCTTCTCCAAGTCCATAAAGGCAACATACACCTTTTGTTTCTTCTCCAGATACTTCTCCACAACACAATTCAGGGTAAAAATCTGATCTACACATCCTCTTCCCTTCCTAAAACCTCCCTGCTCGTCGCCTATCCATTTCTCCGTTCTCACTCTCACTCACTACCCTACTGTATACCTTCCCTACTACGCTTAGAAGACATATTCCTCGGTGGTTACCACACACTCCTCTTTCCCCTTTGCCCTTATATAGGGGGACTATTATGCCAGTCTTCCAGTCATCGGGTGCACTCCCCTTCTCCCATGCTAGTTTGCACATTTTCCATACCCATTCTATCACTATCTCACCACCATACCTCAACATTTCCCCACACACTCCATCTGTTCCTGGTGCTTTCCCCAACTTCACTCTTTTCATGGCTTCCCACACTTCTGACCTCCTGATCCCCACCTCCTCCTCCACTACTTCTCTCTCCCATACCATATCCAGCTATGTTTGCTGGCTCTTCATTCCTTACATTTAGCAACTCACTGAAGTACTCCCTCCATCTTTCGACTCTCTCTTGCTTCTCGGCTAGCATTCTCCCATTCTTATCTTTCACACCCTTACTGTTTCCCTTGCTACCTTCCCTAACTTTCTTGACTTCTTTCCAGAACAGTTTCTTACTCTTCCTCCATTTTACACTCAGATTCCTTCCAAATTCCTCATCTACTCTTCTCTTACTTTCCTTCACTACTCTCTTCACCACCCTCTTACTCTCCACGTACCTCGCTCGTTTCTGTCTCTCGGAATCTTCATTCCCTCTACTACCCAACCACTCTCTATATGCTTTCTTCTTTTCTTCCACAGCTAAATTTAAATGCCAGGTAAAAAAAGAAATTTGGTGTCTTTTTAATTTAAGCAGATTGACTGGGTTTCAAAATCTATGCATCTATCAGGTACATATTTTTGTGGTCAATAGCCTACATTATATATATATCAAATAGTTGTAGGTGAGATGGTATTTTAGGGCAAGGTCCGGTCATGGATAACATTCTTTCCTGCATATAAGTGGATTCTATATAAATGGATTCGTCAGCTGCTTTATCTTCATTTAGTGAAGAGGATGACATATGTCACCAAAAATATTTATATAAATATTGCATCTGCTAAGGTGTGCATTATCCAAACCATTGATAAAGTTTGTGTAATTCTCTAGTAAATTCAGCCTTATTCACACTCTGAACATTGCCTTTTTACTGCAACACAATTTTTGTTCAACTACAGTACCAACTTTTAGTATTTAATAAGATACAATTCATAGAATGGCTAATGCCTCAAACACTCATCCCAAACCTACTATTAATAAGTTCACGGATAGACCACAGAACATAAACCTCCCAATTGAACACTTGCAAGTTCCGTTCTATAAGGAAGTTGGAGCTGTAGACATTGATATCTAACAGAAATGCAATAATAATGTAAGTTTCTGATGGATAAAAAGTATGTTGCATTACATACATACACAAATTTAAAGACCGAGTGCTCCACACAAAGTGCGGTTCCGGTCTCACGCTCTAATGGCAGCGTTCCAGGCAACCCTGTTAAGAGCTGCCTCACTTGTCAGGTTCTTTGATTAAAGATCAGACCGCAAGGTCCGATCCCACGTCTTTCTTGGTCCGCCCCTTGGTGCAGCTCCCTTCACATTCAATTCATGGACTTGCATTTTTTCACCCAGGTTAGTTCATTGGGTTATATGTATTTAGAAATGTACTATAACCTTACTGTAGCTCCAGCTCCAACTTCCTTATAGCCTGAGACTCAAAAGAGGTCAATTAATCCGCTCATACTTACAGGTCTTGTATCTTAATAACAGCATTTCCTAAATCTGATCTATTTCTAGCAATGGGCGTCGCGCTCTTCAGTGCCACTAGTAGAGAGGCTAACACAACATAGTGAACCCTCTCATTTTCTTGGATATTCTAACCTTATAAAATTATGGTCTTTTCTCAACTCATTCTTACATTTTAAATTGTATTTTCTCCCATCACCAATTTGTGTATGCTATAGTCATGTACACATAAAGATACTGTATATATATATCTATCTATCTATCTATTGCCAGACGCCGTGATCCCCGAAGGAATGGCCACAAACAAAACGGCCCCATGCACCTGTCCCCAGTCAGTCGACGTCCCTCCTCCCATCCAGCATCGCCTACACTCATATATTTCTTAACTCCATCCTTCCACCTCTCACTCGGTTTACCTCTCCCTCTCTGTCCTTCCACCTCACTCTCGTACACTCTCTTAGTCATTCTATCGCTTCCCATACGTTCCACATGGCCGAACATCTCAAGGTGTTGCTTTTCACACTTTCCAGCATTCCAGCACATCTACATCTACACCAAACCTCTCTCATACTTCCTCATTCGTCTGTCTATCCCTCCATGTAACTCCGCACGCACTTCTCAAGAAACTCATTTCCACCCCTCTCACTCTTGGTTTGAGTCTCTTCACCAGCGTCCATACTTCGCTCCCGTAAGTCAATGTCGGGATTACCACGCTGTCATGCAAGGACTTCTTCACTTCCATACTGACCACCCTATTTCTTGTTACTGCTTTCAGCATTCATAAAACCCTCTTCCCCTGTTGCATCCTCTCCTGCACTTCTTTATCCATACTCCCATCTTTACTCTACACACTGCCCAAATACGTAAATGAGCCGACATTCACCATAACCTGACCGTTCAACCTCACCTCACACACTGTGGCTGCACCCCTTTCAAAGACCATAACCTTGCTATATAGCTATATATAAAGTATCTATATATGAAGTATATATATACCGGTATATATATATATATATATATATATATATATATATATATATATATATATATATATATATATATATAAGAACATAAGAAAATGGGAGTCTGCAGAAAGCCGATTGGCCCAAGCAAGGCAGATCCCTGTCCCACAGAACCCCAATTCAATTACAAAGCCCAATTATAGGCTCAACACTCTAATACCCTGAGGATCATCTTACCAAAACGGTTAGAGATTAACGCAGGATTATGGGGGTCTGCAGAGCGCTGATTGGCCCAACCCGGCTGATCCTCCTTCACACCCAACCCTTCTCGTCCATATGCTTATCCAATTTTATCTTAAAGCTCCCTACAGTTTTAGATCCCACTATAGCACTTGGTAGTCCATTCCACCCATCTACAACTCTGTTACCAAACCAATATTTGCCTATATCTTTTCTGAAACAAAATTTATCTAATTTGAAACCACTAATATGTTTTTCTTTCCAACTATTCAAGCACTCTGTATGCCATACTCAAGGCTCACTGTTTCATATCATACACTTTCTATATTTCCAAATGTTCTTATATGATATATTTTACATATACTGTACCATTCTTAAAAGAAGAACAAAAATCTTACGAGGCCTTCTTAATCAACAACCTAAATTAAAATGTAAAACTTGCAAACTAAACAAAAGGAAGATTCATACATGCCCTTTTTAAGTAAATTTTTTGGGCAATTCTGGCAGCTTATGATAAAAAGTTTGTATGGAATCAGCCAATTAAAATAATCTACCTTCTATCTATCTGGTTGGGAGAGAGGTATACTGACCAGGATTTGAACCCACTCACTCCAGGTATTTTTGGAAGAGTTTGGCACCGCATCCACTCGACCATGAGCGGATATAAGGAGAGCAACCTTAATTCTTATTTGAAGAACCAGGTTATAGTCTCGTGGAGGACTAAGCGTTCATTCATATGACTATTTTACACCCCCCCCCCCCCCCCCCAGCTCGGCTCGGGAATAAATCTTTAATTTCTAAACTACCCTCCTTCGGTTTCTATCCCTCCATCTGTGCCTTTGTCTCTAATTTCCTTTCCGGCCGTTCCATAGCCGCGGTTGTGGACGGCCATTGTTCACTTCCTCACCCTATAAACTCCGGTGTTCCTCAGGGCTCTCCTATCTCCTATTCTCTTTCTAATTTTTATAAATGATCTCCTCAACTATACCTCAATTCCCATCCATTCATACACAGACGACTCAACCTTACACTACTCCATTAGTTTTTCAGAACGCCCCAGCCAGCAATCCCTCAACGACAAACGTAATGAAGCCATAGAACTCTTAAATTCTGATCTAAATACTATCTCCAATTGGGGCAGAGAAAACCTTGTTACCTTTAATGCTTCCAAAACACAATTTCTCCATCTATCAAGGAACTCCCACCGGACTATCCCTTATTCTTCCACAATACAAAAATCAATCCTTCATCTTCTCTCAATATTCTTGGTGTCTCTTTTTCTTCTGCTCTCAGTTGGAAGGACCATATTACCAGTCTTGCTAAGGCAGCCTCCCAGAAGCTGGGTGTGCTCAACCGCCTTAGGGGGGTTCTTTTCCCCTGCACAGCTTCTTGCTCTGTACAGGGGCATAGTGCGTCCTTGTATTGAGTATTGTTCACATGTGTGGGGAGGTTCCTCTCACACCGCTCTCCTAGACAAAATTGAAAGAAAGGCCTTTCGTATCATTAACTCCCGTCCACTCACCAACTCTCTGCAATCTCTCTCTCTCCGCCGCAATGTTGCATCTCTCTCGCTATTCTATCGCTACTATAATGATCAGTGTTCCTCAGAGCTTTCCCAGTGTATACCACCTCCTTTACGTAGGGCACGTGGTACCTGTCTTGCAACTCAATCCCACCCCTACTCTGTGCAACTCTCCAACCCAAAAGTGAAACGTTACTCTCAAACCTTCTTCTACTCAACAGCTGAGCTCTGTAACTCTCTCCCAGAATCACTTTCTCTCTTCCTATGACTTAAATTGCTTCAAACTCTGTGTGTCCAGGCATTTTGGCTCAAACGTCCCTTGATTTTGGCCCTGTCACTCTTTCAACTATGGGGGAGGCACTCGCTATAGGCAGTTCTGCCTTTTGCCTCCCTCAATCACATAGAAAAAATAAAAAATGTACAGGTACATATTAATAATCTTGGTACAATTATGGATACGGTGCATAACTCTTCCAAAAATACCTGAGGTGAATGGCTTTGAATCCTGGTCAGGATACCTTTCTCCCAACCTGTCCAACATTATCCTTAGATTTGTCATCAGAGAGGTTCCATAATAGTACCAGGATGATTAAAATTTTATCACTTAGCCGACCTAGCGGGGGAGGGAATGTGTAAAATAGTCATGGTTGAAGTCTAAAAAATTTGCCGCGTGTATGAAGGCATAGTCCTACACGTGACTATAACCTAGTTCTTCAAATAAGAACTAAGGTTGCTTCCATTGTATCCGCTCATGGTCGAGTGGATGCGATGCCCAACTCTTCATAATAATACCTGGAGTGAGTAGGTTCAAATCTTGGTCAGGATGAGTCTCTCCCAATATGTCCGACATTATCCTGAGTTCTATCTAGCTGTCAACGAAATACAAACTTAACAGGGTATCACAAGATTGTGATATCAAGTTTTGATGGTTAAAACATTTCTGGCACCGTTTTGGGGATCCATTACACTAATATTGGAAACTAGACTGAAAATAGATTATTAATTTGACTGAAATATTATTAAAATTTACCTCATAAGCTGCCAGACCAGTGTTGACGATAAAAGTTAAGCAAAAAGCACGTGTGAGATACTGACTTAATACAAAAACTTTGACAGAAAGTAGGTTGGAAAACCACTTGTTCAACTTTGTCTTTATACTAAGATTTTTTTTAGAAAAATAAAAAATGCAATGAGATCTAAATGATCATCATCAGCCTTTACTGGTCCACTGCAAAACAGGCTTATTCTCGGGGGGACGATGACAGCCAACATACACCAACCAACAGAGATACTTTTAATTATGTTACTTTAGCTATATATCTGCATATTATCAAGACCTCATAGAGGATTTAAGTACTGAAAAGCTAGTTCAAGGCTATATATTTTGCTTGTCATTACGCAGTATACTATCAAATAATTATATCATAAATAAACTGAGCTCTGTTTACAATTATCTCTGTTGGCGGGTGTGCCTCACGAAGGTGGCTTATGCCGGCTTGGTGAGGCTTTCATCTGAATACTTACCTTCAAGTCAGTCACATCCTTGAAGTGATAATACAATATCTGGATAATTGAGTGTGTGAATATCATACGGTACTTCACACAATAATAATCAGTGGGATACCTTTTGATGTGTTCGCCGCTCTTCTAGCGGCACCAAGGAGCGCGACGCCCCTCGTTATGGGTGGTGATTTAATATCATCCTTCTTCATTAATTTGTGATTATCTGAGACATTTACCCTTTTGGCCTTCTGAAACGCAACAGCATGCTAGTTGCCCTTGCTTGAATTTTAATCTCTTGGGTTCAGCATTGTAGGATCGTAACAAGAACAAGGATGTGCAGGTAATAACAAATGTTCCATTTAGTTACACAATAAAACATTTATAGCTTAGCCACATTTTAAGCATAACATCAACTTTAGCTTTAACCTATGGGCTGCGACCGTCCTCATATGAGTCGGTAGTGAGATTTTTTTTTTTTTTTTTTTTTTTTTTTTTTTTTACTTTTTTTTTCCTAGGCTGTAAAAAAAAAAAAAAAAAAAATCTCACTACAGACTCATATGAGGACGGTCGCAGTTCATGGGTTAACCCTTCCAGCCCGGCTGTCCTTTTAAAAGGCAACCGCGGCAGATGGGCCGGTACCCGGGTGTCCTATTAAAATCCGTAAGCTTGAAAGCCTATTAAGCTTGGTCTGAACGCCGTGCGTCCGACGCATGTAAACAAAGCCGATCATTGCGTCACCGCACCTCCGAAAACAATAAGGAGACGTCGGATCAATGTTATTGTTGTGACGTAAGACGAAATTAGTGTCTGAAAAGCTCCGATATTGTCAACATCGCGGAAAAATTCGCTCCACTGAAATCGTCATCACAACTGAACCAGTTGACTTACAGAGCTCTATTCAACGCCAGTCTACAGTTATTGAAAACCGCACTACGTTTATAGATGCGTGGGAAATTTCTAGCAGTTAAAATTTAAAAAAATACGGTAGCCTAGGCCTAGACGTTTTTCGGCCAGATCGCCCGGATACGACCTCCGTCCTTTGGAGGACCAGCCCGGGCCACGAGGGTTAAACACCACAATAAATAAAATCCACCAATTTTGGAAGTAATATGCTTAAATTATTGACTGATCGCTGGTGACTGAAATTTTCAAACAAAGTTACTCAATAAACACTAATTTTGATCACACTTCATCTATCTATCTATCTATTGCCTGACGCCGTGATCCCCGAAGGGGTGGCCACGAACGAACCGCCCCCATGCACCTCTGTCCCCAGTCAGTCGACGCCCCTCCCCCCAACCAGCACCGCCTTCGTTCATGTAGTTCCTCACTCCATCCTTCCACCTCATATTCGGTCTACCTCTCCCCCTCTGTCCCTCCACCTCGCTCTCGTACACCCTCTTAGTCATTCTCTCGCTTTCCATACGTTCCATATGGCTGAACCATCTCAAGTTGTTCCTTTTCACACTTTCCAGCACATCTACCTCCACACCACACCTCCTTCTTACTTCCTCATTAGTCCTCATCACACTTCATACATACATTAAATGAACATAAACCATACAATCTGTTTTAATATCAGTACAAATTTCTCAGCTGACAGTAAATTTCCATTTCTCTATATTCATTATTCAGCTATTACGAGGATTTTGGAACGTAAAATGTTGGTAATTATGAAAACTTGGCAATAATATGACCCCAGAGATATACAAATTTCATACATTTTCATGGAGTACCGAGAAATCAGCTGCAAAAGGATTCAATTTTCCATCAAGTGAACACAAAAAATAGACTATAATATCAATTATTATAATTATTATATTATAATTATTGTTAATAATTTATATTCATTATATCGAAATTTCGGAATTAAAAAATTAAAAGATTCATTGAAAGGCCTACAAAAGAAAAGTTTTGCTCCTTTTATAGAAAATATTCTAAATAATAAACATAATTTCACAAATAAATTTAAGAATATAGTCTTTGCTTTTATGGGATATATTAGAGCTAATTCTAAGAAATCCAAAGATAACCGTATTAAAGATAAAGTCCTGTCCACTTTAAATTATTCCTCTAAAATTTTAGACAAAATTAATGTTAACAGTCTTATTAATTCAAAGAAAGTTAAGTCCATATTACCAGATGGTTGTAAAGATTTCAAACCATTAATAGTGTATTCATATGAACGACCTGTTGGGTCTATTATTTGTAATTATAATAAAGTTTTAGGAAATCTTTCAGATAATGATATTTTCAATAATAATAAATGCGTGTGTGAAAGAGTCATGGATATGCCAGCTAGCAGACGTGATGCACTAGCAAAGTTCATTTATAGTCCGATATGTCACATATTAACAGGTGATGTAGAACTAGTTAAACATTTTGCAAACGACAAATTAGCGGAGCTATGTCGTAAAGGGTTTAAATTTAGAATAGGGAGTAATAAAGTAACATGGGACATAATTTTAAAAGATATTGTTTTTTCAGTCAATAAATTAAAAGATACATTGTTAAAAATTGCGTGCTGCAATGCGAGAGAACTAGAAGCATGGTCTAAATTATTAATTAAGTTAATTAGAAATAAAATTTTCTCGCTTAAAAATGAATTTAATCTTTCAGATTTTATAGACTATAATTATAATAAGCTTAAAGCTGATTTAATAAATTTACATAAACATTTTGTAATCACTACAGTAGATAAAGCCAGCAATAATTATAGCTTCACATGTAAGAAATTTTATCTTGAAAATATGAAAAAAGAATTAGGTATTAAGGGTAACATATTACGTAAAAATATTTGCGGTAATTCTGTTTATGAAATTCAAAATAATCTGAATATTGATAACTTAATCGATGAACATACCAAGAAAAATATAATATTTGATATTAAACTTTCTGATAAGAACAAGTGCATTGCAAAATTATACATGTTACCTAAATTTCATAAAAGACCTTATAAATATCGCTTTATTGCCGGAGCAAAATTTGCTACCACTAAAACTCTATCAGAACAAGTAGTAAATTGCTTAAAATACATTAAAAGTACTCATAAAAGATATTGTAATACCATCATGAGAAGAACTGGCATTAACTATTATTGGAGTGTTGACAATTCGTTAGAAGTTATTGATAAAATAAATACCATGCCGAAAGTTACCTCGGTACATAGCTTCGACTTTTCAACTTTGTATACCAATTTGCCTTTAGATTTAGTATATTCAGAGCTTTGCTTTATTATAGATTTGCACTTTGACAGGTTCGTTAGGAATGGTAATTATTTCATAAATGTTTATACATATTTTAATAATGCATCACTTAGCTCTACTCCCACTAGTTCTGTATATTTGATAGAACTAAACTTAAAGATGCCCTTAAATTCCTCCTTTTCAATACTTATGTTAGATTCGGGCCGTACATTTTCAAACAAATATTAGGAATTCCTATGGGTGGAAATGCTAGCCCTTTAATTGCAGACTTATTCTTGCTTGCTTTAGAATTTAAATATATAAAAGACTTAGTTGACAGTAGCAAGAAAAATAAAATTCCAGAAAAATTAGCACTTGCTAAACTGTTAAGTAATAATAGTAGATATATTGATGATATTCTTGTTTGCAATTTGTTAAATTTTAATCAAGTTGCTAAACTTATTTACCCTAATTCTATTCCCCTCACACAATGTAACGTAAATTATAAAGTTGAAAATTTTCTTGATATAAATATAGAGATTGTTAATGAACAGTGCATACTTAAAGTATATCACAAAGTTGATGATTTTAATTTTAACGTAATAAACTTTCCTTTCCCTAGTAGTAATATCGATAGTAAAATCACTTATAATTGTTTTTATTCCCAATTAATAAGATTTTGTAAAATCTGCACTAAAGTAGATGACTTTTGGGCTAGAGCTAGGTTACTATACAGACTCTTAGTGGACAGAGGTTTTGAGGCAAGTAAATTGTTCCATAAATTTAATCTTTTTAGGGTCAATTATTGTGACTGTATTCTAAAATTTGACATCAATAATTTTAATCAAGCATTTTTAACTTGAAGTTTCTTGTATAACCTCTGCTTACTTTTGTCTGTATTTATTGTTTATCTTTTTCTTTTTCTATTATTATTATTATTATTATTAATATTGATGATTTTTTAAATTTATTGTTCTTGTTAAAAGAGTACTCTTTGTTTAAATCTGTTGTTACTTCATATTTTGCAATTATTTCTCTTTATATTATATGTATTCATTGTCGATAGTATCAATTGCTTACTTTTGCGATTTCCTTAGTTTATTTGTGCTATAAATGTAGGTTATTTGTAGGGTAGTTATTGATAGGGGTCACTTGAAGCATGCTATGCTTACAGGTACCTACCCGATAGCACTATCGTTAGTGAGTGCTGTACTGTATTTTATATATTATTTTGTAATAGTATAGATATCTTATCAATATTTGTATTTTTTACTATTGTTAATGTCTTGTCATGTTGCAAATTTGATTTTAAATAATATTTTGACATTTAACATGTAGTTTCTTTATTCATGCAGAGTTTAGTCAAATTTGCCAGAACGTCCCGGACTTCCCAAACTTGACTACTTCCTTTAACGTGACGATAGTGCGTTGTTATATGTGCGATTGGTTTGCTTGGGAAACAGATTAACTTGCTCATGTAGTGATGTACACCCTATGTGGTGGATTGTGTTCTTTTATTTAATAATTTTCATTTTAGTAAGCGTTGTTTCCACATAGCGATTTTGATAATTTAATTTGACTTTATATTGTCCTTGTCCCAATTTTGGTTTGTTTAGTTTGCAAGTTTTACATTTTAATACATATTGTACTATTGCTTGGTAATAATAGTGTAAGGAAGATTGTTCTATTGGTATTAATATAGACAGGGATGCAAGACATGCCAAAGCACATATAAGCCAGATCATGCAAACATAGGACTGTGTAGGGACTAAACAAAATAATGGGACTTTGTGTGACTGTAAAAATATTATGGGAGCTAAGGCTATTGTATTAATCAAATTACTAGTGTACTGTACTGTAGAATTTCTAAAAGTAATATCTACTTAGCAACTTGCAACTATGTACACTTACCTGTTATCATTTCATTGTGTGGGAAGCAGTACAGTATCTTGAATTGAGTTAAGCCAGTATCCCACAATCATTTTATACCTCAACTTTTACAGGCAACTCTGGTCTGGCAGCTAAAGAGTTTTACATTCATAAGAATTGTCACTTAAATTAATATATCCGCAGTCTGGTTCCGATACTAATGCAAAGGATCCCCAAAACATTACTGGATAAATGTTGGCCATCGAAAATTGAGGATAAAACTATTTGTGTGATACACCATTTACAGGGATCATCATTCATACTGAGCTACTGTAGTGTATATTATTACTTTATAGTAATAATCCTTAAATAAAATACCAAAAAACAAAAAGGTTCATTATAATATCTATATTTGTTTTCAGCTGGAAAAATATATTTAAGAATCAATTACTAACTGATACCTACCATTCTTTTGTATATAACTACAGGTAATGCTAAACAAGTTGAAACTGCTTTTGTTCTGATACTAGTTAAACAAAGGTCATCAAGATAGTCACTGCTCTGAAGGTCAGGTTTTTACACTAAGAGCATAATGTATCTAAGATAGAGGAATAAGGCTTTTTCACAGCCGGATGTCTGTCCAATTGTCAACTTAAATGCAAAGATTTATATAAAAGACAACAGTGTATTTTTCTGAGTTTTCCTTCTCTTATTAAAATATGAAACTTTCAAACTAAACAAACCAAAACTGGGACATTAGACAATACAAAGGCAAAACAACTTATCAAAATCGCTATGTGGAAACAACTCTTACTAAAATAAAATTTATGAAATAAAAGAACACAATCCACCACATAGGGTGTACATTACTACATGAGCAAGTTAATTTGTTTCCAAAGCAAACTAATCACACGCATAACAACGCACTATCGTCACGTTCAAGGAATTAGTCAGTTTGGTTGAAGTCTAAAAAACTCGCCATGTGTAGTGTCTTATCCCAGGGTTTTTAGTATAGGTACTATGCATTTAAGGGTATAATTACTAAGCATTTATAATTTATTTATTATTATGCTTTTTGCCTATGAGAATTTAATTAATATAGGAACAGGGATGCTTTTTGCCTATGAGAATTTAATTAATATAGGAACAGGTGTAACTCTCTGGGTGACCTTTGTAACTATTCAACCTGGCTATGATTAAAACTGTACCCCAACCACCACCATTACTACACCTCCACCATCACCCCCATCAATACCAGTAATGGTAGTAACCTGTACCTCTTTCTCAGCCTCCTCCATAGCCTTCTTGATCTTGTACCTCTCCAGGATCATTTGTCGTCGGGCCTTTTCCTCTTCCTTCTTCCTCAACTTCTCGTCCTCCTTCATTTTCTCCATTTCCTTCTTCTCCTGTGCCTCCATCTCCTTCCTCAGCCGGGCTTCCTCCTGCTCCTGCTTCCGCTTCACCGAGAGCAACATGAGGCGCTCCTTCTTGCGCTCCATCTCCGACGCACTCGACTGGGTGGGTGGGGAGACAGTCAGTCCAACACCCCATATATTAGGCTTACCGGTAGCTACATTAGCTTCTTTGGGGGGACTGCTCCAAGATATTCTCTTTATCTAAATATCTAACATTATTATTAATAATTTATCTATATAATATTGTCATATGGGGTTTGCACAAGGAGAGGGTACAGTACACTATGATTGGAAGGAACTATATATATGGGCGTAAACAAATATTCTTAACCAATTTGATCATTCCTGGCAATCGAGTAACTAATGTACAAGGAGTGGAAGACAGTGACCTCTTTAAACAGACTACTGTACTCTCCATAACCACTCATCAAAACATTCATAGGGCTTCCATATATATTGTAACCTCTTTATTACATTCCGTATCAGTTCTTCAAATTATATTTAAATTTGTTGCCAAAGATCTTATCATTGCTTTATTGAGTCAATATTTTAAATAAGAATTAAATGCAAAACCTTTAATAGAAGATGAATCTTCCTGCACCATTATGGATCAAGTATGAAGATATTGTTTTAATTGCTAAAATACGAATAAATTGTTAGGTAATAATTACTTGATCAAGTGGTTATTACATTACAGTGTCTTACAATACATGCCAAAAATAGGTATTGATATGTCTTCGTTTGGGAACTGATCACATGTTAGCGTTTAGACATAAATCACTTGAACTTAATTAAATGATAGGTAGGGAAAATAACTAGAAAATATTCATAACAAGTCTAGACATACTTGTACTATTCATATTTTTTGTTTGCTTTACAACACAACTCTAATAATCTATATATCACAGGCCATAGCTCGGTTGGTAGAGCACTCGCCTGCAAACTGTGAGGTTGACAGTTAGAGTTTCGGGCCACCAGTGTGTGTTATTGGCAGACACCAATGCTGTTGGTGGATGGCGCGGTCTAGTAATATGTGGCAACTATTCACTGAAGTCCCTGATCATCAGGGCACCCACCCTCATCCAGCTCTACAGCAGGGAGTGCATGGTGGTAAAACTATATCATATTACAAAATAGGTACAAAAATACACTTATATTCTGCAAGTACTGTAACTAAAGTCAATTCTCCCACCATCACGCATTCAAATATCGTGAGTTACCTCTACCGCACTCACTTCAAAAGCTGCTAGAGCACCCAGAGCTGACAATGACCACTTCTGACAAGAGGCTACATCAATTTGAATCGTTATGCCTTTAAAGCCAAGTTTTGAAGCAAAGCACCATTGTATCGTTTCGTTTGTGTTCAATACTGATTCAAATGGGTATGTCGCCTTTAATGCTCGACTGCGCTCTTAAATAAATATGGATTTGTGATATATTTTTGTTCATGAAAGATCAAGTATAACAGAAGAGAAAAAGGGAGCATTATTTCCAAGTCATAATATATTAACTGTTTGGCTGCGGGGTGTTTTGGGCTATTTACGGCATATTCAGGCACTCCTGAATGATGAATCAAGCATCTGCATTAAATGAACTGTATTCTGCCGAAAACTAGGCGAAAATAGCTTCAAAATGAGACCAGAACAGGCCTCATATGTGGTCTGGTTCACCCGCAGCGGTGCCATAGAAACGCGGGAAACCCCTATTTGTTAGGACTCGCTCGCTTGGCAACACTGTTGTGAGAGGCAGGGAGAGACCCGCGCGAGACACAGTCTACCTCAGTAGGCTGCTCGCTGCTCTGAGGAATGGAGGTGGGCCCCTCACGCTCCCGCCCACTGACACTCAATTTTTACGGTTTTTACAGGTTTTTGAAGCCTGGAAATTGCTAGGATGTTCCAAACGTCACCCGCAGCGAGAGGGTTAATTGATTTGAGGAATACAGTATATCAAAATCAATCTATTTCTCCTAATCATTAATAAATATTTGATCCGCTATATTCATCATTATGCAGATTATTATGCTACCCAAAGGACCAAAATTATGTGAGCCCATATTTACTGCCTATATTATATATGAATATCTACCGTACATTTAATTAGCTACATGTTATTTTATCAATGCTCACATGGTTCTTATCAAAAATATAACATGCAACAATAAGTCATATATGAGGCAAAACTGAATTGTTAACATAAACAGGGTATTTATACATACTCAACCAAATACAAGACACTTAAAACCATGCATACAAGCTACATATTGCATATATAACTCATTCAGTAACGGTGATGTTCTTTTCAGTATATTCTAGCAAACATTAAGACTATTTTATTCAGCTTAGGAAGGATGTCTAGCAATTAAGAGGCTATAGACTATCTCATTAATTCTTTTAACTACCCTAAATCCTTCCTTTTAATTCTTTTAGCTACCCTACATCCTTCCTAAGCTTCATAAAATTTTCCAAAAATAGCCAAAATAAAATAAAAATATAGTCAGCGGTATTGGAAGGGATATTAACGGGTATTGATATTCCGTTGTACATAATATTTTATGTGACTGTGTCATATGAAAGGCTAACGCTGATAAACTACCAACTCCTTTTGAGGAAACATGTTCTTCAGTACCGGTAATTCACTTTCACTAGATATGCATTATGTAACATGTTCAAATACTGTACCTGATTTAAATAAGTTCACATAGTCTTCCACAATTTGATTATATTTTCTATGTGTAAGTCTTATTTTCTATGTGTAAGGAGACAAAAGGCAAAGCTGCCTGCAACAAGTGTCCACCTAACCCCAACAGTTTCACATTATGTTCACTAGTCCCTTCTCTTGACCTACCACCCTATTTACAACATGGGGCTATCCCTCATGGATCTCTTCTGCTGTATATCCAGCTCCCTAACTCTGAGTAATGTCACAATTATTCTATGCAGAGTTGGAATTATCTCTCTTACTCTTATAGTATATGAAACAATTAGAGTGGTGATGGGCTGGTCTATCTGAGTGAGAACTGAGCGATCTCTGCCATACCCATAGCTTACTCTGACTGTTCCTTTTACTTATATATCTTCTAGATCTCAAGTGGCGGCGTCTTTTCCGTGGATTGACCTCCCTACTGCCAACCTAGAAGTTGGCAGATTGGGAGCCAAAGCGTCACATTTTTCCCTTACCCCTCAACTTTCCCTTCATAATTGCTGAGGGGCACAGGGCCTTGGGTGGGGCTTTGGTTTCCCGGGCGTTTCCGCACCCTCCTCACCTCCCTGCCTTGGAGTGGCTTCGGTCACCCGGGCTTTGTTAGTGGTAAGCAGGGAGGATTTTGTGGGGGCGCTCGTTTATGGCCTTGGCCTTGCTCGAGACCTTGGGGCTGTTCGGCCAGACAGCCTGGGGAACAACAACAACATTAGCACAAGATATGGCTATAAACCAAAACATTTAGTGTGGCAGCTGTGTAGGGGGAGTATGATACAGGAGTCTAAGGTGCCTACTGCCTACATAATAGTAATGTGCTAAAATACAATACTGTATACTGTAGTGTACAGTACTGTATTCAAAACATTTTATTGTATATTATGGAAGTGCAATATCAAGTGCACTATACAGTAGGTATGTGCTCAAGTACTGTACACCAATTTCATGAAGCTACTGTATACAAATGGGAAGAACCTAAAATACATCACAATAGGTAGTCTATTCCAGATAAAAAAAAACATGTTTTTGAGAAGTTTAACCAGACCACTGAGCTCCCCAAAATACACTTTACTATGTTGAACCTCCACACTACTGTACTATTGATAGTCTTATCTAGATAAAATTAAGTATGTTAAACCTAATTTGTATTACTATTGGCAGCATATTAGAGATATACGGTACTGTGTACTATGATACTGTAGATGATAAATAATATTAGTGAATGGTATAATACTGTAGAGTAGTGCAAAGTACTCACATTATCAGCAGGGGTATCATCAGCACTGATAACAAGTGCATGAGGTTCCCTGCGACCCTTGTTGATGTGTGTCTTGATGGACTCTCTCCCAATACCCTCCTCCTCCTCCTGGTGATGATGGTCCTCCCCACCACTACTGTTGTTGTTGTTGTTGTGATGGTAGGAGAGACCATTTGCATGTGGTGGCGGGGACTTTAATGGTAGTTGTTGACTAGTGAGGGCAAAGGGAGAGTGAGCCATGCTGGGCGTGGTGGCTCGGGTCATGCTACCACCGTGGGACTGTAACGTATCGTTGGAGGTCCGACTGGGTCGGTCCTGAGAGACACACCACATGCTTAATTCACACACAATTTGGGTCAGACATAGACAAACAATAAAGTTAAACAAGCGGTTAAACAGTTACTATGGAACATACAGCAAGAACAAAGTAAAATACTACAGTAAAAAATTAATTTGGCAAATCATATTAGATTAGAAATATTAAACAAAAGAACATCTAGTTAAGCATTGAGACGAGAGCTGAGAGCTGAGTGAACATGGGAGAAGAACATAATAGTGCAGGTACTCACAGGTACGACAGGAAGCTCTTCTCTGCTGGGTGTGGTCGCTGGCGTAGATGGACTGGAATTTTTTCTTGACATTTTCTTGGTTCTTAACTGAGGCTTAGGCTTGCGGGGGGCTGTGTCAGCATCAAACGATATATAAAACCCTTTATCAACTTTAGGGCCTTCCTGGAGCGGTTCAGCTTTAATATCTAGGTCATCTAATTCGTCACTATAGGTCTCGTGGTGGTAGGGAGGGGAGCAGGAACGGCGTGAGGGAGCTGGCTGCGGTAAATCCACATCATCAACCACTGGCATCCCCTTTTTGGTGGGGACTCTAAACGTCTTGACCCCTAAAGTGGGTCGCGTGGGTGATCCGGGTTCATGAGAGATACGATACGTCTTACTACCAGACGTTATGGACAACCGCTTGAATTTTTCACTGGTATCGTTCTCAGGCTGATCTGTGGAGTTGATGAAGGAGACACTCTGAGGCTCCATGTCATCAGGTGGCGGGGCTGCTACCGGGGCATGAGTCTGACGGGTCGGGCTCGGGGACTTCTGCTGCCGACCTAGGGGTACACACACTATAGTCATAAATTCTATTGTCATCATGTGTAAGACATACTGCATTTCCAGCATAGAAAATACACCTTCAAATTTAACTATGGAAATTTAAGCAAAATTTGATTTACTGAGAAGAGTAAGATTCAAAGTAATTCTATTGTTTCATGTCTCATATAACTAAAATTATCCGAAACCCCCCGAATACAACTGGCGCGAAAGTTCAAAGCTGGCTGGGGAACAAGGGTTAAAAAATAAATATACCTGTATAAATAAACAATATCAAATTTTTTGGATTGTTTCATGTGATATACCCTAGGTTAGCATCATAGTATTCAATAAATATTATAATAATACTGTAATAACAAAAATAATAATAATAATGTAGTTTTTAACACCGTGCACTCCATTGATTAACAGGGCTAGGGCATGGCCTTGTTACAGGGACTTAACTGGACATTTGCCATTTACCAGCAGAGGAATGAAATAATGAAGAGTTAAGTGACTAAAGGTTGATTTCAATGGGTAATATGTTAACCAGAGGAAGACTGGCCTCAGGGGTTGAAAACGGTATTGCTACAATGGACTCATGAAGCATGGAGAGCAGCTATTAGGTCACCGAGGTATACCCTTGCAAAACATGGAATTGATTTATCAAACTTTATTTTTTTTAAACTACTGTATTATGTATTCCCATTGAGAGAAGCAGGTTCTAAGTTGGCCTGCCAGATTCAGTGGTTGACCAGACCACTAACTGGGTTGATATTTTTGTGTTATCTTCCTAACTGAAAATTTAACAGGAACACATCTATGTAATTGGCTAGCCAGTTGTGTGGCTCACCAATCTAACCACCTAGCCGGGTTAAATAATCAACCATTACAAACAAATATTTACCTAAGTTCTCTCTAGGAGGTGGAGGTTGTCTACTGGGAGAAGACTGAGCACTGGAGCGTAGTGATCCTGGTCCTCTACTATCTCCACCACTACCACTCCAACCATCACCACCACTACTGCCACCATCACCATGTAACCTAAATGGAGGTGTCTGGCCCATCTGTCTCTGCTGATCACCTGGTAAGTACACATATCTTTATTATATCATTTGTAACCACACCAAAAATGTAGGTGGAAAAATAAGCTCCAATATTTTAATGTTGGCTTAAAACATTACAATGATTATATGTACTAATGTACTTTACTTATTTCAATGACAGGTTACCTTAAGGACAAATCTTTTGAATATACATCATAAAAGAGGATCTACACTAAATCCACTAGAAACAAAAAAATAATGGCTTAGATAAATGCATGTATGAAACACAAGCTTCCACATGTGAGCCTTGGATCAGCCAGAGGTGGCTAGGGAAACGGAGAGTGTAATCCCCAATGGTAGCACAGCAGTAATGTGGGTGTCTCTAGCTCCAGCACCACATTACCCCCTCCATGGACCACCTCAATGTGATGCTGGAAAGTGCAACTGGTCAATGACCTAATACACTTTCCAAAAAAGGTGCATTATGTGATAAAAACATTGATCAAAGAATGTGGATTATGGCCATCCCCACCTACCAATAAATAGACTGAAATACTATGAAAGGAAAGTATTTTCTGAAGCCACTAGTTTGCGACGGTGGCATAAATTTCCATATAGGATGGAGAAAAACTGTGGAAGCGACTTACTAGCAGGATAATTTTGTGGTGATGGGTATCCTCTATACTGGTGTTCTGGACTGTAGTAGCCTTGACCGTTCTGCTGCTGGTACATGGCCTGTGGTGGTAGTGACTGTGGCTGGTGTAACATAAAGCCTCCGCCGCTCCCTGTACCACCAGGCCCCGGGGGTACCTGGGACTGGGGGGCGGCGGCCAGGGGTGGGAGGTGGTGGTTCATCTGGTAGCCAGGGGGATAGTATCCAGGGTGTTGTTGGCCAGGGTGTTGCTGACCCGGGTGTTGGCCAGGGTGTTGCTGACCAGGATGTTGGCCAGGGTGTTGACCCGGGTGTTGTTGACCCGGGTGTTGTTGACCCGGGTGTTGTTGACCCGGGTGTTGTTGACCCGGGTGTTGTTGACCCGGGTGTTGTTGATCCGGGTGTTGTTGACCCGGGTGTTGTTGACCCGGGTGTTGTTGACCCGGGTGTTGTTGACCCGGGTGTTGTTGACCCGGGTGTTGTTGACCCGGGTGTTGCTGACCCGGGTGTTGCTGGCCAGGGTGTTGCTGACCAGGATGTTGACCTCCCATCATGTACTCATTCTGGGGCACCATTGGTCTGGCACAATACAAGAATTTGTAAGTAAATATTATTATTATTATATTGTCATCAAAACCTTCACCATAGTCATGATTACAGTACTGTTCACCATCAATGCCACAATTAAAATCAGTTATCATAGGCTGATAGCTGGGAAATAAATGCTAGAAAATAATATCTTAAAATCTATCAAGAACTATAAATAATTCAGAGAAATCTCTCATTGAACATGCAATTCTAATTTAAAAACATATGCACTCCGAGTAGCCAACACATTTAACTTGTGTATCTTATTTTTGTGTTCTTTTATTTCATAAATTTTATTTTAGTAAGCGTTGTTTCCACATGGCAATTTTGATAAGTTAATTTGACTTTATATTGTCTTTGTCCCAGTTTTGGTTTGTTTAGTTTGAAAGTTTTACATTTTAATTTGATTGATACCAGAATTATGTACTGAACTTATAATAGGATTCTCAGAGTCCAGGGATACCAGTAATCAGCAAACTCTTCAACTTTAGCACCATAAACAAAATGCAGCTATTTTTGCAATATGTACAGTATATAATGTCCTAAATGCTTTATTCTTTGTTCAGTAAAAAAAGATCAAGCCCTCTCTCAACTCCTATAATTTTTGCTAAGGGTATTTATATATATTATTGGATTATGTTTGAAAGTGAGTTACAGTTCAGTATACTGTACTGTATACAGAAATGTATTATCATTTGGGGGTTATTGGTATTAAAAGCGATGTTAAAAAATAAATTAATATTAACACGCGTGAGTGAAAAGTCAAATTTACAGTCTTTTGCTGGTAACTTTTGATCTGCAATTGTATTCTGGCAATATTTTGTATTTTGCCCTGGCATCGGCAAATGACAATGTAAATTAAAATAGGTAATCTATTTTTATTAATTTCACTCCAACACCAAACACCTCCCAAGGAAATTAATGAAAGTAAGCATGTGATCCACCGGGATTCGAACCTGGGTTACCACATACACATTTTAAACACTTTAACCATTACACCATCAAGCTGCTAGATCAAAGTTGCGGGAAAAAGCACTAGTGTAAATCCTCCTTGAGTGTGCATGGGTGTTTACCGAGGTGTATTGATGGTGTAAATTAGATATTGAAACTTTAATGTCAGTGTTGAATAATCATCTCGCAATTTCCCTGAGACTGAGACAGGATCAACTCCACTTTTATTTACTAACAAGCACAATACACCACCACAGCATTACCACATCTATGCGCCATAACTCCCTGTATAACACACTACCCATGCACCATAGTCATCGTTGATTCTTCAGGAACCGGTCTTATTATTGTTTTTGTTCATTTAAGTGTTGCAATTAATATTGTTATGAACCGTAAATTGTGGTGGTTGATAGCAGAAGTTTTACATTATTATTTTTATTAATTTAAGACACATTTACATAAGGTGCTAAATTTAAAAAAAAATACGAAAGAAATCACACCAAGAAACACTTACCTAGAATAGAGGAAGTTACAATTCACTTACATGGCATACTATAATTCTATTTCTAAAATCCAGTAACCAGAGGAAGATAAACAATAAAATCTAAATGAAGGTTAACTAGTTCGATTATAGTCGTTCACTTTTTTTGTGGTTTAATTATAGATGTACAGTATATGCTAATATACTCAACTGTACAACTATCCATAGACACCAATTAATGTTTTGTTAGTAATCACTTTAGTCATTGGGTTTAGTTAGGTTATACTATACACTATCTACACATCTGTCCAACAAAGTAGTCAAGTAGGTTCGTTCGTTCATTTGTTGGTTAGCTTTTCCAAGTATGGTAATTTGCTTAAGACCCAACACTGGCAGGGTAATTTAGTGGGCAATGTAGACCTATTATACTTCAAAAGTGTCTCTTTTTCACGATAATATTTTTCAGTTCCATAAAGAATGAAACTGTTAAAGGGACTCAGTTGGCATACTAGTGTAACTCATGAGTGTCTTTGTCACGATTATGTTTCTCAGTAATAGTTACACTGCGGTTCTGTCAACTTGGCTTACTAGTCAGCAGTCACTCGTATCATTTTTCTAGGCTGGTATAATTTTATTTGTGGGGAATAAATGTGATTGTCCTTGTAATATACTGTATTATACTGCTAATAATCAGATTTGATTTATTTTTTTATTATTTTTCTTTTCTTTTCTTTTCTAAATGCGATAGTCAGTTGAGTTTATCAGTATTGTTATTGTGGTATCTACTTTAATTTTTTCTTGGTGGTTCGCATGAGAACGGACAACTGTCGAAAGAGTCCAGGCGTTTTGTGCGCCTTAGCGGCAGTCTTTGCATCAGGACAAATTTCCGAGTCAATAGGAGAAGAGTTCTGTCTGGGGTCGGAGGCAGTGTGGTCTGTGAGGGGGAGGGGGGCTGGGTGGTTCTCCTTCCCCTCATCACCATCATCATCATCACCACCACCATGGCCGCAGGAGTCATCATCGTCACATTCACAGTCGTTGCAACAAGAGCTGCTACAAGCGTCTGAGTCCGCACGCCACTTTTTGGCTGGTCTAGAGGGAGGTGGCATTAGCGGGGAGGGGGAGGTCTCATGATTGTAGCCCCGTCAATATGATAAACATTTTCTTAATTTTACTCTGGCTATAATTAGATGGTTATATTTAGTTTGGAAAGAAATTTAACAAGTCAAAGGGTTAATTGACATACCGCAGTATGTAATGTCGTGGTCAGGAAATTGTGGTACACCGTTTGTCGAACAATTCAGACACACAGACCTTGCAATTTTATAATATTTGATAATCCTAATACAGTAGATTGATTCAGTATGCTTCCTTAGTTAATGCTCACTGCCCCATGAGGATCAGCCAGTTGTGTACCATGAATACCTGACCACGACTGTACCTCCTTTTTTTATTCCTAGTAGTCTTTCCTAAGCTGAATAAAATAGTCTAGTATAAGCCACAATAAAATTAAAACGTCGTCATCATATTGAAAGGGCTTAAAGGGAGGGAGAGAAGCACACCACCAAAACAACGCACCTTAAGCCCAGGTCTGTATGTCTGCCAAAGCTCAGGTGTAGTACCGGTAGTCAATAAAGTCCCACAAAGTTCACATCCAGTCTTCCTTAACATTCCATAAAGAGTTTGGTCATGTTGTCCCACAAAGGTCAGTTCCAGTCTTCCTTACGTCCCTACTAAAGTATATCCAGAAAGGCTAAAACTGCAGCCCTACTTCCTTACAATATTACGAAGCCCCACAATCTTTATACTCCTTACGAGACTTAAACTTGGTAACAGAGGTGCGGTGGACAGGTTTGCTGGGTGTTTCTCAGCAGTGCGGTAAGAACAATAGATACCAAGATTATTACTTCAACTAACCAAACACAAAATTGGTTACCAGACAACACAACCAGTAGATCTTAACCAGTGGCAACATAACCAGTACTGTTAGGTTAGGACTTGTAAGTTGGAATTAACTAATCTTTTTAAAAGTCGCGAGCCGTGGCATAGTCAGTAGAGCGTCGGCTGCTGATCAAAGGGTCGGCGGATCGAGCCCACACTGTCAAGATGTTATTGGTAGATGTCAAGCCCGGACAACTTGACCTAGCGGTTTGTGACAAAACGCCACCCCTTCTAGGGAATTACGGAGATTGGTAAAAAAAAAAAAAAATCTGGTTGAGTTAGAACTGGTTGAGATCTACTGGCTGAAATTGACTGCTGGTAACTCGCATGGGAACCCGTATCATACAAAATTATACAGTAACTGTTAAGTTATTGAAAAATAAATGACAAACACTGGATCAATTTTTAGTGAAATAGTAGGTGGTCAAAATATTCATAAAGTACAATACTGTATTATTATATTTTTTCCATCAACCAACTTCATTTCTAAACTCAATTAATGAAATCAACAAATACATGTGGCACTCCCAAGGACTCGAACCTAGAATACTCACATCGAAATTCCGTGCACTTATGCCAGCTATACAATAAACATTTATCACCGATAATAATTTTTTCCAGTTTATCTATAGTACATGAATGTAGTACAGTACAGTATTATTAGTATTTGTGATGTGTACCGTAACTATCCTTTATTCTTGGCAAGACAAATATAAAATAAGCAAAAAAACAATAAGACTATTTTCCATAAGAAACATGCACACAGATATAAATCCGCATAATCTAGTCCATATGAATATACTGTATACTTTCAGTACTGGGTATTAATTAAATATTTATTAAAATATATACAGTACAGTACTGTAAACAATCACATAGAAGAAATAGAAGAAAATTACAGCAGATATCCATACTGAGAATAGAAATTATATTCAGTACTACTGAATTACTTAACTAACCAATTATATATTGTACCAAGTGTTAGAAGTCAATACATTTTGAAATATGTAAATACTACAAGCAGGACAGAAATATAAATGGCATACAAGAGTATACAACATTAAAAATTTAAGATTGTAACCCCTCACTTTAGTTTATATATTGTCTATAAATGTGAGGTTAGGTGTGGGCACTATTATCCAAACATTGTCAACATACAAGTAACTACTGGTACTCTATACAGCAGCTTTATCTAAAAATATTATATTAATTCATTCATCATCTTATGGTGAGATTACGAATACCAGTAATAAGCTCAAATGAGCAGAAAACTACATTAATTTTTGAGGAGTTGCATCTTAATTTTAAAATGTAGTTTGGCTGTAAACAATGTAACAGTAAACAACCATCATGCAGTTTACCCAAATATTTAGTTTTCTTTCTGTCAAACCTTGAACCACCAAATGTTACCTTCAACACTGTACCATGCTAACAGGTAAGGCCAAGGGTTGTCTTACTGCTGGCCTAATGAGTGGATAATGTATGAGGATATATGAAAGGTGTCACTCACAGTCCTCAACCTCACCTTCATCTTTTGAAGGGGGGGCCAGACGCCTTAAATCCCGACAAGGGGTGGCCATGAACATTAGCCGTTTATCACGAATAGCTAGGTCAAGTTGCCCAGGCTTGACAGCTACCAAGAACATTTTGACAGTGAGGGCTCGATCCGCCGACCCTTTAATCAGCAGCCGACGCTCTACTGACTATGTCACGGCTCGCGATGGAACTAATCTCTACAATTCCCAGTAGGTAAAGGTAAGGTTCATGAATGTGAATGTTGTCCTCTAGTCACTATTAGAGTTAAATAATTATATATGCAATATAATGGAATGACATATAGGTTGTGAACTCCCAATGCCAGAAGTAAGAAAAACCCTGTACCTGTTGGCTCAATCTAGTGGTAAAGGGGAGGAAGACCGTTTTTCTGGACCTCCTTCTCCCTAATGTTTAGCCCCCCACTAGTTTTGAGATTATAAGACGTTCGGCCCATTAGTTTGGCAATTTTAACACCTTTCGCCCCATTTCGTTGTCAATTTTAAGACCTTTCATGCCATATACAGTAGGTGTCGAGTATTTCCTGGCGAGCGAAAGCGAGCCTGCAATTTTAAAGAGCAACCGGCCTTCAGCCGGGAAATATTTCTACAAATTGATCTTGAAGGGGGGGGGGGCCTAGGGGGTGTTTTTCTAAGCTTGATGGAGGTCTAGGGAGGAAACTAAAAAAATATATGAATAAATGAATAAATAGACCAAACAAACGACCAGTCTCCCCTTAACCCTCTCCGACATATGACGCGATTTTGAGCCGATTAGGGATACTTTAAAGCCTTTGTTACCATCAGTATTTAGAAACCTTTAGTTTAGTTACTTCAACCTCTGCAGTTGTCTTTGAGTTAGCTGTGGGCAGAAAACTAATTTTGGAGAGGTAATTATAAGAGTGAGAGAACTCTATTTCTTATTGCTAATCTGGCAACCTCTGCGTCATATGAGTCTGAAGGGGTTAAGAAAGTATTGAAAGTTCCCCATTCTGATGAGCAAATATGGATGCAGTATACTGAATATATCGCATGCACGAGACATGAATTGGACAAATTAATAAGAGTAAAAGAGTACATGCAACCAAATATAATATAGGGAAGGTTAATGAAGACATTGCATTTGGTATAACTACTTATTACATTAGCATATTTAACATTCAATAAAATAAAGCTACGGTAAAACACTCTACTCCGGTATTAAAAAAAGTTATGTTTTCTAGATCTTGTTTTAGTATAACAGGTAAAAATAACTAATGAAAAACAAATAAATAACTTATATAATTTCCTACAAACTACATTAACCAAAAGGGTGTGGACTGGAAATATTGCCCAAAATCTAAATTCAGCCTGCTTAACATACTTTTTCCCCTCTTGTTTTGCTACAGTTATATGCAGTATATTTAAAAATTTATACATACAAGTAAACCTGGCTTCACCTAAGAGTTATTTATGCTTCAATTCAAAGTCTCAACATAGAAAAGTAGCATAACCTCATTTTCTGGTTGTTGGGGGAAATTTAGTTATGGTATATTCTGAATTAAAGTTTGATACTATTTTCAACCATCTAAAGTAATCAAGTATCACTCCCTATTTGCCAATAGTGTACCAATGGTAATGAGCTTCTTGGTCTATCTATTGCTTTGGTGTTGGCAGAAAAATGTCCAGATTAAAAATTGACGACTCAGGCAATTTTTGAGTGATAGGATTTTGTAGGCAACATTTTGAGACAATACTGCATTGATATCAGTAACACAATTGCCAAAAACAATGTTGGAAAGTGATAGTGTGACTGCCTTAACAATGGATAAGTAGTTGGGGATAAATGTTGGACCTACCTGGCTGGACCCCACTGTGCACGTCTGGAGGCCGGGGACATGGAGGCATACCCATCACTGCCTCCCGGTGGTTGTTGGCCCCACATTCGCCGCACTGGACTGCCCTGCTGGAATACCACACAAACACACTTTTCACTAACGCTTATAACACAAGAGCTTTTATCTTCAACACTTTTTTCTGGTAACATATCTAGGTTCTATTGCGAATTTGCACTAGTATCAGAAACTAGACTAAATAATAATTGACTAATTTTGGTGTAATAATTACTTAATTAGATTACGTCATAAATTCCCAGACCAGTGTTGAGGATATACTGTATGTTGAGGGAAATAGTGCTCATGTGATACCAGCTTAACATATAATATCACTATCAAACAAAACTTCACCCTCACACACTTCACTACCATACAACACTTCACTTGGTATAATTATGTACCCTGCATACAAAACTTCACTATCAAACAAAACTACTGTACTCTTATAGACAATTCCCCAGCCTTATGAAGGCTTTTGCCCAGTAGGGTGTAGACAAATAGTTTTTATTATTATTATAGACAATTCACTACCACACATATCAGTATCACATAACACTGCATAACCATACTAAAAACTTGCAATAAGTTGTATGGCATATGTGTGACTCCGTTTAAAGGCCAACTGATACTGAGCAAGCAACTTTGTAATTTATATTTTATTCAAATATACACCTTCAATTATCATACCTCTCGTAGTTGGTAATGGATAATGTTAGCCAAATAATTGCTGCTGTACTGTACAATAATATACTATATCACTATTTGATGTGACAACCGAAATTATGATATAATTTAATACCTAATGATACAAACCTAGTATAAGTATCAGTAAATAAAAAAAGATATTTGAGAAATGAAGTTCAAACTAAAGACATCATCAGTTTATAAGTGAGAAATAAATAGTGGAATCTGGTGTCAGTGGGCCTAAAACTGTATAAACAATATGTATGTGGATAATATGAAATACCGATATAACTAGCAAATGAAATTGATCATAACAATATGAACAGTATCTGATTATTAATGGCTATAATGTAAAGTGAAATATAGATTCACATGTACAATTAAAAGTACAAGTTTTTACCCAAGGCTAATTAAAGCTTGAACACTTGAAGAATCATTTCAAATGCAGTGGAGGCAGGAAAGAAGGTATAGGAGAGTTAGTTCTTTATTTGCCTTCAATAATTTCACTCAGAGGGAAGGAAGATTGGGTTTTGAATATACTCCATTAGCCTTATTTCAACAACCCATCAAAGACAAAGGATGAAGAATAGGCTGACTTCAGCAGTCTTAATATTGTGTTCATGCGATCTAAAACTCGTTGATACAGAGCACTTCACAAACAAATTTTTATGTAATTATGGGTTTACTACCATATACTAAACAAAATTTATGCAGCACAAGCACAAAAATAACCATAGATCGTTGTACGACCACGATATTCACTGCTCTGTTAAGAAATTATAACATTACGTAGTTCATAGCGCGTCGGCGTTGCTACACTCGTATGTAATCAAAATATAAAGGTTTCATACCTATGCATAAATGTTGAAAATAATTAATTATTTTTTTAGTTTTATCAAATATTGATTGTGAGAATTGTTATAGAATGAGTTACTAAAGATGAATGAATTCTCACATTCCTAATACAATTTGCCTGCAGCATGAATTGCAAGACAAGCAGCGATTAATTTGCCTCTAGACTGTAATCTCCAAAATATCTTTTTACTTTCCTACTTAGTACCACCACGGGATCCAGATGGCATTATGTGTAATTGGAATATGGGTTATTGAAAATATCAACGTGGTAAGAAAAGAGGAGAAATATTTAATGATGAAAGAAATGCAGAGAGAGAGACTTATAAAACCTAATCATGGATGTATAACTCCTTTCGATGGGGGTCTAAGAAAAGACAATGAATGTGTTCAATTAGGGCACAAAAGGAGACCGAGTGAACATGTGACTACAGGTGTATAGAAGAAAGATGGACTATTAACTAACCAGATCATGGAAGTAGAACTGTTGTAGATGAGAGTGCTGGAGATGGTTAATATATTACAAGACAGTGATATGGAGACAGTGAATCTGTGACTGAGGGTAAGGAAAGAAAGAGAAAGAAGAATGTGTAACCGTAGGAATGATTAAGGGGTACCCCCTATGATGATCTTGGTTCTCGACCACCGAGATCCAGGTTAACCCGGGCTCAGAGGAGCCCGGAACAAGGCCATATTAACATAAGGGGGCATGTTAAGTCCAGGACAAGTTGGCAGGACACACGAGAGAATATGTACTGTAAGTGTTAACCTACCGTACCTGATCATGGAGGTAGAACTGTTACAGAATCTGGAAACAGATTAACTTGCTCATGTAGTAATGTACACCCTATGTGGTGGATTGTGTTCTTTTATTTAATAATTTTCATTTTAGTAAGCGTTGTTTCCACATAGCGATTTTGATAATTTAATTTGACTTTATATTGTCCTTGTCCCAATTTTGGTTTGTTTAGTTTGCAAGTTTTACATTTTAATTGGTGAGGATATTCTGGGTGAGTTTGATATGAAGAGATGATGAATGTATAACTAAGGATGAAGATTGACCATTTGGGGGTAAGGGGGTCCTCCATATTTAGAGGAGGAAAAGAATATGCCCCACGTATCCTACTACCTGTCGTAGAAACTAAAAAGAGGAAAATGCGCCAGAGATCCGCTTGCAATGGTAGCGGTGCTGATTGGGCTGCCGATGGAGGAAACATTGGCCCAAAGCTACGAGCCCAAGGACCGATGACCGACTCCCCCATCCTCTCTACTGATTTATCTAGCTATCTCTAGCTATCTATATCCATCTAACCATCCACATCTCTCCCACCAAAAATGGATCTCACTATACCCTACCTCCCTTTGGGGAGCTGCGGCACCAGGGACCACCTGGATGCCACAGGATTCCCATAAAGGGCATCTTGGGGCCACTACAACAACAAGAAGAGAGGAAGTAAGGTGTACTGTACTGATAACATACCTGGTCATGGAGGTAGAACTGTTGTTGGTGAGGGTGTTGTAGATGGTGAGGCGGAGTCATTCCGTTGTGCATGATACTCTGGATCTGGTGTTGCTGGGTATTGAGCCTCTGGATGTCCCCCTGGATCTCCGTTAGTGAGTCGGTCATCCTGTAATGTGGTGGTGTCAGAGATTCAGGTCCGAGGGAGACCCGGCGCGGCGGTGTGGTAGGGTCGCGCCAAGCACCGGGGGGCTCTTGATAGAGGCTGGCGCGGCGCGGGTCTGGCCTGATGCGGGGGTCCAGGCCCAGGTAGGAGCGGCGACGTAACTGAGGCACTACAGGAGGCAGGCTGTCCGGGGGGTAGTGGCCGCCACTCTCCCCACTGTAACAACACCACACCACATGCACCAACACACCTTCACTAACATGCCGCCACATACGCAACACCCACCACACTGGCAGGGTCACACACAGGCCGCAACACACATACACATTCACAAGGAGATATTGAAATAAGAAGATATAAATTCTAAAGTTATGAAACCTATTTTCTCCTGAATCTACTGCTGTCACTCAGAGAATGCCAATACTCCTACCGACCTGACATTATTGCTAATATATAGTATATTAGGAACTATCTCATATAGAGGTAAGCATCACTGTTCCATACTACTGACCCATGAACTTTACCTGTATATACTAAAAATTATGTTAACCATGATCAGTAAAATAGAACAGTGATCTAATAATGACATCTATTATATAAGAAAAGTTTGATAAAAATAATGATGTGGGGCAACAGTCATCGGTAGTACAGTAATAGGCAGTACCTGTACTGGTAATTAAAACAAAATTAACCAGGAGGAGGATACAGATAAAAAAAACCTGGATAAAAACTCAGGTTTGTGCATCTGGGTGGAAGAGACAAGATCACTACAAAAGTCCTAACACCTTCAGTATAAAAAGATGCATTATGTCAGTTTATGCAGGCAATTTTATGCAGCTTAGGGAGGATATCTAGGAATTGAAGGAGTAAAAACTATTTCAGTTAACCCTCTAAATCCCACAACTTCTTCCTAAATTGAACAATATTGCTTAATGATAGCAAAATGAAGCTAAGAATAGCATCACCTATACAGTACTGTACTTAAAAGAGTTGATTGTGATTTAAACTGACAGTGGCGATGAACACCAATAACAGATGCATATACAAACCCAAAAATTGCATGTGACCAAATAAACTACAGTATTGGCATCCTTGGTGTCAGTAGTGTATCAAAAGAAAAAGGATACACTGTACACTCAAAAACCAAATACTTCCCTACCACCTTTGTTCTGAGTTAAGTCAAAGTAAAGACTATTGAAACTGTAAGTGCCTGAACAACCCTTCTTACAATAAAATATGCTAACTTTAGACAGGGGGATAATTTTGGAAATTTCTAAATAAAATTTAATGGCTCAATATTATGAAATAGAAATATGATGAGATGAGCTGCTTGAGGAGTATGTGTGGAGTGACTCGTAGAGACAGATTGAGGAATGAAGAGATATGTAGGAGAGGGGGGCAGCAGGAACATTTTTCGGCCAGAGTGGAAAGAAGGGTGCTGAGCTGGTATGGTCACGTTAAACAAATGAAAGATGAAAGGCTTACAAAGAGAATATGTGAGTCAGATACAAGGGAAGGTAAAGGGGTAGGAAGACCTTCATTGAGATGGAGATATTGTGAAGTACAAGCGTTGGAAAATAGAGGAATGACTATAGATCAGGCAAGAGAAGTGGTAATAAATAGGAATGAATGGAGAATGCTAGTGACTAAATGAGTGAAAATGTGGTCATTTGGGAGAGGGGGTCAGGTGCCAGTTGGACTAGATAATAGTCAGTCAGGCGCCTGGCCCGAGGAGCCGGTATATATGAAGGGTACGCCTGGATGCGTGGTGGGCGGGCTTGTGGTGGTAGCTCCAATGCATGTTTGCCTGCTGAGATCAGAACCTCTCCAGGAGGTCTGGGACCTGGGAATCCTGCTGGGGACTCCAAATGGGCCTGGGTCTCTGGGTCTTCTCTGGGCGACCTAGATGTGTGTGAATTTGTATTTTGTTTTTGTGTTTTTTGTTGTTGTGCTGTGATGTCCCTGTTCGAGCTCTGTCTCGAGTCGGCCACCCCCAACTTGAATAACATAAAAATAAATAAAAATAAATAAAAAAGGGGGGGGGGGGTATGTGCCCGAGTATATAGATAGATAGATAGATAGCATTATGAATACCTGTACAGTGTTTATCTATAATATCGAGCAATTTTCTAAAAAATCGTGACTTATAACATTTTATCTATAAAAGTCCAACATATACTTCCCTGTTCGTGGTTAATTTATTTTACAGAATTTGTATGCAGCTATTCAGGCACTCAAGCTTTCAATAGCATTAACAATAACTTCATTCAGAGCAAAAGTAGGAAGACTCTTTGAATTTAGACTGTACATAGGTATAAAGTAAAAAACGAAACAGAAAATAATAGTGGGAGTAAAGGCGAATTTGCAATAGCAGTTTTTTCTCACTTTCTTTCAAAAACTCTGATCTGGTAGCGTTCGGAACATACTTTTGAAAGAATATTGTTACCTATAATGATCTATCTTCAGTCTATTATTATGTTTTTTTACACCAACCAACTTCACATCTAAACTCAATTAATGAAATCAACAAATACATGTGGCACTCCCAGGACTCGAACCTAGGATACTCGCATCGAAATTCCGCGCACTATGCATTATGCTATCAAGACAGTTTGTCGATGCCAGTGCCAAAAAGCCTAAAATTCTTACCAGAAAAAAATTGCAGATCGAAAGTTGCAGGAAAAAGCGCTTGTGTACATCCGCCTTAACATAGTGCAAACAAAAAGACCAGAAAGGTGCAACTTAAATAACACAAACAAAACTGAAGTGACAGAAAAAGATAACTTCATGCATAACAATAAAAATAGACCTTAAAATAATATAAAACAAGGACAACTGAAGGAATAAATGAAATGCCAAAATGTGATGTAGCAAAATTAATAAGAAAAGCAGCAGGGCATGCAAGCAAATAGGCAATAAAGGCAAAATTGTAGCACGAGTGAAGAAATACAAAGCTTGGAAATTTAGTAAACATGCAAGAAACACACAACATCCACACTAAGACATGAAGTTATTGTTTCTTGATATATAACTTACAAATTCACTAGTTTTATATAACGTTTGTTACCATATTTTTAATTAAATCTTTAAATTACATTTTTGTTAGAATAATGATATAATCTAATTTATTAAGTTCACTCGCAACACCAAACACCTCTCAATGAAATTCATGAATATCAAGATATTATATAGCATGGCAAAGAACTTGTTACTTTTTTGCTAACACAGTAACTAATGCAGTTTCAAGGAACAATATATTCAAATCTGTCTACAGATTGGATCAACACACAGAGTGAGTAATGATGCAGGAAACAAACTAGTCTTTATGAATGCCTTAGTCACGTTTGGTACAGTGTTCTAATCAAATGTAATGCATAAACATTATTTTGATTTAAAGATTCAACAAATTGGGGAAAAATATTGGTACATTCTTACTACCATAAGAAATTCTTATGTATATACATTATATATAAAAGTCATATGGAAATAGTGAAGACGATTTTTTAAGTAACTTTTCATTGGTAATTATTAAAACATAAATTAAAGTAATTAGTGTGAAACTTATATGTAAAATTTAATAGTAAAATTGAAAAAAATTACTAAGTATTACGAAACAGAAAAAAAATATATAGTTTACCAAACTGTGTGATTTAAAGCATTCATGTAGTGGTTGAGGGTTGGGGTAATTTACCTGAGTGGCCTCCCTGACCCCGCACAGCCTGGCTACCTCACCTGTATAACTCTGTACCTCATACCTCACCTAACACACACATATGATGGCATTACACAACCTTTTTGTATGGCCATTTATGTCTGACAGCTTTCAAATTCAAGTTGTTTTATAATTTACCATAACAAAATAATCAAACTTCAGTTAATTGTCAATATCAAAGTTAGAGTTGCAAAATGTTGCTAATTTTAAATTGCCAAATAAAGCAGTAGTGTTGTGTCTCCACCTTCATAGGGACAGTAGTCACACTTATGTTTTTGTAACAGATACCATGTTGTATACCTTGTAGTACTGTACTGGGTTTTGTTTACCTTTAAGTGTTGTACAGCACTCACGGAAGCAACACCCCTCTTCTGCTGCTATAGGTAAAGGCGAGGGAAATTATGCAAGGATGTGCTTGACTGTGGCACTCCTGTCCATATTAATGTATTGACTTTTGGATCCTGTGCTGGGTAACTCAAGCGAGTTATCCAGCCTGGTATACAGAGGCTATTGCACATTATTCAGGTACCCACAGTTTATCTCTCCTGACGGGACACTACAAATGTCCACTAACTCCAGGTTATTTCTATACTACTAGGTGAACAGAGGCACAGGGTGTTAGGAAACTTATCCAAATGTCTCATACTGCATGGGAATCGAACGTCAATCCTTTTGGTTGAGCCAATTGCTCTAACCAATATACCACAGGACACCCTGGTGCTGTACTGAACTATAAACATGGATTATATTTCAGTGAAAAGTTGGATCAACTTCAACTGTATTGCACTATCATGACACTTGCATCACATGCAAATATTAAGTATATCTATCGACGCCTTACTCCCCTTTATGAGAATGGCCATACACAAAACACCCACAAGCAGACCTGTCCCCTGCGAGAAGGACAACCCTGTCCAGTTTATTTACAGACTTACAGGATTGACCACTCAATTTAGGGTCCGTTCGACTCAAGAGGCCCTCTATGTATCATTTTAGCATTATTTTCCAGCCCATATCGCACTTCTCGAAAGAGTAGTCAAAAAGCATCTAGCCTCATCAACTCACTTCCTCTTACTAATCCCCTACAATATCTTTCTACACGTCGCAATCTTGCATATCTTTCACTCTTCTATTGCGATTACAACAATCAGTGTTCTTCAGAGCTCTCTCAGTCTCCTTTGTGGCGAGAGCAAGGCACCCGCCTTTCAACACAGTTCCACTCCTATTCTGTCCAGCTCGCCAACACAAGAATTAGCAAAATTTTCTCAGTCTTTCTTCTACTCTTTGTATGTCCAGGCAATTTGATCCCAACGTCCCTTGAATTTGACTCTCTGCCACTCTTTTGGCTTTGGGGGAGACACTCGTTACAGGCAGCCTGCCTTTTTTGCTCGTTCATATATAGTATACAAAAAATATAACAAAAAATAAAAAGGTTGACGACCAAGGCTGACAAGTCCCATCTTCCCGGTAATATTAAGTATTATGTAATTAACTTGAATCTTATCCTTGCATAGAGAGAGGTGTCACTTCTGTAAAAGGCTGTACAATACTTACTTACCATGGTGTGATTCACAAAACACCACTAATTACGGGAATGATACAGACTTAGAGAGATATTAACTGTATAAAGTATACAGAGGTATAGAACACAAGATATAGGATATGGTAACATCAAAACAGTTGACATAACTCTCCCAACCAATGTGTGTGACCAGTGAGCTACCAGCACCGATCTAGGCTATTTTCTGCCTCAGTTACAACCACCTTTCTCCACGACAAAATTGGGGATCTTCTTAACCCTTTCAGTCATCGAGGATGCTTTTTAATTTAATTTTGACTAATACTAGACAAATTTACTCAAGTTTGGAAGGCCCTCTAGGAATCAAATGGGTAAAATCTAACTCAATTAACCCTCTTACTCCCACAATTCCTTCCTAAATTGAATAAAATCATCTACTAATAGCCAGAACAAAAGTAAGTAAATGCATCCTTGTATCTTGAAAGGGTTACATATGGTTGGTCTACTTTCAGATATTCCCAGAGTAAAGACATACATAAAGCATACCTTACTTTGCATCTATCTGAATACTACTGCGCAAGAACACCCATTGAAACGTATGCTAATAAAGTATCAAATATTCTCTATAGAAAATCCCAAAGTACTCCAACCGTAAGTGAGGTACACCTATACATAGTAGCTGCTTCATTTTGTAAAATAATCGTAACATAAAAAAATTAAGTCATTGCAGTGTATTTTTGTATCATTGGATTATTAGGCATGTAATGCACCCATTTCACCTTCAATTAATAATATTAATATATAAGCAAGGATCAGTCAAGGTACAATACCAACAACTTTATGAGTACCGGGTACTCTTTTAAAAATAGGTAATTAGCATACAGTAATGGATATAATCAAATGGCTATCAAGGTTTTGTACCTTGGCATCATAAATTACTAAAAAAAAATACTCTGCAATGTTCCATCTGTAATATGTCAAATACAGTAGAATAATATTATCCGATTAGGAAATCATTGAACATAATCATTTTAATAGCTTCTTAATATGTTTGCAGCATATGCTAAGCATAATCATGTAATAGCTCTTAAACATATTAAAATCCTCTGAATTGCCTCTTGTAAGATAATGAGGTACTATCCATTATATAAAATCATGGACCTTGTATGGGAAGTAATATTACTTTCAGGATTGTGTTACAGTTGAATTATGCTGTATATTAAATTATTAAAATAATTTATAAATTAAAATATACAAAATTACCCTTATAAAACAGTCTCCATAGTTTATTTGCTAATAAAAACCAAGAGGCCCACAAACTTTTCAGAGTGACAGTACAGTTGGCAAAATTCAAATAATAACAAACTGGCTCTCCTACACTTAATTTTACCTGGCTATACTTGGTAGTATGGCTGCATGTACCAGTAAATAAGATTGTAATTGGTAACAGTGATGCACAATGATGCATTTTTACCACCAAGCACTCCCTGCTCAAGAGCGGGGCTAGGGTGGGTGCCCTGATGTTTCAAGGACTTCAGTGGACAGTTGCCACAGATTGCTAGACCGCGCCGTCCACCAACAGCACTGTCGTCTGCCAATAACGCACACTGGCTGGACCGAGCCTCGAACCGTCGACCTCTCGGTTTGCAGGCAAGTGCTCTACCAACCGCGCTATGGGCAGTGACAAATCCCAATTATATAAAGCCATACTTACATATGATTTTACTCAAAGTGAAATCTGGGTTTGATTACAATAACTTGGTGAAATAAGGATATATTTAACCCTCTCAGTATACCTGGATGCATTCTTTCACATTATCCTGGCTTATCATTAGACAATGGTATTCAGCTTAGGAAGAAATTTTGGAAGTCAAAAGGTTAATTGAGTTATATAATAACCATTTGACTCCTAAAGGACATTCCTGTACTGTATAAAATCATCAAATAATAGGAAAAATAAACTGCTAAATGAGTCACAATCTTTAAGGGGTTAAGAGGGATAATGTATCCCTGTCACCAATCACAATCTCACTTCCATATCTACAGTATTGACAGGTAAATACTATAAGTACAAGAACCAAGGTTGGATTAATGAAACTTTAGTCACCTGAAGAATCAAAAGCCAAAAATTCCTTCTCACCTCTGCTTAAAGAGAAGTAAACACGAAAACTATTTCAAGCTTGATTGTCTGAACAACTGTAACCATCTTGCTTTCCTTCCTTTTTTATAAATAATGTTTACACATGCCACATCTCGCTGAAGCAAGGTGATTATTTTAGTTGGTCTGCCAAATTCAGTGGTTGAGCCATCTACCATCTGAGTGGCTGATCATTTTACCCCGAGAAAGTCTCAAGCCCCCAACACTTCTGTGGAGTTGGCTCTCAGACAGACGCTCTACCAATACTGCCACCAAGCTGGGTGGCTCTCCTTCCTACCTCCATTATTTTGATGCAGTAGTTAAGGAGTTCAAGCTTGCTTGAACCTTGCTTTTGACTTCACAAGAGCAAAGGTGAGATGGAACTTTGGTTTTAGACTATATCTGCAAGTAAACAGCCTTGGATATTGAAGGTAAATAACATGAACAAGAACAATGCCATGAACATTCAGCCTGTAGCCAAAGTATGCCAGGCAGAAATAAGCAATGCTAATAAGTAATGCGGGAAGTATGACTAAAATTAGCAAAATAAATCTAGAACAACTTGGCAATCTTTAAAAACTTCCTCCTATATTCAACTAAAATGGGAATCAGTATTACAGGTCTGGTAGGTATGGTATGTTGGTGAATTTGGGCCTGTTGAGGTAACATTAATTTCTACATTATGTAACTTCCACATGCACCAACAATACCCATAAACATAATTTAAAGGTAGAGTTACACTGCTGCTTTCGATTGCATTTTTGTTATTATATATATATACAGTATATACTGTATATATATATATATATACAGTATATAAGACCTATGAGAGTTCCGTATGGAGCTCAGTGGTCTGGTTAATCTGCTCTACGTAACTAACTATACAGTATATATATTTAAAGGTATCTCAGAATGTAAAAAAAAAAAAAAAAAAAAAAAAATCAGCAGCTGCTAGAACATTGAAAAGAAAATGTGGAATAAAGGAGTTGTGTAACTCTACCTTTAGTTAGCCAAGCTAGTACAGCCACCAAGAGTACACACTACAGGTATTCTTTACTTAAAACACTGTTCACACTGTAGTTTCCAGCAATAAATCATCTATAAACTGAAATTTGTTGATTATTTTGCACATTAGCCCATATTTATCTGGCATCTTAAAGAAAGATATATTATAGTGGGTCCCGGATGTATTTAAGTAGTGTATTGGTTCTAAGTACACACTGAGGAGGTGGGTGGCTAGGAATCCTCCTCCCCTTATAAAATTCATCTACTAGACGAGACAGAGAAAGGGGTGAGGTAACGCAAAAGTGGTCCCGAACCCTAAGAATTGGAACTTTGAATTTTGTTTCTATTCGGACTCTGTCTTGAGTCGGCCACCCCCAACTATGGGGTATGTGCCTGAGTATATACATACATACATACATACTGTACACACTGACCAAAAGTGAAACTTAAATCCATAATTACACGCACTTCTTGAAGTAAATGGCATGTATCTCAGAGCTTTAATAGGCTCCTTATAAGTGGCTTTAGCTCAGAAGGCTAGTATGGAAACCTTAGGTCGCGCTTTAATTGGCTGTCAGGCAAGTTACTTTGACTGTGACGTCTTCTTCGCCCACATCCTACCTTCCTTTTACCCAAGAGAGACCTTCCTTAGCAATATGTATCTTCTGTTGTTGTTTTCGTTCCCTAAGCTGCCCCCGATTCCGATTCCCCAAGGAAGGCCATGGCCATGGTCAGGCTTTCCCACAGAGCTCTCAAGGAGTGTAGATTGTGTTGTTAGCGTAAGTGATTGCGTGAAATGCAGTCTTCTAGGATGTGTCCAATGGTATGGGGTGCTGTGTTACATCCTGGGCAGGTGTCGTCGACGGAGACATCCAGTCTCTTCTGATAGCTCAGAAGAGCTGGATGGTGCCCTTATCTCAGCCTGGCCAGGTGGACTCTGTCCTCGCGAGGAAGGGAGGATTCAGAAAGATGGATTTCGGGAGGTCGTGCCTGCAGGTGAGTGTTGTCTATGAGTGATTGGATGGAGTGGTGAGAGAAATGAATATGGTTGTGCTTCTGGAAGCTGGTTTGGGGTGGGCAGGGAGGGAGAGAAGATAGTATTTGTGTGTGATACCGTGTGCTGGGTGTTGTTTGGATATTTCTTGGTGTCTGTGGGTGTGTTGCCATAAAGTGTAGTGGGTGGTGTTGGTTTGTGGAGGCTGCAGCCAGAATTGAGTGCCTCTCATGTCCAGATGGTCTTTGACTTTGAGGACTTTGGTTTCTTGATGTACAGTAGGTGATCTGTAGGTGTAGTAGGTGTGCAGCCTATGATGATTTTTAGGGCTTTATTTTGAATAGTCTGGAAGATCTTGTGATGTTTCAATCTTATGTATTGTTTGTAAACTGTGGTGGTGGTTTCTTTGTTGTGTCCAAATTTTGTGTGGGCAAGTGACCTGAGGGCATTAAGTCTGGGTGTCAGTTTATTTTTCATGTTTGTGATATGTTGTTTGAATGTCATTAGAGTATCATATGTTACTCCTAGGATTTTGGGTGAGTGTTCGTGTGTGTTAGGGGTGTGTTGTTTATGGTGATTTGCATTTTGTGTTCGGCTGTCCAGCTTGTGAGGAGGGTTGCGGTGGATTTGGCTGGGGCTAAACTGAGACTGTTTGAAGTGCACCAGTCATGTAGTGTGTTGAGATAAGGTTGAAGGAGAAGTGTTACTGTGTCTGGGTTTAGGTGTGTGCATGTGAGTACTACGTCGTCTGCATAGGAGGCTATGTTAATTTGGGGTGTATGGGGTCTAGTTATATCATGCATGTACAGATTGAAGAGTGCGGGGGAGACAGGACGGATCCTTGCGGGACTCTGTTATGCTTAATACACCAAATATATTGCACCATGGAGGCTCCCTCCTCCAATCCTTTACCAAGATCCAATCCTCCAAATAAGTCAAGAAAAGCATGATATAAATGAACAAAAAGGATGTATTATTACAAAATTGAAAAAAGCAGCGTGTTTACAGCGTCGTAAATAATCGACCAGCTACACCAGTAGTGTATCTTTTATGTTTCATTATGAACTGGAAGTAGCCCAAAATCAATAATTAAATCCATAATATTGGAAAAGCAGGGATTGTCTGAAGAGTGGGTGCCCACACTACACAGCCATTTATCTATCAACCCTTTCATGCACCGGGGGTTGCCGTTCAATATTCAGAAATATAATTATGTTAATGTCATAATTACCACTCCAAAGTTAGTTTTCTACTCACAGCTCGCTCACAGACAACTGCAGAGGTTGAAGTAACTAATCTAAAGGTTTCTAAACAACCCTGATGGTCACAACTGATTTTATGTGTCCCAGGAAGGGCGCAAATTGCGTCCTTGTGTGCGAAAGGGTTAAAAAGTTCCCATATGTCCTAACCACGAAAAATCTAAGTACGCGGCAATTACAAAATCTATGTTGACCTCGTACTTTCAGGACCCACAAAAGTTTATAAAAATTTTATCACTGGAAAATAGCTTGTGATTTGTAATAAAGGAATCTCTGCAAACCAGTAATACTGTATATGTATGCCAAGCTCCCTAAAACAGTTAACAAAAAATACTGTATGCCAATATAAAGTTACTTTTAGTGAATGTCAATTGTGTTCAGTTATTTCTAGCTATTTTGTTATAAATTTTATTAGTGATATGTTGCATTAGACATATAATAATTTGGTCTTTTGGGTGGCACATGTACTAAGAGTGCTAAACATCACATTCGCTAGGCAATATCAATATCTCACACATACTACTTTATTACAATTATTGTAATACAGCCAAAAATATTATCAACATCATATTGTAATATCTAAACTTAAATAAAATACTAATTCATCAGATTCATGACTTACGCTGATTACAATACTCTTCTAATAAAAAAAAATATATATATATAGCTTTCTTCCTTGTTACTAACCTGTGTGAGTATTTTAAGTCCGAGTATTCGTTTAAATTCTACTGTACTTTCAAACTTTCTTCCTTTTTATCATTAAACTTCCTTCCATTCTCCTTCATACTTTCTTATGTAGAGCAGATTAACCAGACCACTGAGCTCCATACGGAACTCTCATAGGTCTTCATACTTTCTTAATTCCTACTGATCATTCTACTACCCTCTCACCCTAACTAGCATTATATATATTCTATCTTCTATACAACACACTTTCTCACTTAACCCTCCTGGCCCGGTTGTCATTTTAAAATGACACCACGAATTAAGGGCAGGAGCCCGGGTGTCATTTTAAAATCTGTAAGCTTGAAAGCCTATTCAGCTTGGTCTGAACGCCGTGCGTCCGACGCATGTAAACAAAGCCGATCGTTACGTCACCGCACCTCCGAAAACAAGAAAGAGAAGACTTGTTTGTTATTGTATGTCTGTATGTCGTTGTTTCAGTAGTGAAAAGATCGTCATATTGCTAACATCGCCTGCAAGTGCTCTCCACTGAAATCGTCATCACAACTGAACCAGTTGACATAGAGAGCTCTACTCAACACCAGTCTACAGATTGGCAACCACACTACATTTATAGATGCGTGGGAAATTTCTAGCAGTTAAACTAAACAAAAATACGGTAGCCTAGGCCTAGACGTTTTTCGGCCAGATCGCCCGGGTAGCCCACACTGTCATTTTGAGAGCCTGCCCGGGCCAGGAGGGTTAAGGGGCATCACCGGCCTTTTTTATCTTTCTCTCTTTCTCTGGCTTGTATCCATTCGGCCCCATTCAGCTAACTGTTTTAAGACGTTTATCCCTATCCAGGTGTCGATTTCTTCCTGGCGAGCGATAACGAGCCAGCATTGTATGGAGAAATCCATAATTTTTCTATCGAAAAATGTACAAATTTAGCTTGCTGTCAAAACAAAAATATATATATGCTGGCTTGCTACCGCTCGCCAGGAAAATAGTGACACCTGGATGGGGGTAAAAGTCTTAAGCGTTGTTTCCATATAGCGATTTTGATAAGTTAATTTGACTTTATATTGTCTTTGTCCCAGTTTTGGTTTGTTTAGTTTGCAAGTTTTACATTTTAATAGTAGGCTGAATGGGGCCGAATGGATACAAGCCAAAGAGAGAGGGAGAGAAAGAGAAAAAAAAGCGAGGTGGGCTCCCTTAAGCACATACACACACACACACTTTAACTCTACAAGACACTTCCTCCACCACCTACTGTGTTAGTGACTGATGATATTGGTCGTAGTCCATAGCGTCCAGGTCTGGTGTTCTGACATTCTCCACGGGTGCCTCCCCTGCCTCCAACCATCGCCGCGACATGTTTGATACGTCTGAGCTGATGTCCTGTGTCACCAAACATGCCCAAGAGGAATAAGTTAGAATAGTTGGTTAATACTGATGATTTTAAGCATACTCGGCTTTATCTCAGCTGAAGGTAAATTGCATCCCTTACCAGATGATTTTTCAATATGGTACTCAATAATAACAATAATACAAACAAAAATAACAATAATAATAACAATAATACTACCAATAATAATATAAATAATAATAAAAATATCTGGTCTTTTATTTCTCAAAGGCTTCCGGAGGAATTCACTAGCATTTAGAACGTGTTAACCACAATTTAAAGAATTATGGGGTTTTTCATAAACTGGAACTGTGGAAAATTGCAGCAGCTAAAGCCTGTAATAATTTGTTACTGCCACTCACAAGATCGTAACTTTTCTTGGAGAAAATTCGCGAGCTGCCCCTTAGAAGACTCAAATGAATCGACTGTCTAATCGATACCGGCAATTGATTCTACAATCTAGGAGCTACATAGGAAAAGGACCGATCAGAGAAAGAAGGCTGTTGGATGGCTCCTGGTCCCTTGAAACACAGAGGATCATAGTTGTGTCGCAGGGTCGCACCCGGGTGTGCCAACGTACGTTTTAACAGTTCAGCAAGATACTTAGATTCGCCAAACTTACGAACCTTATAAGTCATGATACATAGTTTAAATTCTATCCCAGATTTAACTGGCAGCCAGTGCAACTCAATTAGATATGGAGTAGTGGGGGCTCTCGGTGACAGACCAAATAAATTATATGCCTCGCTGTTCTATTTAGTACTGATTGAACTTTCTGAACAATAATTTATTAAGGAGACTAACCCATAAAGCATTAAAATAATCTATGCGAGACAGCATGATTGAATGAACCAATGTTAGGAGGCAGCAACTGTTCAGAAACTGTCTCACGGAGTACAAGCAGGTTACAACCTCTAATGACCTGGTTGATATGATCCTTATAATTTCATTTAGAGTTGAAGTATACTCCAAGATTTCGGACTGGTCTTACAGAACGAAGTCGAGATTCACCCATACCCAAGGTCAGTGTATTCACAGCATCCTTACCCCTTCTATTTCCTCGGATGATGGTGATCTAAGTTTTGCCATCATTCAACTTAAGTTTCCTCACTGCCATCCATATCTTTGATATCAGACATTAGAGATTATATTTATATCTTTGTACCATAAATATTTGTCATCTTTACGTACAGGAAGAACATAAAACTATTATGCCTCTGCAACACATTAAGGCAAAGATGTCATAATCAACAATATATTTTTGTAAAAATCTTTGTGATAGCCGCGTAATCAAGACAGGGACATAACAATATACCGCCAGCTGGAAACAAACCGACTATAGGAAGGTGATCCCTTTATAATACCCACACTAGAATTGCATCTATGTTATCAAGTTAATCTGCTACTGCAACTTATAAATACACTATATTAACCATATCAGTCTTACTGCCTGATTTTTTATAATTCACTTTACACTGTGGTGTAGCCTATAGGAACCCTCTATCATGGTTAAGTCCAGAACACTTCCAGGACAATCATTCAGCCTTTGAGTTGCACTCAATCAAGAGGGTATGGAAAGATGAAGAAGTATCCTCTTTCAAGCTTCCATCAAAGTATTCCCTCCCTGTCACCACACAAAGGAGAAACTTGGAACATTCAACCCCTAATCTGATAAAACAAAACTAGGAGCATAATAAAGATAAATGTACTAAGAGCTTAAAGAGTGTAAACTGTACAGTCAATTTGAATAACTCTATACCACTAATCACTAATCACTAATCTTTAAATATAATATAAATAAGATATTACTCTCATTCTAAAAGATGATCTCATTATACAGTAATATACCGGTATTGTGTATATTATCTACAAGAGAAAGGTCTAATGCTGAAAAGATACTTTAAAGATAATAAGAGAACACCAAGAGAGGTTACTGTATTACCATATAAAGTATCTACATAAAAACAATTTAATGAATAATTTGAGCAAACGAACACCCGTGTAGATTCTTCTTAATAAAAAAATGCAAGCACAAAACCAGGACAGTAACAAAGATGAGTTACTTTTATTCAAAACACAAGCATCCACCAACATAAAAAACATCAACCCACACACAATAAAATTCAAAACATCCCACAAATCTATCTGTTTATAAATTTAAACAAACTATTAATTAAAATATAAAACTTGAAAACGAACTCAAAAGTTTCCATTCAAATTAATATAACGAACTCATTAAAATTAAAAACTATCGAAACAACAAACTACAACCCACTACACAATTAGGACACAGGCTAAGACTGGAATAATAATACAATCAATAAGGGAGAAGTAGGTAAAGAAAATAAGGTTTCAACAGCTGCAACGGAAGACAAATAAACATTGGGTTACTGGAATAAGCCTTTCTATTCTAAACATAAATAACCACTTTATTATCATTATAAAATCTTTCAGTGAATTCCAATAATATAATATAATATTACACTAATATATGAAGTAATTTAAGCAAAAATTTCAAATCACAACTTAATACTTCAAACTAGCATGCCATGCAGAGAATATTACTATAAAAGAATCTATAATACAACATAAAACAAATGTAAACAAATATAACTTGCATGCAAAACATGGACAAAATAGTTCTAAGTGAAAATCACTGAGCATCAAGGGAACTAAATGATTTGTTGGTCTAGTTTTGTTACTGTGTGAATATCATGCAGAGTGAGTACTGTATAGTAATGGGATTTAGTGTATTTGTTACTGGATTTGTGGTGAATACAAAAAGTGCAATCATGGTATACTGGTGATAAATGCAGTGGTACAGTAGTTGAGTGTACTGTGCAGAGCATTAAACTGTGCAGTGGTGTGGAGTGTGCAGCCTCCCAGGCCGGGGTTACCTTCAGTGTTAGGTCTGGGTTAGGGTGAGGTGGTGGTGCTGTGGTGGAGGCTGTGGTAGAGGTGGTGGTGGCTGTGGTGGAGGTGTGACGAGTCTGCTCCACAGAGTCTATCAGACTGTCCGGTATCTCAGGCTCCGACGCTGTGGTAGGGCTGGATGACCCAGTCGATCCCCCCTTACCCTGAGGGGCCACGGGGAATGGGGACTTATGGAGGGGGTTAAGGGGGAGTATGGAGGGAGGCGCAAGAGACTTGAAGGAGTTTAAGACTTGATAAAGTCAGGATATTAAAGAGTATTAGTTGTACTGACACAGGATATGGACTCTCCATACAACCCAACATCTATTGGGATGGCAATAGCCTCTACAAGTAGATCTCAGTTTTATTGTATATAGATTCAAGAACCATGAATCTATGCAGCTTTGATAGTAGTTTTTGTTTTTCTTGGTTTATAAGGCTACAGTAGCCCCAGAGGTACTGCTACTCAAGCGACCACACTATATCCATGATAAGATGACACAGCCTGCTTATACCCCATGACAATTTTCCAGGGAGCAGAATTACTGCTATGGACAGTCATTGAGAGCCTGGAGCTGTTACAAGGCAAATCCTTGGCTTTATTCATGATCAGGTGCTTTTCCTTATGTAAATCTGCACACCTAAATCCACATTCAAATAAATTATTATCGTTCAGGATTTTCCTTACATTAGACGGGTTTTCTGCCAAGGCTAAATGAGCGTCATCGATCCATTCCTCTTAGTCGCCTCTTATAACATTAAAGTACAGTAGTTACAATATATTTATATATCCTTTGTGATAAAGAGGCTCCCTTTTCTCAGGAGGTACAGGTAACCTTTCTAGTAAGATTATTTAATCTAATTTTATTCTTTTTAATTATTATACAGTATTATCCCATTGGGACACCAGGTAAGTTAATCTGCTGTATTCAGCGGTTGACCTGGCCACTAACTGGGTAAGATAACTGTACAAAAGTGTATCACAGGATCAAAGGGCAGAATATAATAAAAAGCAGATATGGGAATCTGTATGGACTTGTGGAAAAGGTAGAGTACAGGAGTGATCAATAATTAGGGATTAGGGATGAAAATCTGGATTGTAGGGTAGGGGATAAGGACTAGGGTGTAGGAGTCAATGTGTGTAGGCTAGTGCTAATTAACACCTTCACCAGCACCTCAGGCTTCCCATAATACATATTATCATACCACTAGTATCATTAATTCAAGTTATTGGGTATATCTTGTTATACATATTATATAGTACGGTACATTACATCTATTTCATAACTTTTGATTGCAATTGAATTTCACCAATTAGATGATGTTAATGAGAGTACAGTACCAATCTTCCCAATATTAAGCGTGAATCATATTATTAATATACAGAACTGAATCTGATGGTAATACAGGTATACTTATGATTATTAATATGTGTCGTATATCACCAGTGACATACATAGACAAACAAAACTTCTGTAAAATTTTGAAGCAACAATTCTGTTCATAATAGTGTTTTTCATATGAAACATGAACTATACATACTTGACTAGAGCTAAGGAAATTCCCAGAACATATCACATTAAGAGCTTACATCATATAAAACTAAAACTACGATAGAACCTACCGGTACATAACTACAGGAAATTACTAACTCTAGAACTAAGCAACTTCCTTAAATACAGGATAAGAATTTATACCCAAATAATTTTTAAGTGGTTATATTTGTAAGTCAGTTTATCTATCTTTCAGTAACTTTATAGAACACTGCACTTGCAGCACCACCAGCATTGATATACAGGTCACATAATTTAATATCTTTGTGTAATGCACTGTTTTGCGTATGGTTCAAATATGTTGGGCACATATTGAGATGCAGGCTCGTGATGCACACACTATCCTGCTACATGGAAGGAATCATTGTGAGCTACCAATAATAATCCATCATCGTTTACCAAGGACTTGGAACATCCTTGCATACATAAATACTGTATAGTCTATGAGACAGGTGAAAATCGGTCCCAGTAGAGAGTCTTTTACCTACAATTATATTCTACAAAATATTATTTTTTTTTTATGTGGAGCTTTTATTTTGATATGATAACCTTCGTTCTTGAGTTCTTAAATAATTTAATAGCAGTTTATCGGAGATTATGCCGAGAGTTTGACCTTAGATGTTGAAAGTTTGACCGATTCCTGTGATTTCAGGATCTGACCCATTGATTAGTAAGCCTTGTTCATCTTATGACAGCTGACAATACATAAAATATGTCACAATTGAGTACTGTACAATTTCTATTCACTCCTATTACCCTAAGGTAATAATGTGTTTTTCCTTCCTCCGTTCATTGTCTCTTTTAAAAAAAAAAAAAAAAAAAAAAAAAAAAAGTCCTTCCACCACACCTTACTTCCTTGATCTATCCTACTAAGCACTACTCCTAAAATTCACTCATGTCCTCATCACATGACCGAACCATCTCAACCTTTTCCTGAGTATCTTTACACTGCTACAGTAAACACCTAGATAACCTCTCAATGATATATTAGAGCCTTTGTATGCCATCGTCTCTTACTCCCCAAGGTTTTGTGTCATTCTTTACTGCCCTAGTTTGAGTATGGTAGATTATCACACCTCACACAAGTAGCATATAGTTACTGTATGAAAACACACCAACAAATGCACTAACTTCATTAATCACCACAGTCCAACACAGGCCTGCACAAGCTCAGTGTACCCCTGCATCCTGTCTTGATATATAGTACTGTACTGTACCTACATACAGTACAGTACACAAACTTACAGTGCCCTATAATTTATCTCTTGTGTGACTTGGATCTCAATATGTGCTCCATCTTAACCCTTTCTGTATGCAAGGATGCAGTTCTTTCTTTTATTTTGGCTATCATTAGATAATTTCACTCAGTTTAGGAAGGAATTTTGGAAGTCGGAGGGATACTTGATATACGGTATATACTATAGTACAGTATACCCCTTTTATTCCTATAGAGCCTTCCAAAGCTAAGAAAATAGTCTAATGTTAGCTAGCACAAATTAAAAAACGTTCTTGAATGTTGAAAAGGTTAGTAGCGATAAAATAGCTTAACCAGACCACTGAGTGCTTCATCTTAGAATTGCTAAGGTTGTGTATAGGGTTACAAGTAAATGTGGATAATTAGGTTATTGTGTATTGTGTCACTGTAAAAATCTGTATAGGACAACAGGGAAAAACATCAGTTCAACAGTGGACTGATCCTGGTTTAACTTGCTGGGCCCAGAATAACTAACCAATACCATCTACGATACAAAAAAAGTTAACCACAGACTACAGTGTGATCAAATTACAGTATCTCCTAAAGTGTTAATCCCTCCTTATTGTTGTTGTTGTCGTTCCCTAGACGGCCCCGAGTCCCTAAGGAAGGCCATGGCCACAATCAGGCTTTCCTACAGGGCTCTCAAGGAGTGTAGATTATGTTGTTGGCTTAAGTGATTGTGTGGAATGCAGTCTTCTATGACGTGTTTAATAGTATGGGGTGCTGTGATGCATCCTAGCCAGGTGTCAACGTCAGAGTTATCCAGTCTCTTCTGATAGCTCAGAAGAGCGGGCAAGTCCCCTTCCTAGTACTTTGCTGCTAGTATTTGAGAGTGGGTGTTTGTGTGTGTGGCGTCAAGCTACGTCACCACAAGTTGGAGCGGGTGTAAGTGGATGGGATCTAGGTCCTTTTTAGCTCCTCGGTAGTCTAGTTGGTGTGGTACTGAACTGCTAGCCTACTGACTCGAGTTCGAGGCCCGGCCAAGTCCTATCACAAAATGGTAAATCCCATCTTTTATGGTATTTATTTATTTTTATTTATTATTTTTGTTTTATCACATTCGTATTAGTTAGTAAGCCTGGGCCCTGGGCAGTATATATATATATACAGTATGTAGTTTTAGAATGGACCATGTTTGCAGCCATATGTTTTCAGGCTTAATCCTACAAAATGCAATCTGATGTCATATTTAGTACTATATTTATTGCATCATAAATGTGAGAATCGGCTACAAATATCTGTATGGTACTTGAAGTTTTGTGAATTATCAAAATATCCAGATAACTGTTAAAAGGAACATAATTTTTATAATAGGCATTTTAACAGCTAATAGCCTACATGAGGCATGACTGATGTATAATGGCTGTAAGTGTTCTTTCAGTTACAGTGTTCAACAAAGTCAAAATATGAAGAAACTGATCACAAATATACTCTAAACTTTCTAAAGTGACTATAAGCATCACCACCACCAGAGATTTTCCTTAAAGTACTAAAAGAAACTAAGAAAGTAAACTAGTCTAAAAGCTACTCCTAAATGGAAGTAGTCCATAAATAAAGAAAATTAATAAATATATATCACTGTAATACTATAAAAAAACATCCTATTCCAATCTTCATATACCCGGTAATATAATAATAATAATAATAATATAAATTTATCGTCATATTGCAAATTTGTTGAAATTTTGTTTTGTTATATAAATTGTAGTTTCTTTATTCATACAGAATATAACAGTATTTACCAGAATGCCCTGAACTTCCCAAGTTGACTAATTCCTTGAATATGAAGAGAGTATATTAATATATGTGCGACTATTGTGCTTGGGAAACAAATTAACTTACTCATATAGTGATGTACATTCTATGTTGTAGCTCTGCATTTTTTGTTTTATTTCAAAAATTTATTTTGCTAAATCGTTATTTCCACATGGTAATTTTATTAAGTTCTGTTGTCTTTATAATTATTGTTTTGTTCCTGTTTTGGTTTGTTTATTTTGCAAGATTTACATTATAATACATTAAATTCCTTCTATTTAGATATATAGATTTATTAGCAGACATTAAACACTCCCTTGCAGGTAGTCAGACAGGACAATCCTCAAGCATCTCTATCCCCACCAAGTAACAACACTCAGAAGTAAAATCCCAAACATTAACAAATATAATTAAATAGCTTAATGTACAGTGGAGCCTCACCCTGTTACAGTAATCGGTTCTGTGCATGTACTACGTTAAGGTGATCCGGGATATATTTAATGTAAGGCCTATGGGAAATATTGAAGTTCATTCTGGCCAGATTACCAACCCTTATATTCTCATGTTTCCCCCACTTACCCTTTTCAAGAACAAGTATTCATTTAAATTGACATTTACAGTATATACTCTACCAGTTGTTGTTATTGTTGCTGTTCCCAAGGCTGTCTGGCCGAGCAACCAGTAAACAGAAGAAATGGAATGCATAAATATGAGGCAACCAATTGAGTCACATAATCGTTGGTGCAGGCGTTGAGGAGCATCCAAAGAGTTACGATTGTTCTATGTCCTCAAAATAGTTCAGAGTTGTGGGTAATTTTTCTTTATTATGGAAATCATGGTTGCTTTAGGTTTAACAGTATTATATTTTGAAGTGTTAAATAAAGCTCCACTGTACTGAACCCTTATTGAAAAATCTTCAGCATATTTATCCCCAATTATAGAAATTGGTTAACGTACTGACCGCTTATAATTAGTGTAGACCCCATATTAGAAGTGTTTAGTCTACATACTCCCTATCAAAAAATAAATTAGCAATCCAACCCCTTATAGAAATATTGCTTAGCGGTTTGATAAATATAAATTCTCTTCGAACTGACACCTTGTGAAACAAAAATACATAAACTGACCCTTATGAAAGAAAAGAAAAAAACACACACCTAACTTAGCGTACTGAAACCCTCACACTTAAGAACAGAGAAAAGAAAAGAAAACAATTATAGCACTGACCCCTTTGACGACAGCCTGCATGAAAGCCTCCTTGCCCAGCTTCTGACGCTGTTTGGTCATGGCCTGCTCCATCTTCCGCTTCTCAGACTCAATTCTCCGCCGCTTCTCCTCCAACTTTAGCCGGACGTTGTGCAACTCTGACGCCATCACCTGAGGTTCCATATTTTCATCTGAAAGGGAGAGAGACATTAACCTCTTCTGTAACATGAAACCAACCATCTATCTATCTATCTATATACTCTGGCACATACCCCATTTTTTTTTTTTTTTTATTTAGCTGGGGGTGGCCGACTCGAGACAGGGCCCAGTTTGTTTTATTCTAGTCTATTCACTATAATTGAGCCAGAAGCTTGACCACTAACCTCATGTAACTAAAATAGGGCTGGAACAAAACAGGTTTTCTATATCCACACCTATTTCCTGACAGATTCTACACATATGGTAGAAATATCAGTTTGACTGTTGATCTCTCCTTTTTGAGTTATAAGAGGTTAGAGGTCAGCCTAATTATAATCAATAGACCATAGGTAGCATTTGTGTGGGGCCAGGCTACAGGATAGAATAACAAATGTTGAGCTGAGGAGACGTTTAGGTATAAAGAGTATTAGCGAGGTGATGCGTACAAATAGACTGGGATGGTATGGACATGTGGAGAGAATGGATGAACAAAATTGGTTGAAAAAATGCAGGTCTGTGATTGTGGAGGGAGCTGCACCAAGGGGTGGACCGAGGAAGACCTGGGATCGGACTATACGCGCCGATCTCAAATCCAAGAACTTGACAAGTGAAGCAGCCCTTAACAGGGTTGCCTGGAACGCCGCCATTAGGACAAGAGACTGAAACTGCACTGATGTGTGGAACACTCAGTCTTAAAATTTTATGTATGTATGTATGTATGTGCATGTATGTATGTATGTATGTATATGTATGTATATGTATGTATGTATGTATGTATGTATATGTATGTATGTATGTATGTATGTATGTATGTATGTATGTATGTATGTATGTATGTATGTATGTATTATATACTATGGCACACACCCCATAGCTGGAGGTGGCCGACTCGAGACAGACGGTCCGAGACCACTTTCGCGTTCCCTTGCCCCTTTCTTTGTCTCGTCTAGTAGGTGAAGTCTACAAGGGGAGGAGGATTCCTAGCCCCCTGCCCCCAGAAGGAAAAGTAGGACAGTAAAAGAGACTGACAGAAATGGCTAAGGTTGGGTAGAGGATGCCAAACCTCACTCTGGATAGGACCAGCCCTTACCATATGATAATATAATATATTGTATATTATATGTGGCATTTAATTTATGATAGATGTCTGTACATCAAGAGGCTTTAAAATACCAAGTATAGTATTTCTTTTATGCACTGACCATTCAGGAAAGTGCTTCAAAATGTTATGTTAATGAGCCTAAGCTACTAACATAAAGGCACATAGTCCTAGACAAACCCCACCATTGTTGGTGGTAATTACTTTAGTATTGCTGTATCTATAGCCAGTCAATATGATATGCTAGTTGTAATTGCAATGAGAGTCTGTATGTATACATTATACTGTATGTACATACTGAGGCAAATACTCCATAGCTGGGGGTGGCCGACTCAAGACAAGAGCCTGAACAGAAACAACAAAATAAAATATCAATATAAAATTCAAACACATCTAGGTCGCCCAGGAGAAGATCCAGAGACCAAGGACCATGAGGGGTCCCCAGTAAAAGATTCCCAGGTTCCAGATCTCCCAGAGAGGTTCCGGTCGCAGTAGGCAGATACGCAACGGAACTACAGTACAATGCCCATCCACATACTTCCAGGCAGGGCCCTTCCTATAAAAACCGGCTCCTCAGGCCGCCTTACAGACTATTATCTAGTCCAACTAGCGCTCGACCCCGACTCCCTACAACAGCGTTATGACTCATCTATTCACAAGCATTCTCCACTCATTCCTATCCATTACCACTTCCCTTGCCTGTTCTTCAACCATCTCTCTATCTTCTAACGCTTTTTTCACACCATCTCTCCATCTATTCCGAGGTCTTCCTCTCAATCTATTTCTCCTTGTTTCTGACTCATATATTCTCTTTGTAAGCCTTTCATCACCCATTCGTTCAACATGTCCATACCAGCATTACACCCTTCTTTCTGCTCTGGCCGATAAGGGTTCCTGGTGTGCCACTCTCCTCTTCATTGCTCAATCTGTCTCTCCACACATACTCCTCAAGCAGCTTATCTCCATCACATCCAACCTTCTTTTCTCTTGTACAGTCGCGCTAATAAGTGATGACTCGGCACCATGTATGTTTTGATCAATAATTGAGATCAGCAATATCTAAGCTTCATTTCCTCATGTCGAGTGAAATATACAACCATGTTCCTACACTTACCCACCCTATTCAACATCTGACAGACATCAATACAGCACAGAGCAAGCCAAACGTAATGACAGCTGGGACATGACTTATTAGCGCGATCGTACATGCAGACCCATGTAACAGCCCCATACATCACTGATGGTACAACTATCCCTTAATACATTGCACTTTTAGCTTTCATTCCAAGATTTCTCACCTTCCACATACTATACTAACATTGCTCCGAAAACTTTCCTTCCCTCACACACTCCGAGAGTACAGTAATAATATTCCAGTACATCTCATTGCACTAACAAAAACCAGTGTATCATACTGACTAGCTAGGAATACGGCAAATCAATAGCATTTTCCGCCGACAATAACAGGGTTTGTCTGGAAATACGGGCCAAAGAGTATAATTTACGGTAACTTTACCAGAGGTAGTAATATTTCTATAATTATATTTTGGCTAACATTAGACAATCTATATTTAATTAATTTCACCACAACACCAAAGCTGAGCTGGTATGGTCATGTTGAACGAATGGGAGATGAAAGGCTTACAAAGAGAATAAGTGAGTCAGGTACAAGGGGAGACAGAAGGGCAGGAAGACCCCCATTGAGATGGAGAGACTGTGTAAGAAAGGCTTTGGATGACAGAGGAATGACTATAGATCAGGCAGGGGAAGTGGTGGTGGACAGGAGTGAATGGAGAATGCTTGTGAATAGTTGAGTGAACACATGGTCATTTGGAGTAAGGGGTCGGGCGCAAGTTGGACTAGATAATAGTCCATCAGGCGCCTGGCCCGGGGAGACGATTAATATGAAGGGTGCGCCTGGAAGTGTGGTGGGAGGGCTTGTGGCTTTGGCTCCGCTGCATGTCTGCCTGCCGAGATCGGAACCTCTCCGGGTGGTCGGGGGCCGGGGGAGTGCTGGAGCGACCCTGGTCTCTGGGTCTTCTCCTGGGTGACCTGGATGTGTGAGTTTGTGCTTTTTATCTGTGTTTATTTGTTGTTTTATGTTGTTTTTGTGTTTTCCCTGTTCTTGCTCTGTCTTGAGTCGGCTACCCCCAAAATGGGGATTGGGCCTGAGCATATATATAGATAGATAGATAGATAGATAGATAGATAGACAACACCAAACATCTCCAATGAAATTAATGAAAGCATATACTGTATGTGATCCACCGGGATTCGAACCTGGGTTATTCAATTCAAATTCAGTTTAGGGATTCTCTTAAGAATCAAAATGTTAAGATGTACAGTTGCATCAATAATGAAGCACACATTTGAATCTATAACTAACACAAACGAGACAATACTACACTTTATTATACTTCCCAAATTGACTAATTCCTTGAACATGACGAGAGTACATTAATATATGTGGAACAAATTCACTTACTCATTTAGTGATGTACTATGTGGTGGTTTTGTTTTATTTTCTAAATATCTATCTATATACTCAGGCAAATAACTGTTTTTAATTTTTTTTTTTTTTTTTAGCTGGGAGTGGCCGACTCGAGACAGAGCCCGAACAGGGAGAACACAAAATAAAAATAAATAAAAATAGAAATAAAAAATCAACAAAATTCACACACATCAAGGTCACCCAGGAGAAGACCCAGAGACCAGGGATCACTAAGGGCATGCCAGCACTCTCCCAGCCCCCGACCTCCCGGAGAAGTTCCGGTCTCAGCAGGCAGACGTGCAGCGGAGCACACCACAGTGCCTGCCCACCATACATCCAGGCGTACTCTTCATATATACCGGCTCCCCAGGCGCCTGACGGACTATTATCTAGTCCCAAACGACCGTGTTTTCACTTATCTATTCACTAGCATTCTCCATTAATTGCTATTTATTACCAATTCTCTTGCCTGATCTATAGCCATTCCTTTATCTCCCAATGTTTGTATAACACAATCTCTCCTTCTCAATGGAGGTCTTCTACCCCTCTACCTCTACTTGTATCTGACTCACATATTCTCTATGTAAGCCTTTCATCTTCCATTCGCTCAATATGTCCATACCAGCACAGCACCTTTCTGCTCACTCTGGCCGAAAAATGTTCCTGCTGCCCCTCTCTCCTACGTATCTCTTCATTCCTCTATCTATATCTACAAGTCACTCCAAACGTACTCCTCAAGCAGCTCATCTCCATCACATCCAGCTTTCTTCTCTCCTTTGACTTCAGAGCCCATGTCTGAGCCCCATACATCACTGTTGGTACAACTATCCCTTGATACATTGCACTTAGCTTTCTCCGAGATTTCTCAGCTTCCACATACTTCCCATTGCTCCGAATACCTTCCTTCCTTCACATACTCTCTGTTTTACCTCCCATTTCCATACCTCTGTTCCTGCTTATTATTCCTCCTAGATATTCAAAACACTCCGCTTGTTCCAGTATTTCCCCATCCAACCGTACATCTAGATTCACCCTATGAGCACCTCTATTACACACCATCACTTTACTATTATTGACGTTCACCCTCAGCTTCCACCTCCCGCAAATCACACCAAACTCTTTGACTACTCGCTTCAGTTTCTCCTCAGAATCCGCCACCAATCATCAGCAAACAGCAACTGGTTCAACTCCCAATCTCTACCATTCTTTCCTACTAAACCCAATCCTTTACCCTTAGTTCTCATAATCACCTCCCTCACCACACCATCCATATATACTCGTACATTAAACAGCCAGGGTGACATTACACAACCCTGTCGCAGACCTACATTTACCTCAAAACACTCACTCAACTCATTATTTCCTACTCTAACACACGCTCTGCTCTCTTCATAAAAACTCTTAACTGCTCTTAACAAATTTCTTAAAATTTCATAAATCCTTAGCACCTTCCACATTGCTTCTCGATCCATATGATCATACGCTTTTTCCAAATAAATCCATAAAAGTCCAAAATATCTCCTTATGCTTCTCTAAATACTTCTCACATAGCTGTCTTACTGCAAAAATCTGATCCACACACCCTTTTCCCCTCCTAAAACTGCACTGCTCTTCTCCTATTGCCCCTTCTGTGCCTTTTATTATCCTCTCTATACTGTATACACCATGCCATGCAGCTTTCCAACAACTGATAATAAACTAATACCTCTATAACTTAAACACTCCTGCCGGTCTCCCTTCCCCTTGTACAACGG
>CM064506.1:10146293-10193129 GCA_032716605.1 Paralithodes platypus | reverse complement strand
CAGCAGTCTCATATAGTTCCTGGAGATGGTAATGTGGTGCTGGAGCTGGTTGCTCCCACATAACTACACTGTGTTGTATTTTGGGATTACCGTCATCTGGGGCGAATTCGGACCTTACGTCAATTAAAAGTTAATTAAATTGACAAATAGATAACGAATAAACATAATAGAAATCTGTTTTCACTCGATTGTTCGAAATGCTTTTATCTAACTTTCTTGCTTAAATAGTTTTAATGTATAATGCGATATGTACCGATTACAAATTAAAAACCAAAAATAAACAAAAAATAAAAAATCGTAACATCGGCAAACTTTCTCGGGCAAACGTGTTGATGAGTAGATGCAAGAAAGTCTACGGTGCCAAGATGTACTTTCGTAATTAGTGTGAAAGTACAAATTAATTGATTGGCATTATCTTGTATATTATTCCCGTAATTGGGTATTAAATTATTATTTTTTTAATTTCTGTGAAAATAGGGCGAATTCGGACAGGATGAAAATTAATTAAATAAATATTATTTATTCTAACTTTAACTATAACCTGTCAGAATCGGATATTGAGTGTAATTGGGTTTATAGTTGTCATTACACGTGGTATTTCTGAGTTATGTCACACTATTCCTTATATTTACATTATTAACCCCTTATTGGCGGCGCTCGATTAAGTCGTGCACTAATTTGCAGCAAGTTAGGAGCATTATTAAGGCTTTTAAAGGGTTAAAATCGAGTGCAAATGGCCGGGAGCTCAGCAGGCCACACGTCCGACACCCAGGGCTTACCGCCACCCACTGACTCACGCTCCCTGTGTTCTCGAGAGAACGGCAGCGTAGCCAGTAGTGAGCATAGCTGGGAAAAATATACCGCTTTACGCTAAACTCCCATGTTCGTGGCACCACTGCAAGAGAACCACGAGTGCTACGTAGCTCGTTCTGGTCTCATTTTGAAGCTTTTAGCGCCTAGTTTTTTGCTGAATACATTTATTTTCATGCAGATACTTGATTGATCATTCAGGAGGGCCTGAATATGCCCAAATGAGCCCAAAAACACCCCACTAGACAAGGGTTAAGGTCATACTGCTACGCAGAGTATGGTAAATAAATAAAGATTTGTCCGAAATTGCCCCAAAAGTGTCGTATCTTACGATATGGTATTTATGGTCTTTACGTTTTCAGGAAGTGTGAGAAGACCCTTTTAAGATGTTCAATGATGTCCGAATTGACCTCTGAAAGGTCTGAATCTATACTGGGATCACTGGTTAGTCCTATGAATGTATTTTAAATCCATGACCGAATTCAGGCCAGGTGTCCGAAATCGCCCAAATCGTGTCCGAACTCAGACACCTTTATTATATTTATAATAAATATATGCAATGCATTTTAATTTCTTTAATGCTATGATTGTATACCCCAATGTACCAGCTACACATACAATGCTTAAGATCTTACATTGAGATAAAAACAAAACTACATGCTATGGAAATACGCAAAAATCGTCCGAATTCGCCCCGGTTGACGGTACCCTCTGTTTCCAGAATCAGATTTGATTGACCAGGGCTCAAACGTGCATGCATGCCTGTCATGCATGTATATATCTAAGCCTAATTAAATATTAATAATAAATATAAAATACAATTACTCTAAAAGGACACACCACCAGGTTGCTGTGAGATCACCTACCACTAGCAGATTTGTTGTCATCTGAGTGACTTTGAGCACTTTGTTGCTTCCAGGTGGTTTGATTTGGCAACGCAGCAAAAGTAGTTTTCTTCTCAGTTCCTTTACTACTTCTCTTGGACGAGTCATCCTTGTCTGACTGCATATATATAATATTAATCCCACCTGCTGGTAATTGTTCTTTAATTTTGGACAATTCAGCAAAACTAGTTGCTTTCACCATCTGTTTATCTCTGTCAAAAGACACATCACTTTCACTCCCTGAGTCCGCCATGTCACCTAAATTTTTCTTAGGATCTCGTACAACCAGTCTTTCTTTACTCATGTGATGGGACATATCTCGTTTTTCCCGTTCCAAGGCTTCCCTCTCTAACTTATCCACTAGCCGATTGTCTAGTTCGTCCATACTGCCACGATGAAAGTCTAATCTCCTCTCAACACTACGCTCTCGACTACTCCGAGATTCAGGCCTCACACTCCCTTCCCTCGACTCCCGGGAAATGTCCAAGTTAGAACTCTCTCTTCTGCCTGTGTGGACAAAAGGTTCCTTGTCTGGGTTTCTAGAGATGTAGTTAAGGTTGTCTTGGCTACCACCAAAGTTCTCTATGGTAAGTTGAGAGTCTTCCGCACTGATTGAGTTTCGTCTGGATCTAGATCGACCGTGGGGCCTCTCCTCATAACGGGAAGGCATTCCGGCCGCGGGAAGGTCCGGATGAGAGTTATTGAAGCTGCCTCGCCTCCCCAGACCTCGCGACCTCTCTCCCAGCTCCTCCTCTTTGCTATCCATGTTTAGCTTCTCCTTGGCAGCAGATCTTGATGAGTAAGGAATGTTGTCGAAGTCGTGTGAGGGCCGCGGGGACTGAGTGCGCATCATGTCACTCAGAGTGGACAGACCCCTTGACCGCTGCACCACAAAGTCTCCATCCTGACCATCACTCATGGAGCTGCTGGCAACACAACAACAAACATAGTGTTAAGTTCAGTTTTATCATACTATAATATAGGATTCATACCTACTACAAGTATTTTCACTGTCAAATGTCAGAGTTCTAAAATATAATCAATAAGGTACAGTCACGGCAGTAAATTGTGGACCAGAGGATGAACCCATTTCTACACCATGAATGTGTATCATATTTGAACACAGTCTACACTCAGCAAAACTGTTTCACTGGAATCGGCCCCACTGAACCACAGAAGATGAAAAATTTTCAAACCAACTGCCGATGTGTGGCTAGGACTTTTGGAACACCCGCTGGTCTACGATTTATCGCCATGACTGTACCAGTAGAAAGCAATGTGTCACAAAGTTAGTATCTTGCCTCTACTCTATAGTTAAATTTGAATCAATATACAGTACTGTAATGTATATTATATATATATATATACAGTATATATATATATATATATATATATATATATATATATATATATATATATATATATACTTTCAACTGATTCTAATAACATAATCTACTTCTATAACCATTAAAAACTTGACCTGGCCTACACCAAACACTAACCTATTTTAAAGAAGGTGACCATATGTACTGTACTGTACTGTACTTTCAATCATAACACTTTTCATGTGACAATATGGTACACAGGAAGTTCCTATTGAACAATGCCAATACCTGGTACAACACTGTTTTACTACAGGTAATGTTAAAATAAAAAATATACTACTACTGGTAAACAGTAAGTGTTTTCACCTGTCAACCAGGAAACTGGAAAAATGTGAAAGAAATTAGAATGTTTTGGGCAAAACTCAATCAATATAGAAGAGAAAGGCAAGATGTACAAATAAAGTTTTACTGTGCGACTTGAATGGCAGAGTTGGAAATGAGGAGAAAGAAGGCATATTGGGTAAATGGGGTGTGGAGGTAGGAATATGAATGGGGACTGCCTTTTACAAGTATGTGCAGAGAGAGAAATGTTCTTAGCAAACCATTTTTTTTAGCATTGTCACATTGAGGGTGAAGGTGAGCAGGAACAGAAATCTCTGACGGTCTATGCCATGGTTGACTCTGGGCTGAAAGGAAGGATTCTAGATTCAAAAATCAAGAAGTGAAAAAGTCATTGAGGAATATTGTGCTGCTCCCAACACTCTCATAAGACCTATGCAAGCGAGATAGGGAGAGCAAGTGACGAGGACCTATCCAAATTGAGAGCTGTGGAGATGAACTATCTAAGAATGACAGCTGGTGTGAACAGGCTAGGACTAAGTAATAAGGAGGCATGCGAGTCTTTGGAATGGAAGAGCATGCTTTGGGCATTGAATTTGAAGTGGTTCAGTGGATAAAGAGAAATACTTTGAGATGGTACGGTCATGTTCAGAGAATGGATGAGGACAAAATGCCAAGAAAGATGCATGACGTCAGGTGACTGGAGTAGCTGGTAGTGTAAGACCACCTATGGTATGGGAAAAGAAAGTGGAAAAATATATTGAGGAAAAACTTCCACATAGTGGAAAGGGCATTGTGGCACATGCAAACGAAGCATGTCTTGACAAAGTAGCCTGGAGGCATTTCTGTCATGGTCATCCTTTAGTGGGAGTTTCCCAGGGGGAAACAAGGCGTCGAAGATGATGATGATATAACAAAATAACTAAACTACATTTCTCTAAACTGAGAAATAAAGGAGTATACTGTACACTCAGTCAATATAAATAGTACACCCAAAACTCTGATGATAATTTTTGTAATACCTGTACCTAGAAAAAGGGACATTAACTATCCTACAGCGTGAAATAAATAGTACCAGTAATAGGCAATTAGGAACACTAGAGGACTGCCAAATAGAAGTGATAGTAACTTAAAATTGTATAATATAAAACCAAGTTGTGGGTGAACTACTGATTATGACTGTACTGTACATGATAACTGACAATAATTGTATCTATCTATTGCCATATGCCTTGATCCCCGAGAGGGTGGCCAAAATATTTATTGTCTCTATGCACCTGTCATCTGTAAGCCGATGCCCCTCCTCCCACCCAACATCACTTTCACTCGTAAACCTCTCAACTCCATCCCTCCACCACACTCTCGGTCTACCTCTCTCTCTTTTCCCTTCTTTGTTTTATCAAATATGTGGAACAAGAATAACAATACATAAGATCAGTAATGGAATACGCAAGCCCAGCCTGGGCTTCTAACCTAGCTGAAACACATCATAAGACCTTACAGACTATTCAAAACAAAGCCCTGAAGATCATTACAGGCTGCACAGCTACTGCACCCACAGATCATCTACATCAAGAAACCAAAATCCTCAAAGTCAAAGACCATCTGGACATGAGAGGCACTCAATTCCTGGCAGCAGCCTCCACGAACCAAGACCACCCACTAAACTACATGGCAACACACCCACAGACACCAAGAAATATCAAAACAACACCCAGCACACGGTATCACACACAATTATTGTCCTCTCTCCCTCCCTGCCCACCCCGAACCAACTTCCAGAAGCACATCCATACTCATATCTCTCGCCAATCCATCCACTCACTCACAGACAACACGCAGCTGCATGCACGACCTCCCGAAATCCATCCTTCCGAATCCTCCCTCCCTCGCGAGGACAGAGTCCACCTGGCCAGGCTGAGATGCGGACACCATCCAGCTCTCCTGAGCTATCAGAAGAGACTGGATGACTCCGATGTCGACGCCTGCCCGGGATGTAACACAGCACCCCATACCATTAAACACATCATCGAAGACTGCATTTCACACAACCACTTATGCCAACAACACAACCTACACTCAATGAGAGCTCTGTGGGAAAGCCCGATCGTGGCCATGGCCTTCCTCAGGGACTCGGGGCTGTTCGGCCAGGCAGCTTAGGGAACAACAACAACAACAACAACAAGAATAGCCACTTACCTATCCCTGCCGCCATAGTCACTGTTGTATGATGAAGGAGGGTTCTCATAACATCGCTCTGACCGCTGCTCCAGACGTGATCGCAGCTCCGTCATGTCGTTCAAATTCATGGAGTGGGACCGCTTTACACTGGGGGTACCAGCTGGTTTCATGGCTATAAAACAATTGTCTGTCACTTAATTGTTCACACTTTTGATCTGATGATGCCTCACTTTGTTGTAATTTAGTTACCCTCAGATGATTTTACTGAGCTTAGGAATAATCATCTGGGTTTAAAGAGTCAGTTATGGTCACATATAACCCCCGAGCTTCCTTTAGATCAGTCCTAAGCTCCATACATTTGTCTAGTGGTAGCTAAACTAACATGAAAAATTATCATCTAATCTTTGTTCAATCAATGGGCGGTTATAGAAATAGATCAAGTGTCATTGTTGTATCATTACCATGTTATTAAACTACATTAGCTGTTGGCATTGTATCATCAGCACGTCGCAGCCACAACTTGGTAAATGCTGACCATCGGTTAATTCACAATTAACATAATTATATGTCCAATTTCTGATATTTCAGTACTGTAATGGTATTAGAGAAACTGCTTAGCATCCAACATTGATCATTGTAATCATTATTGTGATATTTTTAGCAATGCATATAACTGTAATTAAGGATATATCCCCATTTGACATACACATAATGTATATTAGTCATGCTCATATCATGTCATGTCACGATGAAATTTTACATTCAATAGAAAACATATTTTGTGCGCTATGGAACCAAATAACTAAATATACCGGTACCTCTGGGCTTAGGCCCAGAGGGCTAGTATAAAATAAATAAATCTTCAACAACAACAACAGTACATATTGTTAAACCTTGTATACTGTAATAACAAAACTAAATCCCACTAACAGCAAACAAAAACCTTTACAAAATTCAGTGCTGTAGTATTATGTTGTGTATCTAAGTGTATTATCCCTTGAAGTGTGAGCAAGTATCCATTTGTTCAATATATTTGCTACCTGCTGCCTATTAGTCCACTACAGTTCCAGCCTACCTGCTAGTAGGTACCTCAAGCCTGTGTACAATGAGCAGTGCAGAGAAATATGTTGGAATGGCAGTGTATGTCAGTGGAACAGCAAATGCTATAAGCGTCACTGTGCTTAAACTATCAGTATGAGGTTAGTTAATTTATAACAACTTTCTCTGATGCTTAAGAGCATGACCTATACAATACTATATCAGTCTATAATATATATGAGCATGTGTCCCATATATTTTATGCTTATTGCCTATGCCTAATTATGTTTGTATGTATACCATAATATATACAATATTAGACACTTCCAACAACTATGACCTGCCATTGTGATACGAAGACATTCAAAACAAAAGATTAGTATTAATTTATATGATGCCAGTAAGTGTATGGTGAGAGAGCAGACAGGATTTGGATGGAAGTCCACAGTCTCACATATATGGGGCTCATACTTGTGAGAGATGTTCAAGTTTGAAATATCTATGTCGCTCCAGTATATGTTACTTTCCTATACAGTACAAACAAAAGTTCAATAGGTTCTTCACTACATCTTTCAGTAATTTCTTAGCATAAAAACAATTTTCAAGATGCCAACTAAGGTCACCCCAGGCTAACCTGGCAGAAATTGACAACACTGCCTTTCTGTGCATTAGAATAGCCAAGCAGTAAGCTGCATGGACCATCCTATAGATATTTTGTTTAAACAAATAATATCTTCCCAACCATTGTATACTCCGTCGTCGACACCTGCCCGGGTTGTAACACAGCACCCCATACCATTAACACATCATAGAAGACTGCATTTCACACAACCACTTATGCCAACAACACAATCTACACTCCTTGAGAGCTCTGTGGGAAAGCCCGACCATGGCCATGGCCTTCTTTAGGGACTCGGGGCTGTTCGGCCAGGCAGCTTAGGGAACAACAACAACAGTAACTTTTGAGTTCATTTTCAAGTTTTATATTCTAATTAATATCTTGCCTTTTCTAACACCACAGTAAACATAACGTAGGTAGTAAAGCGTACTGCTAATTGTAAAGTTGCAATACAAATTAACTTACATATATAATGATGTGTATCGACAAGCTACGCATAATAAAAGTTCATTAATTTTTGTTTCTGGCATTTTTTCTATTATTTTTCTAAATTGGTTTACAGTTGAAAACACTTACATGAAGAAGATACATACGTCGAGAACACTATGGTGTTTTCAAAATGGTTGTAAGTTTCTTATTTTACGATATATCAAACTTATAATAGTGTATTCTGTTAGCGTGTGATACAGATTAACTTGCTCATGTAGTAATGCACACCCTATGTGGTGGATTATGTTCTTTAATTTAAAAAATATTATTTGCTAGCGATGTTTCCACATAGCGATTTTGATAAGTTGGTTTGTCTTTTTACTGTGTTCGTCCAAGTTTTGGTTTGTTTATTTTGCAAGTTTTACATTATAATTATCTATAATTGTCGCGTCACGTACTAACAGAACAGGCTATAAGGTATATCAGAAAATATAAAAAACTTACAGCAATTTTGAATGCACCATTGTCTTCTCAACATATATATCTACTTGATGCAAATCTCTTCATCTGTAGAAAACTTCAAACTCTAAATGAAAAACTGTCTAATATAAAAAGTTAAACTTTTATTGTGTGATATTTTGTCTTAATCTTATCATTAATTATATGTTTATTTGTATTGCAACTTTAATAATACCATAAGCTTCTACTACCTATTCTGCATGTGCTGGGGTGATTAGTAAGGCAATGAATATAATGGTTGTGAAAATATTGTTTGTTAAAACAAAATATCCATAGGATGGTCTACGCACCCTACTGCTTGACTATACAAATATATAGAAAGGCATCAAACCCAACTCCTGCCAGCTTAGGTTACGGCGACTTTACTTCCATAATAGCCTATGAAGACCTGTAAATTTATTGGATATTTGTATTAGTATAGATGTTGGTAAATATTGAGTGTGAGCCTTGTGTGATGTAACTAATGCTTGATGTTATCAATACTTGGTCACTGTGGCCTTTATGGTTGATTACGCCATACCCCACCAACCAGTCAGTCAGGCTGTCACATCATATACAGTACTCTATCACAACTTTACCGGCTCAACTTATCTTGCCTCTTTTAAACTTTTTGATCAATAAATGGCTGCTGGAGTTACTGTACCAAGTATTGATACTAATTAAGCCTTCATGCAAGCAAAACAATATTTTTTGTTCTTAAACCTACTTCAACACCACATTAGCACAAAGCAAAATAAAAATTTAATGCAAATGTCAAACCGACCAAAAATGTAAACATGAAAGGGGTTAACACAGAACTGAATACAAACATAAAAGCTTCTCAAATCATGAAAATGCTCAAATAATATTAAAAAATGCTTGAACCAAGGGCTAATAAAAAGCCTGATTTTAAAAACTAAACATGGCTAAGCAGAACTAAAACCATGCGTTTCTAGTAAACTGATACAAATTCAAACGACACACAATGACACTGAAACAACCAGCAGCCATTTAATGAAAATCAAAGTGGAGGTAAAGGTTGAGGTGCTACCAGGCCCTTTATATCAAGCACAACAGTAGCGTGCCGGGACTGTAACATCAGGAACACTAAAATAAAGGCACCACTGCATTCAAGTCACCACCTCCCTTACAAACCGCCAATGTACAATCGGCCTATTAAGTGATGTCTCGGCACCAAGTATAGTTTGATTAATAATTGGTATCAGCAATATTTAAACTTGATTTATTTATTTCAAGTGAGATATACAAACATGTTGCTACACTTACTCACCCTATTCAATATCTGACAGACATTAATACAGCACAGAGCGAGCCAAACATAATGATAGCTGAGACATGACTTATTAGCACGACAGTACTTTCATAATCAACACTACATAGCTTTTTTCCACTAGGTGTCATGTGTCCAGTAATATAAGGATGGTAGAGTTGGTTATGATGATAAGTTATGGTGATTCTTAGAACAGGTGGCAAATTAAATGCACTGGTGACTTTATTGACATTAGGGTGTTTTGGATCATGGTCAAAGAGTTTACCATAATGGGCTGGGTGGCTGGCCCGAGCCCTGACGCGCTCATGTGACATGCCGTGACCGTGTTGGTGGGATAGGGAGTCACGGGTTAAGGTGGTATGGAGGGGCAGGGGGTCGCGGGGTAAGGGGTCCCGGTAGTTGAAGTCACGGGCTGGTATATTGTAGCTAAGACCCTGAGAGTAACCCCCGAGACCCCCGCCACCGCCCCCTCCCCTGGACCGTCCCGCCACCTCGGCCTCGGAGTGGGGTGGGTTAGCTTGAGCTGAGGCCAGATAGTAGGAGTACTGATCACCAAAGGGCTGGGACTGATGTTGTCGCAAGCAGTATATACACTCTCGGTCTGTCACCTCATGGTTGCAGGACCACCACCACTGGGGGTATAATGACCCCCAGTTGAACCCTCCACACGCACCCTCACTCTCACCACCTGTGGCCACACCCGGGAGGTTAGTGGTTAGTCGCACCCGGGGGTTAGTTGGTTAGTACTTACAACCGTATGCTTAAACATGAGCAAAGGGTGTTGCCTAGCCCATATCAAACTAAGACTAGGGAACACAGAGAATTATGAAAGAGATGAAGACCTCACTCAGTTTCATAAATATAGCAATGAATTATTGCTATTTCATTTTTAAAGGGGAAAGGCTAAGCCGTGATAAGGTTTAAGAATAGGGCCATTAGTCTTTCTAAAGAACACATGGCACTTTTTTTTTTTTATTATTAACCCAAACATTATAATCTGAATTCTGAGAGTAGAAAGATTGGTGGACTGTTAGTACAGTACTTGTGAATGCCTAGTTAATAAGACTAAATGGCATCCATCAAGAATGAAACCCAAGCCATCCTGAGAATCCACAGTGTATAGGCAGGAGCTTTACAAAGGACCACAGAGACTGTGTACTGAACAATGTACCACCAACCAATAAGAAATCATGCTACTATATTCAACTCAATAGATTTAATTCAAAACTTATTATTGGTTGTTAATATCCTTAATAGTATATTTGGAGAGCAAGATAACAAGATTTTTCAAACCAAATATGTCTTGGTAATTAGTATGTTGAGTAGTTGTTGTTGTTGTTGTTGTTGTTGTTCCCCAGGCTGCCTGGCCGAACAGCCCCAAGGTCCCGAGCAAGGCCAAGGCCATGTATGTTGAGTTGCTAGACTTAGTAGCTGATTTTAACTGGTTGGTACAAAGCATTTGTTAAGTGTTAGTAATAAGGTCACTGACAACTGATAGGATAACTTAAAATTATGCTAACAAAATGTTTAGTTTGTTAAGCATTTGCCATTACTAGCCAAATAATTGATACACCATACTTAGCAAGATTCCACACTCGACACCCTTCCGAAGGCATAACATTATTACCAACAATATATTAATTGTTAATACTGTACTGTTTATACCTGCACAGTTGCCAAGACATTAACCTGATAGAAGTGCTGTGAATGAGTAATAGGATTTAATACTCTCATAGGTTTATGTATACCTGTACAGTACTGTAGTTTGAAGGCGAGTTTGCTTATTTGCAATATTGTTTGAAAGGAATTTAGTCACTTACTTTTGTTTATATTATGCTTATGTACAGCATATCCCTATGTTCATGTCTTGGCAACTGTACATACCTTCATATACAAAAAGGTATGTCCCTTAGTGTTTGTGAGAGTATTACCTATCATAGACTAATTTGAACTACTGTAAATAAAATGTAGTACAGTATGTTTCTGTTTTACCCTTCTCCAACTGTAAAATTATATATTATAAAATTATATTCTCATATATTTAGTGAACTAAATCTGCAAACGAATAAATCATTAAAACACACATAATGCATTGCTTCAATCCCATAAATATGAATACACAATTGGCCCATTACACATTAGCGTTAGTTACAAGAACATGGTATATGTACAAATACAAAAATTAATGTTACATATTGCATAGTCTTTTTTTTTGTAGCTGACATTAAAAATTTATTAAATCTTTTGAAATCCAAGAGTTCATGACCACACAGGCACACGGAACATTGGCCAGAAATGTCATTGTAGAACAATATTACATTAATATGTTATACTGTATTATAATATATAGAATTTACAAGAACTTGGGTTAATTTAAATGTACGTATTCAGATATGCTTTAGAAATCAGTCAATAATTTGAAAGCTTTTACAGTATCATAGCAGCTATAGTAGATAACAAAGACAGTACAGTGTGCCGTCTTCAGTGTACAGTACTATATTCTTTATCAATCACAAGGAGAAATGTAAGGAAGTGATTGCCACGTACTATACAACTACAAGTATAAGATGGACGCACAAGTCATTGAGAGAGTATCTACAGCGGTCATGCAGCAGTAACACAAGCAGAGGCAGTCAGGAAGAGGAAACATCATATTAACTCTTGGCTTGTATTCTTAACTTTCAATCATATTATAGTTTTGCTGCAACCATATGATTCAAGTTGGGGAGGCTGTCGTGGAGTCATGGCACTTGAACTAAAACTTATATATCGTTATAATAATTATTTAAGAATTGGATTAACCCTTTCGTGTACGGGAAGACGCATCTGCGTCTTCCTATCCTGGGATACTTAAAAGCCTTTGTGACCCTCAGGTGAGTTTAGAAACCTTTAGTTTAGTTTTTTCAACCCATGCTGTTGTCTTTGCGAGAGCTTCTTGGCAGAAAAATAATTTTGGAGAGTTAATTATGAGATAAAGATAATTTTTTTTATATAAATATTAAGCGGCACCTTGGGAGCCTGAAAGGGCTAACGTACTATATTTAACCCTCCCGCCCCGGCTACGCATTACATAAATATTCCCCGAAATCCGGGTGTTTTGGCAGAAAAACTTCTAGGCTAGGCTACCGTATCATTGTTATGCTGACTGCTTCCCGCATTCCCGCGCATCCCCAAGTGTAGCTGTGTTATTTACCTGTAGAATGGCATTAAGTAGAGCTCTCTAAGTCAAGTGCTTGATTTGTGATGATGATTTCATTGGAGATAACTTTTTGGCCAAAACAGCCACTTTACACTACTTTTCGATACTTAACAACAACATACAGGCACACACGAACAAGCGACGCTCTCCTTCTTGTGGCCGGAGATGCGGGGCGTCGGTCCAGCCGGCTGTTGTTTACATGCGTCGGACCGACGCCTCGCACACCAAGGTCACAGGCTTTCAAGCAATGGTACAATGTTGTACCACCCGGGTTCCTGGGGGCAAAACATAATGGTACACTCGTGTACCATCCGAGTTTGAAGGGTTAAGCTCACAGTATTAATTTTGAATTTAAAATACACAAATTGATAAGCAACTTCTCTTCTAAAATTATTTGGTATATGAATATAACCAGATTAAGAATTAAAGTTGAAAAATACAGTATAAACAGGTCGTTTATCTGTAAACAAAAAAACGTAGCACTCTCTCCCAAAGTTTCCTAGATTGGTCACAGCCATACACCCAAGCTAATAGGGGGAAGTTCACTTGGACATGCTTACCAATTTCAAAACCATTCCAATCAGTTATTCAGAAATATCCTCATTATTCACAACATTAAGAGAGGCCTTGAAAGTGATGAAACTTTGTATAAGAAGGTACTGTATAGGCAAAACATAATCAGTGCTTTTCATACAACCACCAAATGATGATAACCACAACTTTTTTTTTCTCAAACTGATCAGAATATCTCCTTTACATGTACACTCTGCAATTCATTTTATTCCACAGCTATATACATTATTTTCATTGGGAGAAGCAGGTTTTAGTTGGTCTGCCAGATTCTGTGGTCGACCAGGCTACTAACTGGGTGCGTACAGGTAGTATATTTGTGCCATCTCCCTCGGCCAATACTCAAATCCGCACACTTTTGTGCTGTTTTCCACCAGCTGTTGTGGCAAGACATTATTGTACAGTACTGTACAGTACTGTAATACAGTAATAGGACTGAACTACTCTCTCTGTGGATGAAGCGGTCTTTAAACTTGTATGTACCGTAAGTACTGTATGTTGCATACCTTACCGACCTTGCCACCGAACTGTTTTCACTACTGTGATCCTAATTTTCACATTTATCTCAATGTTGATCACAGTAACAGAAACGATCAGACACCTCTTATTTGTGCCACATTATCAATATACAATACTGCATATTGCTAATCTATTACTGTATTGTTCTGTACAAATACCACATTATCAATATACAATACTGCATATTGCTTATCTATTACTGTATTGTTCTGTACAAATTGATTAATTAATGTACTCCTCATTGTTAGCTTCAATATTGTATTATATTATTAGTGTACAACTATAGTTAAATATTTTACAGTACAGTACTGTTGCTTTTGTGTGATGAATATGAATCAACTATATCCTAAAACTCTCAGTCTAACATACTGTACTGTAGTAGTTATGTAAAATATCATCATAGTACCCAATGGTGGTAGTAACATGCATACTTACCAACATGGATAGATTATCAACTACCCTTGATGGATAATGATCAACTAACCTATTCAAGCTTCATTCCAGTCCAATGTTACTAAACCATAGTTAGTCATTTCAATCCCATTCCATGTTTCTTAAGCATAGTGAGTAGTGATTAATCATCCAATACATACACAACCTACCAATGTATTCAAATCTCAAAGTATCGTATAAGAGCACCAGGCATTACCACGGCTCCACCAAGGGTAAATAATTCAGAACCGTGCAGCTACTGGTGCACTATGGCTTTATCTGTACCAAACCATTTTTGTCATACAGATAATTTAACCCAGAGGGGATACTGGGAGCATATCATTGAAAGATCACAATACTCCGTTAAAAACATGATTTCCTACCAGTGAATTTCAACTCCAGATTTTTGGGTGAGAGCCCAGGGCTCTTTAAGTCATGGTGGTACAGTGGTAATACTCGGGGCTGCTCTTATACAGAGGGCTAAGATAAAAAATCTACTGGTGGATAGTAAATTTTTCAGGCAGGTTATTGTGTTTTTTCTTGGAATACTCCATATATCTAATATGCTAGTACTGTGCCGTGTTACAGTACTTGAGCACAGTGAGTACAATAATGATCAACTATTCCATACAAGTTTGTGAGGCTATATTATTGTGGTAGAGGCAGGAGATGTTACTATGGTGCCCCTTGTTGTTGATGGTAGTAGTGGTCATAACTCCATGCATATTAATCTATTAACCCAATCAATATTTTACCCTCATGGATGGAGACTCGGTCCCTGCGTGGCCGCTCGTGTTCGTTGAGTGACTGCTGTCGCCTGAGCCCCGTGCCCCCGACTGACCCGGCCGTGCTCCCCCCCGAGGATGGTGTCTTCACCCCCGCCCGACCTGAGTCATCACCATCAAACACATTGACTCACTCACACCAACAGTAACTCAACATCACACTCACTCACTCACTTACCTTCCTCACCCAATACTCTAACGGGAGAATTTTTACTTAACTTTTTGTATTTTATATTATTTTAAGGTTTTTGGATGTTCATGATGGACCCAAGTGGAGTTTAGTTTTCTGTATATATTTATTTTTAGAATTTGGGGTGATATCATTAACCCTTAATTGGCGGCGCGCAACTTATGTCGTGTGAAATAAATTTGGACTAAGTGGCGGTTCACAACTTATGTCGTGCGCCATTTTCAGCACGTAATGTTGCTGAGAGAGAGAGCTGAGCGGCGTGAGGAGCCTAGCAACCCTATGACCGCTCACAACCACCGCGGTGGACCAACTGAGGTGCCTCCCACCCTTCCCTCCCCTCTCTCACTCGCTACACAGGGAATTATGTAGGGAAATGACCTAATTACAGGGTTTTTGCACTCGTGTTGCACGATCGTTGCAAGAGAACCAGCGGTCGTACAAGGATGGTTCGGGTGTCATTGGAAAGCTCTGTTTATGCCCTTTCAGGGATATATACTTGTTTTACACTCTGGGTCTTATTTAGGCATGAAAATGATCACGTAAACAACCCTATTTAGGGTAAAAACACCCCGCTGGGCGCTACGGTCCGCTAGACCGCCTAGCCCGCTAATAAGGTGTTAAGGTCCATTTGTTTTGTTTTTTCATCTTTTGTAATATGTTTGTTTATATAATGTTTGGATTAAATATTAATAGCAACCATATTGCAATTGATTATAATACCATGGGTCTTTCAAACTTTGACTAATATGATCTGGGGAGGACTAGGTTGTTGTTGTTGTTCCCCAGGCTGTCTGACCGAACAGCCCCAAGGTCCCGAGCAAGGCCAAGGCCATAGATTCAAGAGTCCTCTAACTGATATCTGTAAATTACTGTGTACAGTAAAGTATTCAATCAATGTAGTTTTAAAAAATGTGTTTAATTTTATATTTTTTGCAAAGCGAATTGTAATTTTTCCCCTATTACGATTCTGTTTTGCTATTTTTTGTGTTCAAATTTTAGTTAATGTTTTGTTTGCTGTATTCGGCAGTTAAGTTGTCAAGTTCATATATCTTAAGATAATTATAAATACATTAGTAGTTACAAGTTTTTAAATCAGTGGTCGCTGATAAAAACTAAGATTTCCCTTTCAATATAATTCCTCTTTGCCTTTCTTACTGATACTTATTACATTTAGAGACCATGGTGAAAAAGCTAAACTATGGGGTATAAACGAGAAAGAGCCGAGACAAGAAGCATGGTGCGTGAAGCATCACTAGGTGTTGGACTTGTCAAAGTGTCCATATTTTGCTTTATGTAACATGGTTTGGTTGTGCTATTACGTGATGCACAAAACAACTCATATTTGAGATATAATTATGGTTGGTAGGCTGAATTGCTTTGCCTATAATATGCTATGATTTCTAATGTTGATAATCATACTAATAGTATCAGTCAAAACACCTACTTATGGTAAAGGAGACCTGTACTGTATTATCTTTTCTAGACAGAAATACTGCATAAAACTATTGACTAAGCAGTACTAGAATGTGCATGCTTTATTCTAAGTGTAGATAGTGTAAAAATATATATCTATAGCAGATCTGCAAACAAGAGCTGCAGGTCAACTACTTCCCCAATGGTCCAAAGTCTCCCTTTAGGTCGGTGAGGAAGGCTACACTTCTACCCAATACTCTGTTCATCGCAACTGGGTACAAAATTGTCATGTCTCTATCTTTATTAGTGAACGAGAGATGAGTAAAGCTGGTATCACACAAACACTTTTTCCTGCAACTTTCTTCGGCACTTCTGGTACAAAAATAATCTAACTTTATTTTAGTTTTCAATGTCAATGCAAAAATATCCCATAAATGCTGGAAAAGTTTTGGCTATCGAAGAAAATTGACAATAAATGGTCTCATGTGATACCGACCTTATGCAACAAAATACGTACTGAAAGGATAATATCTTTTATTGTCTTTATATATCAACTAATTTTCTGCAGGACAAATATTTCCCTGCTGATGATGAACAGAGGATAATCCGGAGAAGTAACACAGAAGCATAAAGCAAGACACGGAGAAACTTTGAAATTCTAAGACATTTCCAAAAGCCAATAGCTCATAGGTAGAAAAAATGTATATTTTTAGACATCTAATTTTACTGAGAAGCTTGCTCAAGGGACATACAGTACTATTAACCCTTCAAGCAGATGACTCCAAGTTTCCTTTTATTCTAGCTACCTCCAGATATTTTTATAGAACTTCAAAAGGATCTGTGAGCGTTCGAGGGTCAACTGAAATAGACTTTAACCCTTCTGCTTTCTAGAGATCCTTCCTCAGCAGAGTAAAATTGTCTGAACATAGCATAGAAACGTAGAAAGATTATCGTTTGATTGAAGGGGTTAAGTGATAGGATAGACTATAATCATTTGTATTCAGTGGTCCTAGTAGTATGTGATAATGATTACAAAACTATCCCCACAAAAACTGTAATAAATTTAGATTTATTAAAAGTGTCTCAAAATGTACTTAACGCAATTACTGCGGTGCCCATCACCTAACAGGAGCCAATTTCCGCCTATTAAGTGGCCTGGGAACGAGGCAAGCTGTTGCAGGCAGCTCAGGAGTGCCTCATCCGGAGCCCACAGAGTCTGGGCACATACTGGTGTACGAGACAGCCTCCTCTCACACCATTGCAGCATTACACATAGCGAAAACAGCTCAAACCGCTAATTTTTAGCGATTTTGGCCGACATATGCAAGATCATTGCAAGACAATCAGACGTCGTAAAGAGATGATTCAGGTGTCAGTGGAAAGCTCTATTACTGTACTGTTCGGCTAGGCAGCTTAGGGAACAACAACAACTGTACTTTCACGGATGTATCATTGTATCACTCTCTGGCTCTTGCTTATGCATGAAAATGAGCAGGGTTAACTATTGGACATTATGATACCAAGTTATTAATGTAACTCAACATATTTTTGTGGATAGCAGCGTTTTTGTATCGATTTGCATACTAATTGGACCTCAGAGTAGGAATTGATAGTCTACCCTATATGAAGTTCATGACACTGATAGTATAGCACAGAGAATATAAGCTTACAGATTTACAATAATTAAGACAGGTCAATTTTTAACACAAAGATATTTCAGAAAGCCAAGAGATTTTAAAATATTTCAGAAAGTCAATACTATGGCTTGAACATTATTACATAGAGTAAATTGAAAGAGAACATCTTTATTAAAACTGTTGAAATAAAATGTATATTTATTAGTGCAAGTTTAAAAAACAGGGTGAAACAAAAGCAATGAGTGATTTAAAGGTGAAAATATGCCATACAAAATCATTGCTCTGCAAAGAAAAAAAAAACATGCAAAAGAAAAATAATTAGCATAAAAATAGTAAAAAAAAAATACTACTGGGAAAAATTGGAACTCTTCCCTGATGATGGCTGTAATCAAAGACAATTCTTGAAATCTTCAAAATGTATAGCCTTCTTTAAGTAGCCTACAACCAGATGAAAGCTAAGAAAGCTATCAAAAATCACTAGAAACTCAACTAAAAATAAGACAAAAAATAATAAGAAAATATGGTGTGTAATACACTGTTAAAAAACTAAGCTCAGAAAGCTGAAAATTAGTTATTGAGGCACTGAAAAAAAAATGTGGGTTTTGTCTTTACTTTATCAGTGATGTGTAAGAATGTTAGCTTGTTAATTAAGGCAAATGGAAAGGAAACCAAAAGCAAAGACTAAACAAAAAGTCAGTAAAGTAGGTTAACGGACACACTGATATTAACAAAGCACAAGCTGGTACTATAAGTTTAGTCATATTACTGATAATCAGAGAATCAACCGACCAAACAGCCAACGAAAAAAAACTAATCATGCCTATTAGAGGAGGTAAAAAAAAGAGTGTATACAGAGAGAAAGAAACAAATGGGAAAGAAGAAAAGAGAAGTGGTACAAGAGAGAGAGAACAAAAAACAAAGTAATCAACCTAAGATCAAGATCAGACAGACAACAGAAAAAGAAAGGTGTGGGGATTCTGGAGGGGTTGCCTGCATCAGTACCTCTAAGTGTGGAATAGGGCGACCTCTGCTGGGAGTGGGAGGAAGACCGGGCGGAAGAATAGGATGAGGAAGCAGTAGAGGGGGCGGAGGAGGGGGAGAGGCTGGCGCGGAGGTCTGGTATAACCCTCATACCACGCTGGTAACCACTCCACCCACCACACCCACTACCACCACTACCTGCACATACCATCACACACCACCACACCACGTACAGTTGCATTGGTTTTTCTTTATGGCTTATCTAGTACTGTATAATAGTATAGTGTTAATAGAAACTAAAATGTTAACAGAATCGACTTGAAATAGCTATATGCAAATCATTATTAATAAAGCGCTCTTCCTCAAATGTTTTTCTATTTTTTAATCCAAACAATTTATAGTACCATAGAAGGTGTTCTCAGTTTACATGTAGCTATGTATGTGGTATAAAGGATAGTACAGTAAACCCTCGCTATCTCGGAATAATTGGGGGAGACCACTTCCGAGAAGCCCGATTTAATGAGATGTCCGAAGTCCGACTTATGTCTGACTTAAGAGAGGGAAAAGTCTGAATTAGAAGAGGAAAGTCCGCGTCACCAGAGAAAATTGAGATCATTTTTTTTTTTTTTTTTTTTTATGTGAAATTTATCATATTAATGACAAATACGACCCTTATTATGTTTTCAGGGACAGTACAGTACATAGTAATTAATATTAACAATAATTAAAAGGCACAGGCTTCAATTCATCCTAAAATCACTTAAAACTGAGTGAGAGAACATTGTAAACCGGACACAAATCCCGTCCAACTCGGAAATTTCCGAGAGGCCGATGCCATTCTGAGAAGTGCGGGTTTCCGAGTAAAAAGAGTCCAAGTTAGCGGGGGTTTACTGTATTAATTTATGTGAGCATGGCTCCGTTTATGTGTAACCCCTGACAGTTATCAAAGGGGTCAACTCACTGCTCTAAAGGACAGAGATGATAATAATAATAATAGTAATGAATGAATGTATGTACCCGGTATGTATGTATATACTCAGGCATATACCACATAGCTAGGGGTGGCCGACTCGAGAAAGAGCTTGAACAGAAAACAAAAAATAATAATAATAATTCATACATATCTAGGTCGCCCAGAAGACCAAGGCCCATTTGGGTTCCTCAGCAAAAGATTCCCAGGTCCCAGACCTCCCGGAGACGTTCCGGTCTCAGCAGGCAGACACGCAGCGAAGCTCACCACCACAATGCCCGCCCACATCACTTCCAGGCATGGCCTTTCATATATACACCGGCTCCCCGGACCTGGCAGCTGACGGACAATTATCTATATCAACTAGCACCTGACCCCCACTCCCTACGACAATGTTTTCACTCTTCTATTCACAATCATTCTCCATTCATTTCCATTCATTGACACTTCTCTTGCCTGTTCTTCAGTCATCTCTCTACCTTCCAATGCTTATATTGCAATATCTCTCCATCTCCTCCGAGGTCTTCCTCTTAATCTATTTCCCCTTGTTTCTGACTCATATATTCTATTTGTAAGCCTTTCATCTCCCATTCATTCAACATGTCCATACCAGCATAACATCCTTCTTTTCACTCTTGCCGATAAGGGTTCCTGTTGCCCCACTCTTCTACGTACCTCTTTATTTCTCAATCTCTCTCTAAGCATCAATCCACACATACGCTATCACATCAAACCTTCTTTTATCTTGTATATTCAGACCCCATGTCTCAGCCCAATACATCACTGTTGGTACAACTATCCCTTGGTACATTGCACTTTTAGCTTTAATTCTGAGATTTCTCACCTTCCACATATTTCCCATTGCTCTGAAAACTTTCCTTCCCTCACACATTCTGTCTTACCTCCATTCCCACATCTGCATCCCTGCTTATCACTCCTCCTAGATATTTATAACACTCCACTTGTTCCAGCATTTCCCCATCCAATCGTATATTTAGATTCACCCTATGAGCATCTTTACTACATACTATCACTTTACTTTTATTGCCATTCACCCTCAGTTTAATTAGTACCGGTATAACTAGTTTGCAAACCAAGAACATCTACTATATCAAGTCAGTTTGACAGCTTTATATAAAAGCATAATAATTTTCAAGGAAGATTACAAAAAGGTATGAGAAATAATGTCAAACATACGGTTCTAAAAAAATTGTACACTTAAAAAAATTATATTCAGTAGGGTTCTCTAAGTTTATGTTATATATGTATTGTGAGACTATTGCTTTCAACTGTACATGGTGCGGTAGAATTACAACCAATTTGGCTCTCCATAGGTTAGTACCAAATTATTGACAGCGAGTCTTTGAACAGCCAACCAACAAATTACTTATTTTAGCTTTAATAAACAAAATGTTATTTTAGCACAGAAGCATAAGGGATTGTGGTCAAATGGTCATATAGTCGGAAAGAAGTGCAAAAATGTAAACACTTACATTAATATAAGTCAAAATTATTGTTAGACAATTATGATATAAGTCAAACTTGACTACTTATAAAAATAAGTATCTGAAGTAATTAACCCATCTGTGCTTCACTAAAGGATGGTATACAAAACACAAAACATTAATTAAATATATAATTTTTTTAAACACTAATAGCTCTCTTTATATTGGAAAAAAGGGTAAATAAGAGGAGAGCAAACTGACGATCGAGTTGGAGATTCACAGACTCAGTGTTCGGAGATTAGCAATTAAAGGAAGCAGTTAAATCATTAGTGTAATCTTATAACATATGTTAGAAAGGATGAAATTAAAGCTAATAATCATTAGTAATACAGGTATAGCTATGGCTGGAAGTTGGCAAAGGCTATAAAGAAAGTAATAAGAAATAGGCATTGATGGTCACTGGTTGGGTAGCAACCAATCATACATGGAGAAAAAAACAAAGTCAAAATGTAATAAATGTTCCTCTTCAGGTCTGTTTTGTATTGAGAAGTTTTTCATTCAGAACAGATTTATATCTCCCAGGACAAATATCCTAATGCATGAATAATAATGGGAGATGTAACTTTGAAATACATGTAAATACTACAAAAGGGTTAATTTTTCAGCAAATAGATCAAAATTAGAAGAAAATGCCTACAAAATCTCGCCCTGCAACAAATTTAGCAGAGGTACCACAGCTTTATAAAGAGATTGGATTAGGACAAGTGATTCAGCAGCAGGGAGCCTACAGGGATTTCATTCACTGCTTTACTTTAGAGGACTAGTAGCAAGGACTAGTGGCAAGAAACGGTTAAGCTCACATTACTTTACAGTATACTGTACTAAGGTAAAACTAATTCTATTTATAAAAAGAAAAAAGAAGTATGTACAATACTTAGGTTTGATATAACTGATCCAAGTATAGTCGTATATAATCAATGATAAAACAAAACAAAATCTAATTCATAGTAAATTATAGCAGTGTGATTACCCCTTAACTGTACCACCACCACCAAGCAGTGATCAATATACTATACTAAAGCTTTATCCATGTAATTGTGTGCTCCTCTTCACTATCATCATAGAGAAAGCTAATTTAGCACAAGCTAAGCAGTTACTTAAGATGAGGATACCTTAAACTAGATTTTGCCGTTACATTTACGGTTAGCGTTAAAATCAATATCAATAGATGCATAAAATAAAACACTGGTACACAGAACTTGAATGACAAATTTAGTTTTCACTCATTATATACGGTACACAGTATGCATAATTCATAACCATGGTAATGATCAGAGACCTGCCCATTTGACAGAAACTGAACAGATCTATTTATATCTCTGAAGCCACTATATTATGTTACCTCCACCAACCGACTTTACTCCTAAACTCAATTAATGAAATCAACAACTACATGTGGCAGTCCAGGGATTCGAACCTAGGATGCTCACACCAAAATTCAGTGCATTTATCCATTGCGCTATGATCTTTACAATGAGTGATCCATTAAAGTTAACTGCAAGGAACTTCATCCTTCTAAAACATGCTACAGTATTTGAACAGGCTGGGGGATAGCTTGCATATTATGATGAAATAGTCACAATGAGAACTACACCTGAATTCAGACTTCTACAATTTCAGGCAGTGCCAATTAAAGACACACCACAAATGTTAAACTTCTAAAAAGGATGTACCTCAGCCTAATGCAAACAGGAAACCTGCTCACTCCCAAGCTGATAGAAGAGAAAGACATTCAAGGAAAGTTGACAAGCAAGCCATAGAAGGCATTGTATACCTAACTTCCAAACTGTACTTGATTCTAAGTTCTCACCTGCTGCAGGTCATGGTCTCTCAATAACAGAACAATGATAAAAAGAAGTGTACACACAGTTACATGGATAATTTCAAAACTGCTTTCCGAGAGCTCATATAATTCAACATGACATACAAGCCTCAGCGGTTAACACACAAGTAATATGGGTAGAACAAGTTGGGAGTGCAGAATTAAAATCATTAGTGCCCAACCACCAGGGATGTTTATGTAACACCTGAAAACACTCACACATCTAAGAAAAATTAGGGACACTATATACCTACTCTAAAAAGTACCATAGTTCTCAATACAAAAATAGTCTACTAAATGTTTTCTAAATAATATAAATTGCATCTTTCAATATTTGTAATAATAAATACGGTACAGTATAAAATACAATGAGTATTGTATAATTAAAAAAATAAATAAAAGTGCACAACATATATTAAAAAGCTATACCCTGTACAGGAACTGTATATTAAAATAAAATGAGTCCTGTATTGTATATATAATGTACTATTGAAAACATTTAGTAAAGTGTTCTTCATTGTGAAATAATAATACTGTACCTTATGTGGTCTGTGATTGGTGGCTTACATCTCCATCATCACTAACATGTCCCTTCTTACCTCCGTAAACACAGGAAACAGAGGCTTCATATACAATTCTACATTCACCCTTTCAGTATTACAACTTTTTTGGCACTTTATTCAGGCAATTAGATAATTTTATTTAGCTTTGGAAGGCCGTCTAAAAATCAAAGAGGTAAATAATATCTCAATTGACACTCTGGCTTCCCAAATTCCTTACTAAACTAAAGAAAATTGTCTAATGATCGCCAGAATATGAAAAAAAGATGACCTACTGTATTAATACTGATGGGGTTAACTAACAGAATAATTCATACCCTGGGAGTTTTGATGGCCTTATCCATGAATAAAAGAACATATTTTGTAATAGCACTATCAACCACATCTAACCCTATCTACCGGTAATAATTATGTCAATGCCAATACTGTCCAGTATATACTGATATTGTGAGTACTGTATACCAATTATGTAATGCTGTACTGGCCTATAAAAAGCATGATATACTGAGACACTACTTATTATCACATTAATAATTTCAGACCTCTGTGACATGACCTCCCATCTTACTTCTTGTTTTCATTTATCCAAAATATCTATGCTACCTTGAAGTTCATCTGTAATTGAAGGACATAATAAAATACAGTAATTTCCCAATTTCATGAAGTGGGCTTTCTGGTACAGAGAGAAAAATGCATTAATTTGTGTGTATATCCAATGGAGTAGTTCTCTGGCCCCTAGCTAAGTCTGAAAAAATGGCATACATTAAATAATTTCATTTAATCTTCTGTAAAATATAAATGATTGAATTATAGAGGGTGATGGATATGAACAATGCAAACAATAAAGTAATGATCAATGAGTGATGAGTGGTAATGAATACATACAAGTATAAGGTAACAAACCTGGAGAAGAGAGCTGTATATATTTAGAGGACATCTTCTTGGTGCCGGGTAGAGAAACACAAGACACTGGTTCCAATTCCAACAAGAAAAATAGCTCTGCTGCAAATGCCAGCACATTCTGCTTCACCGAACTGTACACAAAAACATTAATAGTATTAGAATAGAAAAAGAAAAGCTTGCACAACAATTTAGATATTTTGTCTCATATTTATGAGACCAATCTTGACCAAACTACTGTACCTAACTTAAAGATATCAAGATATTACAATGTATGTGATCCTGATCCTCCAAAGATCCAAATTAAGATATATGAATCTACTGTCATATATTGAACACATTGCTTTAGAAGATTTAAGTACAATATTACAAAAGTATATACATCCTACAATACAGATCTCCATTAATTAACCTAGTTAACATGCAATAGCTTTTAGCTAATGAAATGCCCTCATCATCAAAACAACGAGGTAGCATTCTGTCAATACACAAAAGATAGCAAATTGTATTATTACCTGTGCATATAAACAACATCTTCTTTGGTGAGTAGACATGGGTTATAGGGCAAACTCTCTTGACAGAACTTGATGACGAGGCCGATGTTATATAAAGAGTCAGCGATGGATGGTGGGTCGGCCACAGCAATTTCCCGCCACGACAGGTCCTGAGGACAGTAGAAGGCCACCAGTGCTGCAAGACCAACACCATCACTAAGGTCACTCAGGTCCTGGATCCTCGGGAAGACTGGAAGGTCCTGGTCCTGGGGGCAGAAACATGTCAGTCAACAATGGTTTGGATTCAAGGTAAAGAGGTAGAGGTGCCAGAGTACCGTCATTAGGCAAACTTGGATCAAAACCAATAAGCAAACTTACAGTCCAAGTTTGCTTAATGACAGCTCATTAGGCAAATTTGGATCAAAGCCATTATGCAAAATAATAACACAAGGTTGCCCAATGGTTTTGATTCAAGAACACTGTTATATCATACAAGGTACAGATCAAAAGCTCACCGAAAACTATGCTGAATACAAGTGTGAAATCTAGAGAAAGACATATTCTTCACCCCAAAAGTGTGAACCAAATAGTACAGTACTATAAAAGGAGGCTTTCAGACATACAACGACTGCCAAAGAAAAGTAATAGTAGCATGAAATTAACAGTACAGTACACAATTCATGAGCACATTTTTCGGTTAACTATATATTTGCGGCACCTATGCCTAGTGCCACATTGACAATAAGTATAGTTGGCCCAATTCAGTCCATAGGTTAAGCTGGTAGACCCCATACGCCCATCAAAGAATTAGAACCAACTTCATAGGCAACACTGAAAATACCTATGGGGCATCATTTGTCACAGATAGCAGATTAACCAGCTCAGTGGTCTGGTTAATCTGCTCTACATAACTAACTAACTAACCACTATGAAGTAATAGAGTCTATAGTCTACCCTACGATCTACCCTACTTCCAGCTAAGTCATTCCTAAGTTCACTGATGGCCATTACAAATTAGTTATGACGTTTTAAAAAGAATCATAATATAACCAGGTAAACTAAACTGTAGCCTAACATAACTGTCATAATTTCATCATCCACTATCTTAAGACCCGACAGCAAGAAGAAGTAGCATAATTATGTGATCGAGACTATACTGTATATACTATAATTCACAGGTGGAAAGCAAATCAACACCAAATTTAGGCAAGACCACTGAGACAATATGTGACAAAATAGGGGGACACAGCACAGGAGCTTTTTTCGTCAGCTTTTGATTTGCAACATTAATCTGCCAACATTATGAGACTATTTTGCATTGATATTGGCAATTAGATTATAATTTAATTATTATAAGCAACAGTATTCAAACAAAAATATACTTCCCAAACTGGCAGATCAGAGTTGCGGATTTTTTTTAATGGAGATAGCGGTCATGTAACACCGCCTTTACCTGATGTGAGTGATGAATGCGATCTTGTAGTGCCTGGACAATATGGCTGATCCACAATACAAGAGCCTCCTCCTGGTCCTGTGGTGTACGATCCTGGCCAGCACCGGTACCGCTCACTCTCTGTAACACTGCTACCGCTCTCTCTGCCACCACCACCTCACGGATGTACAGCGCCATCATCGCCTCAATAACCGCAAGGTGGGCAGACTGGGGATAGATGTGGGGATAATTATTAGGGTATTGTTTATAAGGCCCAAATTCCAAGACAAACCCCATTATTGTCGGCGGTAATTGCTATATTTTAGTCATATTCATAGCTATAATAGTCGAGTCTCCACTTGTAATTGCAATGAAAAGTACTTGTACTTGAGCAATAGTACACTACTCTCCAAGCACTTAGAACAACTAACATATCGTATCAGCTGACTTGGAATACAGCAAAACTATAGTAATTACCACCAACAATGATGGGATGTGTCTAGGAATACGGTTCTAGAAGTACATAGTACAAAGAGGTAGATCTATGTTTTATACGGGCATAGTTTGATCGCCTGAGACATAACCGTGAAAAACAAGAATCTACCTTTTCCAACTATAATAAAATAACATCTATCTATCTATTGCCTGACGCCATGATCCCCGAAGGGATGGCCACGAACGAACCGCCCCCAAGCACCTATGTCCCCAGTCAGTCGACGACCCTCCTCCCAACCAGCACCGCCTTCATTCATATACTTACTCACTCCATCCTTCCACCTCTCCTTCAGTCTACCTCTCCCTCTCTGTCCTTTCACCTCGCTCTAATACACCCTCTTAGTCATTCTCTCGCTTCCCATACGTTCCATATGGCCGAACCATCTCAAGTTGTTCCTTTCACACTTTCCAGCACATCTACCTCCACACCGCACCTCCTTCTTACTTCCTCATTCGGCTGTCTATCCCTCCATGTAACTCCGCACGCACTTCTCAAGTAACTCATTTCCACCGCTCTCACTCTTGGTCTGAGTCTCTCCACGAACGTCCATGCTTCGCTTCCGTAAGTTAGTGTCGGGATTACCACACTGTCATGCAAGGACTTCTTCACTTCCATACTGACCACTCCATTTCTTGTTACTGCTTTCAGATGGTAAATACTTCAAATGTTCTACAATTACTTTAAACAGTATCTGGTGATGGGCTGGTCTATCAGAGTGAGAACTGAGCGATCTCTGCCATACCCATAGCTTACTCTGACTGTTCCTTTTACTTATATATTTTCTAGATCTCAAGTGACGGCGTCTCTTCCGTGGATTGACCTCCCAATCTACCAAGATTGGAAGCCAAAGTGTCACATTTTTCCTTTGCCCCTCAACTTTCTCTTCATAATTGCTGAGGGGCACAGGGCCCTGGGCGGGGCTTTGGTTTCCCGGGCATTTCTGCACCCTCCTCAGCTCCCCACCATGGAGTGGCTTCAGTCACCCAGGCTTTATTGTGGTCGGCAGGGAGGGTTCTGTGGGGGCGCTCGGTTATGGCCTTGGCCTTGCTCGGGGCCTTGGGGCTGTTCGGCCAGGCAGCTTGGGGAACAACAGCAACAACAACAGTATGATATACTATTTATGCCTTTGCTTGCAACCTAATATAAACACAAATGGACAAAATATATATATATATATACTAATACTAATACTAATACTAATACTACTACTGTACTGTACTACTACTACAGTACTACCAATAATAATCATCATCATCATAATAATAATAATAATAATAATAATAATGAAAGACAATGGCATTACTGAAGATCATGACTCTTGGGAAGAGATTAAGAATAATCCAGTAAAGTGAAATAATAGAGTGGTGAAGCACGTACCATTTTTATGGGTGTGACCTGTATGAGTACAGTTTCGGTAAGCGCCACATCCGTGGGCTCGGCCACATAGACCCCCTTCCTGGCCAGTGCTTGGATAATATTCCAGTGGCTGAGGTTGTGGAAGTTAGGGTCACCATAGATGTTGGCCAAAGCAGAGCAGTAGAGGTCAGCATTGGCCAGGCGGTGGACGATGCCAGGCTTGAGGTGTTCCACTCCCTCATAATCTCGGTAGTAAGGGTCCTGCAGCTCTGATGGTACCTTATTCTTGTGGGCCTTCTGGACGATCCACGCCACAGACGCTCGCTGTTTGGCCTGAAATGCATTAACTTTATCAGTAAACGGTATACACAATTAAAATTGATCTATATATGATCTACTGTAGTGCATTTATCAATTACCAGTACAGTAATTAATCTAGCCAGCATTTGTTTTCAAGAATCAAAGAAGTTGACTAAAGGCAATGATGCCAGTAGTGAGTGTCCCTTCTACAGAAAAGGGAAACATCAGCCAAATTCAAGGTGCAATTGATTAAAAATTCACGGACTCCTAATGCGTGAAAAAATCCAAGTCATAGATAGAAGAAAATATTGTATGAAGAAGTATGTTCCAGAGCTCACTGATTGAGTCATAATATAAGAGTTATTGACCCTTTCTCTTGATGTTACATAACGTACATTTTCATCAAAGTTTTCAGAGAACTATTGATTTTGACTGAACATCTAAGAACACAAACATCAGACTGTGACACCAGTTGACCATTTCAACCAGTAGCTCCTAACCAGTACCAACATAATCAATAAGGTTAAGTTAGAACTTCAATTTGGCCTTGATTTAGTTGGCCATGGTCAATTTGGCACTGGTTGAGATCTATTGGTTGATATGGTGTACTGGAGGAGTTGTAGAGGAGGGTGGAGGAGAGAGAGGAGGAGAGTGAAGGAGGGTGGGGCATAGTACGAGGGTGCAGAAGAGGAGGAGGGTAGAGGCATAAGTGGGTAGAGGATAGAAGGAGGGAAGAGTGCAGGAGTGGTGAAAGAGGGTGGAGTGGTGGAAGAGAGCAGAGTGGTGGAAGAGGGTGGAGTGGTAGAAGAGGGTGGAGTGGTAGAAGAGAGTGGAGTGGTGGAAGAGGGTGGAGTGGTGGAAGAGGGTGGAGTGGTGGAAGAGGGTGGAGTTGTGAAAGAGGTGGAATGTACAACACAGCAGGGTCTCGTCATTTGCAGACGACACAAAACTAAGTCTAGGAATAACCACAATAGAAGACAAAGAAATCTTGCAAGTAGACATGAACGCTGTATTTCGGTGGACCAAAGATAACAACATGCAATTTAACGAAGACAAATTTCAGCTGATAAGGTATGGAGGAAATGGAGAAATTAAAAGAACCACAACCTACTTAACAGAGTCACTCCTGCCAATCCCACGAAAATCAGAGGTTAAAGATCTTGGGGTAATAATGTCAGAAAACATGTTTTTCAAAGAACATAATCAGGCCAAGTCAGTAGCGGCGAGGAAACTTGTAGGTTGGATACTACGCACTTTCAAGACACGAGAAGAACGGCCAATGATAACACTTTTCAAATCGTTGTTGATCCCACGACTGGAGTATTGCAGTGTGCTAACATCTCCACACAAAGCCGGGGAAATATACGAAATACAGAGTGTTCAAAGAAGCTTCACATCCCGCATCAGCTCGGTAAAACATCTTCATTACTGGGATCGGCTGAAGGCTCTTAACTTATATTCACTGGAGCGAAGAAGATGGAGATACAGTACTTGATAATTTAAACATGGAAAGTTATCGAGGGTCTAGTGCCAAACCTTCACCCCACAATATCATGGAACTGGAGCGACAGAGGGGGTAGGAAATGTAACATCCCACCCCAAAAGTGTAGGGGAGCTCTGGGCACACTGAGGGACTCCTGGTTGACAAACAGGGGACCGAGCCTCTTCAACAAAATGCCAGAGAACGTGAGAAACTTGATGGACGTGCCAACGGAAGTTTTCAAAAAAGCCTTGGACAACCATCTCAAGTCGGTGCCTGATCAGCCATACTTCGCAGGGGTGAGAGCTGCCCCCTCGAATAGACTGCTGTATCAAGCACTGGCAGCAAACATACTCGGGGGGAGCAACTCTCGCCGAGGCCGATGAAGGATGGCCGAAACAACTCCAGGTAGACTCCAGGTAGGCAGGTAGTGGTGGAAGAGGGTGGAGTGGTGGAAGAGGGTGGAGTGGTGAAAGAGGGTGGAGTGGTGGAAGAGGGTGGAGTGGTGAAAGAGGGAGGAGTGGTGGAAGAGGGTGGAGTGGTGGAAGAGGGTGAAGTGGTGGAAGAGGGTGGAGTTGTGGAAGAGGGTGGAGTGGTGGAAGAGGGTGGAGTGGTGGAAGAGGGTGGAGTGGTGGAAGAGGGTGGAGTGGTGAAAGAGGGAGGAGTGGTGGAAGAGGGTGGAGTGGTGGAAGAGGGTGGAGTGGTGGAAGAGGGTGGAGTGGTGAAAGAGGGAGGAGTGGTGGAAGAGGGTGGAGTGGTGGAAGAGGGTGGAGTGGTGGAAGAGGGTGGAGTGGTGGAAGAGGGTGGAGTGGTGGAAGAGGGTGAAGTGGTGGAAGAGGGTGGAGTGGTGGAAGAGGGTGGAGTGGTGGAAGAGGGTGGATTGGTGGAAGAGGGTGGAGTTGTGGAAGAGGGTGGAGTGGTGAAAGAGGGATGGGTGGTGAAAGAGGGTGGAGTGGTGAAAGAGGTGGAGTGGTGGAAAAGGGTGGAGTGGTGGAAGAGGGTGGAGTGGTGGAAGAGGGTGGAGTGGTGAAAGAGGTGGAGTGGTGGAAAAGGGTGGAGTGGTGGAAGAGGGTGGAGTGGTGGAAGAGGGTGGAGTGGTGAAAGAGGGTGGAAGAGGGTGGAGTGGTAGAAGAGAGTGGAGTGGTGGAAAAGGGTGGAGTGGTGGAAGAGGGTGGAGTGGTGGAAGAGGGTGGAATGGTGGAAGAGAGTGGAGGACTCAGGGAGGGAAAGTTGGCGGTGGAGAAGGAAGCCATGGGGAGAAAGCTCATTACCTCAACTTTATGAACACACATCACACCTGGAGATCTCTCTCTCTCTCTCTCTCTCTCTCTCTCTCTCTCTCTCTCTCTCTCTCTCACACACACACACACACACACACACACACACACACCCCTCCACCTCACACACACACACACACCCCTCCACCTCACACACACACACACCCCTCCACCTCACACACACACACACCCCTCCCCCTCACACACACACACACCCCTCCCCCTCACACACACACACACCCCTCCCCCTCACACACACAGACCCCAAAGTGTGAACCCCTCCAAACTTCCAGAATATATTGTACATCCCAACGTTATCACCTATAATTCATAGTCCAAAAATACAGACATATTTCAAATGTCAGCGGTAGTACACTCGCGCACATAAGTTCCTTCCTCAACATTACATACTACACTCTTAATTCATGCTTACAAAATTGACCTCAATACATTATATCAAGGAGGATGGAATTGATGTGCACGACTGTACATAAATGGGATTACACGGGGACTAAATAAAAACAGGAGCAGATATAGAAGTTCCAAGCCAAGGACACACTGCAATTAAAGTTAAAACAGTGAGAAAAGAGAAAAATGGGAACGTGTCTGTCTGTCTGTCTGTCTGTCTGTCTGTCTGTCTGTCTGTCTGTGTGTGTGTGTGTGTGTGTGTGTGTGTCACGTCATATATATATATATATATATATATATATATATATAGGGGAGGTGTGGTGGAGTGGTCTTGCCATTGGCCTGGTAATCCAAAGGTCCCGGGTTCAAATCCCGATGTATCAATGGGAAGATATTATTGGGATGGAATTTGTGCTGTACCTAGTATCAGTGGATTACCACAAGCCCACCGAAACGTCAATAAAATACCCTCATTGTTCCCTGATTAAATAGCACTGTATGAATATTCCCATATTCAAAATATGCTATAGGGGTGCAATGCCTGGTGAGTTATCTGCTCAACAGGTGGCGTTGTGTGTGTGTAAGTGTGAGAATCCGAGTGTAGGGGGTGAGACAGTGAAGCACGGGAACGAGGTGGCTTCAGAGATGGGGTCGTTTCGGGCCATGAGTGAGCACCGTGCCTCATGTGAAGGCAAGATGGCAGGTGCTCGTTGTACTCTACGTGCTTCACATGTCTCACTCCCTAGACTGGAACAAGACCTCATGGGCTTCACTGTTCATTGTAAAGCGGTGAATGTTAAGGCTCTCAGCCTATGCCCGAGAGGAAGTAAGTTGGAATATAGAAAAAAAAAAAAAAAAAAAAAAAAAAAATATATATATATATATATATATATTGAGAATATATCACAAATACACGTGAGCCACTAAATGTTTCTAGTCTCTCAGTGGGGATCGAACCATCGACCATCAGAACGATAGCCGACGCTTTAATCAATTACACCACGGCAGTCTGCCGTGGTGTAATTGATTAAAGCGTCGGCTATCGTTCTGATGGTCGATGGTTCGATCCCCACTGAGAGACTAGAAACACACACACATATATATATATATATATATATATATATATATATATATATATATATATATATATATATATATATATATATATATGACACACACACAAGAGTTAAATTAATGTCCTAGGGCCTCTCTCGCGTTCCACACAGTAGCAGACCACAAGCTTTCCCCAGTTTGGACAGTTAGTTTACTTCTCCGGGCAGTAGCTAAATCTTGCATTAATTTACTTGAACATTACCAGTCTTACATATAAACACAAACAAATTCACACATACATATATACATTGCAGTACAGTACATACATACATACAAATTCGTAGTATTATAAAGGCTACGATTATTATATATGTATTAATATATAACCGGTATATATATATATATATATATATATATATATATATATATATATATATATATATATATATATATAGCTTACTCAGGTTAAGAGAGAAAAACACTTGAGAACTGATCATCTGTTTAAACAAAGCTGATAAATATTCAGGAGTTGCCATGTAACTTATAAAATTATCATGGGTCGACTTGAGTGATTCCTGGGGCATCTGGTGGACAAAAGTGAACTAAATTGTGAGGGTAGAAACTGAATAACTTATTCTTTGCCGCAAAACCTATATGCCCACCAAATTTCGTGAAAATTGGTTCATAACTGTGTGAGCCGCCTACGCTGCCTGAGGTATGCGCTCTACCAATCGCCCCCTAAATTGAATAACTTCGTCCTTGATGCATATCCTACCTGCACACCAAGTTATGAAAATCAGTCCATAACTTTGTGAGCCTCCTCCTTTGAGATATCTTGTTTACAAACAAACGGACAAACAGATAGACAGAAAAACATAACATAACCTCCTTGAACTTTGTTCGTAGAGATAAATATATAGTTTTCCGGTGAAGAGGAAGTAATTTTCGTACGCAAGACTAACCAGTCATGCAATCAGTGAGGCATGCACAAAATCACCAAAGCACAGACTAGACCATACTTTCCATCACCTCCCTTGCATCACATAATACTCGACTGAAGAGAAAGGCTATACAAAGATTTGCAAGAAGGATTTTTTCTCGATATTGACGAAGCATTACTTTGAAAGAAAAATCAGCCCCCCTGTAACACAAAAATATGTCTAATTAAAAATGCTTGATCTTTTTTATTGCCGGGAGTATATTTTATTAAAAATATAATACATCACAATATTTACGTTAAGCGAGGAACGACTATGAAATCCAAAATTAAAAATAGTGTGAAAACCTGATGGCCCTACCTGCGAATCTAGAATGTATTTTATTGTAATCTAAGACCGACCCAATAAGGGACCCATTGATTTTGATGTGGGTTATATAGGTTTGTCATATAATAATATGATAATATAACCCATAAATAACCCATAATTCATTGATATAGGCTATATGTATTATTTTCGAAAATGCATTAGCCTACAGTATATGGGCACTATATAAAGCACTGTAAAACAAAAACAAAAATCTCCCTATAATTCTCTTCATCAACGGTGGCGGTGGCAAAATTGTGGGGTAAAACTCTAATTAGGCCCCTACCGACAAAATATATGCTGATTTCAATAAGTCACAAGGGGGGAGGGGGGGCATTCTGTATCCCACGGCAACCATAATTAGATCCCTCAACACTACTATAGTAGGGGGGCGTGTTTTAAGATTGCTGGATAATGGTTAAAACCTAAAATGCGAAGGTCCTTAAAGCCGCGTCTCACACAGTACGTTAGCCGCCGACCACAGCCGATCTTTTCAAAATATTTGAATTTTTCCGGGATCGTCTGACATCGTCTGTGATCGTGTAAAAAGATCGCCTCGTATCGTGGTAGGCGAGGGGTGGTCGCGTGGCGCGGAAATGGTCGGCGGTGATCGCCCAAAAAATAGTGGCTGCACTAAATTCTGGCCGATAATCGGCAGAAAAAACGGTTAAAAACCGCTAAATTTTATCATGTGATGCCCGTGTATAATTATGTTGTGCAACGAATGTATGTGAATCCTGGGATATCTTCATTGTCATCCTCTGATCGATGGTTGATTGTGTATGATTTTAGTCTATATATTATATGTGTGTAGTTTGTGTGTGTGTGCGTTTCCGTGTTTGGTTGTGTATTATTTAGTTTATATATATTGTGTGTGTGTTTGTTTGTGTGTTTCCGTGTTTGGTTGTGTATTATTTAGTTTATATATACGGTATATTGTGTTTGTGCGTGTGTGCGTTTGCGTGTTTGGTTGTGTATTATTTAGTTTATATATATTGTGTGTGATTGTACTTACACTAGTTGTACTTACACTAGTTGTATTTGCAGGAGTGAGCATGCTCGTTAATTCCCGTCTCCTAAGATATGTTTGTCATACCGTGCTTTGAAACTAAAATACTAAACTAAATGTGTGTGTGTGTGTGTTTGTGTGCGTTTGCGTGTTTGGTTGTGTATTATTTAGTTTATATATATTGTGTTTGTGTGTTGTGCGTTTGCGTGGTTGGTTGTGTATTATTTAGTTTATATATATATTGTGTGTGTGTGTGTGTGTTTGCGTGGTTGGTTGTGTATTATTTAGTTTATATATATTGTGTGTGTGTGTGTGTGTGTGTGTGTTTGCGTGGTTGGTTGTGTATTATTTAGTTTATATATATTGTGTGTGTGTGTGTGTGTGTGTGTGTGTTTGCGTGGTTGGTTGTGTATTATTTAGTTTATATATATTGTGTGTGTGTGTGTGTGTGTGTGTGTGTTTGCGTGGTTGGTTGTGTATTATTTCGTTTATATATATTGTGTGTGTGTGTTTGTGTACGTTTGCGTGGTTTGTTGTGTATTATTTAGTTTATATATATTGTGTTTGTGTGCGTTTGCGTGTTTGGTTGTGCATTATTTAGTTTATATATAAATTGTGTGTGTGTTTGTGTGGTTGGTTGTGTATTATTTAGTGTATATATATTGTGTGTGTGTGTGTGTGTGTGTGTGTGTGTGCGCGTTTGCGTGTTTGGTTGTGTATTATTTAGTTTATATATATTGTGTGTATGTGTGCGTGTGTTTGTGTGTGTGTGTGTGTGCGTTTGCGTGGTTGGTTGTGTATTATTTAGTTTATATATATTGTGTGTATGTGTGCGTGTGTTTGTTACTCACTCAGTTACTTGTTCGTCAAGGGAATCCACGCAATGCGAGCTAAGCTCATTATTATCGCGCCTCCTTAACTGGGAATGTATTGCGTGAAATGCATGTTAAGTGTTTTATGTACTGTTGGAATGGCTGTGGATGTGTGTGTAGTCTGTATTTAGCCAATTGGCGACATCGGAAACGAAGGCTTAGGGTGGATCTGTATGGTACCATTCTCACTATAGACGGTACCGTCTCGCCCGAAGGCTTAGGTAGCCATCAGCTTAGGTGAACCATATGATACCCATCTCGCCTTGTACCATTTTTGCCAACCCCAGATGGGACGTCACAACGTCGTCCACTTATTCCAGGTACCTATTTACAGCTAGGTGAACTGAGGCTAACACATGAAAGGAGACAAGCCCAATTTGTCTCCGCCCGGCCGGGGGATTGAACCCCCGACCACTCGTGTGTGAGACGAGAGCTCTACCTACTAGGCTACGGGCTGTGTGTGTGTGTGTGTGTGTGTGTGTGTGTGTGTGTGTGTGTGTGTGTGTGTGTGTGTGTGTGTGTGTGTGTGTGTGTGTGTGTGTGTGCGTTTGCGTGGTTGGTTGTGTATTATTTAGTTTATATATATTGTGTGTGTGTGTATTATTTTAGTCTATATACTGTATTGTATGGCTGCGAGTAGTTCTCACTCACTCACTCACTCACTCTCACTCTCTCTCTCTCTGCGTGCGTGTGTGTGTGTGTGTGTGTAGCCTATAGTTAACATAAACATCTACAAGTTTACTAAAATACATCCACTTGTAAACTAATGATATACTGCATCAAAGTCAGTGTATACCAGATCGTGTAATGATATAGGTATACATTCACCCAGGGTCCAGAGAATTTAGGGTCAACCCACGCGCAGGTACCTGTGAATGAGTGACGTCACAGACCCCACGCTCTGCCTGAACCCCTCATAAATTATAAGACATCTTGTTTTTGTGATATATTTAACTATGCGTGTATATAGAATCTTATTTAATGTTACAGGACAAAAGAAAACATTAAAATATATCAAGCTTAGTATATTTTACAATTAAATGTGCATAAATATGAGGTAATATTATGGATGATAGCGAGCATACCAATGAATAACATATAGGCTATAGGCTACACCAAGAAAGTGCTTACATTAACTTCATGTGTGAGAGAGAGAGAGAGAGAGTGGGAGTGGTTGATACCTGATTAGGGGCTACTTATTCCTAAGGAAGGGCATATTATAATGTCATTAGTGAAGGAACGGACACGCACACAAACACAGACTTGTGTTTGTGTGTGTGGACAAGCGGTGATGTGTGTTTGTGTGTTGATCTGAGTGAAAATCTGTGAGTGTATGTGTGTATGGGATAGTGGGAATGAGTGTTTGTGTATGCGTATCTTGCTCACCTTTATCATGACAAAAGGACTGCATTTTACAAACCATTAGTGTGTGTGTTGAATTCTAGCTTGTCAATGTTAAGCTGATAAATCTTTTTAATGTCCTATGAATTTTCCGCCAAGTAGAAGGGACACACACACATACACACACACACACACACACACACACACACACACACACACACACACACACACACACACACACACACTGTAATTGTCTCAACTTCTGATGTTGTTAGTTAAGCCTTTGAGTACCAGCTACGTTTGTTATATTGTATTCTAGCTAGGATATATTAATACGATATTATGCAGCTTCGGAAGGATCTACGGTAGTTAAAAAGGTTGGTTGAGATAGTTGGAAGCCATATTATTGCTAGAGGTCCTTCCTAATCTGAATAAAATGGTCTAATAGTGGCTACACTATAAAGAAAAGGACATCACCGGTACTTTATGGGTTAGGCCTAACTGTATAGTAACTAACATCATTGTTTTTATGCTATATATTTCAAGATAGGTATCTTAGCATTCATAATTCCAAATCATTATCATAACACACACAACTAGAATTATAAAACATCCGCTTTGTTTCACCTGTATGTTCGTGATTGAGTTTTCAAAGTGAATGAACTGACCGACCTCCCACTGACCCCTAGCCTCTGTCCCCACTGTAGGGAGAATGACGTCATGCGCGAAAGACAGCGCGTTTTCTTTGAGCGGTGGGTTGACCCTATATTCTCTGGACCCTGCATTCACCTATCGACTACTTAACTACAGCGTATTATTATTATAGTTTTATTCAAGTATATTGGGGTTTGTAATTAATGATTAATGTTAAGAACGGGGTGTTATTTATAAATATATATATACATAGGGCGGTTCCTTTGCCGTGTCAATATCAATATCGTGTGCGGCCTACAACGGTCGTATTTATCGTTCAACGTATGTGAGTCTGTTGTGCTGTAAACGTATGGTTGTCAACCAAAGGCGGCATTATCGTGCTCTTAACGTGCTTTAAATGTATGACGGACGTGTGATAGCCGAGTGAGTAGTGTCGCCGGTCAGCGATTTATTCCACAACGGTCGGTCGTGTTGCCGGCGTGGTGTATGACGTGTGTGTGAGGTGTGTGTGTTGAGTGACTGTCGAGGGTTTGTTGTACAGCAATCGTGTGCCTGCGAGGATCGTGCAGTGATCCAGTGATTCGATTACAATCGGCGAAAAAGTGCAAGTCGTCCTCTGTCGGCAGCTGTCGAGCGGTGGTGGCCGTACTGTGTGAGACACGGCCTTTAGTATAGAAAACCATGATATATCAAAGACGAAAATAATGAAAAACAAAAGAATCGAGCAGGTCTTGGAATTCATTTATACCAAACAGAAGATCAGATACAAGATTCTGACACATATGTGCTGATAGGCCAACTAATACAACGAAATAGGATATGGTCTGATAAACAATTAGAGATGGAAAACATATACACATAGGCCTACACCAACCGATTAACTTGTACAGGTTACACAAAAATTATCAACAATTATTATACATATTCATATAAATACACACAGTAAACTAACACGCAAGTATAACAAAGACACGCAAATTTATAAAGAAATATAAACGTATCAACTGATAAACCAACAGATACAACAATCAACCACTACCAAACCTTCCTCTAACATAACCCACGAAGGTTAACCCTCTCAGTATTAGGACGCATTATTATATCTTATTATAGCTATCATTTAACTATATTCATAAGTTATGGAAGGTCCTCTAGGAATCATAGGGGTAAATGCGATCACAATTAACTCTAAAACATGTCTTCCTGAGCTGAATATAATGGTCTAATGATAGCCAGAATAATGCAGAAACAAGTCCTCGTGTCTACAAAGGGTTTATTCAACACTCCATAGAAGCCTTCCATGTTGCTTTTATAACGTGAGCTAGACAATGTGTGGCCACCTGACTAATAATAACCAGCAGGCCTGTATGTCATGATGGGAATACTGTTATATACTTCTTACAGGGTACCAGGAAGAAAGGAGAGCATAGGCAAGATTGGCCACGAATAAGAGCGAATTTGTTAGTAAAAATATATTCTGTTAGTTATCGGTAGTTAATTATGCACAATATTTTCACATTTATATATTATATAATTTATATTTTGGCACAACCTTTTCGTTGTGGTATTATCTATATGGTCCCACGGTACAGATATATCGCTTAGGTACATTGCAAGTTTTCGTTATTACTCTGGTACTGACAATGTACTTTAGGATAATGGATAGAGTACATAAATAACTAACAACCACTAACATAACACTGGAAAGATTAGTTTAAACTCTCCACTCTGATGTCGTACCAGTACACTCTAGGACATAATCGTGGCCGTATGTTTCCAAAGCTATCCCTACTCAATCGAATCTTCTCATTAATTAGTTGCCTAATATTTACATTTTGGAGGTTCTTTATGCTGTGAGAAGGTTCATATTAAGTGTTTGAAATCTCATCTTCCGAGAGGAGCGTCGCAGCCCACCAGTACAACATCGAGAGGATTGTTGCAGCCGCCGGGTTAAAGGGCACAATCACACGGCCACGACCCATATGCTCAAATAATTTACAACGTTGAATCTCTTAACAACCGACGTAGAGTATCTTAAAATCCACATTTTGAAATCTGGCATCGTAACTACTGCACTGATAACATAAAATCGTCAGAACGGAATTAACTAACAAATGGTTACCGGGTATTTTTTTCTAAAATGGACAAGTTATGACGTCACAAAGATAAGTGAAGGAAGGGAAGAGTTTAAAAGGGATGGATACAGATTTAGGCTAAGGTACTTCAATCAGGGTAAAACTAGAATTGAAGTAAAATTGAAGGAAATGGTGATGACAAAGGACAGGAGGATTTACAATAAAAAAATGGAGACAATTGAGAAAAACTCAGCTAATTGATTAAAGTTAAAAGTAAGAGATGCATGACAAAAGGAAGGGATGATTATGAAAATAATGTATAACCTAAATATGGCACTCTTGATAGTGGAATAAGAGAGGGGAATTCTCGAAGTCTGCAACGCAGCAGGTATGTGGAAGCCCCCAGTGGGTAGACTGGGGTGACAAGTAAAGAAGGAGAGGAGAGAATAGCAGAGGGGAGGAAAGAGGAATGGGAAGGAGAGCGAAGAGGGTCACACCGACCGAAGTTGGCGGTCTTTGTACAGGGTGGAAATACTGTTAGGTCTTTCAGGGCACGACTATAGAGCTTGGGAGGAGGTGTAGGAGATCTACACTGGGAGATGATGGGAGTTAACCCTTTCAACATGACGCGCACTTTTTTTCTTGTAATCTTGACTATCAATAGATCATATTATTCAATTTAGGAAGGACCTGTGGTGTATTGAGGTTTGTATCCCTTTGATTACCACAGGTTAGTATTTAGTTGGGTCAAGTTGTATATGGTGCCAGTACTCAAAATAACATTAAGGGGAGATGGGTCGTTTTTCTGGTCGCCCTTCTTCTTCATGTTTAGCCCCATTAGTTTTCAGATTTTAAGACGTTTGTCCCATTAGTTAGTCGATTTTAAAAACTTCGTCCGATTTCTATGTCCGTATCAAGGCCTTTCGTCCCATTTAGGTGTCGATTTTGTTTGTTTCTATTATTTATTATTAAATATACAGTACAAAGTTCAACGCTGGCTTGAAACAACATTGCCCCGGTTTGCCACTCTACATAAGGGAATATAAGCAAAAATATAGTATAAATATAATGTAGACATTTATTAGAATATAGGGGTAAAATTATATACTCGAGTCACATACCTCGTTATCGACTAAATAATTTGATCAAATACTTCGAAAGAATAGAAAATATAAGGGAAATTAATCTAAATATAGAATAAGAACTAAAATAGAGACCATGTATGTACATAAATGAAAGTTACTCATGTTTCCACTTTCCAGCATAACAAACTATAAAGTCTACATCCATGGCATATGAACCATCACTATACTAACACTCCATTATACAGAAGCCATATTTTCCCATTACAAACATCTCCCTCTCCCAGCCGAGTCATTAGGAGGGTTGAGGGAAAGTTGAAGGAGGGTTGAGGGAGAGTTAAAGGAGGGTTGAGGGAGAGTTGAGGGATGGTTAAAGGAGAGCTGAAGAGGTTGAAGAAGGGTTAAAGGAGAGCTGAAGAGGTTGAAGGAGGGTTGAGGGAGAGCTGAAAGAGGGTTGAAGTAGGGTCTTAGTAGGCTTAAGGGTTGATGAAGAGTTGAAGGAGGTTGAGGGAGAAGTGAAGGAGGGAAGGTTCAGGGAGAGTTGAAGGAGGGTTGAGGGAGGGTTGAAATAGGGTAGAGGGAGAATTGGAGGGTCGAAGGAGGTTGACGGAGGGTTGAGGGGAGGGAGGGTTGAGGGAGAGTTGGAGGGTTAAGGGAGAGTTGAAGGAGGGTTGAGGGAGACTTGAAGGGGGGTTGGGGGAGGGGGGGGGGGGGTTGAAGGAGGGTGAAGCTTGAGGGTGGGTGGGTCAGATCAGCTACTGCTCCTCTGGCTCCACCAAGCGTCAACTTCACAAACAATGACGTCATAAAAAACACCACCCACCTTAAGTTTCACAGGATTACAACTTTCTTCACTTCTTCCTCTTATCTTCTTATATTCATCTTATCATTCCCTCTATTTGCTCTTACTTGATTAATTTGCCTATTTTCAGGACTCTTAATGTCTTAATTCCTTTTTCCCTGTCTTCCACTATTCTTCTTTATTCTCTCCGCTCTGCCTTTCATATTGTTTGTATCATACCACAAACAATTCACATGAAGAAAAAACAATACCGGTACTTTTTTTTTTTTTTTTTTTTTTAGATTTCCACTTTGTCTTTATTCCTTTCTTCGAACTCCTATTGTTCAAGTGTATTCTTCAATCTGTTGCATCTTTGTTTAATTAATTAAGCTTATCGTTCCTCGTTTTTACCAGAATTCTCCAATCCATCTTTCCTTTCAATCTTGTGATGCTCATCTTTAACATGCATTGTTAATTAGGTGTTAACACTCATTATTTCCTCTCTCTCTCTCTCTCTCTCTCTCTCTCTCTCTCTCTCTCTCTCTCTCTCTCTCTCTCTCTCTCTCTCTCTCTCTCTCTCTCTCTCTCTCTCTCTCTCTCTCTCAGTAACCTAAATAGCCACAAAGTATCCGTTTAGCTCAACCATGAGCATCCAGAAAGTCGAAAGCCGGTAAATATCGTTACTCTCTACAAGGAGCGTTGAGACATTTATAGACTCCATGTTGCAAGTTATAGTGGACAGCATATGTGATGCAACTTTCATGCATTAGTTTACAGTATATCGTGCGTTTTAGTTTCTTTGTTAATGATTTCGTTTCTGTTAGTGATGCCCTTTTCGAGTATTTGTTTAATAAGTTTTAATTAAAATGTAAAACTTTTTAAATTAAAATGTAAAACTTGTAAACTAAACAAACCAAAACCGGGACAAAGACAATATAAAGGCAAAATACTTAATCAAAATCGTTATGTGGAAACCAAGCTTACTAAAATAAAATCTATTAAATTTAAGTTATGTTAGTCTTTCCAATATGTGTCTTCATTCACACGCCTTATTAAACATCTGTGAAGCATGTATGCAGAGGAAATCCAGCAAACCAAAACTGATATACCTGCTATATTACTAATCTATCCAACTGTACTCACAAATGACAAGCACACAACAAACACATCGAAAGGCATAGTATAGGGTCCGAAGGGGAAAGGCATAGCAAACCAATTAATAAATACCTCATTCCTTGTCCATGTCATAACTTGATAATATTTGGAAAAACTAGACTATCATAAATTATAATACATACATATGACTTGCTTTTCAGTTTTAATAACGCTCGCATTACTATATCGACAGGGCAATAAGACGTCGAAACAGTTTTGAGTAACCGAGCCCTGGTAAACAACATGGCGTCTTACTGTCACGATATTGTTGGTATCCCTATAGACGCCCCTGGTAAATATAACTTCCCATCAACATAAAGCCTCAGACAATACATCTGTCAAGCTTTCATGCACACACACAAGGTGTGTTATTCATATATTTAGGCATGTGATATCTATTCATGGTATTCGTGGTTTATCTTCCCATACTATTTACCACTTAAGCCACTGTCACACGAGCGATTTTTCCGTCAATTTTCCATGAGCAAGTTTTTCTCGTTATATTTCGGGACTTTTTTGCACTGGTATCGGTAGAGAGTAGAGTACGATAGGCGGCTGAATTCTGATAAAGTGTAATTTTTGAAGCTTCCAGACCATAATTGCCCATAGAAATTGCTCGAAAAATGGTTCGTGTGACATTGGCTTTACTCCCACATAGTCGAGATACAGTAAGGTGCTGACCGGGTTGAGTCAGTAAGTTTGTCGTATTTATATTATTGTTTTGTCCACCTATCAATAACGATGGTGATGCCAGAGGTTAACCCATTCAGTACCGGTGACGGTCTTTACATTATATTCTAGAGGATTCTGTTGAGTTTAGGAAGGACCTCTAACCATTAAAAGGCTACAAACTATCTCAACTATTCCTTTAAGCTACCGGTACCACATATCCTTCCTTAGTTAAATACAATCGTCTAATATTTGCCGGAATATGATGAAAAGGACGTCACCGTTACTGAATGGATTAAACATATTCCGTTGTCTTATTTATCAAGCAACAAAACAAGGAATGGGAGATTTTCAACTAGCCTATGCCTATACTAACTCCCCTCCCTCCCCCACGAACACAACAGGTGTGCGTAAACACATAGACATGTTTTGTTTTGCTTCGTATTTGCATTATTTTTACTCTCACATATTTACAACCATTCAATTTAACACTTTCATTCACCTTAAGAATGCTCTCTCTATCTCTCTCTCTCTCTCTCTCTCTCTCTCTCTCTGTATGTGTACCAGTACTTCTTAAGATGAAGACGAAGAATAAGAAGATGAAGACGAAGAAGCAGCAGAAACAGAACTAGAAGAAGGCAGTACCGGTAATAATAATGACACATTTTGACTTGAGGTTTGTAGTTTAGCTCATAACTGAACGTGGTAAAAGATTACAGTATAGGAACACACTACACATAACAGGTCCAGCTTATTAATTATCAAATGCTATTTTCGCAGACAGCCCAAAAGGAATCTTCCCATTTTAGCTTAAATTTCAAAGTTCTGTCAACTCAGGCAAATTCAATAGCTATTCAATAGCCTGTATTATGCTAAATAAGACTGGAAAATGGCAAAAAACAATCCAGCAATAATATTTAAATAACATATCTTATGAGATATGAGATAGTGTTACCCATAACGAGGGGCGTCGCGCTCCTTGGTGCCGCTAGAAGAGTGGCGAACACATCAAAAGGTATCAAAAGGTAAGGATATAAGGGGAGATGGGCTGTTTTTCTAGACCCCCTTCTTCCTTATGTTTAGCCCCATTAGTTTTCAGATGTTAAGACGTTCGGCCCATTAGTTTGACTATGCACCATTTTTTTGTCAATAATAAGACCTTTCGTGCCATTTAGGTGTCGATTTTTTCCTGGCGAGTGATAGCGAGCCTGTAATATAGGGACATTTTTCTACCGAACAATGTACAAATTTATCATTCTAGGGGTGTTTATTACAGCTTGATGGAGGTCTAGCGAAGAAACTAGAAACTAAATTAATATATAAATAAATAGACCCCAAAATATAACCACTATCCCCTTAAGTGTACAAAAAAAAAAAAAAAAAAAAAAAAAAAAAAAAAAAAAAAAAAAACAAAAAAAAAGAAAAAAAAAAAAAAAAAAAAAAAAAAAAAAAAAAAAAAAAAAAAAAAAAAAACATTAGCAAAAAAAAAAAAAACCACTATCCCCTTAAGGATCTAACAAAAAAAAAAAAAAAAAAAAAAAAAAAATATTACAGATAAGTCATAATTATTGTTCCGATAATGTTGTACCGCAGTGTATATCAGTACCTGTACCTGTAATGTGTGGCTACCAGACTGTATCGTTAAGGTTAAAAAAGGTCCTAATTGATACTCCGCCTCGCACACTCCGGTACCGTTACACTATTTTCTCCACCCTCAATAGTGTACTCTCTCTCTCCTCGCCCCTCTCTCGTCTCAGTCTCCTCGGGTTCTCTCTCTCTCTCCATCGGCCTCTCCTCACTCTCCGTCTCTCTCTCTCTCATTCTCTCATTCTCTCTCTCTCTCTCTCCTATGTGTATGTGTGTATGTGTGTGTGTGTGAGAGAGAGAGAGAGGAGAGGAGAGGAGAGGAGAGGAAAGAGGAAGAGAGGATAGGAGAGGAGAGGAGAGGAGAGGAGGGAAAGGAGAGGAGAGGAGAGGATAGAAGAGGAGAGGAGAGGAGAGGAGAGGAGAGGAGAGGAGAGGAGAGAAGAGAAGAGAGAGAGAGATTATGTGTGTTCATTTTCACACCTGTAACCTACAAAGTTCACGCTTACCGGTATATTTTAATGCCAGAAGAAATAGTTCACACCCCCCCCCCCCCCCCCCCCTCCACACAACCATTCAACACTAATATACTACTATCTGCTTACTCAAGTATTAAGATCGGATTCTTCATTACAAGAAGCAACTTATTAATTATTGCAACAATCATAATATATACAGTATATTACACCTTTGATATTAAAGAATGGAATTACTGTATATCCATCTAATGCAAGACGCCTTAATCCCAAAGGGGGTGGACACGAATTAATCGCACGTTATTGTATTATCAGAAATACTAGATAACACACTTTACCCTTTCAACAAGACGGTACAAATTTTGTTCCAAATTCCTCTAAAGGATTTGCATAGATATATAATCTTAAACCACAATCTTCAGAGGCTCTTCTTACACTAAGTAAAATCATTTGGCCGTATTATTAACAAAATATAAATATAGCATTCGTTATTCTCCCTTTTCTCAAAAATTCGCTCCTTAGATTAGTTATCTTCTCTGCCTGGTAGTGTTAACATAAAGGCGCCGTTAATAAAATAATGCATAATTTATAGCCACAAAGAGTTCGATCCCAATTGATTACATGTCCCTTGTAAGCGGTCC
>CM064506.1:9424573-9452073 GCA_032716605.1 Paralithodes platypus | reverse complement strand
TAAATTTAGCATGTAGCTTTATGTAATAAATCAAGAGTGCGTGTATCTTAAGAGCAAGCTAGAATTGCTCAGTGTGTAACTGAGACACACAAATAAATCAGCGGAGGCCAGGTGGTGAAACAGGACTACCGGTACTAGTAATCAGTATACTATTGAATCCAGTGAAAGAAAAATACGATAATGAACGAAAAAGACTAATTTTGAAGAAAAAAACTGTCAAATACTAACTAAATTGAAATAGCCTAAAACCACAGACCTGCACCAACTAGCAGTGTATAGAAGAGTCCCCGCAGCACTCCCCATGATTGCCATCCTCATTAACAAGTGCAAAAAACAGGCCAACATCGCCGCCCTGCTTCCCGCTAATGAGGCCAAAATATCGTAGGAGGTAATGCTCGGATTTTAAAGGGAGACACACCGTTTTTCTGGACCCCCTTCTCTCTAATGTTTAGCCCCACTAGTTTTGAGAATTTAAGACATTGGTTCCATTAGTTTGAGGATTTTATGACCTTTCACCCCATTTCTTTGTCAATATTAGGACCCTTCATGCCATTTAGGTGTCGATTTGTTCCTGGCGAGCGATTGCGAGCCTGTAATTTTAAGAGTAATCAGCCTTTGGCCGGGAGAGTTTTCTATCGAAAAATGTACAAATCTATCTTGAAGGGGGTCTATAGGATTTTTTCAAAGCTTGATGGAGGTCTAGGGAGGAAACTAAAAAAAAATATATGAATAAATGAATTAATAGACTAAACAAACAGCCACTGTCCCATGAAGTGGGAATATTAGCTACACTATAGGCGTATCCCTCTATAATTATACGGTCACGTAATTTTTCCTTGTTCCTGGCAAACACTAATATAAATTAAAATAAATATATAAAAGGGGGCTTACGCCTGTCGGCTAATAGCTGCACTCGCCCTTAGACTCCACTCCCAGGGTCCTCCCCAGGGTAAAAGTCATGGATCTTACAAACTCCAGTAACTTTCTACACGATTGATCAATTACCCATCAAAACCACCGGATGAGCAATGTCAAAATCATGGAAACTAAAAATCCAGCTGGTGTTTCATTAGGACCCAGTATGCTAGAATCTGGTTAATTATGGACTTATTGGGTATGCAACCAGATCATTCAGTACTCTGACCTTTTAGAAGATTATCTTGAACTTGCATCAGAAGATTATGTGCAAAAGCCTTGCATGACACACTGAGCAGTAGAACACCACAGTAACTGTAGCAGGGCTGTAGATCCAAATTAATTTTCCACATAAGGATGACAAAGCTCCATTTCCAGACAGGACGAATAGCACGGTATCAGTCTGCTGAATGTCAGGCTGGACTGTATGCAACCCATGGAACATGGCTGCACCAACAACTCTCACAAGTTCTAGTATAGAGAAATGTCAGATATTTGGTGCCTTCCAGCCCTTCAGCCTAGCCACAGCTTGGATCTTCACTAATTGGGGGTAGATTATTCACTGGTTGAAGTTGTGCATCATGGGCAGGTGCTCTTAGATCTCAACCCAATGGGCCTTACGTACACTCGTCAACATCAAATGTGTGTCAACCATCTGCCAATCGACCAGAATTAGTTTGTTGTGTAAGCTTTGAGACGAGATTCTTCAAGGCTCGGTAAGCAGGTTGAAGATCATGATTGGAGAAATGGCCAACGACCTCCTCAACTATTCCTCTAACATACCTCGTTTTCGCCCTCTGCAGGAGAATTAATACAAATCTAGTCTTCAGCAAATAAAAGACCTCTAGAAATCAAATTGAAGATTAATGCCTAAGCTGAATACAATTGTCCAATGACAGCCGAAGCAAAAGAAAGGCATCATCATACGGATTCTAGTGCATGAGAAACAAAAAATAATACACTCTGGCTTTGAAATTTACAGCACAGAAAAATAATAGTCAAGTGTTAAGCCACCAAAGACAATAAATTCAACCAAGTCCGCCCTCAGCTCCAAAACAAACAATGAACTTAAAATGCTTGAATTTGCCCTTTTAAGTATGAAAAAGAACAGTGTCAAAATCCAAGTGTGCTAGGTCACATGTATCGAGTCAACAATGGCCTATGGACCTGCCTCTGCCCCTCTTCGTTTTTTCTCGTTACCCAGAACAATAGCTCCAATACACCTTAACTCTTTACATTTCTGTACCGTACCTGTTTTGCAATCAGCGATTACAGCTAAATGATTTGTCATCGACGATCACTAGTCTGCAATCAACTATTCACCCTGATTTACCATCGGCCCAGAAGTGCATGGGGCCGTTTCGTTCATGGCCATCCCTTCGGGGATCATGGCGTCCGGCAATAGATAAATAGATAGATATTCTTAGATCTGGACACATCGACCTTACCACAGTAAGAGTTCAAGTCCCGCCTGGGAAATACTATACAAGGCTATTGAAGACAAATGCCAAATGCTACACTTTCACAACATTGCCTCCAAAGTTTCGTCTCCCTTCAAGAGTAGCGGTTCCACAGTGGAGTTACCAGAAGAAGTAGTTCATAACGAATAATAAACCCTAATATTTTATCTAGTTACATAAGTATTTTGTCAAGCTGCCTATTTATAATAGGCACAAAATACATTTGGACTAGTTGGACTAATATGAGTCTTGCAAATAGTGTTTAAAATACATCAGTATTTATATATTGTTTGTAAAGTATGAATAGGGTAAAAGACTATAACCATCTTTGCCCTTTTGAGACAACGTATGATTATATAATCCCATGTACTTATGAGTTCTCAATAACAAAATCAAATACATCTTTCTCTCTCTCTCCAATCCAAAGTGTTACCCATCGAAATGTTATCAATTATTAAATTCTCTCTCTCCCTCATCCACCTTCCCTTTCCCTCTCTTTCTTTTTATCTCTCTCTCTCTCTCCTAATCTTTACACTCCTCTCTCTCTCTCTCCCTTTCCAGTCATCAAAGAAAACGGGTCACAAAGGGAACTAAAATAAACGAGGCATACGGGACAGAGGGAGAGAGAGAAAACAGAGCAAGCTTAAAGTTTATCCTATTATTCTCTCAAATTCCCCGCTCTCTCCATGCACCCCCAATATTCTTTAATCTTAATTTACATCCCATTCCTTCTCATATACATATATATATGTATATAGTTAGCACCTCTCTGAATGCCCTTCAGTAATCTATTAACTGCTCTTCCAGTCTTTTAGTTTTCATTATTTTTTCGGTCAAAATCTTTTTGAACTGCCCGTAATAATGCACAATAAACATAACTATATTATTATCCAATCTCACTCCAGACATTGGCCTAAGCTTTATGCAACATATAAATTCGATCATTGGACATAACGAAGTCTGAAGTTCTAACACTAGATAGCGAGCAGCTGGAATGTTGCTCATTTGGCTTCCAAAACTAGCGGCACCAATCTATCTGGCCATCACAACACACGACACTTAATGAGCTTTTCACTAAGCACTGTCTTCAAATACAGATTTTGTAAATGGGAATACTCATAACAATAAGTATTGAAGACAGCAAAGGACATATTTATGGCACTTCTGGGGCTGTGTGGTGAACTACCGGTACTGAAATGAAACAGCACTAATTCCATCTCAATAATATTTCCCGTCGTTTCAGCGAGATTCGAACCCGCGAACAACTAAATTAGTAACAGACCACTAAGCCAGTTTTCTTGAGATTTTACTATCGTTATTGTGTGCTTGTATGATTATTATTTATTATTTTTGTTTTTGGTCATTTGAAATTTGGTCAATGAATGTAATTGGCACCTGAATATATATACTCATATTTGGACAACATTTGGTTATCCCCCATCCCTGTATTTCATTAAAGTTTTCATGAGCAGCTTTTACTCGATTTTCACGATAAAAACAAGGATACTTACTTCCTACCCAAGTCTCAAACTAAATTTGGTGAGGATAGGTTATAATTATACTCAACACTGCTCCCAAAATGTGGACGCATGGCCGATATGTGTGCTCTACATAACCCTCTTATTTGGTCGTCTTGATACCAGCTTGCATCCAGCCTGACCTCAGCACATCAAAAATACCTTACTGAGACACCCGACACATGTCACCTTCACCTCCAAGTGTAAACATCATACAGTAGGCTACGGTATATATATATATATATCTTACATGTGTGTGAGAAATTAACATATATACACTGACCACACAGACTTTACGATCCCAGCGAGGTGGTCAGGACTTAATTCGAGAGAGAGAGAGAGAGAGAGAGAGAGAGAGAGAGAGAGCGAGTGAGTGAGTGAGTGAGAGTACCGGAATATATAATCACCATCAATATCCTAATAACCTAAAACCAACAATTTAGGTTTTGCGATCTATATTAAGGGGAGATGGGTCGTTTTTCTGGTCCCATTTCGTCCTCATATTTAGCCCCATTAGTTTTCAGATTTTAAGACATTCGGCCCATTAGCTTGGCGATTTTAAGACCTTTCGCACCATTTCTTTGTCAATGTTAGGATTGTTTCGTGTCATTTAGATATCGATTTTTGTCATGGCGAGCGAAATCGAGCCTGTAATTTAAGAGGAACTGGTCTTCGGCCGCGACATTTTTCTAGCGAAAAATGTACAAATATATCTTGAAGGAGGATCTAGGGCATTTTTTTTTTTTTTTTAAAGCTTGATAAAGGTCTATGGGAGGAAACTATAGAAAAATAATAAAAAATATATACAAAGGCGCAAATAAATACCCCCCCCCCCCCCTTAAGTTAAACAAAAATAATAATCCGACCCAAAATTTCCCCCATACAGTACTAATGCTATCGGCTGCACTTACTATATATTCTATTACCACGGCCCAATTAGACCCAAACTACCCCGGCAATTAATTATGTCCCGGATTAATCAACTTGTTCTACCCGGGAGTTGTAATTAGTTCACTATATCTCCTAAGCTCAGAGCGACCCAAGATATAATTGGATTTAATATTAACCCCTTTCACTACGATGACATATTTATTTTACCCTGGAATCTGGTTTACATTAGACGATTTTATGCAGTTTAAACCCTTCTGTACCAGCGACGTCCTTTTTGGCAACTATTAGACGATTTTATTCAGCTTTGGAAGAACGTCTACCAATGAAAAGGCTACACACTATCTACATTATTCCTCTTAGTTACCATATATCCTTCCTAAGCTTCATAAAATGGTCGACATGTGACTGAAATCAAATGAAAAAGACGTCACCGGTACAGGAAGGGTTAAGATGGACCTATGCTATTCAGAGGGTGTGTTGAGATCGTATTAACCCCTTTGAGTCCTAGAGGTAGATGACGAGCTAAAGTAAATCGTCTAATCTAATGGTAACCAAAATAGGATGAAAATGACGTCATCGTGCTGAAGGGGTTAAATTCCAGCAAAAACAGGTCCACAACTAACACCGAGAGCATAAATTATTAGAGATGGTCCTCCCGGGATTCGAACTCGGGACACCACACCCAGAACATAAGGATCTAAACCATTACACCACCAACACAGTACGGTACCGGAGTCTAGTCAATAGATTTATAACACATATCTCTGCCACACAAGAAATGAATGTGCATCTAGTTATACCTACATATAATTGTCAACTTCTATGAATAACTAGTATTATACCGGTACCATAGTTATTTTATCAAACACTAATACAAATGTTCTATGGTCGATATTTGAGCGTTCATAAAAAACACGTGGGTAAATATAAGTACTTACATATCAATACCCACAATATAAATATATATATATATATATATATATATATATATATATATATATATATATATATATAAACCGACATAAATAAATCAGATACCATTGAAACCAATTACCTTAAGGTGAGATTTCCACTTGAGGGATTTTTTACTGGACCTCTTTCTCCCTCATGTTTAGCCCCATTGCATTTGAGAATTTAAGATGTCCGCCCCATTAGTTTGGCGATTTTAAGAACTTTCGCCCTCTTTCTGTCAATTTTAAGACCTTTCGTACCATCTAGTTGTCTATTTTTTCCTGGTGAGCGATAGCGAGCCTGTAATTTAAGAGGAACCGGCCTTCGGCCGTTTCATTTTTCTACCGAAAAATTTACAAATTTATCTTGAAAGGGGGTCTAGGGGATATAATTATAAGCTTGATGGAGGTCTAGGAAACAAACTAAACACCTACCCTTAATTGTTTTGGTGGATAAGAAAATACTATCTACCTGGCAAATCTATCTTTCTGAGATAGAAGCATAATAATAAGTACAATCTAGCTATTGTTGTTGTTTTCGTTCTACCATGTCTACGTACTGTACGTAGCCTGAAAAAAAATACCAGGTACGTAGCCTTTTAACCCTTTGAAGATCGTGACGCATTTTGACAGTATATTCGATTATATACAGTTTGGGAAGGATCTGTAGGAACTAAAAGAGTAAAGACTGTCTCAATTAACTCCCTGACTTCCATATACCCATCCTAATCTTAATAAAATTGACTAATTATAGCCAGAAAACAAAAAACTATCGTTATTTGCAACAGTGAAAGTACAGGCAACTGAATGTACACTCACGGACACCAGTTCTGACATAATTTTAGACACAGTTCCATAATAATACTAATAATAGTTTTTTTTTTCCTATGTGAATGAGGGAGACAAAAGGCAGAATTGAATGTGGCGAGTGCCTCCTCCAGAGTTGATAGAGAGACAGGGCGAAATTAAGAGACGTTCGAGCCAAAATGCCTGGACACACGGAGTTTGAAGCAATTTAAGTCATAGGATGAAGGAAAGACTGGTACAGACGAGATTCAAATCAGTAGATGTTTTTAAAAATGTATGGACAGTAAAAGTGAAAATACATAATATTACACAATTAACCAGTATATCAATAAAACAATCTATCACCTTTATCTATGACAAAAGAGCACAAATAATAACGACAGCATATCCCCACCACCATAATAACGACAGCATATCCCCACCACCATAATAACGACAGCATATCCCCACCACCATAATAACGACAGCATATCCCCACCACCACCACCAATACCTTCACCATCACTGACACAAAACCGCCCATTCAGAGTGCACCAATGGCAATGAAAATGCTCAATACCAATAACAAAAATAATAAAAAAACATATGACCCCAGTGACACACACAACCCAGCCAGGCCTCATTCAGCCCTATTTGGGTCACGAAGCAACAGAAAAATAAATATACTGTATAAAAAAACCTGCAAAAATCTCTTCATTACCCCCCCCCCCACACACACACAAAAAACGGGGGCCAATTCCCAATCCACCCTTGCTGCCGCTTTTCCGAAAATCTTTTGAAGTGGGGAGATGTGGCAGAGCTGCTTTGTATCGGCTTCGGGAGTGGATTTCTTTTTATTTTGTGTTTAGTTATATTTTTTCTTGGCGCTCGTTGTGATTGCTTTTTATTGCCTTGGGGATGTGATAATGAGGGTAATTGCTGAGTTTTCTATGATCATTGGCGAGGTGGTGGTGGTGGTGGTGGTAGAGGTGGAGGGAGGGGGCAGTTCGGATTCTTTTGAGTGTGTGCGTGTGAATGGGGGTCATTGTGTGTAGGTTATTCTGTCTGTAATCTCGTGTGGGTGGGTGTGTGTGTGTGAACGATACATGTACATTAAAACAACTAACTTACTGTACATCGGCTGTCATTCCTCGACCCTCTTCACATACCTGTAATACAAAATACACACATCAGAATTGACGTACAATACAAGGCATGTGGATAAATATCGGTATATCAATAAATATACAAACTTAAAGAAAACAAACAGCATAAGAACATAAGAAAATGAGAGTCTGCAAAAAGCCGATCGGCCCATACAAGGCAGATCCCTTGTCACACCCAACCCCAATTACAAGGCCCAATTATAGACCCATCTCACTAATACCTTGAGTACTGACCCTACCAAAACAGTCAGAGATTAACACAAGATTACGGGGGTCTACTGAGCGCCGATTGGCCCACACCTGGTAGATCCCCCTCACACCCAACCCATCTCGTCCATATGCCTATCTAATTTTATCTTAAAGCTTCCTATCGTTCTTGATCCCACTATATCACTTGGTAGCCTAATCCACCCATCTACAACTCTGTTACCAAACCAATATTTGCCTATATCTTTTCTGAAACGAAATTTATCTAATTTGAAACCATTTGTACGAGTTATTTCGCTATCACTGAGCTTTAGTAAATTTTTCATGTCTCCTTTATTAATTCCACTAACCCACTTGAATACCTCTTATCATGTCACCTCTAACTCTGCGTCTCTCTAACGAATGTAAGCTTAAGTTCTTCAACCTTTCTTCATACGGAAGATTTCTAATATTATGGATCATTTTTGTCATTCTACGCTGTACTCTCTCCAATGAATCTATGTCCATTCTGTAATAAGGACACCAAAATTGAACAGCATAATCCATATGGGGTCTCACTAATGACAAGTAAAGTTTTAAGATAACATCAGCCGTTCTGTTACTCACACTCCTAGATATGAACCCGAGAATTCTGTTTGCCTTGTTACGAACGCTAATACATTGTTTTCTAGGCTTCAAATCATTGCTAACAAACACACCTAGATCTTTCTCACAGTCGGAGTTTTCTAATTCCATATTAGCTAGTTTATATTTAAAATTTGTATGCATCTTCCCTATCTTTAATACCTTGCATTTGTCAATGTTAAACTTCATCTGCCATTTTAAAGCATGTGTTAAGAGTGCGTGCGTGCGTGCGTGCGTGTGTGTGTGTTTTTTTTTTTTTTTTTTTTTTTACTGCCTCTATTTGTCTAGCCGTAAATAGGAGTTTGGAATTAGGCTAGTGTATATTTGTAAGGTCCCATCTGAGGAGGTAACCAGCTAGGGGTACCTTGGATAACATGCAGTAACCCGGATGTGCACTCGGATGCCAAGTCTATAGCCTAATCATGCAAATTCATGGACCCCCTCTGGTTTTCTTTATGCAATTATTACTATCTAGCTTGATTTTTTGATAGAACTTGATTTTCAATAAATAGTATATATTATAATATAGTACTATATCTAGTATAGAAACCTAAGTTTACCAGCTTAGTAACGTGATCGGTCCACCTCACCTCCTGCCATTCATAAACCCATACCTAATAATTTATTACCTTACCCTTCTCTGCTGTCTTATCTAAATACTGTATATCCAATTATAATTTCATAATTTATCGCGACAACTATCAGTATATTAGGCCATGCATCAACATTATTCCTGATTCATCCAGTAACGTTAATCCATCAATTCCTTGTAGTCCTGTATCTATGCCCAGTCATCAACTATTATGTCATCCATTAATCCATCACCGACTCATCAACCTCTCTCTCTCTCTCTCTCTCTCATGAAAAGTAGGTGGAGGGGTCAAAGGGTCAACATAGTCAGCAGTAGGAGGAGTGAGAGGGAAATGCAGAGGAAGGGGAGTAGAGGGGAGGAAGGATGGGGAGGAGGAAGGGGAGGTGAGGGTTTGGAGGAGGAGGAGGAGGAATACAAAGGAGTACAAACTGCAACAGACCTATTGGTCCTTACGGGGCAGTTTGGATATGTAAACTACTAATCTAATGACTACGAAGTAGAGAAAAGGATAGCAAAGAAAAAGGCTCCTCCCCACCCACGAAGGAGGAGGAGGAGGAGGATAGGAAGGTGAATGAAGAGAAAGGGGAAGGAGAGGAGGAGGAGGAAGGGGAAGTGAGGGTGAGCAGGAGGAGAGGGGAAGGAGAGGAGGAGGAAGGGTAGGTGAGGAGGAGAATCGGAGGACGAGCGGAAATGGTGTGTGTGTGTGTGTGTGTGTGTGTGTGTGTGTGTGTGTGTGTGTGTGTGAGAGAGTGAGTGAGAGAGAGAGAGAGGGAGGGGGGGGGGGGAGAGGGGGTTGCTGGAGGAAAGAGGAAAACAAATAAATTATTAGCTCATTACGTAGGTCAGATATGCAATTCAGAGCGTGAGCCCGTGCGCGCTTCCCAACTGAGTTAATGACTTCAGCAACGATTTAATACCACTTTCAAGCGTATTAAGATATTTAATAATGATTTTACTAGGCAGTTACAGTGCCGGTATGTCTTTGATATATTATGTCACCCTTAATCTGAAAACAAAATAGTCTGGTTGACTAAAGTAGAAAAGTCTTCATAGGAATTAATATGTTAGTTGAGCCAGATATTTAATCCGCTAAATCTTAGAGGTCTTTGCTAAGCTAAATAAAGATGTCATCTAATAGGCATAATACAATGTAAAAGTACATAACTATAAATTTTAAAAGAATTATCAGAAAAGAAAAAAAATAATCGTGATCTGACATACTTCTCGTAAATGAGTTACAGTCACTCCGACCACCGTCGGACCACCAGCCCCAGTCATTATACTCATTATTAGAGACCGTAGAGTAACAGAGATCGGCCAACCTCCACCATATTAGTGCCCTTAGTCATTGTTTACACTTATCTAATTATGCCCATACTAAAAATGCACATTCGGCAGGCAATACAGGCACAGGATGAATAAATGTGTCTTTGAGTCTAAATTCTACATGGTCAAAAATACAATATAACGCCATTGTTTGATAATTAAGGCAAACCATGGCGTTCAAACATTAAGAGGGCCCACCTACTTTTGATTTGTTTTTCTCTCCCTCTCTCTCTTGGTTGTATCCTTTCGGCCCCATTCAGCCTACTGTTTTAAGACGTTTATTCCCATCCAGGTGTCAATTATTTCCTGGCGAGCGGTAGCGAGCCAGCATATTTTTTTTTTTTTTTTTTTTTTTACGGCAGGCTAAATTTGTAAATATTTTGATAGACAAATTTCTCCGGCGATGCCGGATTTCTCCATACAATGCTGGCTCGCTATCGCTCGCCAGGACGAAATCGAGACCTGGATGGGGATTAACGTCTTAAAGCAGTAGTCTAAATGGGACTGAATGGATACAAGCCAGAGAAAGATAGAAAAGGAGAAAAAAAAAAGCAGGTATCACGCTTTCACGCTCAGTGAAGGGAAATAATTGTTTAAGATTACCACATACAAACTCATCGGAAACCCCCTTTCATTCAAGCTATTTTTATCAACGAGGTATGGGATATAAAATCATCTGAGAACCCTTTCATTCAATCGAATTAATTTTCTTAACAAAGTGGTTAACTTATGGAACCTGCCAGACAATGTCGCAAACTGTCACAAAGCCCAAAGTTTCAAAAGTCACCTCGAAAATGATTTCCCCTGCTATGCCTGACTGACTGTTTGTGTTTCAGTAATAGATTCATATACTTTACACACAAGTACCCCTTTCAGTATATCTGTTGCTACTTGATTTCCTTCGTAATCTTTGTGTAACTGAGGTCCACAGTTACTAGGCTCAGAGTGACAGGTGACCAGAGTGACCCCCTGTCACCACAATTCATAAAGTACTGGTATAAGTCAATGGGTTCACTAATTCTTATCCTATACATTTATCCTCGCTCTCTCTCAATGGACATCTGAGAGGGATTATCACGGAAAGAGGTGGGTGGAGAGAGAGAGAGTACAAAGCAGTACAAAGGAAATCAAGCAACAACAGGTCTAGTGACCCTTCTAGGCTGCTTGTCCTCCAAAACACTGAGGATCAAGTGTCCAAACAGTGGTTTAGAGTGGGTAAGGGAACATTGGAAAGGGAACTACTGCCCTGGAACTAATGTCCGTGGCAGGATTAGGAAGTTAGTAGGGGACAGATGGGTTAGTAACTGAGAGGGGGATAAAATAAAGTTATTCATTTACAAACGCAGTCAGTCGCGGGTTTGATGCGAGATATTTGTCTAAGCGGAGTTTAAATGAATCAACGGTGCTGCAGTCTATAACGTCTCGGGGAAGCCCATTCCACAAGTTGACAACTCGATTGAAGAAGAAATTCTTAGATTCGTGTGAGTTAAAAGATTTACCAATAATTTTGCAACCGTTTCCCCGCGTGTAATTAGATTGGTCGATAGTGAAGTACTTACTACAGTTCATATTGTCGATGCCTTTGATGATTTTGAACACTTGAATTAAGTCACCTCTTAATCTGCGCTGGGTTAAAGGAAATAGATTTAATTCTCTAAGACGCTCTTCGTATGGTTTGTTCTTTAGGCTAGGTATCATTTTGGTAACTCTACGTTGAGCTCGTTCTAGCTTGTTTATATCTTTTTGGTAATAAGGGCACCAGGATTGAACGCAGTATTCCAGAAGAGGGCGGACTAATGAATTGTAAAGGGTTACGATAACTTCTTTGGATTTATGCTCAAATGACCTGCCTATAAAGCCAATTATTTTGTTTGCCTTCTTAACAACTTCTGAACATTGTTGACTCGGTTTTAGGTTACTCGATATTGTTACTCCCAGAACGGTTTCTCTGTTTACATTCTTAAGCTGAGTGCCATTCATCGAATAGTTTGCTTTCTCATTTAGGTATCCGATATGTAGTACTTTACATTTATCTGCATTGAAACTCATTTGCCAAATTTGGGCCCAACATGACAATTTATGACTACTCTTTGCTTTCTGTCGCTGAGCCAATTTTCTATCCATTTCAACACACCGTCTTGTATTCCATGCGCTTTTAGTTTTAGCAGTAAACGTTTGTGGGGAACTTTGTCAAAGGCCTTTTGAAAATCAAGGTATATAATATCTACAGCTTTACTCTCATAGTAGAGGTTGAGGATATCGTGGAAGAAGTCTAAGAGGTTTGTTAAACAGGAACGTGTTTTACGAAAGCCGTGTTGAGTATCTTTAAGTAAGTTATTTGCCTCTAAGTGATTTATGAGTCTGTCTCTTATGACCGTTTCTAGCATTTTACATACAATTGAGGTTAAGCTAATTGGACAATAGTTACTGGGTAGGGATTTGCTGCCTTTTTTGAATATCGGTGTTATGTTGGCTAGCTTCCACTGATCAGGCATAGTCCCAGACTGCAAGGATTCATTGAATAGCAATGACAGTGGTTTGGAGAGCTCATCCTTAGCTTCCTTTAGAACTCTAGGCAAGATTGTATCAGGTCCAGGCATTTTATTTACCTTGAGTTTATCTAAACAATTCAATACTTCTCTCTCTGTAACGGTGATATTGCTAGAACATCTGAATTATCAATCTGAATCGGCGATGGTGTAGGGATATCACTGAGGTCTTCGGTTGTAAAAACTGATGCAAAGAAGGTATTGAGGGCATTACTCATTTGTACTTCGTCTTTGGTGTATTCTCCATTTTCATCGACTAACGGTCCAACAATTGAAGTAACTACTTTTTTCTTTCTGATATAACTATAGAATTCTTTCGGGGTTTGTTTTACTTTGATTCGCAACATGTAACTCCAGGGTCTTTTTACTTTGCTTAATTAACTTTTTGGCTTTGCGTCGTAGCTCTACAAATTTCACCCATTCTTAGTCATTTTGTGAGGATTTTAATCTATCATTAGCAAAAATTTTAGCAAGCAGACAGTCTGAAATATCTTTATTCCACCATTTGGGCTTATCATTATGGCCTGGATGCCATATTTTCGATGGTATGCAGTCTTGCACTGCCTTAAGGTAAGTGGTAGTGAAACACTCCCAAGATGTATTTATGTCGTTATTGTTAGTCAGAAAGCTCCAGTCAGTTTCTTTAAGCTTTGATTTAAGTTTATGAAAATTTGCTTTCTTGAAATTAGGGACTTTCTCAATGCTGCTATTTGATTTTTTACTAGTAAACTTTAAAGTGAAAGTTATCGTACGATGGTCGCTGTTACTGAATTCATCACCAACATTAATTTTCTCTATTAATTCTTCTTTTGTTGCGAGTACAAGGTCAAGCACATTATTACCACGGGTCGGGTCGGAGATTAAATACCTTAAGAGTATTAGAGTTGGATGTTACCGATTGTGCATTGTCTGAATTTTCAGTTCGTATTTGACTTACACTACCCTGCCTGGGTACCCCCGGTTGACCCCATTTTTTTAACGGAAATCCTTGACTGCATCGTTCAGCAGACGACCAAGACGTGCAGCTCCTACTTCATTGAGATGTACACCATCTCCTGAAAACAAAGATTTATCATAGTAAAAATGATCCCACGTGTCGACAAAGCCGATGTCCTCCTCCCTGCAGAGTTTGGCTAGTCGGCGATTTGTACTGGTAGCTATGTTGTAGAATCGGTTTTCTACATCAATCCGGGGAACAATTACTGAAATTAAGATTCTATTAGATTTTTCCTTGAAGGACCTGATCAGCCGCCGGTACTTGCAAAGTAGTTCCTCTGACCGCGTCCGTTGGACATCGTTAGATCCAACGTGGATGACTTACGTAGTGCTTGCGGGGGCGAGCCTGGAAACCTCTTCCACAGCCGCAACAATGTTTTCCACGCCGCCACCTGGGATACAGAATCGCTTTCTGGTCCTGGGTGCCCTGGCACAGAACTCGGTTAATTGGCCACGGACCATGGAGTCGCCCACAAGCCGAACTTCTTCAGTTTCCTCTTCCTCGTCAATAGCAAGAATTTTGAAGCGGTTTTGGCATGTTGTCGGGATGACCTTCCTGGTACTGGTACTGGGATGCACATTGTTTCTCACTAACTGAAAGTTGTCCTTGGGGGGAGTGAGAGTAGAGTCATTATTATTTTCTGCAACATCTAAGGTAGCTGCTGGTGTGGGTACCGGTACTGTATGCACTGGAATGGCAGTTGACATCGTAGTGGTTTCTTGGGCCGAGGGCACTCCTACGTTGAGTATGGCAAATTCTTGAAGGGATTCAAGCTTCGTAGTCAGGGCATCGATCTTGCGGTGAGCTGCATTCAATTCATCCGCAATCTTCTCTCGGAGCTGGCAAAATCTACAAATTTGGACATCAGTATCAACAAACATAGTAGGGCCAAATTTACCGGAACAACTCGTGCAGGTTCGTTGCGGCGCCATGACGATATAATCACAATATGCCTTAAAATCACACAAATTTATGTTAGCAAAATGGTACAATTAAAGACTGAAAATCACCAAAAAATATGTTAGCAATGTGATACAATTAATTCCTGAAAATCACAAACAAATTTGTTAGCAATATGATAAAATTAATATGCCTGTAAATCACAAAAATATGTTAGCAATAGAACAAAATTTATGCCTGAAAATAAAACAAACATTTATGTTAGCAGTATGACACAGTTAAAGCCTGAAAATCACAAATGGACTAGAAATTTGTTACAAAATTTACTGGAAAAAAACAAAAAGTGGGAGAGGGTTAATGTAGCCTAGAGAGAGAGAGAGAGACGCATATATTATTTAGAAGATATATAAGGGCATAATGTTAAGTTCATATTCAGAGAAGAGGGTACCGTAATTAGAAGTTGCATGGAAGCGTAAAGCAAGCAAAATGTAGAGAGGGAAACAATGAAAAGAGGAAAGATATAAAAGTCACGGTGAGGAATTAAATAGGAAGTGTAAGGGACAGAAAGAAATGGGAAGGGAATGGAAATTATAGGAATGGGAGTGAAGAGGAAGAGGAGGGAAGTACAGACGAAGGAAGGGAAGGGCATGCATGGATAGAATGTGAAGCAAAACTATAGTGTATTTATTAGTATCAGCCTATAAATTAAGACACCCTAGTCTCTTGTAACTCTTGTAGGCTAATGTCAGAGGTGCTGTAGACCACTATCGTATGTGCACATATATATGCTAGCACCTTATCAGCAGGATCCAGCTGATTACACTGGTTACAGACTACATGCATATCCACAGCCATTCCAACATTACAATAATATTCGACATGCACCCCCACACACTATGCACACATCGAAGGGCGAGGAGCTTATCGGGCCACTATCAGAGTGGTGACTTCTAAAATAGATACAATAAATAGATAAATAAGCTAACAAAAAACCCTTCTCAGAATTTCTTCAGACTACAAAATGCCCACCCAGACCCCTTTCAAGCTAATTCTATATGTTCAAAATCCATGCAGCATTGGTATGCATAGCTAATATAATTTTCTAACAGTCACGAATAATTCTGGAGAATTCGGTTTCAATTGACAATATTTGGTATGTACCTGTATATAAATTAATTATCAAGAGTACCGTACGTACAAACAGCAACAAATTCGAACGGGTAGGTAGGAATTAGTACAAATTAATACAAATTAAGTAGGTACCCGGTACCATTACCAGGAATTGTTGGGAAACTTTACGAATATATAGGACCATGTACGACACCCATGCATAGTTACGTATATAAACAGAATACCGACAAATGGATGACGAATAGGCTAATGACGTATAGCTGCCGAGTACCAGTGCATCCACCCCGAACTGGCAACGGCGGGCATGTGCGTAGGTACTCGTATATCACTAGTAAGTATTATTAGCAATTGGTAGGGATTAGTTACAATTAGTAATGATTCGTAGGCATGAAATGACCGATGATATTTACATTTTTGAACAATCATACCAGATGCATCACAACTTGTACCAGGTGCATATCTCGCTCTTTAACTATTCGTACCTATTGTTTGCTATTAGTACAAATGGTGACAAATTCCTGCAAAGGCTGAATGTGTGGCTATTTTTGCCAAGAGTCACGATTATATTTGATTGGCCTTATTCGTAGCGAATATATATGTGTGAGAAAGGCTTAAAAATAGTCGGTTTTATGCTGACGCTAAATTGCCCTGACCCCATCATGATTACTCCGGTATTACGGATATATTGTAAGGAGATGTACTGTGAGTGAACTATTGACCCTGGCTGTACGGCAAGCTGAGCGACCTGTAGTGTGGTGAGGTGGTAAAGGTCTGGCAGTGATTGGTCCAAGGTGAAGGTGTGGTAATAACCTTATCCATGTGTTACCAACTACCACCACGCTCACTAACCGTTTACACCTTAATGCAATATATACTAAACTTGCAGACTAAGCTTCAACCAGTGTGAAGGAGAAATGAGGAAAAAACAAGAACACGAGTTATTTATATCATTATGTTATATTTCTACTTCAATTAAGACCTATAACCGTAATAATTAATTACCGTAGCATTACACATAAGTAATACAAATCAAGGTGGTGATAAAATTATTCTATCCTGGCACCGGAATATAGATTTTAGAAGCTAACTTGAAACAATTTGGCAAATATGTTTCAATACAGATAAATGTAAAGTACTCCATATCGGAAATCGAAAAGAGAAAGCAAACTATGCAATAAATGGCACCCAGCTAAGAGCGTAGACTTTTATGGAGAAATCCGGCTTTGCCGGAGAAATGTGTCTATCGAAAAATGTACATATTTAGCCAGCTGTCTAACTCATTGTCCATAATATGGTGGCTCGCTATCGCTCGCCAGGTATAAATCGACACCTGGATCGGGATACACGTCTTAAAACAGTAGGCTGAATGGGGCCGAATGGATACAACCCAGAGAGAAAAAAAGAGCAGGTCACCCCCCTTAATAGATCTTGCTTTCTCCTATTAGTTCCTGCTTTTACATATTATGTCTTGCTTCCAATTACTAGGCCATGCTCTTAACCCCTTCAGCACCATGACGCCTTTTTACCTTTCCTTCTGGCTAAAATTAGACGATTTTATGCAGTTTAAGAAGGACCTACAGTATGTTATTGAGATCGTGTTTACCCATCGGAGTCTTAGAGGTAGGTTATAAACTAAAGAAATATCGTCTAATGGTAACCAGAATATGATGAAAATTACGTAATGGTGGTGATTGCTTTCACTTACTAGGTCTTTCTCTCGTTTACAGATCTTCCTGTTCTCGTTTTTGTCTTCTGAAGCATTTTATTTTATTTTATTTTTTCCTATATTCCAACTTACTTCCTCTCGGGCATAGGCTGAGAGCCTTAACATTCACCGCTTTACAATGAACAGCGAAGCCCGTGAGGTCTTGTTCCAGTCTAGGGAGTGAGACATGTGAAGCACGTAGAGTACAACGAGCACCTGCCATCTTGCCTTCACATGAGGAACGGTGCTCACTCATGGCCCGAAACGACCCCATCTCTGAAGCCACCTCGTTCCCATGCTTCACTGTCTCACCCCCTACACTCGGACTCTCACACTTACACACACACAACGCCACCTGTTGAGCAGACAACTCACCAGGCATTGCACCCCTATAGCATATTTTGAATATGGGAATATTCATACAGTGCTATTTAATCAGGAAAATGAGGGTATTTTATTGACGTTTCGGTGGGCTTGCGGTAATGCACTGATACCAGGTACAGCACAAATTCCATCCCAATAATATCTTCCCATTGATACATCGGGATTTGAACCCGGGACCTTTGGATTACCAGGCCAGTGGCAAGACCACTCCACCACACCTCCCCTGGTGTTCCATTTTCGTGTCCAGTCCAGATCTACTGTAGTCTATGCTCTCTCCTCTCTGGAGACAAGGGGCTGGAGTTTTTGCAGAGAGGCTCCAGTCCTGACGTTCTTCTAGACTTACAGTGTGCTGGCTTAATAATCCACTAGGGTTGATAGCCTCTGAAGTCCTATTTTAACTAATTAATCCGGAGAGAGTGTCAGGGGGGTAACCTTGTTAAGGTTTGTGGGTGAGTTCAAATGCCACACAATACAAAACAATATAAGGCAGTCAAGCGTGTGGATGTCATGCGACGTGTCCGGTACCTTGGGGAGTTAAGAATGCGACCCTTAGTGTTTCGTATTCCTTGGACGTATTTGGCGTGGATATCCGAGGGCAATACTATAACAGGCTGACCACTGACAGGCTATAACCGCAACAGACGGTATTCTTAAACAATTCTATCCCTTCGCAGAGCCGTTAAGGGGAGATTTTCACTTGAGGGATTTTTTTCTGGACCCTTTTCTCCCTCATGTTTAGCCCCATTGCTTTTGAGATTTTAAGACGTTCACCCTAGTAGTTTGGAAATTTTAAGACATTTTGCCCGATTTCTGTCAATTTGAAGACCTTTCGTGCCATTAAGGTGTCGATTTTTCCTGTGTGTAGTTTAAGAAGGATCTGTGGTAGTAAAGAGGGTTAAATAAGAGAGTTCATAGCCTTAATTCCTGGAGACCTTCTTAAACTGAATACAATAATCTAATAGTAGCCAGAATAAAGATAAAGGAAAGTAACCGGTACTGAAGGGGTTAATAATCCAGAAGGGTTGATAGCCCCGGAATTCCTAGTTTAACTTACTAGAATATTTCCCAGATGTTTTCCGTCATACAAATATTACTTTTAATCGTGTTTTTAATGGAGCATTGATAAGGGAACTCATGGTTTTCAACATTCATTATCATCGCTTATATTTATTTATTTATATTTGATTATGTATTCATTGATATAAGTTATTATATTTATTTATTTATGTATTTGATTATGTATTCATTGATATAAGTTATTATATTTATTTATTTATATATTTGATTATGTATTCATTGATGTAAGTTATTATATTTATTTATTTATGTATTTGATTATGTATTCATTGATATAAGTTATTATATTTATTTATTTATATTTGATTATGTATTCATTGATGTAAGTTATTATATTATTTATTTATATATTTGATTATATTCATTGATATAAGTTATTATATTTTTAAAGCAAACTCCTGTTTAAGTTAGGTTACGTGTTTTGCTTGCAAAAATACATATATTTATGTTGCGAAAGTGTCCTTAAAACACCAGTAACATTAAAATAAAAGCATAATTAACTGTATAAAATCTCTACACCAGAAAATAATCAGAGGTGATTCAGAAGCTAGGCTAAAAAACGAGTATAATTATTTATAATTAGATGAGGAAGCAACCTTACGCACTGCATTCGTTACACACAGGGAAGAATAACTGTAAACATGCATCGCGCTGTGTGTGTGTGTGTGTGTGTGTGCAGGTACAGTCGTGGTTGGAAATACTGAAGGGGAGATGGGTCGTTTTTCGAGATCCCTTTCTCCTTCATGTTTTGCCCCATTAGTGTTGACGTTTTTAGACTTTTGCTCCATTAATTTGACGGTTGTAAGACCTTTTGCCTCATTTGTTTGTCAATATCAAGACCTTTCGTGTTATTTAGGTGTCAATTTTGTTCATGGCAAACGATAGTGAGCCTGTAATTTTGAAAGAATCGGCCTTAAGACATTTTTCGTAAAAATTAATCTAGAAGGGGGATCTAATGGATTTTTTTTTTTTTAAAGTTGGATGGAGGTTTAGGGAGGAAACTAAAACAATTATAAATATATTGAATAATCAACGTAAGAAATAAACCCATCTCCCTTTAAAACACTTCCAAGTTATAACAAACAAGATAGTAAGCATTAACTAGTTAATGCCAATAATGTATTATTTATTGTATATGCAGTTAAGGGGTGATGGGCGTATTTATTGTATATGCAGTTAAGGGGAGATGGGCGTATTTATTGTATATGCAGTTAAGGGGAGATGGGCGTATTTATTGTATATGTAGTTAAGGGGAGATGTATTTATTGTATATGTTAAGGGGAGATGGGCGTATTTATTTGCTCATTTTTGTATTTGTATTTTTATGTTTTGAGTTTCCTCCCTAGACCTCCATCAAGCAGTAATAAAACACCCCTTAGATCCCCCTTCAAGATAAAACACCCCTTAGATCCCCCTTCAAGATAAAACACCCCTTAGAACCCCCTTCAAGATAAAAACACCCCTTAGAACCAACCCCCTTCAAGATAAAACACCCCTTAGATCCCCCTTCAAGATAAAACACCCCTTAGATCCCCCTTCAAGATAAATGTGTACATGTTTTCGGTAGAAAAGTGTCCCGGCCGAAGACTGGGTACTCTTAAAATTACAGGCTTGCTATCGCTCGCCAGGAAAAACTCGACACCTAAATGGCAAGAAAGGTCTCGGATGTTTTCCTGGTGAGCTATAGCGAGCTGGTATTTTAAGAGGAACCGGCCTTTGGGCGGGACATTTATCTAGAAGGAGGCTCTTGGGAGGGGGAGGGAGGGGGGGGGGGGGGGAGTAAGTTTGATGGAGGCCTAGGGAGGAAACTAAAATATTCATAATCAAATACATAAATGATCAAATAAGGAAAGAAAACGGCATTTGTATACTGAAAGGGTAATTATCCCATGCATAGTACTTTCTCAATAATGGCCTATGTTTCTCTATCCTACAGGGCAGAGGAGCTGGACCGTTGGAGTATTGTGATGGGAACGATACCTGTTGAGGACTACAATGCCCTAAGGTATGTTTTGTATGTATATGTATGTAATGTATGTATGTAATGTATGTATGTATGTATGTATGTAATGTATGTAATGTATGTATGTATGTATGTATGTATGTACTCTGGCACTTACCCCATTTTTTCCTTGTTTTTTTTGTTTTTTGTTTTTTTTCCTAAGGTAAGTTTGGAAATCATTTGTTGTTACTTGTTAGCAGAGAATGGATACGGATTTCTTATTTTGGTATTATATGTTGTGTGCGAGCGTGTCTTCAGTGTGTGCGTATGTGTTTATTTATCATAACATTATTGCCTTCTTTGGTGTCACTTGTCATAGGTGTAGCGCGCCCAGCGAACTTGGCAATTATCTTGAACCCCTTTTACTTCTTGTAACTCGAAATGAATTAAGGGGCGATTTCCACTTGAGGGACTTTTTTCTTGATGGAGGCCTAGGGAGGAAACTAAAATATTCATAATAAAATACATAAATGATCAAATAAAGAAAGAAAACGGCATTTGTATACTGAAAGGGTAATTATCCCATGCATAGTACTTTCTCAATAATGGCCTATGTATTCTCTTTGTATTCTCTCATTCATCACACACTTTGTATTCTCTCATTCATCACACACTTTGTATTCTCTCATTCATCACACACTTTGTATTCTCTCATTCATCACACTTTGTATTCTCTCATTCATCACACACTTTGTATTCTCTCATTCATCACACACTTTGTATTCTCTCATTCATCACACACTTTGTATTCTCTCATTCATCACACACTTATTTGCTTTTCACTAGAATACCTCGATTGTCTACATTCCGTCTAAAATCTCACATATTTGTCTTTAAGGGGAGGTATTTAGTTTGTTCCCTAGACCTCCATCAAGATTAAAATTACACCCCCTTGAGTCCCTTTCAAGATAAATTTGTACATTTTTCGGTAGAAAAATTTCCCGGCCAAAGGCCGGTTCCTCTTAAATTACAGGCTCGCTATCGCTCGCCAGGATAAAATCGACACCTAAATTGCACGAAAGGTCTTAATATGGGGTGAAAGTTCTTAAAATCGCTAAACTAATGGGGCAAACGTTTTATAATATCAAAAGCAATGGGGCTAAACATGAGGGAGAAAGGGGTCAAGAAAAACATCCCTCAAGTGGAGATCTCCCCTGTTTTTTGTTATTTCTCTCCTTTTCTCTCTTTCTCTGGCTTGTATCCATTCGGCCTCATTCAGCCAACTATCTTAAGACGTTTATCCCCATCTAGGTGTCGATTTCTTCCTGGCGAGCGATAGCGAGCCAGCATTATATGAAGAAATCTGGCTTCGCCAGAGACATTTTTCTATCGAAAAATGTACAAATTTAGCCTGCTGTCAAACAAAAATAAAAAATATGCTGGCTCGCTACCGCTCACCAGTAAAAAATTGACACCTGGATAGGGATAAACGTCTTAAAACAGTAGGCTGAATGGGGCCAAATGGATACAAGCCAGAGAAAGATAGAAAAGGACAGAACAAAAACAGGTCACCCCCCTTAAATATTGAGTGGTCTTCTCAATCCACTTATACTATTGTTTCACAGTCGTTACTTGTAAAGGGTCTGCAAAATTCTACCCCAAGTTCCATTACCTCGTCTAAGCTTCTCACTACGCGGAGCAGACATATATTTCTATTATTTTTCATTTTTTTTTTTTTTTTTTTTTTACCCAATTTTTTTTTTTTTTTTTTTTTACCCAATTGTTTTTTTTTTTTTTTTTTTTTTTTTTCCCCCCCCATCCTATGAGTTTTAGGACATGGCATGCCAATTATTTTCGTCATTATTCGTTGGTTGAGATTAACGAGATATTTTCCATTGTTTTTTTTTTAAGGAGTTGATTGCAGATGGGTGGATTATATTTTTCATAAGTTCTCCACATACCCTTGTTGAGGATAGATGTGTTAGGCAAGAAGTGTCTCTATGATAGATAAGTATATAATTTTATTTATTGGCCACAGCATTTGCATATATACAGCACAGTGAATGCATAAATACTGATACATAACAAATCCCTTTAGTCCATCCACAAAACAAACAAAACAACAAAAAAGACAAAACAGAGAGAGAGAGAGAGAGAGAGAGAGAGAGAGAGAGAGAGAGAGAGAGAGAGAGAGAGAGAGAGAGAGAGAGAGAGAGAGAGGGGGGGGGAGAGAGAGATAATGAGAGGGATAATGAGAGGGAGAGAGAGAGGGAGGGAGGGAAAGAGAAACACACACACACACACACGCACACGCACACGCACACGCACACGCACACGCACACATTCAAATCTCCCGCCAACTTCCACGCTCTTTTGGCCCGATGACCCCGCCATTATTTGAAGTAACACGCTCTGCAAATATAATTAGTTATCAATTAGAATAACCGGATTAAACAATGAATTGGCTTTGAACAGCCTGTGTGCTTCGGGCTATGAAGTGTAATTATTTATTCGGCATTTAAGGGGACACTTGACTGCTTTTTTGGTCTATAAATTAATTCATTCATAAATTCTTAATTTCCTCGCTAGACATCCCTCAAACTTAGAAAAAACATCCCCTAGACCCCCCCTCAAGATAACTTCGTAAATTTTTCGGTAGAAAATTGTCCCGGCCGAAGGCCGGTTCCTCTTTCAACTACAGGCTCGCTACCGCTCGCCAAGAAAAAATCGACACTTAAATAGCACGATTGGTCTTAAAATGTATAACAAAATGGGACGAAAGGTCTTAAAATCGCCCAACAAATGGGCCGAACGTCTAAAAATTAAAACAAATAATGGGACTAAACATGAGGGAGAAAGGGGACCAGAAAAATTACCGTCTCCCCTTAATTATAATGATCATATAGTTGACGGGATGATAATTGCTGACCTCGGGGGCATAGCTTACTATCAAACTAGTAAGTCATTTATGCAACTGAGACACTGCTACTGTTACTACTACTACTACTGCTACTACTACTACTACTACTACTACTAAGAATAATAATAATAATAATAACACAAACTAATAATAATAATAATAATAATAATAATAATAATGATAATAATTCTCACTTTAACCTCATTATCCTTACCAAACCAGTCATGACGATAATAAGTTTAGGAGAAAAAAATGCCCAATTACAAAGTCTATAAAGATGATTATCCTCGAACTGTTAATTTTGACTGAACAATCTGGTCTGTTTCAGTTGCATATAATAAATTAAGGAATATCACCGTTTTTGTTTTGTTTTTTCTCTCCTTTTTTCTCTTTCCCTGGTTTGTATCCATTCGGCCCCATTCAGCCAACTGTTTTAAGACGTGTATCCCCATCCAGGTGTCGATTTCTTCCTGGCGAGCGATAGCGAGTCAGCATTGTATGGAGAAATCCGGCTTCGCCGGAGATATTTTTCTATCTAAAAATGTACAAATTTAGCTTGCTGTCAAAACAAAAAAATATATATATGCTGCCTCGCTACCGCTTGCCAGGAAAATATTGACACCTGGATGGGGGTAAACGTCTTAAAACAGCAGGCTGAATGGGGACGAATGGATACAAGCCAAAGAGAGAGGGAGAGAAAGAGAAAAAAAAGCGAGGTGGGCTCCCTTAACATTAATCATCCATCATTAACTCCAATGCAATTGAATAAACTAATGTAAGCATATGGTCCTCCCGGGATTCGAACTCGGGACACCACACCCAGAACATAAGCATCTAAACCATTACACCGCCAACACCACCAAATACCAGGCAGGTATAAACAGCCCTATATTTTCCACCACAGTATAATTAATGATATGCATAATTAGCGCTTCACTCATCAGTCGATATTCAATGCTAATTATATTATGAATAATCCACAAAATAATACTCATTGTAGTCTTGATAATACTTATATCACCGACACAGTTTATTTTTCATGGAATGTTATCTTCATTGACGGTTCTGGCTTAGCTTAAACTAAATTATATTAATGCTTTATGTAACATGCCGGATTGTTATGTTCTTTAACAAGTATGTTTGTTTAACCCTTACTGTACCAGAGGGTATTACTATAAATGTAACCTCCAGTACCAAGCATTGTGGCCAAAATGGCTTCGAAGACGAGAGAGCGCAACCTCTCACCCCGAAAGCTGGACGAGTACTGAGCCATCCTGCCCGTGGGACCTTACATACACTCTAGAAGTGATGCCAAGGTCTCAAAGCAGTGTTTACAAGTCGCGGTGCCTGGTACCGCTTGTTATAATGACCGAATACTACTGACGTACAGCGTACGGCGCTGGGACTTGCGGGTGACTTTCTTACCGACGTACAGCGTACGTCGCTGGGACAGTACGGGTTAACAAGTAGCCTAGTGAGGACCATTAGGTCTGTTGTTGCTTGTCTTCCTTTGCATTTGTATGTTTTCTTTAGCTTCCGTACTCTTTAATTGACTTATGATTTACCTGACGGGTTATTCCTGGACATAGGTAAGCCTCATTAATTGGCGGAGTGAGCTATGAAGGAGGATCAAGTATTTCCAGGAAGACTTAGATTAATTGGAGGGTGGGAATCAAAAGGTGTTTACGTAGCTTGAGTGCGAGTAGAAAATTAATAGTCATATATATATATATATATATATATACACCGGTATATATATATATTTAACAAACATTGCTTTTGTATATATATATATATATATATATATATATATATATATATATATATATATATATATATATATATATATACAATGTGTGTGTATACTGTATAATCAGCTAGAACTTAAAGATAAATTCCAAGCTCTCGATCGACAGCAATGACTATGACATCAACAAAGTAAACGGAAACCTAACCTTTGCAATTACGGAAACAACAGAAATGATAGGGAGCACAAACACCATTAAGGCAGCCCACCTCGCTTCTTTTTTCCTCTTTCTCGCCCTCTCTCTTTGGCTTGTATCCATTCGGCCCCATTCAGCCTACTGTTTTAAGACTTTTACCCCCATCCAGGTGTCAATATTTTCCTGGCGAGCGGTAGCGAACCAGCATATATATTTTTGTTTTTGACAGCAAGCTAAATTTGTACATTTTTCGAAAGAAAAATTTCTCCGGCGAAGCCGGATGTCTCCATACAATGCTGGCTCGCTATCGCTCGCCAGGAAGAAATCGACACCTGGATAGGGATAAACGTCTTAAAACAGTTGGCTGAATGGGGCCGAATGGATACAAGCCAGGGAAAGAGAGAACAAGAGAGAAAGAAAAAAAAACGGTGACCCCCCTTAAATAAAGCAAATTATCGCACAAACTACTGTCAAAGAAGAAAAGCAATGCAAATCAAAACAAAAAGAGACGAAATAGAGAGAGAGAGAGAGAGAGAGCCGAACTAAACAAGCTAATCAACAACAGACGACGGGAAGAAGGGAGAACAAGAAAAAAAAATGATAGACCGGTTGAAGTTAGGAAAGGGAAAACAAGCCTCAAACTAGCCCAACGTAAACTATAGTCCATTGGCTGTAAGTAGGCGAGACATCAAGACCTCTCTATAACCTCTGTAACTCAAAAAGGGCTAGAACAAATGGGCTGTATATTTCCACATCTCTTCCTTGACTGACTCTTCCCGAATGGTAGAAATGTTAGCTCGATGACTCTTAAGTCGTTTTTTGAGTTCCAGAGGTTAGAGGTCATGATTTCTCGCCTACTTACAGCGAATAGACTATTATAGCCTTTGGCAAGCAACACATTATTTCTCTGAACGACAGCAATGGTGAAATCAGTTAGTAGGAATCATCAGCCCGATTGTTTTTTTTTTATTATTTTTTTTGTTTTTTTTTTTATTTTTTTTTATACATTAGGTTAAGGTGATTGACCTAATTATACTGAATAGATAATGGTTGGTGCAAAACTATTGAATTATTTGAAATATCTAAATACAATTGTTTCTGGGATTTTCATTTGCATTTTACTATTTCTCTTTCCATTTCAGGTTTTATCATTTGATTTGGAGAGTTTTCTACCGATAAATGTACACACCTTCTCTCGAAAGGGGGGGGGGGGGGTCTTGGGAGTACGTTCATTAAGCTTGATGGAGAACTAGTAAGGAAACTTTAAAACAATAATAATAATAATAATAATAATAATCTATCTATCTATCTATATGCTATCTATATGCTCAGGCCCAATCCCCACTTTTCCAATTTTTATTTGTATTTTTTTCTATTATTATTATTATTATTATTATTATTTATTTTATTTTATTTATTTTATTTATTTTTCTCTTGGGGGTGGCCGACTCAAGACAGAGCAAGAACAGGGAAAACACAAACACAACATAAAATAACGAACAAACACAGATATAATAA
>CM064506.1:9264815-9424473 GCA_032716605.1 Paralithodes platypus | reverse complement strand
CATCACCATCATCACTACTAATCACTATCACCATTACTATCATCAGCACTACTACTATACCATCATCACTACTACTCTCATCATCACTACTGTCATCATCAGTACAACTTTCACCATCATCACTACTACTCACCATCATCACTACTACTGTCACCATCGTCACTACCATCATCACTACAACCACCATCATTACTTGTCACCATCATCACTACTACTAGTACTGTCACCATCATATCTACTACTGTCATCATCATCACTACTGTCATCATCATCAATACAACTACAACCATCATCACTACTATTATCACCATCATCACTACTATCACCATCAATCCCACTATTACTACCATCACTTCTAATGTCAACTAAACTAACTTAACCTAGCAAATGCGGAGAGATGTTTTCGCCCCCAGAACGATGGTGTTGTGTGTGTGTGCACAGAACACCATCATCATTGGGGGGGGGGGGGGGAACCACATTTTGGATCTAAAATCATAGCTATTGCACAAATTAAAAAACAAAACAAAAAATAAATAACTGACGTTCGCATTCACCCAGCAAATGTTCGTGTGAAATTTGGTGAAAACTCGTCCAATGGTCTAGGAGGAGTTTCGGGACAACATCACAACAACGACAGACATTTTTTTTTCGGTGGTACCCACTATACGGGGGTGTGATACCAAACTCTGCTTACCCAGAGTTGATAATTACCCCCTTCGAGATAAACGTAGAAAAATATCATGGCCAAAGGCCGGATCCTCCTAAAATACTTGCTCCCTATGGCTTGCCAGGAAAGAAATCGACACCTAAATGGAATGAAAGTTTACATAAATGAGGCAAAGGGTCTTAAAATTGCTAAACTAATGCGGCGAAAGTCTTAAAATCTTAAAACGAATGGGGCTAAGCATGAGGGAGAAGAGGGTCCAGAAAAACCCTATACCCCCCCTTAAATAGTAAGAATGGGATGGCTGTAATGGAGTATCTAAGTTAGTTGTGTTGAGAGGTAGTCTAGGTCAAGTATTAAATAATAAGAGTGTAGTGGGTAGGGAATCAGGTCATGTGTAGTTATGAAGTACTATGTCATGATCATATCCTAAATGTGTAACCCTTTCTCTTTAATAAACCCCCGCACTCATGCTGCCCGAGAACTGCAGTTTGGGGGTTCCTCAATACACATAAGGGGGATGGGTTCATATATTGATCGATGTGTTTATTTATTTATTTAGTATTTAATTAGTTTCCTCCCTAGACCTCCATTAAGCTTTAAAAAACATCCACAAGATGTAAATGTGTAAATTTGTTGTGTATGAATATCCCGGCCGAAGGCCGCTTTCTCCTAAATTACAGGCTTGTTATCGCTTACCAGCAAATAATCGATACCTAAATAGAACGAAAGATCTTAATATTGACAAAGAGATGGGGTGAAAGGTCATAAAATCGCCAAACTAATGGGCCAAACGTCATAAAATCTGAAAATGAATGAGGCTAAACATGGTACTACGTGAGTGTGTTCGACTTTGACTGTGTGTATACTGTACAGATTTAACACACACGTCCTCCTTATGAATTATGTACAATACGTGGAGAATATTAGAGCAGGGACCGTGTTCATTAATGTTTAAGCTGGCTGTGTGTGCTGGAGTGGATGTATATATGTATATGACTTGGGGGGAGAGAGAGAGAGAGTAAAGAGTAAAGAGTGTAAGTTTGAGAACACTTATTACAATTAAACGTTTCGCTGGAATACACAACTCTTTAGTGTAGCCAATTATGTTTGTTTATGCGAGATGTTACATAATCTCTAAGGACACATAAACCCACACTTTACTCAGGCCCAAGATTGATTCCCATGACCACTAGGCTGGCAACATGTTTGGACTATTTTCCACTGGTATCGGTAACTATAGTCGGTTTATTTCCAGCTGGCGGTAAACTATCATGTCTTCGTGTTAATTACTCTGCTATTACGTAGATTGTGTACCGAAATATGGTGTTATTAATATGTTTGGTATTTATAAAACGCAGAGACTTAGTAGTTTCATATGTTTCCATTAAATCTCGAGCTAGCAGTTCCTAAGGGTTCTGGTCCCCCTTCTTCTTCACGTTTAGCTCCATTAGTTTTCATATTTTAAGACGTTCGCCCCATTAGTTTGACGATTTTAAAACCTTTCGCTCCTTTTCTTTGCCAATATTATAGCCTATCGTGCCATATAGGTGTCATTTAGCTGGCGAGCCTGTAATTAAGGAGAAAGCAGCCTTTGGTTTGGAAATTTTTCTACCGAAAAATTTCCAAATTTATCTCGAAGGGGGGTAGATAAATGTCCGGGCCGAAGGCCGGTTCCTCCTACAATTACAGACTCGATATCGCTCGCCAGGAATAAATCGACACCTACAGTAAATGGCACGAAAGGTCCTAATATTGAACAGTAAATAGGGTGAAAGGTCTTAAAATCGCCAAACTAATTGGCCGAACTTCTTAAAATCTGAAAACTAATGGTACAAAACATGAGGGAGAAGGGGGGCCAGAAAAACCGACCATCGGGAGATATATTAAAGTGAATCATAAGCGGATGTTTATGACTGACTGTACGTGCAGTGTTGGAATGTTGGTGGTTGGCCTTTTAACGTCACTTTCTACGTCAGTGTTGGCCTTTGTGACGTCACCTACTACGTCACAGTGTTGATTTGTGACGTTATGTTCTACGTCACAGTGTTGGAATTCTTGTTGTTGGCATTTGTGACGTCATCTACTACATCACGCCTAAAATATTTAAATTTTCGGTAGAATAACGTCGTGGCCGAAAGACGATTTCTTCAAAATTACAGGCTCGCTATCGCTCGCCCATTAATAATATAGACACTTGAATTGGGTGAATCGTCTATATTATCGCCAAAGTAATGGGGGTAAAGCTTCTTAAAATCTGCAAACTAACGGAGCTAAACATGGGAGGTCCAAAAAGACCCCCCCCCCCCCCGTATCAAATAGGGTTAAGGTACCTGTGTAACCCTGTTATGTGATATTGTTCTTTGCTTAATATCTCGTAAAGATCTAAATATATCTTTATGACTGACATTCACACCACTTTAACCCCTTCAACACGGTGACGTAAGTTTTGTCTTATTCTGGTTTCCATAAGACGATGTTCTTTAGCTTTAATCTACCTCTAGGACTCAATTTTAATTTATCTTAATTTATTTATTTTATTTTTTATTTTTATTTTTCCTATGTGGATGAGGGAGACAAAAGGCAAAACTGCCTGTATCGAGTGCCTCCCCCAGGGTTGAAAGAGTGACAGGGCCAAAATCAAGGAATGTTCGAGCCAAAATGCTTGGACACACGGAGTTTAAAACAATTTATGTCATAGGATGAGGGAAAAATTGATTCGGGGAGAGATTTCCAGAACTCAGCTGTTGAAAAGACGAAAGATTGGGAGTATCGTTTCACTCTTGGGTTGCAGAGTTGCACAGAGTAGGGGTGGGATTGTGTTGCAAATCGGGTGCTTCGTGCTCTACGTAGAGGTGGTAATATACACAGAGAGCTCTGAGGAACAGTCCACAGTTACAGGTTCGCTATCGATCGTCAGGGAAAAAAGAGACACCTAAATGGCACGAATGATCTTGATATTGATAAAGAAATGGGACGAATAATGACAAACTAATGGGGCGAACGTCTTAAAATGTCAAAACTAATGGGACTGAACATGAGAGAGAAGGGGGTCGAGAAAAAGCATACTACCTCCCTGAGCTCCCTCTTTAAGTCGTAGCTACCTCCTATAATCCACCTGACCTGCAAATAACCCAGAACCCTCCCTATCTCCACTCTCACCACCTATACCTTAACCCCTTCTGTACCGGCGCCGTCCTTTTAGCTATTATGGCTACTATTAAACGATGTTATTCAGTTTAAAAAGGGCCTCCAGCAATTAACAGGCTTCGAACAATATCACTTAACTTTTTTTTTACAACCACAGATCCTTCTTAAGCTGCACAAAATCGTCTATTTATGGCTAGAATAAAATTGAAAAGACGTCGCCGGTACAGTATGGGTTAAGGGGAGGTATTTAGTTTGTTCACTAGACCTCCATCAAGCTTAAAATTACACCCCCTTGAGTCCCTTTCAAGATAAATTTGTAAATTTTTCGGTAGAAAAATGTCCCGGCCGAAGGCCGCTTTCTCTTAAATTACAGGCTCGCTATCGCTCGCCAGGATAAAATCGACACCTGAATGGCACGAAAGGTCTTAAAATGGGGTGAAAGTTCTTAAAATCGCCAAACTAACGGGGCGAACGTTTTATAATATCAAAAGCAATTGGGCTAAACATAAGGGAGAAAGGGGTCAAGAAAAAAATCCCTCAAGTGGAAATTTCTCCTTTAGGGGGAAGGTTTATTTAGTGGTTGATATACGTATTGATTTGTTATTATTTTAGTTTTCTCCCTAGACCTCCATTAAGCTTATAATAACATCCCCAGGGTTCCACCTCTAGGTAAATTTGTACATTTGTCGGTAGAAAAATATCCCGGCCTCCTAAATTACAGGCTCCCTGTCGCTCACCAGGAAAAAATCGACACCTACATGGCACGAAAGGTCTTAATATTGACAATGAAATGGGGCAAATGGTCTTAAAGTATTGGGCCGAACGTCTTAAAATTTGATAACTAATGGGGCTAAGCATGAGGGAGAAGGGGGGCCAGGAAAAAAACAACCATGCCCCCTTAACTAGAATTTAATTTATCACGAGTCAGCCAATATACCTTCCCTATAATTCAATCTATCACGAGTCAGAACCAATAATTTACTTCGTGATTGACGAGGGGACTAAAATAGGAAGCGGTGAGGTCGGGACAACATCAGATTAATATAGATTTTTTTCGTCTTCAAGGCCGCTGTAATTGTGGATGACCCCAAGTAAGCCACAGATGTAGTTTGATCCTCATGACCCTAGTTGTCGTAGGAGATTCAGGGTGGTAAATACAATAATTATTCGGATAAACATGGATATCTACATGCGATTCATAAACGTTTGAATCTGCGATGTCATTTGGAAACGTGTCTAATAAATAATGGTGTTTCTCTTGTGGATGTATTAGGCAAAAAAAAATCCTAACTTCTTCCCTCTGCATATACTGTATATCTCGTCGCCAAGCAATGCCTTACTTTCCTTTGCATTGTCCCCCCCCCCCGCACTCCTTCTAGTGATGTGTTTCCTCCAGAGTCACCCTGCCATTCCCCCCTCATCCTATTCCTCAAGGGACCAAAACACGATCACTTTCTCCAACTTTTTTGTTTGATTTCGAATATAACTAAATATTACCCCCTTGAGGATTTTGACATTTTATTCTGGCTATTATTAGCCGATTTCATTCAGATTAGCAAAGGCTTGTGGAAGTCGAAGGGTTAAATGAGAGAGCATTTATCATTATGATGCCTACAGATCCTTCCTAAAGTTTATAGAATCGCCTAATGATAGCCAGAAGAAGCTGTCAAATGCATCATAATCCTTAAGGACTTAATTTACTTCAAATAACCTACCTTCAGTCTAGTTGCTAATGCCAATGCCAAAGAACTTATTACCAGGGGAAAATTGCTGAGGAAACGTTGACGAAAATGTATCCTATGTGAATCTGTTTCGCAGCCACACTGTCCCGTCGTCTACACGCCATGCCTTCATTATCACTCCGGGGTTTGGTTGTTTGAGTTGATTTTGTTAGGGTTTTTCTTCTTCTTGCGGTGGGTTTTATTAGTATAGGTTTTCTTGTGAGATGAGATGAGACGGTATTGGGGCTAGGTTGGACTGTGTGACATTTGTATATATTGCTTATGTACTTGTAATTTGTGTTTATATAACTCTATCCATCTATCTCTCATGTACTTCTTTGTGCGTATATATCTATCCATCTATCTCTCATGTACTTCTTTGTGCGTATATATCTATCCATCTATCTCTCATGTACTTCTTTGTGCGTATATATCTATCCATCTATCTCTCATGTACTTCTTTGTGCGTATATATCTATCCATCTATCTCTCATGTACTTTGTGTCTATATATCTCTCCAGCTATCTCTTATGTACTTCTTTGTGTCTATACCTGCACCATCTATCCATCTATCTCTTATATAGTTTTGTGTCTACATATCTATCCATCTATCTCTTATGTACTTTTTCTTTGTATATATATATATATATATTACAGTCAAACTGAGAAACGAGTCATTTCGTGAAATGACTAAACATTTTAGTCAGTCTGTGAAATGACTGGTTACTAACCTAACTGGGTTAAGTTAGGTTAGGTTGGTTAAGTTAAGTTAGGTTAGATTATATTGATTTCCACCTACCATTTATGGAGTGAAGCAAGTTGTTCACACAATGACATACCTCAATCTGCTTTTCACGAGCTTGAAGGCAACTGTGGGTTGCCCTACCTACCTACCTCCAATGGAAATACGCCTAACGGCCTTATTGGGCTATCCTTAGTTGGAATTATGCAAGGCTGGTACATGTCATATATATTTGTAACATACTATGTGGTACCAACTCTGTAAATTGCTAACTGAATAAATATTATTATTATTATTATTATTATTATTATTATTATTATTATTATTATTATTATTATTATTATTATTATTATTATTATTATTATTATTACCTACCTAACCTAACCTAACCTAACCTAACCTAACCTAACCCAGTTAGGTAAGTAACCAGTTAGAAACCAGTAATTTCACAGACTGACTAAAATGTTTAGTAATTTCACGAAATGACTACGTTTCACAGTCTGACTGTAATATATATATATATATATATATATATATATATATATCCATCTGTGTTTAATGTACTTCTTTCTCTGTGTCTTTTTGTCTATCTGTATATTCCTATACAGTATATATTTATTATTTATATTATAATTATATTTATGTGTTTTATTTATTGTTTTGCCATCATCCTCACTCCTGGTTATATTATTGTGGTATATATTTAGGTTTTCGTATTTTTTTGGTGAGTTTGTGTTTTAGAGGTTTTGTTTTGAAATGAGATGATGGATTCGTGTTATATTCTACATTTTTATACATATTACAGTATATTTATTTCTTGTATAAGTTTGATATGTCTTTCTATATATCTATCTATCTATCTTTCTAGGCTATACCGGTTTATATTTTATTATTGTGATGTTTTTTTTTATTTGTCTTGCCTTTCTATTTATTCTCAGTAATTGTCTATCCGCCTCTTTTTATATATATATATATATATATATATATATATATATATTTATATATACTGTATATATATATATATATATATATATATATAATATATATATATATATATATATATATATATATATATATATATATATATATATATATATATATATATATATATATATAATATATATATATATATATATATATATATATATATATATATATATATATATATATATATATATATATATATATATATATATATATATATATACCGGTATATATACAGTATATATTTTAGGTTTATAGTTTTTATTAATGTATCTTAATATGTATAATGTTTCATCAATTTATAGTTTTTAATCTAATATATGTACTTTCTGTCAACATATATTGCGCACACACACACACACACACACATACATTAACAATCTACAATACCCTACTTAAGCATACAGCTATACATACCCTGTTCCAAGTAGGTAGACCAGCAATCATGAATCCTAATGTCTGTAACTTAAAAAGGGCTAGAGCAAATGAGCTGTATATTTCGACACCTATTCCGTGGCTGACCCTTCCCAAATGGTAGAAATTTTAGCTCGATTACTTAGTCGTTTGTGAGTTATAGAGGTTAATGATCAAGAGTTTTAGTCTACTTATTTGAAACAGGGTAATCTATTTTTATTTATTTCACTCCAACACCAAACACATCCCCCCAAAATAATGAATAACATGTAACATTTTGGATCAACTCCCTCCCTCTGCCTGCAACACATTCGACCTTTATTTTGTTATCACCAATCCTTATTCCTTTTCTCTCTTCTGCCCTCTCTCCCTTGCTGTATCTCATTTCCCTTCCTTTCCTTCTCTCCCTCTGTTCTTACTTCTCTTCATCCATTCGTCTCTCCATTTATCCCTCTTTCCTTCGTTCCCTCTCTTCCGTCTTATATGTCTCGTTCCCTTTCTTCCTCCTTTTCTCCCACGTTCCCTCTCTTCCGCCTTTTCTCCCACGTTCCCTCTCTTCCTCCCTTCGTCCCTCATTCCCTGTTCCTTTGTCTTTCCCTTCCCCCTCCTTATGTTCTTCTCTTTATCCCTTCCACTCCCCATTCCTTCCTTCCGCCCTTTCATTCCTTCCATCTTCCTTCCTTCCTATCTTCCCTCCCTTCCTATCCTTTCTCCTTTCATCTTCCTTCTTCTCTTTTCCCTCCTTTCATCTGCCTTCCTTCCTATCATCCCTCCCTTCCTCTCATCTTCTTTCTTTCCTTCTCCCTCCTTTCATCTTCCTTCCCTCCTTCCTTCCTTTCATCTTCCTTCCCTCCTTCCTTCCTTTTATCTTCCTTCCTTCCTTTCCTACGTCGTTCCCTCTTCTCTCTTCCATGTGTCGACCTCTCTCCCCTCTTCCTTCTCTCCCTGGCTCCCTTTTTCCTTCCCTCCTTCTCTCCCTTCCTCCTTCTCTCTCTCCCCTTCCTCATTGACTGGCCAACTCTCCCTTCTCTCATCCATCAACCTGCCTGTCTTCTACACACACACACACTCACTCACTCACTCACTCACTCACTCACTCACTCACTCACTCACACACACTCACTCACACACACACACACACACACACACACACACACACACACACACACACACACACACACACACACACACACACACACACACACCCACACCGTAGTCTAGTAGGTAGAGCTCTCGTCTCACACACGAGGGGTCGGGGGTTCAATCCCCGGCCGGGCGGAGACAAATTGGGCTTGTCTCCTTTCATGTGTTAGCCTCAGTTCACCTAGCTGTAAATAGGTACCTGGAATAAGTGGACGATGTTGTGACGTCCCATCTGGGGATGGCAAAAATGGTACAAGGCGAGATGGGTATCATATGGTTCACCTAAGCTGATGGCTACCTAAGCCTTCGGGCGAGACGGTACCATCTATAGTGAGAATGGTACCATACAGATCCACCCTAAGCCTTTGTTTCCGATGTCACCAATTGGCTAAATACAGACTACACACACATCCAAAGCCATTCCAACAGTACATAAAACACTTAACATGCATTTCACGCAATACATTCCCAGTTAAGGAGGCGCGATAATAATGAGCTTAGCTCGCATTGCGTGGATTCCCCTTGACGAACAAGTAACTGAGTAACACACACACACACACACACTCTCTCTCTCTGTTACTTTTGGATTGGGGAGACACTCGTTACAGGCAGTCTTCCTTTTGTCTCCTTCATACACAAAGGAAAAACAACAAAGTTATGGATGGTGCCTGGTTGAAAGAATTATAACTGTTGCATGTTCTAGAGTGTAATCAAGTTTATTTAATCAGTTATCATTCGTCTATTTACATAGCCTATATACAGTAGGCCTACATACATACATACATACATAAAATTTTAAGACTGAGTTCTCCACACATACGTGCAGTTTCAGTCTCTTGTCCTAATGGCGGCGTTCCAGGCAACCCTGTTAGGGCTGCTTTACTTGTCAAGTTTTTGGATTTGAGATCGGCACGTATAGTCCGATCTCAGTTCTTCTTCGGTCCACCCCTTGGTGCAGCTCCCTCCACAATCACAGACCTGCATTTTTTCACCCAATTTTGTTCATGCATTCTCTCCACATGTCCATACCATCCCAGTCTACTTGTACTCATCACCTCGCTAATACTCTTTATACCTAAACGTCTCCTCAGCTCATCATTTGTTATTCTACCCTGCAGCCTGCAATATACTGTATAGGTACACCACCCTCTCACCTTCCATGTGTTTCTCCTGCAGTATGTGGTGAGGTGGACCTACTAGATGCCATGATAGAGGCAGGTGCTGATCCCTCCACCCCAGACATCCACGGAGCCTACCCTCTACATTATGCGGCTCAGGTAGGTTCACTCACACTTATATTAACCCTCTCAGTATAAGAGGACGCATTTAATTCTTATATATTAGCTATCATTAGTAAATTTTATACAGTTTAGAAATGGATTGTGTGCTGATGCTATATAAGTCTATATGTTTGTGTCTCTCTTGTTTTTAACTCGCTCTATTACGCCCTTCTCTGATGTGCGGGCTAAATAGCAATATGGGTAATGATGTGTGATCTGGGTCTGCTAATGCTGCGTTTGTCTTAGCATCTATGTTTCTCTTCTATTTAAGACACTCACTCTGTCACACCCTTTTCAGATGTGTGGACCAAACAGCGAGATGGGTAACGACGTGAGAGTAGGTCTGCTGGTGCTGCGGAAGTTGCTGCAGCATGGGGTGGATGTTTCTGTCACGGACCACGACGGCCGCCAGCCTCTCTTGTGGGCCGCCAGTGCTGGTAGGACACAGGGCACCTGGGACGCACTTTATAGGGGGGACATTGGATAATTTAGGGACATTCCTGGTAATTTAGGGATTCTTGGGCAATTTAGGCAAAATAGGGTTACCTTGGGGATATTTGTGGTACTATAAGGATAATCAAGTTTCTTTAGAAGCACCATAGGCACTCGAGCGCAACCAGGCACATGCTATATTCACCTGGAACCCCCTATTAGGGTAACTGGAGCTCTTAAGGGATACATGGGGCAGTTGGGGCACTATAGGGACACAGAGATGCCAAGGAAACTGTGCAGATATTCAGAAACACTCTAAGGATTCTAGAGGACACTGGAGAATCGAAGGACACTCTAGATATTAGTTAGCTGAGTAACTATGTGCAAGTGGGTCTGGTGGTGCTGCTTAAGTTACTGCAGCACAGGGTGGATGTCCAAGATGGCCACCAGCCTCTCTTGTCAGCTACCAGTGCAAATATGACACAGGGTACCTGGAACGCACTCTGCAGAGAGAGAACTTGGGGCTGCTAAGGGGCAATTGGATCATTTTAGGGACATTCAGGGCAGAATAGACATCTGGAGTAATATAGGGATATTCAGGGCAATAAACAGACACCCAGGACACTATATTGGGGCACTTTGGACATTCTAAGGAAACATTAGACATTCGAGAGATACATTGAGTATTCTAGATACACATTGGGCATATAGATAATATTCCAGAGACAACTGGGAACTCTTGAAATAATTGAGACGCTAATCCTGGGGTAGCTAAAGTTTTTGAGGGACTCTTTGGATGCTGATTGCACTCTTAGACAGGGTATTTTAGATTTATTAGGGTATCTGGGGCACTCTGGGGATATCCAAGGCATTTTATATAGATCCAGGTAGTTTGAGGGCCCATTGTACTCTATATTTCTTTATCTGGCGAGACATATCCTCTTGTAGCAGCTGCTTTATTTATTCTTAATGTCAGAAAATTATATTACAGTACAGTTACTACAGTACTGTACTTTATCATATCATCATTTCAATGCCATGTCCTCATATATTTATAATTTGCAATATATTTCATTACAAAATTCCTTCTAGCAACTGATGATTCAGAAAGGGAACATAACAGTTTCTCGCGAGGTAAGGAAGAACGGAGTATTAGCACTTTATTGGGATGAAGCCCGTATTCCGAGACAAACCCCTCTTCATTGTCGGGGGTTATTGGTATAGTATTATCGTATTCCTAGACAGTCAATATAGTGCATATACCTGTAGTTGTTTTAACCCGAGGAGCGCGTAATTGCCTGTTGACGAACTTAGTAGTATGCGAATAAATTACCTGTGATGAGACACCTATGGATGAGTGGTAGGAAGTACATATTCCATTGTTTTAAGAGCCCCTGGGGCATTTTGGAAGATTTTGTTCATGGTCTTGCTTCCGTGAGGCCTATCGCATTCGCTATACACATACTTCCGTAAGGCTTATAATACTTGCAAGGTTAATTGCCATGAGAAGTACTGGAACATTGTTGCAGTACTCTCGTTGCAATTTGAACAACTAGCGCATCATGTTGACTGGCTATAAATTCGGCAAACCTACAGGAATTACCACCGACGATGATGGGAGTTGTCTGAGAATACTGACCTAACTCTAATCACATTATTGGATGTATTATAGTAAAAAAAAATCCAGCTGATGGTAAATTGCTATGTTACTGTCTTGGTTACTCAGCTATTATGTAGATTTTATAGCGAAATGTGTTGTTAATTATGAAAACTTGGCATTAATACGACGTAGAGATATACTAGATTCATATTTTTCATTAAGTATCGAAAAATTAGTCGCTAAGGGATTCAGTTTACCATCAGCTGAAATAAAACTGACTATATTCACTGTACAGGAGCTACTAATCGTTGTTTGGGAATTATAAGTCACTAGTTTATTAAGCCAATACATAATACAGTTTATTTATGTCTGCTTTATATGACCAATTATCAAAAGCAATGAACATGGAACTGTTTTTGCTGATGCTGTTTTGAATGAAGACACTTATAATAGTTGTGTCCTTACACAAAAACAATGTTGGTTCTTAAACGTGCCATGTCCCCTTAATGACAGTTTTGAGCGGTTTCATATTAGTGAAGTACAGTAGATTCTCATTTATGCCATCGTATTTTGAAATTATATTGCTAAATTTCATAATGGCCAATAATATAGTAATTTCATGTAAATATTTAAAAGTTAAAAGACTATCAAAAGAACTACAATGTGCCGTGCTCCATGATGGTATGAACTCATAGTGGCTTATTGAGACCATACCTAAGGCGTGTCAGCTAACCTGGCACAAATCCTGACCCCTTAACATCTTATAGCTTAGAAATAATGTAGACAATCGAGCTGGTATATATATTATTTTGTAAGGGTAGACCAGTGAATAGATGTGTGAAATTACAGCTATAGCCGTTTCTGAGATATTAAGAAGCTATGGATCGGAATTATTGCCAAGTTAGCTGACACCGGGTTTAGTGCAGGTTTTAGGATTTTAGCAAATATATGTATAATTTAGTCAATATTACATAGATAATGGCACTATTGTAGTGTAACAAAGTATGTTGTTTTCAGTAGTGTTATATGTTGATTAGCATTGAATGACATTCCATAAAACTTAATTTTATCAAATTTTGGTGAATTTAAGTTTTATAGATAATGTTGTTTAAATGTTTTGATGGTCAGTAGTAACAATCATCATAATTGTTGAAAGTTAGGAAATGTTGAGCCATTGCAAGAGTAGGTTATTGTGTAGGTTGTTGGGTTTTTTACCATTAGGGCAATAAGAATTAGCCATCTCTGTTTAAGGGGGGGATGGGCGCATCTTATTTACTTACGTATTTATATTATTATTATTTATTTATTTTTTTATCGTTAAACCTCCATCTAGCTTAAGAAAATACCCCCAAGATTTTATGACGTTTGGCTCATTAGTTTGGCAATTTTAAAATCTTTCACCCAATTTCTTTGTCGATATTAAAACTTTTTGTGTCATTTAGGTGTCTATTTTTCCTGGCAAGCGATAGTGAGCCTGTATTATAAGAGGAACTGGCCTTCGGCCGAGACATTTTTCTTTAAAAAGATGTACAAGTAACAAATGTATCTTGAATGAGTGTCTTGCGGGGGTGTTTTATTTAACCCCTACTATCCCAGCGACGGCTGAGAGCCATCAGCACAAAAGTACCGCGCCAGTACCAGCGATGGCTCTCAGCCGTCAGTAATATGCGGTCCTTGTAATTGCCAGTATCAAGCGGTAGCTGCTAACATAATAATAATAATAATAATAATATTTATTCAGTTAGCAATTTACAGAGTTGGTACCACATAGTATGTTACAGATATGACATGTACCAGCTTTGCATAATTCCAACTAAGGATAGCCCAATAAGGCCGTTAGGCGTATTTCCACAGGCTGGCTGGGTCAGTGCTTCACCAACTTCTGAGGTGGGAAGGTGTGCTATCTCGCCTCTGAAGCCATTTTGGCCACACTGTCTGGTACTAGAGGGTATATTTATTGTAATATCCTCTGGTACAGTATGGGTTAAGTTTGATGGAGGTCTAGGGAGGAAACTAAAAAAAAAATATATAAATATATATAAGTGAGGAAAAAAATACGCCCATCCCCCCTTAAAGGATTACTGTATAGAGTCAGTGTGGCAATGATGTAAAGGAGTTGTGCACAAAACAAATATGAGCCAAGCAAATCAATAATTAGTCCTACTAACTAAGTTTGGCTTGTCATGAGTTTCAAGCTAATCTTGGTACACTTCAGTGTAGAGTTGAACTAATCTGTGAGTTATGATTGATATTAGATTATTCAATGTTATCAAAATTATTGTAGTGAGTACATATTTGTAAATTTCAACTTAATTAATACCTTTCTGAAAATGCAAAATTAGTCAGTGTAACCTTACATCTGGTCCAATTTGAGACTTTGCTGTACTGTACTCATTTTGTTTTATGTACTGTATATAATTTATGTAGTTTATTGACAGCAGGAAAATGCATTATTAATTATTCAGGAGGCTTGATTAATTTCAATTTCCTTTTTATTGTCAATACTAAGCTTTTTGTTTTAATTTTTTATGAAGCTTGGCATTTTTAGTCAGCTTTCCTGTTGTTCATTAAATGCTTAAACTTATTCAAGGAGATTACAAAAATGCATTTATAATATTGCAGGTCTATTAATTTTCTTATAAAGCATTACAGTTTACATTAACTTTCATTACTTTAGATACTAAAAGGCACTTTCATTATTTAATATTATATTTGGATTGTACATGTAATCTGAATGGTATATTATTGTGAGATTCAGTGTCCTAAAGCATAATAATATATGGTTCATATACCATTTGTGTGTTTAGTGTATGTTTATGCGTGTGTGCCTGTGGGTGTGTTTGTTTTTTTCCTTAACTTTCCCTGCCACCCCCTTCTCAGTGCCTGCTAGAGGGGGTGGCAGGGGGGAGGGGAAGGGAGGAGTCTGCATGATTGAAAGGGGAGGGGAGGAAGGAGTCTGCATGACTGAGAGGGGAGAGGAGGGGAGGGGGTGGCAGGGGGGAGGGACAGGAGTGGGTCTGCATGACATAGATGAGAACCAAGAGTTGCATGGTAACGGAAAGGAAAGGGAAACTAAAGTAAAAAATATTTGTTAGATATTGAAAAAGAGGAGGCAGAAATATACCTAGTTACAGTAGAGATACGATGCTGTATAAAATGCATTAATATTGTGTTGATGATTGCATGATATTTGAGAGGAGATAAGATCATAAAAAGTGAATGCAAAGGCTTAGTATTTAGAAATGTTAGAATTAAAGCTAAGGCAAACCAAATACGATATGTTACACAGTTGATTAAGGGAAGATACAAATAGTTTGGGCCTGAGTATATAGATAGATAGATAGACGAATAGTTTAATGTGGTAGGACTTTATGGGAGGTATACAGTATATGTTTGGATAGTATCAAATTAGTGGTTATGATAAGGAAGAGGGTGCATGATTAGACAAAACATTGCATGGGAGGGCATTATAGACGATAGATGACGTAAATATAAAGATGAGAGTTATTATATAAAAAAAGATTGAATTAACCTTGTATAAAAAGAATAGTAAGATCTGGAAATGTTGAACCAAGTAATGCATGATTGGGTATGAAGTGATAAATTAGGGTTATGATAAACCAGATCTAGGAAATCAGAAATAGCATGTTCTTAGAAAAAATAGAATTTAACATGAATGAATTTAACATGAAGATGGAATGTGCATGAAATAGATCAGAGTTGAATGATAGTTCAAAGAAATGACATCATGTGGAAAATTAAGCACTGAAAAGAATAATAGATGTAATGGAATGATTAATCACAAGTATATAATGTACTTAGGCATGCAGAAGTAAGGCATGGGAAGATAGAAGCTGCATGAGTCAATATTTTAGCATTGCATGATTCACAATACAGCAATTTGAGATAAACTAGACTGCATCATATTGTCTGCATGATCTGCCATTATATTAGACGGGGCTGCATGTTTGTTTTAGGACTTTGTTGGATCCAGGGATTCAAACCATAGGTCTAATTTAGAAAACAAGGGCTTTCTAGCATCTAGTTACTTGGACAGTCGTGGCCAATTTTTTCCATACAGTATTTCTGAACTTTTTTTAAGCCAAGCAAAATACTGCAACATCATCTGGCCAAACACTAGCATCCTATAAGGATTCAAATGTTTCAAAATCTGTTTGCACCTCATGCATTTATGCACCCTATGACACTTTTCCAGGAGGCAGTCACTGCCCGGAAGGACAGTCCGCACGCTGAAACCCAGGAATTGCTATTGGGGAGAGATAGTCTACTGTACATACTAAATATATGAGATAATAATTTTTGCATAATTCATTAGTAAATGAGCATTTAGGTGGACTAGTTGGAGGAAACAAAAGAATGCCATGAAAAATAGTACCTACTCACTGATTATGATGATAAACAGTATTTATGATTTGTATGTATGTATATACTGTACAGTATATACTTAGGCACATTCCCTATAGCTGAGGTTGGCCGACTCGAGACAAAGCCCGAACAGAAACAACAAAACATAAGCAAATAAACAAATAAATACAAAAATAAAACTCATACACATTTAGGTCACCCAGAAGACCCAGACCCCAAGGATTACTAGGGGCCTCCAGCGCTCCCCCGGTCCCAGACCTCCCGAAGAGGTTCCGGTCTCAGCAGGCAGACACGCAACGGAACCACACCACAATGCCCGCCCACCTTACTTCTAGGCATGGCCCTTCACAACATAGACCGGCTCCCTGGGCCAGGTGCCTGATGGACTAATATCTAGTCCAACTGGCGCCCGACCCGCGTTATCACTCGTCTATTCACAAGCATTCACCATTCATTCCTATTCATTGCCACTTCTCTTGCCTGTTCTTCAGTCATCTCTCTACCTTCCAACGCTTGTATTACACCATCTCTCTATCTCATCCGAAGCCTTCCTCTCCCTGTAATTCCCCTTGTTTCTGACTCATATATTCTTTTTGTAAGCCTTTAATTTTCCATTTGTTCAACATGTTCATACCAGCATAACACCCTTCTGTCTACTCTGGCCGATAAGGGTTCCTGTTGTCTCACTCTGCTACGTACCTCTTCGTTCCTCAATCTATCTCTGCGCGTTACACCACACATACTCCTCAAACAATGTATTCAACTTGAAAAGAACCACTAACACACAATTTTAGCATCTTGATTTTCCATTTTGTATTATTTAACTGAATTGACTTAATAAGGGTTGGCCAATATAATTGAAAAAAGTAATCTTTGCACTTAAAAGGATTTATTAATTAAAGCGGGACCATTAAATTGTATTAGTTCTTCTCAACTGAACACAATGTTTTGGCATTAGCTACATATTTGCCTTCGAAATAAAAGGGTTAAGCTCTATCACACTGGGTACAATTTCAGTGCACTTAATTTACATTTAATGTACAGTACGACTTAATTGATAAGTTAATTATTTATTTATTTAATTACAATAAAAAAATAGTATTAATTTATGCTTAACATTAAAGCTATAAGTACTCTATTCAAGTTGGAGTTGCAACTAATAGAACAGAGCTAAATTAGCCATGTACTCAACCAGTTGAAAGAAATATCTATTAGTGTAATGAAGTGCAGTGTTATAGGAGTGAAGGAGTTATTATAGACTAATAAGTGAAGGAAAAAAAATCATAAATTAAAATGTGCACTCACAACACTGCATGGCATGATTAAAACTGATATATCTGATGACGACTGAGTAGGTCACCGCATGGTATAATAGGATGAGTACACGAGAAGTTGGTCGAATGCAAAGTTGGCCACTTGGAGAGCTCGGCTGAACCTTTTGACCTTACCTAACTTCCTCCCCTGTGTCTTATTAGCCAAACCTACATTTACTTTACCTAACCCAACCCAACCTAACCTACTCCTTGCATCCGACTTCTCTTAGAGGCCTAGTTCTGTTTGTCTGACTTCTCATGATACTGATAGGATCATAGGCATAGGGCAAGACATGGCATGCAATATGATCTATAGTCAAGAATAATAGTTTTCTAGGTACCCAAGAGTTAAAGATGACATTCAGTGTCAACAGATAGAGGACACGAATGTTGCTCTTAATATCATATCATAATATTCTTAATTTGATCATTTGATTAATCCAAAATATATGATAAATATTCCTTCCTGTATTCTTGCCTCCTAGCCATTAATACTAGAAGGCAATGTTTGCTGTTTGGGTATCTAGTAATCAGTTTTGACTGTTGCTCCTTAAGTACATAGCAAACTAGAATAGAGGGATAATCAAGCCAGGTAGAGTAGAACAGCACAATATAGATCATGGACACCTTATAGAGTAGACCATAGGTTACCATGACTCGGGGTGCATGAGAGGGTCGGGTAGGACAGGGAGGAGGATAGGTGGGTGGCGGAGCATGACAGTCCCCGTATGAGTGTTGTGGCACGACTGGTTGTTGTCTTGGCAGAGGTGCGGGCGTCTCACGTCTACTGTCCCTCAGGCAGCGCTGACGCCATCCTGGCCCTCATCAATGCAGGGGCCTCCGTCAGCGCCTACGACAAGGACGGGCTCACAGGTCAGTCACCGAGCTAGGGGAGACACACACCCATTTCCTCTATCAGGTATTTTCAGGTTAGATCCCTCAACAAAAATAAAATTGGTATAATTTTATCAGCCCACGAGAAAAAGACACCTGTACTGTAAATCCCAGTGGGAAGTATGGATAGAAAAGTCAAGGAAGAGTGTTCTGTCAAATAATATTTATAGTTCTCCCATCTATGACGGCAGTGAATCTATGAATATCAGGCACGAGAGACAGAAAAGTATCTGTACCATTATCTGTTTATAACAGTGGAATGATAGCAATAACAACACTTAAAAATGTTCTTCTGTAGCTGCATGTTGAGGTAGACGGAACTAGGTTGAAGTAGAAAGATGTTTTTAAACAAGCAAATGGATGGAAGAGACGGAAGAGTTGAACTTTAAAATACAAGTTAGGCTCCAGAGTGCAAATGCAGGATGGCAGTCGCTAACACAAGTGGTATACGATAAAATTGATTACCTATAAGGATGAACAAACTCTCAATAAGATGTTGGTAAGAATAGGGTTATTGTATGGTGCAGAAACTTGGGCTCTGAAAGAAGATGATTTGTTAAGGCTTGGAAGTGCAGAAATAGGGTATTTGAAGCCTATAAGGGGTATAGCAAGAATATGCAAGTACAGAATACAAAAAAGTAGATAGAATTATGTTACGGTGGCTAATATCATGAAGAATGTACAAGAAGCTCGACTGCACTGGTTTGGCCATGTAAAGGACGTACACAAACTATTTAGTAGAGTGGGTAAATGATTGGTTGATGGCTTGTGCAAGTCAGAGGGGTACACCCAAGAAGAGGTGTAGCAAATGGCAGAACACTCTGGAGGAAGTCATAAGATCACCCGACCCTGAATAATCTAGGTAAGGGACGAAGATCAGTGAAAGTGTATATTGTTTCTGATTCACTGGTTCACTGTATATATGAGTCAAGCTGACAATTTTTGTCCTTGATGGGGAGGAAGGGTGGAGAACTATGGGATATTGTCTTTTAAAAGGCCCAAGTCGCTTACAGTACAAAACAACTTGTGTCAGGCAGCAACTCTGGTTGTATGTTGGTAGTGAGAATTACCTCAGAATATTGGGGCAATTCATTCGTGGCGATGCCCTCGGGGATCAAAGCGCTTGGCAATAGTTATATATATATATATTACAATACTAACACTTGATGATTAGTAATAACATAATTTGTATTTATTGCATAACATTAAAGCTGATTGGTCTAATGCTTGTATTTATATATATAATTACTTTAACCATGGTTAGATATTACTATTTCGAATCAGTCCTTAATTCTTTGTTGCAGGATCATTATTACAATCACAGACTATGAGATAAATATTACCTGTAGAAAGGCTATACAGTATTAGTATATGAATTGCATTTCCATTATGTCACAGGTTTTATGCAGGTCATAACCATGTGTATCAAATTTAATTAGGAATAATAGCACACATTTATCAGAGTGGAATACTTTACTATAATCTGATCAGAGGTCTAGCCACCATTGACCCTATTTAATCCGAGGGGGTGGGTTTTTTTTTTTTTTTTTGGAATCCTCGGTTTTGCTCCATTAGTTTGGAAATTGTATGACTATTCACCCCATTAGTATGGCGATAATATGACGCTTCACCCCATTCAGGTGATGATATTTTTCTGGGCATGCAATAGCCAAGGTCTATAAACCTTGGCAATAGCGAGACTGTATCATAAGTTAAGTAAGTCCCAGCCTATGGCTGGGACATTTTCTATCGAAAATCTACAAATTTAGCTTGATGGGAATCTGTGTGGGCATTTCTTTAGCTTGAAGGAAGTCTGGGAAGGGGTTTTGTTAGCCTAATGGACAAACTAAAATAGAACACTAAAATGCATTGTTCGAAAATAGCAAAAACAAATCAAATCCTCTATAATAATAAAACACATTAGCATAGCCCACAAGCTAGGTTTATAAATTCTTCTATGGCTAACTTAATTAATTATGTCATTCTAACTTTATTCAGCGTTGCACTGTGCTGCCTCCCGTGGCCACCTGGACTGTTTGGACTGCCTGGTGAACTTCTGCGGTGCAGAGGTAGACACGCTGGACTCAAACGGCTGCACTCCGCTCTTTTACTCAGTCACATTAGGCCATGCGGACTGTACTAACCTTCTGCTACATCATGGTTCACATCCAGACAAGCAGGACCGCAAGGGACGCACGTAAGTCCCAGTCGTTCAAAGGGTTGGTTGGCTGTGTTTTAGGATAGTTGTATGACCAGGTAAAGCATATTGTTCTAAATCAGCTATAGGATCAGATTATTTATAATGTTCTAGAATAAGTACAAAATAAAGTTCTAGGAAAGGTATAAGATATATATACATACATACATTTATTTAAAGACCGAGTGATCCACACTACTGTAAGTGCGGTTCCGGTTTCATGTCCTAATTGTGGCGCTCCAGGTAGTTATTAATTCAAGATCAGATTGTAAGGTCTGACCCAACGTCTTTCTTGGTCTGCCAAGTCGTGATATTTTTAATCTTGGTGTGAGAGTTACAGTGTTGGCTTGAACTACAGTATATGATGTTCACTGATAGATGCAATAAAATGTGTTTTGAGTAGTCAGACCTTGGTTTGCTATGTTTTAGGACCGCTATAAGATGTGGGGGGTGCGTTCCAACATCCATAGCATGGATATGCTCCATTATGCCTCTGATATAACCAGTGATGTTCACTGATAGATGCAATAAAATGTGTTTTGAGTAGTCAGACCTTGGTTTGCTATGTTTTAGGACCGCTATAAGATGTGGGGGGTGCGTTCCAACATCCATAGCATGGATATGCTCCATTATGCCTCTGATATAACCAGTGACAATATCCCCAGTACAATATCCCCAGTCTCACATCACAGAATGGGCGGGATAGTAAAAGGCAGAATCCGATTCTGAAGTGTAGCTGTACTATGGTTGGATGGTGTATACCCCTGGTAAAGTACAATAGTTGTGACTTCCATAATGTTCTAGGTTAGGTGTATCATCTTGTAAGGAATGATAACTTTTACTTATGATACAGAATATCAGTCATATCTTGTAAGGTATATTCCAAGTATTTTGGGTGACCTCGATAGACTTTGTTATGTTACTTCATACTCATATCTGTGTAATTTTCCACATATATTGTGCAACTCGGAATAAATGCTTCGTATTTTAAGGGTGATTTAATTGTCTATAGAATAGAATAGAATAATTGTCATGTCTTTGTTTCCCACTTTAGCCCGGCCCACTGTGGTGCAGCGAAGGGGCAGCTGGAGACCTTAAAGTTACTCCACCACCATGGGGCCGACCTCTGGAAGAAGAACATTAAGGGGGACCTTCCACTGCATGAGGCCTGTCAGTCCGGGCGCAAGGAGCTTGTTTTGTGAGTCTAATTGCATCACTCTAAGAACTGGAGCTATATGGTTTTATGCTGGCTTATTACAATTACTTTCATCAGTTTACAAGTACAGTACAGTATACATTATGAATTATGTATGAAATATGCTTATCTTACTCTTTTAGGCTTCCCTCTGTATTACACCTGCCAGTCAGGATTCAAAGACCTTGTACAGCGACTCATTGGCAAGCCTAATCATATTTGACCAAGAATGAGCTGTAATACTCCTGATATAGGCCTACTGTGCAGTATATCAGTTTTTTATTCAAATTTTACCTAGTATCGCACCATATTTCTCCAACCTAAAATATATCTATAAAATCCTTTGACCGTGTAGTGCGTCACACCACATTTCTCGAATACACTACTAAATTAATTATTTATGTTACACATTTTACATTAAAGTGTGATCTTATACTGTGAGCCACACCACATTACTACTTTCAAGTTAATAGTTCTAGATATTTACTGTATCATTCTTTTCATGTTTAAGCTTGTCACTTTACTTATACAGTTTATATGATACATGAGCCTTGATATTATGTCATACAGTTATAAGAATTTATTTTAATATTAACTCTAGAGTACATTTTACTATATAATCATACGTAGTATCTGTTACTCGGACCAGCCTTTCACAGACAATGTTTAGAATTTCTTAAACTATACTCTGTGTCAGCGACTCTGGCAAAATTATGGTCCACTTTTATGGCAATAGTTTCAGGCGCTTGCCTTGTGCGACTGTTGTTATTAAAACCTTTGTTTAGAAGGAATAATTACTACAAGATACATTGGAGACCGTTGCAAGAGCCAATCAGCTGGAATTATTGAAATATAGAGGGGCCGTAATTTTACCAGAGTCGCTGAAATAGAGTATAGTTGTCTGTCAACCATCACCTTTACATCGTTGCTCTTATGTTTCTTCACAAATACGTTTCATTTAAGCAGGTATCATATAAACGGTTTTATTGTCAAAACAAATTCTGGCAACCTTTCTGGAATGTTTTGCTCTGGTATTGGAAACTAGAATGAAAATAGATTAACTTAGGTGTCAGAATTATATAAACAGCATACCTCATAAGCTGCCAGACCAGTGTTGCAAATATAATTTGAGGGAAAAAGCGCTTTGAGTGATATTGTCTTAATTGAGTTGTTGTTGTTCCCTAAGCTGCCTGGCTGAACAGCCCCGAGTCCCTGAGAAAGGCCATGGCCACGATCGGGCTTTCCCACAGAGCTCTCATTGAGTGTAGATTGTGTTGTTGGCGTAAGTGGTTGTGTGAAATGCAGTCTTCTATGATGTGTTTAATGGTATGGGGTGCTGTGTTACATCCCGGGCAGGCGTCGACAACGGAGTCATCCAGTCTCTTCTGATAGCTCAGGAGAGCTGGATGGTGTCCGCATCTCAGCCTGGCCAGGTGGACTCTGTCCTCGCGAGGAAGGGAGGATTCGGAAGGATGGATTTCAGGAGGTCGTGCATGCAGCTGCGTGTTGTCTGTGAGTGAGTGGATGGATCGGTGAGAGATATGAGTATGGATGTGCTTCTGGAAGTTGGTTTGGGGTGGGCAGGGAGGGAGAGAGGACAATAATTGTGTGTGATACCGTGTGCTGGGTGTTGTTTTGATATTTCTTGGTGTCTGTGGGTGTGTTGCCATGTAGTTTAGTGGGTGGTCTTGGTTCGTGGAGGCTGCTGCCAGGAATTGAGTGCCTCTCATGTCCAGATGGTCTTTGACTTTGAGGATTTTGGTTTCTTGATGTAGGTGATCTGTGGGTGCAGTAGCTGTGCAGCCTGTAATGATCTTCAGGGCTTTGTTTTGAATAGTCTGTAAGGTCTTATGATGTGTTTCAGCTAGGTTAGAAGCCCAGGCTGGGCTTGCGTATTCCATCACTGATCTTATCTATCTATCTATTGCCTGACGCCGTGATCCCCGAAGGGGTGGCCACGAACGAACCGCCCCCATGCACCTCTGTCCCCAGTCAGTCGACGCCCCTCCCCCCAACCAGCACCGCCTTCGTTCATGTAGTTCCTCACTCCATCCTTCCACCTCATATTCGGTCTACCTCTCCCCCTCTGTCCCTCCACCTCGCTCTCGTACACCCTCTTAGTCATTCTCTCGCTTTCCATACGTTCCATATGGCCGAACCATCTCAAGTTGTTCCTTTTCACACTTTCCAGCACATCTACCTCCACACCACACCTCCTTCTTACTTCCTCATTAGTCTGTCTATCCCTCCATGTAACTCCGCACGCACTCCTTAAGTAATTCATTTCCACTGCTCTCACTCTTGGTCTGAGTCTCTCAACCAACGTCCATGCTTCGCTTCCGTAAGTCAGTGTCGGGATTACCACACTGTCATGCAAGGACTTCTTCACTTCCATACTGACCACCCTATTTCTTGTTACTGCTTTTAGCGTTCCTACAACCCTCTTCCCCTGTTGTACCCTCTCCCGCACCTCTTCATCCATAGTCCCATCTTTACTCAACACACTGCCCAGATACTTAAAAGAGTTGACGATCTCCATAGCCTGACCGTTCAGCTTCACCTCACACTCTGTGACTTCACCCCTTTCGAAGACCATAACCTTGCTCTTCCCCGTATTTACCTTCAAATTCCGTTTTTCGCACACTGTTCCAAACTCATTTACCAGACCCTGCAACTCCCATTCATTATCACTCATCAGAACTGTATCATCCGCAAACAGCAGTATAGGTAGCTTCCACTCAATTCCCTCCCTTTTCAGCGATACACCAACATTCACTGCTCTTGATAGTATTTCTTTCATGACTCCATCCATATATACAGTAAACAACCACGGGGACATCACACACCCCTGTTTCAAACCAACATTCAGGTCAAAGAACTCGCTCTGCTCACTCTCCACACGTACTGCCGCCTTTGCACCCTCATACATGCTCTTCACTGCTTTCAGCAACTTGCCCTCTACTCCGTATATTCTAAGTACTTTCCACAAACCTTCTCTATCCACTCTGTCATAGGCCTTCTCCAAGTCCATAAAGGCAACATACACCTTTTGTTTCTTCTCCAGATACTTCTCCACAACACAATTCAGGGTAAAAATCTGATCTACACATCCTCTTCCCTTCCTAAAACCTCCCTGCTCGTCGCCTATCCATTTCTCCGTTCTCACTCTCACTCTCTCAATCACTACCCTACTGTATACCTTCCCTACTACGCTTAGAAGACATATTCCTCGGTGGTTACCACACACTCCTCTTTCCCCTTTGCCCTTATATAGGGGGACTATTATGCCAGTCTTCCAGTCATCGGGTGCACTCCCCTTCTCCCATGCTAGTTTGCACATTTTCCATACCCATTCTATCACTATCTCACCACCATACCTCAACATTTCCCCACACACTCCATCTGTTCCTGGTGCTTTCCCCAACTTCACTCTTTTCATGGCTTCCCACACTTCTGACCTCCTGATCCCCACCTCCTCCTCCACTACTTCTCTTCTTCTCCCTCCCATACCATATCCAGCTATGTTTGCTGGCTCTTCATTCCTTTCATTTAGCAACTCACTGAAGTACTCCCTCCATCTTTCGACTCTCTCTTGCTTCTCGGCTAGCATTCTCCCATTCTTATCTTTCACACCCTTACTGTTTCCCTTGCTACCTTCCCTAACTTTCTTGACTTCTTTCCAGAACAGTTTCTTACTCTCCCTCCATTTTACACTCAGATTCCTTCCAAATTCCTCATCTACTCTTCTCTTACTTTCCTTCACTACTCTCTTCACCACCCTCTTACTCTCCACGTACCTCGCTCGTTTCTGTCTCTCGGAATCTTCATTCCCTCTACTACCCAACCACACTCTATATGCTTTCTTCTTTTCTTCCACAGCTATTCTTACCTCTTCTGTCCACCATGCTGTACCTTTCACTCCCCTCCCTCTTCTCCTCACTCCACACACCTCCTCACATGCTGCACAGATCTCATCCTTAAACACCTTGCTCATCTCCTCCACTTCCTCCATAACTTCCAGGTCGAACCCACCTAGTCGTCTTTCCACTGCTCTCCTGTACTCCTCCCTGACTTCCTCCTCCTGCAACCTCTCCACCCTCCTCACCATTCCACCCTCCTCTCGCCTCCCTCCCGCTCTCCTCACCCACTTCTTTTGTATCCTAACCTTAGCTACCACTACATAATGATCAGACAGACCCCCTCCAATACCCCTATACACCCTAGCATCCATCACAGATTTCTTCATTCGTTCATCCACACATACATAATCAATCAATGACTTTCGTTCCACCACTGTCTTATCTTTCATCGTCAACATCCGTTTCCACGTGTACCTGTGGATCATTCTGTGTCGGAAGAAGGTGTTGGCTATCCACAGCCTCCTTCCCTGATCTGATCCTCCTGATCTTATGTATTGTTTATATACTGTGGTGGTAGTTTCTTTGTTGTGTCCAAATTTTGTGTGAGCAAGTGACCTGAGGGCGTTAAGTCTGGGTGTCAGTTTCTTTGTAATGTTTGTGGTGTGCTGTTTGAATGTCATATGAGTATCATATGTTACTCCTAGGATTTTGGGTGTGTGTGTATGTGTTAGGGGTGTGTTGTTTATGGTGAGTTGAGGGATGTATTCGACTATTCGTGTTCTCCTGTCCAACTTGTGAGCAGGGTTGCGGTGGATTTGGCTGGGGCTAGATTAAGTCTGTTTGTAGTGCACCAGCCATGTAGTGTGTTGAGATAGGGTTGAAGGAGATCTGTTGCTCTTTTTGGGTCATGGTGTGTGCATGTGAGTGTTATGTCATCTGCATAGGAAGCTAAGTTTATTTGGGGCGTATTGGGTGTAGTTATATCGTGCATGTACAGATTGAAGAGTGCGGGCGATAGGACGGATCCTTGTGGGACTCCGTTTGGAAAGTTTCTAATTTTAGATGACTGACCGGCAAAAGATACGTGTGCACATCTGCCTGCTAGGAAGTTGGCCAGCCACCTTTTTGTGTTGTTGTGCATGTTTGTGTTGTAGATTTTGTTTGTTAGGTTGTGGCGGGGGATGGCATCGAAGGCTTTACTAATGTCGAGTGTGGCTAATATTGATCTGTGTGGTGGTCTAGCTGAGTTGATGCCGTCGAAAGCTCTTTGTGTAAGGTCTGTGAGAAGAGTGTTTGTGGAGTGCAGTGGCCTAAAGCCATGTTGTGTTGGAGCTAGGGGTAGGTCAGGTGTAATTAGTTGTTGTTGTTGTTGTTGTTTTTCCCCAAGCTGCCTGGCCGAACAGCCCCAAGGCCCCGAGCAAGGCCAAGGCCATAACCGAGCTCCCCCACAGAACCCCCCCCCCCGCCGACTGGGCTGGTCTATCATGATGGGCTGGTCTATCAGAGTGAGAACTGAGCGATCTCTGCCATACCCATAGCTTACTCTGACTGTTCCTTTTACTTATATATTTTCTAGATCTCAAGTGACGGCGTCTCTTGCGTGGATTGACCTCCTAATCTACCAAGATTGGAAGCCAAAGCGTCACATCTTTCCTTTGCCCCTCAACTTTCTCTTCATAATTGCTGAGGGGTACAGGGCCCTGGGTGGGGCTTTCGTGTAATTAGTTGTAATACTAGGCGTTCCATGACTTTGGAGGGGGAGCAAATTGAGTACTTTGCATCACCAGCCCTTATCGTAATTCCTCCCTGACAGGTGGTTACTGTCCATGCGTCCTGAGGCAGTCAACCTTCCCAATCTTGATGGCCGCTGTCCCCTCCACATTGCAGCCATCAACAATAATGTAGAGATGTGCAAAATTCTCATGGATCAACAGGTAAGTTGTAAATGTACTGTAGAGTGGTTTCTGGTGTGTGATGGACTAAGAGATAAAAAAGCAATTGTTGTCAGTTGATATGAATAATATACAGTGTATGCATAATATACAGTGTATGAATAATATATAGTGTATGAATAATATACAGTGTATGAATAATGTATGTATATACTCAAGCACATATCCCACAGCTGGGAGTGGCCGACAGAAGAAGACCCAGAGACCCAGGTCCATTTTGGGATCCCCAGCTAAGACACCCAGGTCCCAGACCTCCCGGAGAGGTCCGGTCTCAGCAGGCAAAGATGCAGCGAAGCTTATCACCACAATGCCTGCCCACCTTATTTCCAGGCATGATACTTCACAACATATACCTGCTCCCCGGGCCAGGCGCCTGACGGACTATTATGTAGTCCAACTGGCGCCCGACCCTATGACCGTGTTATCACTCATCTAATCACAAGCATTCTCCATTCATTCCTATTCATTACCACTTCTCTTGCCTATTCTTCAGTCATCTCTCTACCTTCCAATGCTTGCAATACACCATCAATCCATCTTAACTTGAGGTTTTCCTCTCCCTCTACCTCCCTTCAATTTTGAAGAAATACACATGAAAACTCTAATGCCATGGTAATTCCTCAATAGAGTTATCTGGAATCAGTAGAGTATCAGTGGTAATAATTTTAAAGCTACTCTGGAAGACGGACCTCTCCCTCTTTTCTTTCCCTTCATTCTTTTCTTCTTTCTTCCCTATCAATCTTCCTCTTTCTTTTTTTCCTCTATCCTTCCTTCCCCTTTTCCATATTCCTTCTTTTCTTCTTCCCTCATTCATTTATCCTTTCCTTTTACATTGTTGTTTTCTTGTCCATTCTTCCTTCCTCCCTCTAAGTCGAGACTCTTGTCTGCGCGACGTGTTCACATTCTCTTTGCTACTTGTGCACTAAACAATGGTCTGTTAATACTCCCGCGTGTACTTTTGTGTGTGGGTGAGATGTAGTAATGTGTGTCAGTAGGCAAATTTTTTAATAGTAGTGCATTTGGGCAATGCTGTAGACAAATGGCAATGTCTACCTGACCACCCACCACCACCCAATAACAAACCCCGGCACCCCCCCCCCACCTGTCTATAGGCCCGCGGTTTGGGATCGCTGTGTTGCCACATAGGCCTGTAGACCTATTGTCTGCTAGAAATGCTTGGGGTATCATTCATACATGTGGCAGCAGCAACCACACCATCCCTGCGGAACCAGTTGCGCGCCAAAATGTACAAAATTAAGCGTGAAATTTACTACTTATACTGTATAATACACAGTTGACGCCTACATCTCACCATTGTAACTACGTACAGTACCTCCTACGATGTGAAGGCCGTTTGGGTTAATGAAAACTAAGAACAATTCAGTCATTATTCAAAGTCTGAATGTATCTTTGAGTAGAAAGTTTTTTTTTTTATCACACTTGAGGTTTCATACACCACACGTTCAAACGAGGTCATTGCTGAATGTCGGAGGAAGTTCAATAAATAAATTTACAAATTATTTAATGATATCATTGTATAATCTGTTTATTTTTGTTTTTGCTTTACATTGCTTAAGTCCCTCTCATTCCAAACAGGCGTCAGTGAACCCTATAATGAGAAACTCCCGAGGGCAGCTGCTAACACCATTGGATGCCGCGGTGGCCCGCAGTAACAGAGGGTGCGCCAAGTACCTGGCGCTGCATGGGGGCGTCACAGCAGCTAAACTTACCGACAAACATGCACTCCAGGCAGCTATGCAACAGTGAGTTAATAAGATTGTGTACTGTGTAAGAGTCATGTAGGATGCATGTCCCATCTTTAGCAATAACTCAAGTCGACAGTTTGTAATATGTTTTGGCAATAACTATAAATGCTTGGAAATCTTACTTTCATGAATATATCACTTTGTTCGAAGCACTATGGAAGCATCAGCCACAATGATGACATGATACAGCAATGCTATGACAGGACTTTATTGTACTATACAGTACAGTAGTGTAACTGAGCTTAGTGAGCTATTACAGTGAAATTGAAAAGTACACTTAACCCGGGAACGGCAAGAAAGCTCTTAAGAGGTATTACTGGACGACGGCGGAAAAGCTCTTAAGAGGGAAGGCCTAAAAAAAACATTTTAAAAGGCCCCAGTAGCACTTAAAATATTTGTTTTTTGGGTTTTTTCCATACCTCATATCACTCCTCCACATCCTCTCCTTTCCCCCCCCCCCTTCAATTATCACCTATTTTCCCTGTTATTCCCTAATTCACTGGTATATTTTCGTGCTAACATTAGCAAGCTGGTTGGAGGCTGTGGTTATGTGCCTAGTGAGTGTGCTGGAAGAGGTAGACTGTGGGGTGGGACTCTCAGTCAAGCTCCAGAGCTCGCGAAGGGAGGGGCTGCCTCACTCTGCCCCACATTTCATGAATGGGCCGCTCCATGTTTATTCGCGATTTTGACCAGAAAAATTATATTCCCGCATGTTTTATTGTTGTTACAGGTTACTATCTTCATAGTGAAGGTAAAATAGGCGCATATGAATAAGTAATAACGATATTTATCGTAAAATGACAATTATAGGCAGGAATGAAGCCTAATATTGCCGCCCAGAACTGTGGTGTTCACTACACACAGCTCGCTTTTTATAGGTTAAACCATTGTATGTATGTATGTATGTATGTATGTATGTATGTATGTATGATCTCTACCAAGAGGGTTAGCCTTTTTGGTACAATGGTAATTGTGGGGCCTTATGCTCTAGTGGTCGATGTTCGATCCTTGCTTCTGAATGCATGATAAAAGTTTAATACTGATTATGTGTTCTGACCATAAAGAGAGTTATATGCATAATCATGTAATGAGTAAAATAATTAAGTGACAGGTTTCTGATCCTTCAACGAATAAGAAAGAATTGACAAATATCGTAAGTTAGCCAATGTTTTTAATAAGTAGTAAAAAGGATTTAACAGAGAGATTTTAGTTCCATTTTCACAATAACTAAAAAAAAAACCCAGAACACTGGATATGGGCCGAGAAAGATGTACTGTAGTGTATTTACCTAATTGTAGTTTACAGGAGTTGAGCTAAGCTCGTGTTGTCCCGTCTCTCAGTCTACTTTTTATCCAATTTTTTCTTGAAAATATGGATGTTCCTTGCCCCTACCACCTCCTCCTCCAGCCCATTCCATTTATCAATACATCTATAGGGGAAGCTAAACTTCCTGATATCGTTCTTGCAGGTAGGTCTTTTTAATTTGTAGCTGTGGCCTCTAGTTATTCCTGTATCCATAATTAATATATCCTCCCTATCCAGCCTCTCCAGCCCCCGGGTGCATTTGTACATCATTATCATGTCTCCCCTCTCTCTCCTCTCTTTTAGACTCAGTAGATTTAATTTGTCTAGCCTCCCTTCATATGGCAGTGATTCAGGGCAGAGACGAGCTCATGTCCTCCTCAGCAAAAATAATTATTGAAAGCTCAAGTGGATATTCTAAATCTATCTTTACATTAACTATTACAAAAGCCATGATTGATTTTTTTTTTTTTTTTTTTTTTTTTTCTGCCGTCAGAGCCCTGGAGACCGGCCAGCTGGAGCAGGGCGGAGACGAGCTCATATCCTCCTCAGCCTCCTCCGTTCTCAAGTCCAACATCTCCACCATGACGGCCTCCCCGGTCAACATGGAGGCCCAGACGGACACCGGGGACTTGAAGGAGGGTGTCGGGGTTGGCACCACTGAGGACGAGGTGGACGGCAGTGACGCGGCAGGCCAGGACAAGAGGAAGTTGGAACACAGGGATGCGCAGGTCAGGAATTACTTTTTCCTTTCATGATTAGCGATATCAGTTGTAGAAGATATGAAGGCACTGGTATGAGAGGTCATTTGCCTAATTCCTTCTGAGGGGTAATGAAGTTGAATAGCCTTTTAAAACAAAGCTACAAAGTTGAAAAATAAGATAAGGGAAAGTTCGAACACAGGGATGTACAGGTCAGGTATTACTTTGTCCTTTTTATTATTAGTGATCAGAGTTTTAATAGGTACTGTATGTGGGAGAAACATAGGGATGCAAAGGTCAGTTGTTGTTGTTGTTCCCCAAGCTGCCTGGCCGAACAGCCCCAAGGCCCCGAGCAAGGCCAAGGCCATAACCGAGCGCCCCCACAGAACCCTCCCTGCCGACTACAATAAAGCCTGGGTGACCGAAGCCACTCCATGGCGGGGAGCTGAGGAGGGTGCGGAAACGCCCGGGAAATCAAAGCCTCACCCAGGGCCCTGTGCCCCTCAGCAATTATGAAGAGAAAGTTGAGGGGCAAAGGAAAAATGTGATGCTTTGGCTTCCAATCTTTGGTAGATTGGGAGGTCAATCCACGGAAGGGACGCCGTCACTTGAGATCTAGAAAATATATAAGTAAAAGGAACAGTCAGAGTAAGCTATGGGTATGGCAGAGATCGCTCAGTTCTCACGCTGATAGACCAGCCCATTGTAGGATATACAGTACAAAGGAGCTGGTGTAGGAGATCCACTAACTATAGTTCCTTCTTGGGCCTAATATGGAAAGGAAAAATTTACAGTCTCGTTTTTTGGGACACCCATTGTAAAACATTGTCTGGCAGCATGATGTACTGTTGTAGGTGAAGGTTGAGAATAGTAGAAACCACCTTTCCAACCTTATCTTGCATTTTTCTTATATTTCAAATCTCATTATGCCATCAGACAGTACACTAGGACCATACAGCTGGGAAAGTGTAGATAATATATTGCCCTTTGAGTCTGGTATTCAATGGTAAAGTTGAAGAAAAATAAGACTTTACTTATTCCCTTTGACATTCCACTAATTGACATGGGTGTTACATCACACCTTATAATTGGTGAATTGTGGGCATTTAGTAGGCCCGAGAGAGATTGAGTTGCACCCTTCATCACCTGCCACTCTTTCACTCATTTCCACCTACTGTATATAAAAACAATATTCAAAATAAAGTACTGTAGGCTACAGTATGAACAACACTGTAACACACTATTTTTTCCCCCAATTTACTCTCAAAATTATAGTTAAAGACTTATCAAGTTAAACAACATGCCAATTCTGAAATAAACCCTGGGATAAAGCTTACACTGACACTGGATTCACTAGACAGAGCACGCAAGAAATGAGACCGACTCTGGCTCGGGGAAGAAATGGTTGCGGGCCCTGATTCTTACGAGGAACATAGATGCTTAGTGATTGGAGGTACTTTTTTTTTTCTTAGGTTTATGGAGGAGACAAAAGGCAAAGCTGCCTGTAACAAGTGTCTCCACCAAAGTTGAAAGAGTGATAGAGAACCAAATTCACGGTATGTTAGAGTCAAAATGTCTGGACACACGGAGCTTGAAGCAGTTCAAGTCATAGGATGAGGAAAAGACAGATTGAGGGAGAGAGTTTCAAAGCTTACTTGTTGAGTAGAAGAAAGACTAGGAAAATCAGTTCACTCTTGGGTTAGAGAGTTGGACAGAATGGGGGTTGGAGTGAGTTGAAAAGCGGGTGCCCCCCACTCTTTGTAAGGGAGGAGGTACTGTATACACTGAGAAAGCTCTAAGGAACAGCCCACGGGCTTGCACCCCCGGGCTAATGCCCCCACCGTCCGAAGCCCACCTTGCAGTGCCAACCCAATCGGGCGGTCTCACCAACACCTAGAAGGAAAAGTAGTAGCCTACAGTAAAAGAGACAGACATAAACGGCTATGATTGGGTAGAGGATGCCAAACCGCACTCTGGATAGGACCAGCTTTCACCCCAAATTTAGTAAATCCATGTTATCAAGTATTCAGAGGTCCACATCCTTTAGTTTTAAATTATATATGATTATATTATGTTATAGCTGTAGGCAAAATTAGCTTGTTTGTCAATCTTATATCAAATTAGGAATTTACTTAACCTATTCAGTAGGCTACTGGTGACATCCTATTTATTATATTCTGGCAAAGTATGATTAGACAATTTGATTCAGCTTAGGAAGCACATCTATCCATTAAAAGGCTACAAACTATCTCTTTTAATCCTTTTAGCTACCTTATATCCTTCCTGAGCTTCATAAAATTGTCTAATTGTAGCTTGAAGCAAATAAAAAAGAAATCACCGTTATGCAAAGGGTTAAAGTACAGAAACTATGATTTTATTTTAATTTGATTATATACTGTATATATACTGTATATGTGCCTCATTCATATTAGTGATATAACATTCCTGGCTATTGCCCTAACACAAAACTAAATCAATACAATACTGTATATCAATAATGTAACTTATGTCTGTCATGTTTATATTTGATGTTACGTATTACTCTGAGTGCAAGATGTTTTATTTTTACATTAATGTATCAGGTAATATTAATTATTACTGCATCTTTGTAGTAGATGTACTTTTCAACTATAGAAGTGTGTTTTTTGTGTGGTTTGATGTTTCAGTATATTATGCATTTACTCCATGTTTTTATTCATTATTATATTAAATACGTTATCCACGAATTAGTTCTTCCCAGGTTAAGCAAGACATTTACAATCAATATTTATCTATGCACATCCTTACAATTGACAAAACCCAGTAATTAATGTTTACTTACTCTTAATTGTATAATCATCACCATCCTCTAGGTCAATTACTTCAAATTAGTATATGTTAAAACACTTTGATATACAGATATGCATATGTGTTCAATTTGTTTAAAGTAGTATTAATTGTACTCTTTATATCTGGTATTTGCCACTTATAATTGTATTTGTTTTTAAAGAAAACAACTTATATTTTTTCATAATATGTTCCTATTACTGTGTTTGAGTTTGCATTTGTGTGATTATTAATTTTCTTTCACCAGGAGTGTGTGTGTGTGAAATTGTTCTCACTCATCAATGTGCTCAATCTTATCTTTGTACAAGAAAAGTGTGGCTAAAAATTCTCAAGACTTTTTCTTCAGAATTATGGAAGGTTGTTGGCAGTCAACAGTGCATTAGCAGAAATTCTGTGAAACTACACGGTGGTGCTTAAATTGCTTTCCCGAGTGTGTGAATTTTAATGGTTGGTGAGAGCGGCTACACAGGGGAATTCTTTATTAGCCAAGCTCTTGAACCTTCAGTAGTGATATTTGGTTCTTTGTCAATTCAATCCCTGGTCAATTCAACCCAACCTCATAACGCCAGCCTGAGCTAGCTTATTGAATATACAGTAATCTATAATAATCTGAGCTTCAATTATTATTTTACCTAACTATGACTATCCTAATCTAATATAATCTATCCCAGCCAAGCCTCTTCCTATCCCAATTAAATGTAATCTAACCTAACATAACCTTAGTCAGGGATGGGGTGAGTTGACCGGAGTTTGCATTGACTGGCCACAGTACTTTTAGTTTTTTAATGTGTATTTAGTAAAGATGTGAGGAATTCTTTATGCATTATAGACAGCAATAACCTTTTTGGTATGATGGCTATATTTGATATTATTCTGGCATTCCTTATACTTTTATTCAGGTTAGTAAGAACTTGTTTGAGTCAGAGGGTAATTGAGTTAGCTTTCACCCATTGATTTCTCAAGGTCCTTCTAGAAGCCTGCATAAAGTTGTCTAATGTTAACAAGAATAATGCAAATATAAGCCACTTGATGGTGTTGGACGTTGGCCTTATTTCTAACCCCCTTTGAAGACCGGCACCTCCGAGATCAACATCCGGAAGCTGGTGTTAGAGGAGGAGGCAGCGGAGGAGGCCAAGAAGAGGGAAGAGGAGAGGAAGAGGAGTATAGCGGAAGGGAGGATAGAAGAAGAAGGAGAGGAGGTGGTGGACGAGGTGATGGAGAGGATAGGAAAAGAAGTCGTTGGGGGGAAAAGTAGGGCTAGTAGCAAATCTGAGGAGGATATTATCGAGGAAGATGATGAAAATAAAGGAGAAGATGATGAGGTAGAGGACGAGGTAGAGAGAGAAGAAGGGGATGCGGTAGAAGTTAGAAGAAAGAAAGTGAGGAAAGAGGACTCACAGATAGTAGGACATGAGGCAGAAAGAAGTGAGAATGAGTTAAGCGATGGGGAGGGATTAGAGAGAGAGAGTAGTAAAGACAATTCAGAGAGGACAGGCACAGAAAAAAAGAAGATGAGTAAAAAAAACTCATTGGAGGACGAAGAAGCTGCAGGTTCGGGACATAGAAGAGGAAAATACAAGCGGAAGACATCTACTAAAAGTAAATCAAATGAAAGCGTACAGGGCAAAAGTGACCCAGGGGGAGAGGAAGAAGACACAGAAGAAATGCATGAAGGAAGAGAAGAAGAGGAAGACATAATAAGTGAAGAAGGGATGGAGAGGAGGAAATCTACCAGAAAGTCTGTAGTCGTCAAAAAGGGAAGCGAAAGTTTTTACACCGATGAAGAAGAGGAGGGAGTTCAAAGCGATGTTGAAACGGGGGAAGGGGAGCTAGGGGAAGGAGAAGATGGAACAGTGGTAGCTGATGGACAGAAAAAAGGAACATCCAAGAGAAAGGAAAAAGAAAAGGCTAAGGGTAAGGTGAGTAAATCAAGAGAATCCCGAAGCAGGGAGAGAGACAGCAAGAGTAGTACCAAGAGAAAGGTAGAGAAGGTAGGAAAAACGAGCAGGAGCAAGAGTAGGAGAGATGGGTCTAGTCAAGAGGAAGGTGGTGAGGAACTTAACGGGGAGGGAGAAGAATATGGAGAAGATAGAGGCCATGGAAGTAGACGACGAGTGAAAAGTAGAGAAGATGATGAAGAGGAAGGAGGTCATGGCAACAGAAGCCGAGGAAGAAGCCGAGAAGATGGTGAAGAAGAGGAAAAAGGTCATGGAAGCAGAAGACGAGGAAGGAGCAGGGGAGGAGATAGTGATGAAGATGATATCAACGAGGAAGGAGGTCGTGGAAACAGAAGGCGAGGAAGAAGCCGAGGAGAAGATGGTGAAGAAAAGGAAAGAGGCCATGGAAGCAGACGACGAGGGAGGAGCAGGGGAGGAGATGGTGATGAAGATGATGTAGAAGAGGAAAGAGGTCGTGGCAGCAGAATACGAGGAGAAGATGGTGAAGAAGAGGAAAGAGGCCATGGAAGCAGAAGACGAGGGAGGAGCAGGGGAGGAGATGGTGATGGAGATGATGTAGAAGAGGGGGGAGGTCATGGCAGCAGAAGCCGAGGAGAAGATGGTGAAGAAGAGGAAAGAGGCCATGGAAGCAGACGACGAGGAAGGAGCAGGGGAGGAGATGGTGATGGAGATGATGTAGAAGAGGAAGGAGGTCGTAGAAGCAGAAGCCTGGGAGAAGATGATGAAGAAGAGGAAAGAGGCCATGCAAGCAGACGACGAGGGAGAAACAGGGGAGGAGATGGTGATGAAGATGATATCAAAGAGGAAGGAGGTCGTGGAAGCAGAAGGCGAGGAGAAGATGGTGAAGAAGAGGAAAGTGGCCATGGAAGCAGACGACGAGGAAGGAGCATGGGAGGAGATGGTGATGGAGATGATGTAGAAGAGGAAAGAGGTCGTAGAAGTAGAAACCTAGGAGAAGATGATGAAGAAGAGGAAAGAGGCCATGGAAGCAGACGACGAGGGAGGAGCAGGGGAGGAGATGGTGATGAAGATGATATCAAAGAGGAAGGAGGTCGTGGAAGCAGACGGCGAGGAGAAGATGGTGAAGAAGAGGAAAGAAGCCATGGAAGCAGACGACGAGGGAGGCGCAGGAGAGGAGATGGTGATGAAGATGATGTAGAAGAGGAAGGAGGTCATGGCAGCAGAAGACAAGGAGAAGATGATGAAGAAGAGGAAAGAGGCCATGGAAGCAGACGACGAGGAAGGAGCAGGGGAAGAGATGGTGATGGAGATGATGTAGAAGAGGAGGGAGGTCATGGCAGCAGAAGACAAGGAGAAAATGATGAAGAAGAGGAAAGAGGCCATGGAAGCAGACGACGAGGGAGGAGCAGGGGAGGAGATGGTGATGAAGATGATATCAAAGAGGAAGGAGGTCGTAGAAGTAGAAACCTAGGAGAAGATGATGAAGAAGAGGAAAGAGGCCATGGAAGCAGACGACGGGGGAGGAGCAGGGGAGGAGATGATGTAGAAGAGGAAGGAGGTCGTAGAAGCAGAAGCCTGGGAGAAGATGATGAAGAAGAGGAAAGAGGCCATGCAAGCAGACGACGAGGGAGAAACAGGGGAGGATATGGTGATGAAGATGATGTAGAAGAGGAGGGAGGTCATGGCAGCAGAAGACAAGGAGAAGATGGTGAAGAAGAGGAAAGAGGCCATGGAAGCAGACGACGAGGGAGAAACAGGAGAGGAGATGGTGATGAAGATGATGTAGAAGAGGAGGGAGGTCATGGCAGCAGAAGACAAGGAGAAGATGATGAAGAAGAGGAAAGAGGCCATGGAAGCAGACGACGAGGGAGGAGCAGGGGAGGAGATGGTGATGGAGATGATATCAAAGAGGAAGGAGGTCGTAGAAGTAGAAACCTAGGAGAAGATGATGAAGAAGAGGAAAGAGGCCATGGAAGCAGACAACGGGGGAGGAGCAGGGGAGATGGTGAAGATTATATAGAAGAAGAAGGTCATGGCAGAACACGAGGAAGAAGCAGAGGAGAAGATGATGATGAAGAAAATGGTCATGGAAGCAGAAGACGTGGAAAAAGCAGAGGAGGAGAAGATGGTGAAGATTATGTTGAAGAGGAAGGAGGTCATGACAGAAGACGACGAGGTAGAAGCCGAGGAGAGGAAGGTGAAGAAGAAGAAGATGATGAAGTTAATGGGGAAGGTGGTGAAGAGAGCTATGGCAATAATGAAGAGGCTAGTGAATATGAGGTGTCAGGAGAAGGTGACAGGGTCGAAAATGGGAATCATGAGGATTACAAAGAGGGCCAAGTGGATCAGCTGGCCCTGGGAACAACAAGCATCTCACAATCCCGGCCAAAGTCTGCTGCCGGTCGGAGTAATAGAAGCACAATAGGCCGGACTGGAGAGAAGCGAGGGAAGGGTCGGCGGTCAGTGAGAGTTAAAGGAAAGGATAGAGAGGGAAGGGAGGGGACTTCAAGAGGGGAAGAAGAGGGAACCCATGAGCTGCAACTTGATGCCAGCGGACGAGACTTCCTCGGTGTGGCAGGCTCAGGTCCTCAGCTCCCCTCGCCAAGCATCACTCACGGGCGCGACACGGGCGACTCAGGTTTCAAGGTATAGTGGCACTATCCACACCACTATCACCACCACAGGAGGCCCGGGACCCTCACGGACTACTACTCGCACTCCTTAGAGCCTTCTGCTACTCCTTGTCCTGCATGTTGTGTTATTGATCATACTGTCTGTATGTGTGTTGGATCAGTGTCTCTCTCCACCTTGCCTTGCCGTTCCACTGACAGAAACTTCCTCCCAACCTTTTAGGAGTCCGGATATAGCGACACTCTGGTGGCAGGCCGAGAATCTGATGCTGATGAACCAACCGACACGGAGCGACACACAGACGAGGAGACGGTCGTGCCACAAACAAGGAGAAGGACCAAGACTCGGGGACGACGGACCCGGGAAAGAGAAGACAGAGTTGGCACAGGAGAAGATGGGGACATTCGCTCTGACAACCCCGATATGGACCACATTCAGGTGACTCACTGGTGCACCTCGAAAGATAAATTAATTGTGTTCTAGTGTTCTTACTCACTGTGCACAAGTTATCCTCTCTGAATTTCTCCTGTCTTTCAAGAACTGTATAAGAACTGTATTGCACATCTCTCTCTCTCTGTATAATTGTATCGCCAGATCCCTCACTTGTCGCACTACAAACGAGACATTATTAATGTCTTTGTATCATACTCCAAGTATTTTACACACTCACAGTAGAAAGTTTTCACTGATTCTCTTTGACTGCACCATTGCCTTCAACAACAACCTTCATCAATCATATCAGTCATATATCTGTATAAATATAGCCACTTTTAATTATGTCCTTCACTTAACTACAGTACACTATTGTTAATCAGGTTTGACACCTCTCTGGGTAAATATATAGTAGTGTTGCCTCTATAACTCTTTCCTGCCTTTAAGCACTGTACATTAGAAGCAGCACAATTTATATTATTTGTCACCTTCACGTTTAGAATTTCTCACCCACTCAATATCAGCCTATAGTCCTCACCAAACCTCTGAATGCTATAGAAGGTAAAACCGGTCCCATATAATCCTCCTAAAACAGGAATGTAAGGACCTTTAGCTAAACATCTTTATTTTGAGTATTTCAAAGTGGCTAGTTAAACTTTTCCTTGCGAGTGACATGAGCTCAAAATGTAAGCTGTCTTTAGTGGTTTCTAACTTGTGTGCGTATTTTGAAGTTGGTTCATATACCATTGAAATTTAATTATGTACTGACATGTTTAAAACAAAAATCTGCCTGTGGAATGGTTTAACAGTGAGGATAAAACAGTATGAAGGTGTGACAATAAGATTAATACTAAGAATAGAAAGGATATTGTAGTAGTGGTACAAATATACGAAAATATGATTATACAGTACTGTATATCAAAGATGAGAGATATGCCAAGAAAAATGGTGGAAGGATGAATTGAGTGAGACTATGAATAACAGAGTCTTCAAGAACAGAGAGAAACTTGCATGAAATTGAGAGGGATCAATATATATGATACGTGGAATGAGAGGTCCGTATAATTAGAACTCAAGAACTTTTTTATGAACAGGATAGAGAACCTGATATTGGATGTTTAGTTCTCTGATTTTGTTATCTGACTCATGGCAATAGTGTTGGGCATGTAACAATGGCACGCCATATCCCTGTCAATCAAGGGAGTGCATGGCGTTAAAAACTGCATCATGGGTAATTTTATTGACACTCGTGAGAGCAGGAAAAGTTGGATTTTGAGTACAATACTAGGCCTATACTGTAAAACATAGTAAATGTTTATATTTCAAAAAAATTATGGATGTTTCCTAAGAAAGCACATATTTAGATGTTTTTGTAAGAAATCCCACTACTCTACAGCTTTAAATACCCATTTTCTGTTGGATTATTCAATTTCTTACTACTGTATATTTGCTAATGTTATTATTAGGCTATTACTGTATTATTTTTTAATGCATTTGGAATAGTGAAATATTTAGAAATCCAAGCAGACAGTATTATTCGACTTCATACAACATCCTCCTAATAACTCTTGAGTAATAGGCCACTTCACACCTCCCACATGTCCGTCTTTTTTAGTCTGATTTGTTTGATTGATGACTGTACCCTATTCAATATACGTAAACCAAAATTCTTGATCACTAACCTCTGTAACTCCTAAACGACTAGAGTAAGAGAGTAATATTCTACCTTTTGGGAAGGGTCAGCCAGGGAATTGGTGTGGAAATTTACTGCCCATTTGCTCTACCCTTTTTGTGTTAGAGAGGATAGGGGTCAGGATCTCTGGCCAACCTATAATGAACAGACTTTACAGCAGATGTAGACCATTGTGGATATTCCAAAACTTGCTGGGGCCCATCAGTGTCATGTTCAATCCTTCCTGTTTCTACCTGTTGATCTTAGATGGCGCCGTTGAGCAAGTATAAGCTTTTGAATGAACTCAACAAGCTTGTGTGTCTCATTTCAAGCCACTTTCTACATGACTTGGACACAGTATTCCCATTTGTGAAGTGGCCTATACTCTGTTTCTTTTCAGCTGACGGTAAATTGAATCCCTCAGTAGCTAATTTCTTGATAATTAATGGAAAAGTATGAAACTACTATGTCTCTGCATCCTATTAAGACCAAGTTTATATAATTATCACCATTTTTCACTATAAAATCTTCGAAATATCTGAGAAATCTTGATGGGAACTTTGCAATTTACCGTCAGTTGAAATGAAACCAACTACAGGTATAGTAAGTTGCCCATGAACTCAAATTTACTTCACGATAGCTCCACCCCAACCAACCCACCCACCTTCTCTCACCATACAGCATAGATAATACTCTAACACCTCAATCGTTTGTGCTTAAAATTCAAACCTAAACTCTCATTTGTATATGTGGGCTTGCCTGATTAATGAATGTGAATCATATTTACATAATTATCACTGCTTTTAAATCTGATTCTAAGAACAACATTATTTATTTAAAACTTGAATTGAGAAAATGTTCAGGGTTTAATGGTAAGGAATGGTGAAGTATGAATGTAGTTTTGTATTAATGATTTCATTATTTCTAATTAATTTCATATTAGTTCATACCATATACTTTACATAATTAATTTGTATATATTATATAGATAAATTTCTTATTACTATGCTTACAAATATCTGCACTTACAGATGGTAGGTGGGAACTCCTATCATCCACATTCTGTGGCCAATATGTTGATTATGAAATGCATTTATGTTGAAAAATGTACCGGGTCGGTGACAATTACACTTTCCATCATCACATCATTGCAGATGGCAATATAGCCCTGGCGTCAGTTGTTGTTGTTGTTGTTGTTGTTGTTCCCCAAGCTGCCTGGCCGAACAGCCCCAAGGCCCCGAGCAATTCCAAGGCCATAACCGAGCGTCCCCACAGAACCCTCCCTGCCGACCACAATAAAGCCTGGGTGACCGAAGCCACTCCATGGCGGGGAGCTGAGGAGGGTGCGGAAACGCCCGGGAAACCAAAGCCCCACCCAGGGCCCTGTGCCCCTCAGCAATTATGAAGAGAAAGTTGAGGGGCAAGGGAAAAATGTGACGCTTTGGCTTCCAATCTTGGTAGATTGGGAGGTCAATCCACGGAAAAGACGCCGTCACTCGAGATCTAGAAAATATATAAGTTAAAGGAACAGTCAGAGTAAGCTATGGGTATGGCAGAGATCGCTCAGTTCTCACTCTGATAGACCAGCCCATCACCACATGACTAGAACCCAATCCTCTCAGCATCAGCTAGGAAAGGCCCTAGAAAGCCGCCTTTGGCGGGGGGGATAGCTCCCCTATTTCAACCCCTTTCGGGGTCGGGCACCCGCCAGTCAGTAAGAACAAGCAGCCCTGTTGTTGTTGTTGTTCCCCAGGCTGTCTGACCGTAAAGTAAAAGGAACAGTCAGAGTAAGCTATTCCAGCCCTGTAGTTGGGAGCAGTGTACTGTTCCCCACAATCTACTATGGTCCCTGGAGGTGGTAATGTGGTGCTGGAGCCAAGGACTCCCACATAAGTGTTTTGTTCCAATAACCACCTTTGTGTGACTAGGGCTCAAGTGTGCAAACATTTCTGTCATGCATGCATGTGCCCAAGCTTTATAAAATGAATTAATGATTTTTCTTGTGGATTTTTATAAGGTACTCCTCTGCAACATGTGTTCCTTGCCTGGTTAACTTTGTAAGTGGTCTCTTGCCCGGGGGTTAACCATGTGACAATTGCAATTGTGGCTGAGATTGTATCAAGGCTTTCGGATGGTTAATGATCTACTTTACTAAACAATATGTATGTATGTACTGTATGTATGTATGTATGTATGTGTAAATGTACTTAATGTTAATTTTAGATAGTGTTATCTTCCATACATGATGTAATTTATGTTCTTTCAAACATCAAGCTTATGATCCATATAGAAAGTAGAACTAGACTCACATACATACATACATACATACAAGTCATACAAGTCATACATACGTACAATGATTTAACATTATTTTCCATTACATACATTGTAATAATAATAATAATAACGGCTCAGATGTGGTTGCCTATCCACAGTTGGAATACAATACAACACAGTCCCCCTCACAACACTGTCCCATCATGCTATCACTTCGGCTGATGTTGGCATAGTGCTAACCGTGCCATAGCAAGATTCAACTAAGTCCAACTGCAGCACCAGCACCTGCAGAATCTGCAAACCAAACCAGCCTCAATAGTGCTACAACAAGACAGTACCACACCAAGACTCTACTGTACATTAGGCAACTTGGGCTTTAGAACAAAATCCTGCCGAAACACTGCCCCACTATATAAATACTGTGGCCGACTCTGGCATGGCACCAAACTGCCCAGATAAGACTAGTAGAGTTCCCTGTGGCACCTATCTGCACCCCACAAGGTTTGGCAGTGCCATACCAAGACAGTGCCAATACTGTAGCAAGGCTTTATTGTATGGTACTGTAATAGCTGTTGATCCACAAGTCTAATGGCATCCCCTCTATTAGTCGCCTTGTACGACAAGCAGTAGGATGCGTGGGGCATATTTATTGTTCTTCACTGTAAGATTAAGGCCCCCTTACACTCTGTTCATAGGATGAAAAGTGTCCCATGCAGTCTTATGTCATCCCCCTCTTAGTCACCTCTTACGACACACAGTAGAGACGTGGGGCATATTCTTATATTTCCTCTACCACATGGATAGCGGCCCCCCTAACACCCAAGAGGGGGGGGGGGGGGATAGAGTCTATCTATCTATCTATTGCCTGACGCCGTGATCCCCGAAGGGGTGGCCACGAACGAACCGCCCCCATGCACCTCTGTCCCCAGTCAGTCGACGCCCCTCCCCCCAACCAGCACCGCCTTCGTTCATGTATTTCCTCACTCCATCCTTCCACCTCTCATTCGGTCTACCTCTCCCTCTCTGTCCTCTAAAATGAAAAAATCATCATCCATACTGAAAGAGTTAAAGCAAAGACACAAGCTTCAAGCAAGAACACAAGTTCAGATTTTGCCAAGTGTGTGCAATTCTACTCTCATTTACTCACAGCCTTTTTAATATCAGCACTAGAGACCATTTGATTATTTGTATATCAATAAGAGTTAGGTCCCATAAAAAAAGCTAATGGCGGCATCACTCAAACATTTTTACCAGCCATTATAATGGACAATTTTAATTTGGTTGCTTCAAAATTTAAGTTTTATCAGAATGCAACCACCTAACATAGCCTACCTTCAATCTAGTTGCCAATATTAGGGCGAAAAAGTCCTGAAATATTGCAAGAAAAAAGTAACTCATCAATAAATGACGGACAATGGGCTCGTGTGACTCCTCCTTTATACCACCTACATTTGTAATAAGTTTGCAATAATTGTTACAAAGTCCTCCCAATTTTGTAACAGGAAAGCATACGAACCCGGCGGAGAAAAGGAGGGACACGAACCAGCCGGAAGAGAGGAGCAAGGGGAGGAATAGGAGGAGGAGAAGGAGACGGCAAGGAAGGAGACGAGGAAGACGAAGGGGAGGAGGAGGAAGAGGAGATGGATGAAGGAGGGGATGAGGGGCTGATGGATGACGAGGAGGAGGATGAGGAAGGTGATGTGGACGCCCTCAGGAAGCTCGGGGTGGCCACTCACAGGAGGGCAGGGGTCAGGCGAGGTCAGGTCAAGTCAGGAGCCATGAGTGGAGGCCCCAGCAAGGTAAGAGAATAAGGAAGGTAGATACTATAATGTAAATTAAGAGAGGTGAAAGCGTTACAGAGAAGGGGTAATGATGCTGAGAATGCACTAGTCCTGGACATGGGTGAATCTCAACTTCGTCTGGTGAGCCCAGTCCGAAATTTAATATTATTATTATTTAATATGTAATGGTTAAGGTGTCTAAAAATCTGTGTGTGATAACCCGGGTTCGAATCCTGGTGGATCACATATATGCTTTCATTAATTTCATTGGAGGTGTTTGGTGTTGTGGTGAAATTAATAAAAAAATAGATTATTATGATGATGATGATAATGTGAGAGCATGTTACTAATGTTTTGACCATCAAACAAAATGGTTTCTTATTAGCTTGTCCTACTAGATAACAGACCAAAAGCCCATTTTCAAAAGTCTATGCCATTGGTTGTTGTTTTTGTTGTTGTTTCCCAGACTGCCTGGCCGAACAGCCCTAAGGCCCCAAGCAAGGCCAAGGCCATAACTGAGCACCCCCACAGAACCCTCCCTGCCTACCACAATAAACCCTGGGTGACCGAAGCCACTCCATGGCGGGGAGCTGAGGAGGGCGCGGAAACGCCCGGGAAACCAAAGCCCCACCCAGGGCCCTGTGCCCCTCAGCAATTATGAAGAGAAAGTTGAGGGGCAAAGGAAAAATGTGACGGTTTGGCTTCCAATCTTGGTAGATTGGGAGGTCAATCCACGGAAAAGATCCACTTGAGATCTAGAAAATATATAAGTAAAAGGAACAGTCAGAGTAAGCTCAGTTCTCACTCTGATAGACCAGCCCATCACCACTCTATGCCATTGGTTGTTGTTGTTGTTCCCTAAGCTGCCTGGCCGAACAGCCCCGAGTCCCTGAGGAAGGCCATGGCCACGATCGGGCTTTCCCACAGAGCTCTCATTGAGTGTTGTTGTTGTTGTTGTTCCCCAAGCTGCCTGGCCGAACAGCCCCAAGGCCCCGAGCAAGGCCAAGGCCATAACCTCATTGAGTGTAGATTGTGTTGTTGGTGTAAGTGGTTGTGTGAAATGCAGTCTTCTATGATGTGTTTAATGGTATGAGGTGCTGTGTTACATCCCGGGCAGGCGTCGACAACGGAGTCATCCAGTCTCTTCTGATAGCTCAGGAGAGCTGGATGGTATCCGCATCTCAGCCTGGCCAGGTGGACTCTGTCCTCGCGAGGAAGGGAGGATTCGGAAGGATGGATTTCGGGAGGTCGTGCATGCAGCTGTGTGTTGTCTGTGAGTGAGTGGATGGATCGGCGAGAGATATGAGTATGGATGTGCTTCTAGAAGTTGGTTCGGGGTGGGCAGGGAGGGAGAGGGGACAATAATTGTGTGTGATACCGTGTGCTGGGTGTTGTTTTGATATTTCTTGGTGTCTGTGGGTGTGTTGCCATGTAGTTTAGTGGGTGGTCTTGGTTCGTGGAGGCTGCTGCCAGGAATTGAGTGCCTCTCATGTCCAGATGGTCTTTGACTTTGAGGATTTTGGTTTCTTGATGTAGGTGATCTGTGGGTGCAGTAGCTGTGCAGCCTGTAATGATCTTCAGGGCTTTGTTTTGAATAGTCTGTAAGGTCTTATGATGTGTTTCAGCTAGGTTAGAAGCCCAGGCTGGGCTTGCGTATTCCATCACTGATCTTATGACTGTATTGTTTATATACTGTGGTGGTAGTTTCTTTGTTGTGTCCAAATTTTGTGTGAGCAAGTGACCTGAGGGCGTTAAGTCTGGGTGTCAGTTTCTTTTTAATGTTTGTGGTGTGCTGTTTGAATGTCATATGAGTATCATATGTTACTCCTAGGATTTTGGGTGTGTGTGTATGTGTTAGGGGTGTGTTGTTTATGGTGAGTTGAGGGATGTATTCGTGTTCTCCTGTCCAGCTTGTGAGCAGGGTTGCGGTGGATTTGGCTGGGGCTAGATTAAGTCTGTTTGTAGTGCACCAGCCATGTAGTGTGTTGAGATAGGGTTGAAGGAGATCTGTTGCTCTTTTTGGGTCATGGTGTGTGCATGTGAGTGTTATGTCATCTGCATAGGAAGCTAAGTTTATTTGGAGCGTATTGGGTGTAGTTATATCGTGCATGTACAGATTGAAGAGTGCGGGCGATAGGACGGATCCTTGTAGGACTCCGTTTGGAAAGTTTCTGATTTTAGATGACTGACCGGCAAAAGATACGTGTGCACATCTGCCTGCTAGGAAGTTGGCCAGCCACCTTTTTGTGTTATTGTGCATGTTTGTGTTGTAGATTTTGTTTGTTAGGTTGTGGCGGGGGATGGCATCGAAGGCTTTACTAATGTCGAGTGTGGCTAATAGTGATCTGTGTGGTGGTCTAGCTGAGTAGATGCCGTCAAAAGCTCTTTGTGTAAGGTCTGTGAGAAGAGTGTTTGTGGAGTGCAGTGGCCTAAAGCCATGTTGTGTTGGAGCTAGGGGTAGGTCGGGTGTAATTAGTTGTAATACCAGGCGTTCCATGACTTTGGAGGGGGGAGCAAAGGAGTGTGATGGGGCGGTGCGAGGAGGGTAGCGTGGGGTCTTTGTTGGGTTTGGGGAATGTGATGATGATACCATGCTTCCAAATGTCTGGTATTGTGTTGTGTGAATAGCTGTAGTTTGATATGTTAGTGAGTGCTTGTATGCCTTATGGTCCCAGGTGTCTGAGGTGTATGTTGCTTATGTTGTCTAGGCCACAGGCGGGTGAGTGCTTGAGATTGTTGATGATATGCTTTGTCTGGTGATTGGTGAAGGGTGTATAGTCAGGGTCTGTGGGGAATTGTCTCTTACGTCGGATGACACGTCGGTCGTCTTTGTGAGGTTTTAGGTGGCTGACATGTGAGAAGTGATTGATGAGAGTGTTTGCTTGTTGTTTACATGAAGGAGTAGAGTCTGTTGTTGTGATTGCAGCATGTGATTGTGTTGTGTTGCTGTTGGAAAGTGTGATGCTGTTTAGTGTTTTGTAGAGTTTTTTGGGGTTTGTTTTGTGATCAAGTATTTGTAGGAAGTTATTCCAATTTAGTTTTTGTTGTTCTTGTATTTTGTTGTTAGTTTGGGTGTTGAGTGCTTGAATTTGTTGTGTGATGTCTTGTGTGTCGGGTGCTGGGGAGTGTTTCAGTATGTCGCGTTGTCTGATGAGGTTTTGAATTTCTGGTGTGAAGTTGGGGTTGTGTCTTTTTCTGTTACCTCTTGGAATGTGTTTCTTGTCAGCGTTTTGGATAGTTTTATTGAGTATGTGTACAGCATTGTTGATGTTAGTGATGGGTGTACTGTTTAGAGTTGTGAAGTGTTGTTCTGTCTCATTTGTGAATGCTTCCCAGTTAGCTCTTTTATAATTGGTGTATGTGTGTTTGTGGCTAGCTGGGATGAGTCTGGTTTTGGTGGTGATAATGATCGGGAGGTGGTCCGAGCCTAAGGTTCTGACCACCCTCCAGGATGTTGTGGGGGTGAGTTCTGGGGAGCAAAAGGTGATGTCTGGAGATGATGGGTTATAGAGAGCTTGGTGAGGAATATGGGTATGTTGATGGATGTCGTTAAGGATGATGAGGTTATCTGTTTGGTTTTGTAGTACCAGCCCTCTGTCTGTGTCGGGGTTGTCGACAAACCAGGCCGACGTCTTGGCGTTGAAGTCACCACCCAGGATGAGGTGTGGGGTGTTTGTGATATGTTGTAAGTGTGGTCTGTATTCATTTGGTACTGTAGGGGATGTTTGGGGAGGGATGTATGTGTTTATGATGGTTATGTTGGAGGTGTTGCCAGTGCGTATTTTAATTGATTGTATTTCTATTGTGTTATCATTTGGGGGGAGGAGGGATTTGGTTTGTACACTGGTTACTATGTATGATATTTCTTTGTGTACCAGGGTGATTAGTCCACCGCCCCCGCCGACAGCCCGGTCTTGTCTGATGGTGGTGAAATTATGAAATGTGGGTGTTTTTGTGTTGTGCGGAGTTTTGTTTCTTGTAAGATGGCAATGTGTATGTTGTGTTGTTTGATGAAGTGTGAGAGTTCGTGTTTCTTTGTGTTGATGCCATCTATGTTCAATTGGAGAATATTAATGTTATGTGCACGATGTATGTTGGGTGCTGCTGCACGAGGATGGGGGGGGGGGGGGGGGGTTGAGGGAGGGGCTGGGGGGGGGATTGGGGAGCAGGAGATGGGGGTTGGAATGGATTAGTATGAGGTGTGGTGTGTTGAGTTGAGGATGTGGATGTGGATGGTATGGGAAGGTTAGGTGGGTTAGGGAGGAGAGGTGGATGGGTTTTAGGGGGGGGGAGTGGATGATATGGGAAGGCTAGGTGGGTTGGGGAGGAGAGGTGGACGGGTTTTAGGCGAGGGATTTGACTGGGAGAGGGAGGGGCATGAGGAACAGGTCCAGATGTTCGTGTAGTGTTTCTTGGAGGCAAGTGTTGTACAGGTGAAGTGGGTCCAGTTCCTGCATGAATTGCAGAGAACTGAACCCTTAGTGTGGCGACTCGAAGTGATGTTTTGAGCAAGTTGGACATATGTATGTGTACGTGGGTCCTGGGTTGCTCTCAATGTCTCCGGCTAGAAGAAGTCTTCGAGAAATGACAGCCGGAGAGTAATTTCTCGGTGTAGGAAAAACTGTGTGATGTGTGTGTGTGGTGTGAGAGGTGTGGAAATTCCCGGCGCGACCGAAGCCGCTCCAAGGACCCGTGACCCCAGGGAGGGGGCAGGGGATGGTTGTGACGGTTTGGCTCCCGAAACTGCTCCCCGCGGCCGGCATCCGGTTGTCCTCCACTGGTCGTTGATTTTGTCTTCGGCCGTGGAGGGTCGGCAGCCATCCGCGGTTGGCAGCTCCGGAAGGTGGTCCCACGGCGTAGACGCCGCCACATCAGGACCACATCATTGGTTGATGGCAATGGTTTGAGCAGCTCAGTCAAGTCTATGCCATTGGTTGATGGCAATGGTTTGAGCAGCTCAGTCAAGCAATTACTGGCAAATGTCTAGTAAAGTACCTGTAACAAGGGCATGCCCTAGCCCTGTCAATCTAGAAAGTGCTCAGCATTAAAAACTGCATGATCATCAATTCATCATAAGTATTACTAGGTAAGCATTGATTATTCTACTGTGCTTAGTTCAAAAGTTATCATCGTCCTCATATCCGAAATAAACACCGACAGCCATCTTTAATTTTGGCATCTAGCCGAGTAACCGAGTTCACCTATATATACACGCTGTTCATTTCAACTCATTGTATTTAACACCTTTTAATAATGTAAAATTGACTTTAAAATTTTGTGTCGGAATATACGGTCGGGGGACCTTATAGTTGGAACTCTATTATTTGTCCTTTTGCGATTGGTTAGTGAACTCTGATCATATCTGAGATAATTTTATTTAGACTCCAAAGCAGGGTGAGACAGACGGGCAGTCTCCTCACACCTGTTGTCTCTGTTCACCTAGCAGTAAATAGGCACCTGGAGTAACAGGACATTTGTGACAACCCATCTGGTGAGGCAAATTGCAGTACAGTATATGCAGTAATCCCTGTGTACCAGGTTTAGTAACTCACCCACTACACATTCCAAAGATAAAAGACATGAAGAGGAGCGCCACAACAAATCGCAAACTAGCATAAGCCACTAACTTCAAATTACATATGTATTATGTGTAAACAGGTGGAGAGCCTTGAGAGGAACATGAAGCGGAAAAGTAGGAAGGCCGCCTCACCGTCCACCGAGGTCTCCATAACTCAGGCCATGCAGAACACCATGAGAAAGTAAGTATTGTAACTTTACCAACAATTAAATCTGCCTTAAGAGTGTATTTATATGTATACAGGTGGAGCCCCTTGAGAGGAAAATGAAGCGTAAGATCAGGAAGCCCACCACCGTGTCCACCGAGATCTCCATAACCCAGGCCATGCAGAACACCATGTGGAAGTGAGCGGTGCCCAACTTTAGCAACACTAAAGTCACAACTGCACTATGTAACATATTCTTAACCATACCATCTTGCAGCACTACACGTCTACACAGTAATGAACGCAATAAGTAGAAATAAAACTGCAATCGTTAAGAAACTGTGATCAAGAGTGGGTAAAATGATTCCACTCTTGGATGGGTGGATGCAGTAGGGAAAACTTGAGTCTACAATTATGTTGGTGTTTGCTTGATATGTGTGGTATTATAGATAATAGCTGCCTCTTGTACAGTAGTTGATATATTTGTAAGGTGTAAGTAAATGTCTTAGCTTTATGTTTAAAAAAACAAATTGTATAAGATCTATTGGCTGTGTATTTACGTTATTGTTGCAAGTATATCTAGTTTAATGTTTCACTTTGGGCAAACTGACTAATGTAGTGTGTCTGTATTAATGTCTGATCAATTTTATTGCTTCTAATTAATTACATGAGGTTATTGGGAGTGCATGGACCCCAGAAGGTGTCATAGTATTTAATGTGTGGCCGAACGAGTGTTTTAAAGCCTTAGGTTTGATGTCTTCATTACATACATACATACGTACATACATACAAGTTTAAAGACCGTTTTGTCCACAGAGAATGTGGTTACAGTCTCACGTCCTAAATGGCGGATTTCCAGGCGGCCTTGTCAAGGGCTGCCTCTATTGTCAAGTTATTTATTTTGAGATCGGAACGGAGTACCTGATCCCATGTCATTCTAGAACTACCCTTACGTGCAGCTCCTCCCACGTTCACAGTCTGGCACTTCCTCACCCAGTTATGATCATCCATTCTCTCCACATGTCCAAACCAACCAAGTCGGCTCGTGCGGATCACTTCACTGACACTCCTAATGCCCAGATGCCTTCTTAATTCCTTGCTCGATACCCCGTCCCTGAGATTAACCCTACATATCCATTTCACCATTCTCCTCTCATTCCGTTCCATTCTATTGATATCCTCCGCTTTAACAGGCCACGTCTCCGAGGCATAGTTCATCGCACTCCTAACACACGAGGTATGCACCTTCCCTTTAAGATGAAGTGGGAGCCCTCTCATGGGCAGGAGTGGCAACAGCTCTCTAAACTTTCCCCAGCCACTTCTGACTCTAGCAATGGAGCCAGCCTCAGTGCCACCTCCGGCGGAAACCCAGGTGGCAGAACTTATTCACACACTCCAGCGTTACACTGTCGAAATCAACACTAGCAGGCGGGTCATTCAACATAAGATCTTCCTTGCACACTGCACATTCAAAGTCTATGATTCTTGTCAAAGGTCCTCATTGCACTTCATTAGTTTCAGCACAGGAACCCGAGGGCTATGTTGGGTTTTACCCAGACGCTGCTGACATGTGTGCTAAACTATGGTGACAAACCGGAGCAATACTGTGTTGGGACTGAGTTGAACGTGAACAAGAATACAGGGAAAATGTTTGCGAAGTTTCATTGTTCTTGCCATTTAACCCATACTGTAACAGAGCATTTTACAATTTGTGTAACCCTCAGTACCAGCCATTTTCGCCAAACTACTTTTCCATGGTGAGACATGATGCTCCCCTCACGAAAGCCGAGAGGAGACTGAGCCATGGCTGGTGATGACAGCCGGCCGAGAATCATGCAGTGTTGCCAGCACTTAACAGTAATGCCTTCAAGTTATGTTAGCGGCTCCCGCTCGCTATTAGCAGAGAACAAGGCTTGGCATTAGTGATAGATGACATCCGTCGCTTGTACTAGTGCATACCTTTTATACTGTCCGATTAGGATCGGCCCCCAAACTAAAACAAAACCACTTCTTCAGACCCCTTAATTCATGCTATAAATATAAATAAAATAATATAATAAAGAAAAGGTCCTAGCTATCGCTCGCCCAGAAAATCTTGACACCTGAGTAGGTGAACCATCTTATAATTGTTTATCTAATGGGGTGAAACATCTTAATGTCTTAAAACTATCTTTCTATCTATCTATTGCCAGATGCCTACTCTCCTTAATGAGGGTGGCCATGCACAGAAGGCCCCCAAGTGGACCTATCCCCTGTAAGAGGGACAAACCATGCCAGTTTACTGAAGGACTTACAGGATTGACCACTCAATTTAGGACCCGTCCGACCCCAAGGCCCTCTTGTGTATCTTTTTAGCATTATTTTTCTGCAGTGGTGATCGGCTAGTCCATCCACTAACCTGCTTCGACCTTATGTAAGCAGTACCGATTTGTATCAGGTTTACTCCCCTAGATAGGTTGCCGACCAAGGCTAACGAGTCCCATCCACCCAGATTTTTATAAGGTTGTCTCCCCTAGATGGGTTGCCGACCAAGGCTAACGATTCCCATCCACCCTACAAAAACTATTAAACTATTGGAATGAAACAGGCAATTAAGGTTAAAAAAGACTTGCCTCACACCAGAAAGAAGATATCAACACTGAATTTCTAAATCTTTGTTGATATATAGTGTAGACAATACTCTTCGCATATTTTACTTTAGAATACATTACAGTCATTTGTCGCCACAATATTCTAATAATCATTGATTGATATGGCCATACTATTACAGTACTACAGTATTACTAAAAGATATGAGACATAATACGTAAGCATCTGTGTATTGTCGCTTTTATAAGTTGTGGGCGAGTGCTACCAAAGAAGCAAGAGAGAGCCGAGAGATGGAGGGAGCACTTCAATGCATTGTGGAATGTAGGTAATGAAACACCAGCAAACATAGTTGGATGGGATATGAGCGGGAGATAAGGAGAAGTATTGGAGGAGGAGGTGGGGATCAGGAGGTCAGAAGTGTGTAACTCACAGTGTGAGGCCTTGAAAAGAGTGAAGATGGGGAAAGCATCATGGATAGATGGAGTGTGGGGAAATGCTAAGGTATGGTGGTGAGATAATGATTGAATGGGTATGGAAGATGTCTAAACTAACATGGGAGAAGGGAAGTGTGCCTGAAGACTGGAAGACAGGCATAATAGTCCCCCTGGGCCTGTATAAGAGTAAAGGAGAGAGAGGAGTGGTAATCACCAGGGGATATGTCTCCTAAGCATAGTAGGAAAGATGTACAGTAGGGTAATTACCAAGAGAGAGAGAGAGAGAATGGAGAATATATGTTTGGATGGAATCATGAACAAAAATAGAAAGAAGAGCAGTGGATGTTGGTGTACTGCTGATAAGGGAAGGAAATTAATGGAAGTTACCTGTACGGCTGAATTCATTTGAAGAGTGAGTGCTCTTTTAAATAAGTAAAATTATTATTATAACAGTACAGTAATATTATTATTAACAACCTACAGATTAGACCAGTTAAATGAAATAATATCAATTATTCTGGAACTTGTCATAACTTTAATTAGTCAGGCAGACTTAATGATATTGGAGGAGAATAATTGAGTGAAGAAAGTTTCTAGCATGAATGTGGATGATAGATTGTTGAGGGATAGACCGAGAAAGATTTACACGCATACCGGTACTTAGCTTACATTTTCGTTAATTATCATATATCATTAACTTTTTGATGGTTTTAATACAATCCCAGCCATAATGGTAATCCTCTCTTATTGAATTTCCAGGCAGTATACTCTATTACCGAAGTTAACCAGGCATGAAACACATATTAGCATGCTCTCCAGATCAAGAAACTGTACAGTATAGACAAAGTGTCTAGGTTTGTGACAAATGAATAGCTGTTATCAGATGAAAGACCTATATATGTGTTAACATAGATATAGGTCTTTTCAAGTATAGCATAATGTATCCATACACCCTTATATGGGCTCTGACCTAGTAGGCTGATTGAAATAGTTCTTTCTCTCTATTATCGCTTTTCCAATGTACAGTATTATTCCATACCGTATTTGATTGTATAAGGATAATTTCACAATCTTACAGGTATGCCCTAGAACGGCGATTATTCCAACAACTCCTCGACCTGAAGCGGCAGCAGATTCGCAACACCCGAGCCAATGAACATGTGATGATCAAGCGCATGGTGGATGCATATCAGAAGGAGGGAGTGCTGCTGGGGCTACGAGGGTATGCGGGACCTTACAATTTCAATACCTACGAAAAGTACCTGTATGGTGAGTTAAATTTTCGGAAGTTTTGTTTTGTTGATTGTTACAATTAGGGCTCCTGGTATATTTGGGACCTATCAACGTCATCAAGTATGAGAAATACCTGTATGGTGAGTTTTATGTTCGGATAATTTGAATTGTTGTACAGTATGTTACAGGAAAGTCTCTGGAGGTATTCAGCTTCTTTAAACTTCAATAACTATGAATTGTACCTGCACGGCGAGTTATAAACTTTTGCTGTAATTTTGATTGGGTTTTTTTATTTATTTATTTTTTATTTTATTTTTTCCATGTTAAGAAAATAAAGATTACTCTATCGAAGGCTTTCGATATGTCTAGTGCAATAGAAAGTCTCACCGAAGTCCCGAAGGGAGGATGACCAAGAGTTAGTAAGATATGCATGGAGATCACCAATAGAGCAGCCCTTAAGGAAACCATACTGGAGATCTGAAAGTAGATTATGGGAAGATAAATGCTTAAGAAATTTTGAATTAAGAATACAGTAGTTTAAAAAGCAACTTGGTATTGGCATTGGGGATGTAATAGTTATTATTTTAGCTATTGCCAGTTTTAAAAATACCTCTTGGAGTTGAATAAACAACAATTTTGGCATCTTTTCAATTCTTACTGTATTCTTATTTCTAACATATCATTCACTTCTACTTGCAGACCAATTGAGAGTCCTTCAAAGTACCCAAGGTGTCAAGATCCCTACGTTCCGGCCGACAGACGACGTAGACAAGCTAAGCAGGGCCATCCGTCGGGCAGAGCTGAAGGAGATACCTGACCCCTTCATGAGCAACCGGGACGCCCACGACTGTAACCACACTACCCACCGCTGCCACCATGCTGCTCATGCCTACACCGGCGTACCTTGTGCTGCATACAGTTAGTGACAAAGAGAGAGAGAGAGAGAGAGAGAGAGAGAGAGAGAGAGAGAGAGAGAGAGAGGGAGGGAGGGAGAGGGAGAGGGAGAGAGAGAGAGAGAGAGAGAGTCTAATCGGAGGCGAGAAAGCATACCACCCAACACTGCCACCATTGCACTCAGGTTTACCTGTGCTGCATACAGTTAAGCTCGGTTCACACATGCACGAATTAACGTCCCGTCCGGCCACGACCAAAAAAATAGGCAGGACGGCATCAATCTGGAGGCTCCATGTGTACACATGCACGAATTAACATCACGTCTGTCCCCGACCCCTTTTGCTCGGTTCACACATGCACGAATTAACGTTCCGTCCGTCCCCGACCCCTTAATTCGCCTGCAAATGAGCAGGGATGCCGGCAAAATCGCCTATGGTCGGTACACGGATGTGAGGTGTCACCAGCTCACGTGACGCGACGGTGCCACATCGCCGACTCTCCTTCCAACGGTTTTTTCCCGCCGTTCTCATCCCATTTGTCAGCGTCTAGATCCCCCCAGTTGGCGTCTAGACGCCGAATGCTCCCATGTGTGTCCCGGCCTGACACGTTTTGTGGCAGTTGCCCCGGCCCACACCGACCATTTTATGCATGCACAAAATGGTCGCCGCCTCCCGCCTCCCCCTCCCGTGTGCTGGCGACACCACACATCCCTGTACCGTCCATAGGCGATTTTGCCGGCGTCCTTGCCCGTTTGCAGGCGAATTAAGAGGTTGGGGCCGGACGGGACGTTAATTCGTGTATATGTGAACCGAGCTTTAATGAGAGCAAGAGAGAGAGAGAATAGTGATTACGGGGCCTAGAGAGGAGAGGTGGTAGTTGCTTATAAAGAGAGAGAGAAAAGAGAGCAAGCAGTGATTAAGGGGACTAACAATGGAATTTCATAATAATGTAGTAGAGGTGACAATTGTTAATGAAAAGAAAGAGAAAAAAAACAGAGCGCAAATCAATTAATCAGGCAAAGCTGTGGAAGTTACCTGACCTGTCTATGAGTAACTGGGATGCCTACAATTGTAACCACTATACACCACTGTCACCATACTGCTGCTCATGCTTACACTGGTGTACTTTGTGCTACATATAGTTAGTGAAATTTATAAAGATACACTGATCACACAGACCTTAAATGACCCTAGTGGGGGTGATTTGATTTGAGTATGAGTAGATATTAAGGAACACCCCGTTCTTAACAGTAATCCTTCATTACAAACCCCAATGTACTTGAATACATTTATGAAAGCATATGATCCTCCCTGGATTCGAACTCGGGACACCACACCCAGAACATAAGCATCTAAACCATTGCACCACCAACACAGTTAAACGTTGAGTAGGCCTACACGATCACAATTAATATCCATTCTCGAATTTTGAATAAAAAACATTGCAAAATAGGTTAAGAATTGAAGTTGAGAGGGGAGGGGGGCCCCCCCCCCCTCCCCTCTCTATCCTCTTAGGGAGGATACTTGAGAGAACACTATCCACCAAATTACCCTGTGCCACATACAACTAGTGACAGAGAGAGAAAAGAGAACATCACCCAACTTTGCCACCGTGCTTGTGCCTACAGCATTGTACCCTGTACTGCATACAGTAACATTTACACTATATAGAATTACATATAGAATTACATAGACCTCAGTGACCTTATCATCCCAGCAAGGTGGCCAAGATATATTTTGAGTGGAGATAGGCAGCAGATAGCAAAATCTCAATTAAAGGAAACAGTAAGAAAAGGATAGCATAGCAGAAGCCAGAGAGAGAGAGAAAATTGCTAACATACCTTATACTACATATAATTACAATAGTGATAGAGTGGTGATGGGCTGGTCTATCAGAGTGAGAGCTGAGCGATCTCTGCCATACCCATAGCTTACTCTGACTGTTCCTTTCACTTATATATCTTCTAGATCTCAAGTGGCGGCGTCTTTTCCGTGGATTGACCTCCCTACTGCCAACCTAGAAGTTGGCAGATTGGGAGCCAAAGCGTCACATTTTCCCCTTGCCCCTCAGCTTTCCCTTCATAATTGCTGAGGGGCACAGGGCCTTGGGTGGGGCTTTGGTTTCCCGGGCATTTCCGCACCCTCCTCAGCTCCCTGCCTTGGAGTGGCTTCGGTCACCCAGGCTTTGTTAGTGGTAAGCAGGGAGGATTTTGTGGGGGCACTCGTTTATGGCCTTGGCCTTGCTTGAGACCTTGGGGCTGTTCGGCCAGACAGCCTGGGGAACAACAACAACAACAACAACAATAGTGATAGAGAGTATAGTGTGTATGTAAACAGTGTGAACATAATGTAGTTGATATTCAAATTTAATGAAATTAATTTTTCAGTCTTACATTTAAACTAAAGATAAGATAATATTTTATAATTGGAGTGATAATTGCATAAACTCACATTAATTTAACTGATGAACTTCCTTATACAGCATTGACATTCTTAAGTTATTTATAGCCAATGCCTCCAAAACACAGTTTCTCCTTCTATCCACCCGTCACGATCTTCCATACAACTTTCCCTTACTCTTCAACAATACACAAATCAACCCCTCTGCTCCTCTCAGTATTCTTGGTGTTTCTTTTTCTCCTAAGCTTTCTTTTAAAGACCATGTTACCACTCTTGCTAAAAACAGCTTCCCAGACGTGTGCTCAACCATCTCTGTGAGTACGTTGCCCCCTCACAGTTTTTTTTCTATGTGCATGAAGGAGACAAAAGGAAAAGCTGCCTGTAACAAGTGTCCCCCCAAGGTTGAAAGAGTGATAGAGAGCCAAAAGCAAGGTACATTAGAGGTTATTTTGGGGGTTTTGGAAAGAAGTATGGTGTGCTTGTTAAGTGTAGTGAAATTAATAGGAAGAGGTGTTTGTGAGTGCTAATTTTTCTCTGTGTAGGTGAGGCACAATTAGAAACAGTGAGGGAAGCCAGGGAAATGAAACAGGACTTACAGCAACTTCTTATCATATGCTTCCGCAGCCTCCCCTGGGTACTGCCCTGCTTGATTGGTGCCTACAATCTCCTCAAGTGCTCTGTATAGGGGCACAGTGCGCCCATGTATTGAGTATTGTTTGCATACCTCACTTCTCTAAAGCTTAGAGTCATAAGCATTTCGTCTCATCAACTAACTTACTCTTACTAATTTCCTAAAATCTCTCTCAACACACCGCAATGTTACATCTCTCTCACTCTTCTACCGCTATTACACTACAGTAATCAGTATTCTTCAGAGCCCTCCTCCCTTACGGGGAGTGAGGGCACCCGCCTTTCAACAGACTCCCACCCCTATTTTGTCAAACTCTCTAACCCAAGAATGAACTGATTTTCTCAGTCTTTCTTCTGCTCAACAAGAAAGCTTTGGAACTTTCCCTCATCCTATGACTTGAACTGCTTCAAGCTCTGTGTGTCCAGACATTTTGATTCTAAGGTACAGTACATTGAATTTGGCTCTCTGTCACTCATTCAACTTTGGGAGACACTTGTTATAGGCAGCTTTGCCTTTTGTCTCCTTCACTTACATAGAAAATATAAAACAATTAAATAATATATAAATAAAAGTTCTCCATAGCTACTATTTCAAATCCTGTCATCATTGCAGTTGGGTATCGGCGAAATAAGGTGAAGCCAAACAATAACAACATCCGGAAACAGGTGTCGTTGCCCAAGATCCCAGGTGCCGGCACCAATGGCTCCACCCTGGGGGGCCCAACGGGAATACCCAAACCACGCGGCCGACAGGGGCAACCCATCGGTCTACGTAACTACGACCCTAAGAAGCCACTGACGGTAGAACTACAGGTAATTCTGGGTTACTAGATCACAATGTGGATATGACAAGTACAGTATTGATTATTGTATTCCAAGATAAAGGGGTTCAGCATGATAAGCAAGTATTTCTTTGGCTATCTAATCCTCAACAGGTAGCCTGACAAGGGTAATAAGTCCCATCCACTTGGCCCTTTTCTCTCACAGAGTCACAGCACCCAGGAGTTATTTTTTTTCTCTTTGACAGAGAGGTGCCATATCTTTAGGGGGATATAGCAAACATTTCTAATTTACTTTGTATCCTCAACTACCTCTTTATGTCCATGAACAACCCCACACAGGTGGATCTTGTGTATGAGCCATGTAATAAGTGGTAAAAATGTGGCACAGGTTTCTGTTGACCTTATTCAAAAGGTTACATTTGCTCAATGACATCATCCAAGATTTACAAGTAGAAATAGTAATGATTTTAGTTGACATTAATGGGTCCTGGCATGATTTCTGGAATGTCCGTTAAGGCCTATATAAAGCCATCAATCAATTGAATCAGACAAAATATTACAGATGTACTCCATGTGAGGTTGCTTATTGATGAACCTAGAACCACCACAATTCCCGGCTCTTTGGAGAAGAAATATTCAGAACCCTGTCCAGGGCCTGGGCTACCTTCTATGATTAAAGAAAGGTCAGGAGCTTTTTCTAGAGGTATCCTCTTCTGGAGTTTCCTTATTGAACAGTGGCACAAAACACAAGTAATCATGTTGCTTAACTGAGAATGGAAACTAAAGGGCTAGGGAGATATATGTCAAACTGTATGAAACAGGGAATGTTTAAATCCCAATCTAATTGAACTAGCAGACTGTGCTAAGCAAAATAAGCAAGGACATAGTGATAAATAGCAATTCTTTGTTTTGTGCTTTTATGACCCCCAGATTTGCTAATTGTAAAGTTACTAGTAATTAGAGAATAAGCAGGGCAAAATTTCAGAAACATAAAGGACATAATAGAAATGTTATAAATAAAATAACCAAAATAGGGTAGAGTAAAGTGAAGCAACTCATATTTTGTATAGTTTATTGTATAAGTAAAAATAATTATAATTATGTTTGTATCTATATGTAATACATGTGTGACCTGTATTTACTGTATTGTATCTCTCACTTATATTCACTAGTTGTTTTAACAGTTCAAGTTCAAATATGAATGATTATTTTGACAATCTGTGCTTGATCTCGTTGTAGAAATTATTTGTCACCTTGTTAACCAGCTTTTCTGTATCACCTTCATGTAGCGGCACCATCACAGCCAAATTACAAGTTAAGGGACACTTGTCAAGTCCCCTTCACTTCTCCCGACAAGCAACAGCAGAAGCCCCTGCTGTGTATGTGTGTGTATCTACCATGTATATATGTGTGTGCGTTTGTTTACGTAAGGTATGCATCTTCCTTTGCATGTCCACCAAGTGTTTCATAAGAACCAAAAAGATTTTGATATTACACACTTGGTTAATACTGCTCAAACTAGAGTATACCATCATAAATTCTGTAGCTGATTTTAGTTACCAGTATATTTATTGGGCAAATTGAAACTCAATTTTTTACCTACCTATGTACATTGTTTTTTAGTAATGATATCCATTATAATATGCCCAAACTGCTTTGAATGTGCATCAGTCATTAACTTTTTGGTTCGTAGGATTTTCTCCTGCACAGCTCTGTTGAATGTTAATACAGTTCATCAACAAAGCTGCTAGCAAGATCATTGTTATTGCTTTGTTTTGAGTGTGGAACAGGAAATATTTCTTACTAGAACTTACAAACTCTGACACTTCTTCTGAAATTGAACACGTGTGGTTTTCATAGTTCACAATTATTAGCACAAAAGAACAGCTCAGAGTAGTGTAACATTGTAGTTCACTGATGGTAAGATTGTATATTTTGAGTGAATAATATTGTATATTTTGAGTGAATGGGGTATGTGTGTTCAGGGGCATACGCTGAAACAGCATGTAGTGTAAAGTCAGTGAAAGTAGGCTAGCCTAAACAGATCGGATGCGGAAATACCCTGAGCCGACCAGGCCAAGTGGGATATCTCTATTGGTCTAACTGGTAAGGTCTCTGCCTCACACCCAAGGGTCGAGAGTTCATGCCCCCACCAGGGCTTGATATTTTCGTGAGGCTATTTCCGCATTTAACAAAGTTTAGGTGTGCTGGTAAAATTGTTCAGATGGTTCAGAGTAAGATCAGAGCTCCATAAATCCTCTTTCGGGTATGGTGTAAAAACCGATTCCTACAGTAGCCCCGGCCCTCATCTCTGTACCATTGCCCTTTGGAGCCTTAACCTGCAGTTATTAACCCAATACAGTTGGTACTGCATTTTTGTGGGTTACCACAGTTTACTTCCCTAGATGGGACATCACAACTGTCCACTAACACTAGGTACCTAATTCGCTGCTTAGGTGAACAGAGACATTGGGTGTTAGGTGACTGACCATCCATCTTGCTCTGCCCGGGAATTGAACCCGAGACCTCTCGGTTCCGAGCCAAGCATGCTAACTACTGCACCACAGGTCACCCTAATTAACCCTAACTTTTAACGAGAATCATCATTGTCGGTTGTATTTACTATAGTTTTGCCATATTCCTAGCTAGTCAATATAAATATAGAATACACCAGTTGTAATTGAAATGAGAGCACTGTACAGTACTGCACTAATGTTCCAGTAGCCTACTTCACATTACAATTACAAAAACTAGCATCTCATATTGACTGACTAGGATTTCAGCAAAACTATAGTAATATATGGGGTTTTGTCTAGGAATACGAGCCAATGTCTGAAAATGCAAAGTTTAAATATTCTGAAAAACATCAAGATAAACATCTAAATACAAGGTATTCAATTAAAATGTAAAACTTGCAAACCAAACAAACCAAAACTGGGACAAAGACAATACAAAGTCAAATTAACTCACCAAAATCGCTATGTGGAAACAACGCTTACTAAAATAAAATTTATGAAATATAAGAACACAATTACTTAAGGAGTGCGTGCGGAGTTACATGGAGGGATAGACAGACTAATGAGGAAGTAAGAAGGAGGTGTGGTGTGGAGGTAGATGTGCTGGAAAGTGTGAAAAGGAACAACTTGAGATGGTTCGGCCATATGGAACGTATGGAAAGCGAGAGAATGACTAAGAGGGTGTACGAGAGCGAGGTGGAGGGACAGAGGGGGAGAGGTAGACCGAATTAAAATGTAAAACTTGCAAACTAAACAAACCAAAATTGGGACAAGGACAATATAAAGTCAAATTAAATTATCAAAATCGCTATGTGGAAACAACGCTTACTAAAATGAAAATTATTAAATAAAAGAACACAATCCACCACATAGGGTGTACATCACTACATGAGCAAGTTAATCTGTTTCCCAAGCAAACCAATCGCACATATAACAACGCACTATCGTCACGTTAAAGGAAGTAGTCAAGTTTGGGAAGTCATATTGGTAGTCATATTGGGAAATATGAGGTGGAAGGATGGAGTGAGGAACTACATGAACGAAGGCGGTGCTGGTTGGGGGGAGGGGCGTCGACTGACTGGGGACAGAGGTGCATGGGGGCGGTTCGTTCGTGGCCACCCCTTCGGGGATCACGGCGTCAGGCAATAGATAGATAGATAGAAGAACACAATCCACCACATAGGGTGTACACCACCACATGAGCAAGCCAATCTGGGTCCAGATATTTATCACAATCTCTTTGAATTGTTATCTCGGTCTTCCAGACATAATCCAAAACAATGAGGTGAAATTCTGATAGGCTGAGGTGTTTCACACTTCCAAACGGAATCTTCCCGATTAGTGTGATGGAGAGGGATTTAACCAAGTAAATCCCCTCTCATTTTTAGGTCTGGAAACCTGTGACTTTCGGACTACGTATCCATTTTGCACTTTACATCTTTCTTTCAGACTAAGTCTGAAAGTAATATGTAAAAGTTTGAAAGAACAATGGTATTTAATCCATTCATTATCCTGTCTCGTTTGAACAGAGTTCATAAGAAATGTTTATATGTTTGAATAACCAGTACTCAGTGTTTTAGTCTGGGGGTAAGGGGCCTCTCAGAATTATTGGAAGAAATAGAATATTCCCCACGTATCCTACTGTATGTCTTACAAGGCGGTGCATATCCGGACCTACTGTCATTCTGTACAGTACTTTTGTTATGGCACTGTTGAGGTTGGTGTGGTTATAGATACTGCAGGGGGACTTGTTGAGTCTTGCTGAAGAAAAGTAGCACTATGCCAATATCAGTCACATGATGATATGATGGGACAGTGTTATGGCAGGACTTTATTGTACTACAGTCGAACTGCTCAAAGACAACCCTGTCTGAATTATTATGATGTACAGTACTGTATTGGAAAAGGACGCTAACATATTTTGTATATATGTATGAAAATCTTCCATTATCGGACAGGGTCTTCCCCTAATTACAGTACAGACAGTAGTTGGATAGAGAGAAGTCTTACTGTACTGTACTCCACTACAGTACTTCAATATATCATATATGGTCGTAGAGATAAACTGGAAGCCTTGATTAACTAAGGAGTTGTCAAGCCACATAACATTATTCAGATCATGCTCTGTAACCTATTGCTTGGGAAAATTCCTTATACTTAGGCCTAGTTGATATCACTAAGTATATCTGAATGGTAGATATTTAATGTCTTTGAGGTTCTACAAATTCAGTATTTATTTATTCTGTAGTAACTAATAAGTTCAACCGAGTACATTTTAAAATAAAATTACCGATTTTCAGATGCCAATGACTTTCTGATAGTTGACAAATATTAGACATTCACCATCTCAGATGGATATCAACTTAAATATGGTTTCACTCTCAGTGAAAGTAATTGGCAATGAGAGTGGCGCGCATTATGAGATGTGATTCTGATTATTGGATACATTTTGTATGGTGAATCAAGAATACTGTATTAAAGTTCCTGTGACTCATATACTGTACATGAGAAGTTCTGCCTACTGTAAATTAATATCAGGCTTGATATTTGACTGAATATTTGTATCGATATCTAGGTGCATAGCAACATCTGTTCTTCTGAGTACCCTTAATAAGCATAATTGCTTAGGAGTGAGAGATAATTAAGTAGATTGGATTGAGAGTTATCAGAACTGGAAAGTGTGTGTGTCTCTGAGTGAACCTTCAGTGTAATGGGTCTGATCTCACTCTTCGGACAGCACGGACAAGCCAGGCAGCAGATCGTCTTGCCCACCGACCTTCTAGATAAGAGCAAGAAGTATCACCTCACCTTTACTATCAAGGTATCGTCCAAGGCCTTGCATGCTCTGTCTCTTCTTGTTGTTGTGCGTGACCCAATGTCGGGTCATCTCCATAAAGTTCTGTAGATGGGATTTCTCACTTTATATAATGGCCCACATAACTGTTTCTGTATCGTACCATTTTGTAGCCTGTATCCGATACCTGTGCCGCACTGATCCATGCATGCGTACTGAAATGTCTCATCTTCCTTCACCTACTAGCAGATCTGTTGATCAGCCTTATGCAACTTAGGACAAAAGCTTATACTATAATCCTATTCCAGCCATCAAGTCCCAAGAAGGAAGGAAATCCTGAGAGAGATACAAAGTCCCCCGAGCGATCAGCCTCTGCACCGGAGACCCTACCCAGCGATAGCCTGCCTTCCGAAGATGCCTCCTTAGCCCCAGACCTGGCTCGACAAGACCTCCACTCTGCCCCGATAGAAGGACGGACAGAGCTGCCAGACGTGGTAGAACAGACCGAGAACAAAGAAGAAGTGGAGGAAGCAAAGACTGAAGTGCAAGCAGAGGAAGTGCAAGCAGAGGAAGTGAAAGCGGAGGAAGTGCAAGCAGAGGAAGTGCAAGCGGAGGAAGTGAAAGCAGAGGAAGTGAAAGCAGAGGAAGTGAAAGCGGAGGAAGTACCAACCGAAGCGTGAGTCCGAGAAAGTACTAACTGAGGCGTAAGTCCGAGGAAATACTGACTTGACTGAGGAAGTACTAACCGTCGCATTAATCCTGGAAAGTGCACGAAGGACATGAAGAGCAATTTATAAAACCTACCAATACATTTTCTCTGTGATAACTCTAATACAAACTGATAACCACATTTCAGTAATATTGATAATGATCTTACGAAAATGTGACCAAAGATTGACTTTACCAAAGATTTAAATGTTAGTTTTATAGATAAATTATTTGTTTTAGATATACTATACTATTTTTGTCCTCGATGTGTCTTAAATTTTTATACTTATCAGCTATGTTAACATTACTGTCAGGCATTCTGTTGTCGTATATTATGTGTTCTCCACATGTAGAAACTAAATGCATGAGAATACAAATATAGTGTGATCTTGTTGTACTACTGTTTGCCACAACATATTTTATATAAACTGTATATCAATGTCAAAGAAATATTGTAATTTATCTGAATAGGTCACTGTTTGGAGTCTGTTAGGTAAATCACTTACAGTAATCTCCCCACTTAAAGTTTTAGTTACTTTCCTGAAAAGCAACACTTTAAATGAAGCGACTTCGAGTGATGTAATTATTTTTCATAGTTTTTATTGCCCCTATTTCTGTCTGATTTATACAGCGTAATAGGGAAACCTATCGACTTTAAGTTAATTTTGTTCCCTAATTAATGAACAAAGTAATAATGAAACCGCTAAAAATTAAGAGACATAAAGTGAGGAGTGCCTGTTTGTTCATTCTAGATGTTTAAGACATCCTCTCTGACTCTGATTCATTCAATTTCGCCTCTATCCGTCGATTTCTGAAAACTAAACGACTGTATAACGACACATTACATTGACTACTACACGATTTGACTCCACCTCGCCAAACACTAGCCTTGTGAGGGCTAGTATAAAATAAACACGTCTTCTGCTGCTGCTGTATGTTCATTCTATTCTTACTGCAGGAAGATGTTCCATCAATGATCCAGTTATTTTGTTATTGTATTTTTGACAGAAAAATGAATTACTATACCCTCCCCATCATAAAATTTTACATCTCTATACCAACCAGAGCATGACTATTTTTGGAGCTGAAAAAAAAGTAGAGCCATAGCTATACATTACTTTCATTCAGATAATTTCTTGCTTTTTTGGTTTCTTTTATTTTTATGGGTAGTCTATCTATCTATCTATTGCCTGACGCCGTGATCCCCGAAGGGGTGGCCACGAACGAACCACCCCCATGCACCTCTGTCCCCAGTGAGTCGACGCCCCTCCCCCCAACCAGCACCGCCCTCGTTCATGTACTTCCTCACTCCATCCTTCCACCTCATATTCGGTCTACCTCTCCCTCTCTGTCCCTCCACCTCGCTCTCGTACACCCTCTTAGTCATTCTCTCGCTTTCCATACGTTCCATATGGCCGAACCATCTCAAGTTGTTCCTTTTCACACTTTCCAGGACATCTACCTCCACACCACACCTCCTTCTTACTTCCTCATTAGTCTGTCTATCCCTCCATGTAACTCCGCACGCACTCCTTAAGTAATTCATTTCCACTGCTCTCACTCTTGGTCTGAGTCTCAACCAACGTCCATGCTTCGCTTCCGTAAGTCAGTGTCGGGATTACCACACTGTCATGCAAGGACTTTTTCACTTCCATACTGACCACCCTATTTCTTATTACTGCTTTTAGCGTTCCTACAACCCTCTTCCCCTGTTGTACCCTCTCCCGCACTTCTTCATCCATAGTCCCATCTTTACTCAACACACTGCCCAGATACTTAAAAGAGTTGACGTTCTCCATAGCCTGACCGTTCAGCTTCACCTCACACTCTGTGACTTCACCCCTTTCGAAGACCATAACCTTGCTCTTCCCCGTATTTACCTTCAAATTTCGTTTTTCGCACACTGTTCCAAACTCATTTACCAGACCCTGCAACTCCCATTCATTATCACTCATCAGAACTGTATCATCCGCAAACAGCAGTATAGGTAGCTTCCACTCAATTCCCTCCCTTTTCAGCGATACACCAACATCCACTGCTCTTGATAGGATTTCTTTCATGACTCCATCCATATATACAGTAAACAACCACGGGGACATCACACACCCCTGTTTCAAACCAACATTCAGGTCAAAGAACTCGCTCTGCTCACTCTCCACACGTACTGCCGCCTTTGCACCCTCATACATGCTCTTCACTGCTTTCAGCAAGTTGCCCTCTACTCCGTATATTCTTAGTACTTTCCACAAACCTTCTCTATCCACTCTGTCATAGGCCTTCTCCAAGTCCATAAAGGCAACATACACCTTTTGTTTCTTCTCCAGATACTTCTCCACAACACAATTCAGGGTACAAATCTGATCTACACATCCTCTTTCCTTCCTAAAACTTCCCTGCTCATCGCCTATCCATTTCTCCGTTCTCACTCTCACTCTCTCAATCACTACCCTACTGTATACCTTCCCTACTACGCTTAGAAGACATATTCCTCGGTGGTTACCACACACTCCTCTTTCCCCTTTGCCCTTATATAGGGGGACTATTATGCCAGTCTTCCAGTCATCGGGTGCACTCCCCTTCTCCCATGCTAGTTTGCACATTTTCCATCCCATTCTATCACTATCTCACCACCATACCTCAACATTTCCCCACACACTCCATCTGTTCCTGGTGCTTTCCCCAACTTCACTCTTTTCATGGCTTCCCACACTTCTGACCTCCTGATCCCCACCTCCTCCTCCACTACTTCTCTTCTTCTCCCTCCCATACCATATCCAGCTATGTTTGCTGGCTCTTCATTCCTTACATTTAGCAACTCACTGAAGTACTCCCTCCATCTTTCGACTCTCTCTTGCTTCTCGGCTAGCATTCTCCCATTCTTATCTTTCACACCCTTACTGTTTCCCTTGCTACCTTCCCTAACTTTCTTGACTTCTTTCCAGAACAGTTTCTTACTCTCCCTCCATTTTACACTCAGATTCCTTCCAAATTCCTATGGGTAGTCTGGTGAATATACTGTATATGGCCACATTTGACCTACAAATCCAAAATTTGCATTAAATTACACATGACTGTACAAAGAATGCACTTGTGAATACTTTAGGAGTGGTATTATTGTTAAATCAATGTCCCTATTGGCTAGCATTGAGACTACAGACTATTATAATGTAAAACTTGCAAAATAAACAAACCAAAACTTATACGAACACAGTAAAAAGACAAAACAACTATTCAAAATTGCTATGTGGAAACAACGCTCAAGTAAAATAATAATTTATAAATAAAAGAACACAATCCACCACATAGGGTGTACATTACTACATGAAATTGTAATGGAGTACTGAAGCCAATATTAATATAGGTGGAACTTGAACTGGACTGATGAGTTGTGAAGGTCTTATAGTTGACAAAATACCTGATGAGTGCTATTACCTATATTAGTAAACTAAATCAATTGTCTGTATATTTATGATGTGAAGCTCATTCCACTTTTCCTAACCCAGAAGAAAACTAGCTTGTGGATCTCCCGGTGCTGCTGTTCACAAAGCATTATATTATTATTTATAATTTTCCGAGTGAATGCAAGAGAGGCATATGTCATAAAAACCCTAATAACGACTTAAGGGGGAAGTGGCTGTTTTTTTATCTACAGTATTATTATCTCTTAAAATTACAGGCTCGCTATCGCTCGCCATGAAAAGATCGATACCTAAGTCGCACGAAAGGTCTTATCATTGACAACGAAATGGGGAGAAAGGTATTAAAATTGCCAAACTAATGGGCCGAACGTCTTAAAATCTGAAAACTCATGGGGCTAAACACAAGGGAGAAAGGTGTCCAGAAAAACGACCCATCTCCCCTTAACCCTTCAAACCCGGCTGGTACACGTGTGTACCATTTTGTTTTGACCCGAGGAACCCGGGTGGTACAACATTGTACCAGTGGTTGAAAACCTGTGACCTTGGTGTGTGAGGCGTCGGTCCGACGCATGTAAACAACAGCCGGCTGGACCGACGCCCCGCATCTCCGGCCACAAGAAGGAGAGCGTCGCTTGTTCGTGTGTGCCTGTATGTTGTTGTTAAGTATCGAAAAGTAGTGTAAAGTGGCTGTTGTTGCCGTAAGTTATCTCCAATTAAATCATCATCACAACTGAACCAGTTGACTTAGAGAGCTCTACTTAACGCCATTCTACAGGTAAATAACACAGCTACGCTTGGGGATGCGCGGGAATGCAGGAAGCAGTCAGAATAACAAAGATACGGTAGCCTAGCCTAGACGTTTTTCGGCCAAAACACCCGGGTTTCGGGGAATATTTATGTAATGCGTAGCCAGGGCTGGAGGGTTAAACCGATAGAACTATCCGAATATAGCGGCTTGCTGGTGTAGTGAAAAGCGTCTTGGACTTCCACCCAGAAGGTCCCAGGATCGCGCCCATGCTCGGCGCATTAAAGGTTTTTCACAAACACTTAGTCGTTGCCATCCCCCTTGAGCAAGGGGATTGGATAATTAGTACAGGATCCCATACGTCTAATCGGCCTTATTGGGCTATCTTTAGCTGCGAAGCTTTAAGAAGTATATATTATTGTTATTATTATATTATCATTAATTGATTCTTGTCGGGCTCTGTTTCGTGTCGGCCACCCCCAGCAATGGGGTATGTACCTGAGTATATCCATATATACATACATTACATTATTATTATTATTATTATTATTAATTATTATTATTATTATTATTATTATTATTATTATTATGTTCTCTTATAGGCCAATATTTTAAATACCCCAATCAAGACTTCAGCCAAAAAAACAAAAATTTGTACTGTACGTCATGATATTTTAAACATATATTATATTTTATGTTATTGGTAAATAGGTAAATTTTCTCCTTAATTAGTAGCACTTTCGCTACTATTGGAGGAGGAGATTATAAACATTTTCAATAAAATGTAGCCTACATAACATATCTTTACACATAGTACGGGCAAAGTCTTTACTGTAAAAGCTTTTCTGAACATGGCCCTTCTTGCACTCACTGGAGAACTATACAGTATATTATGTTCTCTCCACCAACCAACTTTACTCCTAAACTCGATTAATGAAATTAACAAACACATGTGGCAGTCCAGGGATTCGAACCTAGGATGCTCACACCGAAAATCAACACACTTATGCATTGCACCACGAAGACAGTGGAAATACTCAAGTGCCTGTATTATACTCTACTTTTTAACTGAGTCCCCATTTTGACAAAGTTAAACGGAGTTGGAGTGTGTCCGAGTCTCATGATTTGATAATGTCCACATTGTCACTACTTGCTGGTCTTGAGATTTATGGGTTGAAATATACTGCTTATTAATAATGTATACAGGCAATAATTTTTTAGTTCAGTATGTGAATAATTTATAAAAAAAAAAACATAATGTCTACTGTACAGTACTGTATATTGAAGAATGGAATCTGCATTTATAGATTTTGCTGTACATTAATCTGTGCATCATCCAAATTTACAGAACCATAAAGTACAGTATAGACTACAGCGAATCCTTATTCATCAGTTAGGACCAGCCACAAAACCTAAAAAATTAACAAAATAGTTTTTGTGTTCTTAATTTAACACCCCATTGGTCTCGGATATCCAAGAGTAAGGGAGTTTTTTTTAGAGTCGACATTTGAGCCTTGTGGAAAAAAAATATTGACTGAAAAATTGTAAAAATAATAGTTAAGTTAAAGTATGCAATTTGAGTATGTTAAAGGTAATAATGCAGTACCTCAGGGCTTGTCTAGCATTTATTGACATATCTTCAATTTATGTATTAGTTAAAGTTTTAGATAATTTATATGTATATAAAAACAACCGTTGAACAGGATTTACGACTTATGCAGAAAACATTAGTAACGATACGGTACCATTACAATCAGTTATACAGAGGGTGTAAAGCAGTTGCAGTTCAAGAATAAATTGGGTGGGAGGAAAACACAGGCAATAGATTGAATTTTATATTTCTCTAACATTTTGAGCTATACAGAACCCACTCTAGTGAGACATATGGATCAGCCACAAAGTCTAAGTTACTTGATTAAAGAATTTATATTTAATGATGGGTTTTAGGTATTTTTTAGTCTGTGAATGTTGCGTACTGACAGGGAGCATAAAACTAGCCTTAACCCTCCATTAGTTGACGCCAAATCATGTTTGATTCTGACTATCTTCAGACGATGTTATGCAACTTAGGAAGGGCCTGTCTGATTTATAGGGTTAATTTAGATATGTTCAGTCTTGCTGAGGTACTGTAAGCACATTGCCAACATCAGTCTCAGTGATGGGGGAGTGTTATGGCAGGACTTTGTTATACAGTGAACCCTCAAACTACACAGATTATAAGTACACAAAATCATAAGTACATGGCAACCCTAAATGTGGCAAAAATATTAACATACACGTTTTTAAAAGTACACAGCATAAGCGCAGAACGCATCCCCCTCGTACTCGAGGGGGGGGGGGGGGGGCACTGTACTACACACCAACATATGAAAGGCAACCTTGTCTGAGCCATTATAGTGGAAAAGGACATTAACTGTTGTATGTATGTATTCTTTGACCCTTTCTTTCCTAGAGGTTCTTGCTAAGTTGAGTAATATCCTCTGGCTGTAGCATAAATAAATTATTCAAATAATGGTCTGATTGAAAGGGTTAGGGTGTTAAGCATCATCACCGACTATGACACTGCAATGTGTGAAGAAGCTACTCTATATGATACACTAACTCTGCTGTGTTGTGACAACAATCAAGATGTACTGGTTATATAAACTTCTGATACAAATGAACAGTTTGAATTTTCCTCTTAATTTTTGTGTATATATTTTAAAACGGACTGTTTTTTACACTTTACTTGCAAGACGAAAATTTGCCTTAGCTCAAATTAACTGAACTGTTGTAGTCAAGAACATAGAATTGTGTTTATTATTGTAATGCCTGAAAATCCCTGAACTACAGAGCTACGGCGAGTTGACGTTGAGGGGAGTCCAAACAATAGGCTTATCCATGCCTAACTCCCCTTTTGTACGTCCGAGCGTGACTCAGTCTGTACAGAGGGCAAATCTGGTATGCCAGAGACCCGGGTTCAATCCCCAGCTTGGGCTAGATGTTTTCAGTAGTCAAAGAGTTTGGTGTGGCTTGTGGGAGGAGGAAACTGAAGGTGAACGTCAATAAAAGTAAAGTAATATTGTGTAACATGGGTGATCGTAGGGTGAATTTAGATGTGAGGCTGGATGGGGAAATATTGGAACAAGTAGAGTGTTTTAATTATCTAGGAGGAACGATAAGCAGGAGTGGAGGTATGGAAATGGAGGTAAAACAGAGTGTGTGTGAAGGAAGGAAGGTTTTCGGAGCAATGGAAAGTACAGTATGTGGAAGACGAGAAATCTCGGAATGAAAGTAAAAAGTGCATTGTATCAAGGAATTGTTGTGCCAGCAGTGATGTATGGGGCTGAGATATGGGCTCTGAAGGCAAAAGAGAGAAGAAAGCTGGATGTGATGGAGATGAGCTGCTTGAGGAGTATGTGTGGAGTGACTCGTAGAGACAGATTGAGGAATGAAGAGATATAAGTAGAAGAGGAAGCAGGAACATTTGTCGGCCAGAGTGGACAAAAGGGTGGCCGTACTGTGCTGGTATGGACATGTTGAGCGGATGGAAGTTAAAAGGCTTACAAAGAGAATATGTGAGTCAGATACAAGGGGCTGAGGTAGAGGGGTAAGAAGACTTCCATTGAGATGGAGAGATTTACGTAGTACAAGCGTTGGGAGATAGAGGAATGATTATAGATCAGACAAGAGAAGTGGTAATATATAGGAATGAATGGAGAATGCTAGTGAATAGATAAGTGAAAACGCGGTTGTTTGGGAGAGGGGACATCGGGCGCCAGTTGGACTAGATAATAGTCAGTCGGGCGCCTGGCCCGGGGAGCCGGTATATATGAAGAGTACGCCTGGATGCGTGGTGGGTGGGCACAGTACGTGGTGTGCTCCGCTGCATGTCTGCCTGCTGAGACCAGACGAACTTCTCCGGGAGGTCGGGGGAATGGGAGTGCCCTTAGTGATCTCTGGTCTCTGGGTCTTCTCCTGGGCGACCTAGATGTGAGAATTTGTGTTTTTAATGATTTATCTTTTTTATTTATTTATTTATTATTTATTTTTATTAAACCTATTTATTTATTTATTTTATTTTGTGTTGTGAATTGTGTTGTTCCTGTTTGGGATCTGTCTCGAGTCGGCCACCCCCAGCTTAAACAAAAATGGGGTATGTGCCTGAGTAGGCCTATATAGATAGATAGATTACTTGCATTTACTCGAAATAAAGTATATAATGTTCAAGACAATGATTTATTATGTAGTCAGTCATTGAAAATATACGTTTTCTTCAAGGAACGTACTGTATAAGAAAATATTTGTTTACCGGTAACAAAATTACAAAATGCGATCCGCGTTTTTCATAAACAAATATGCTCCATTATAGCCTCCAACTTGACGAATAGCCTACTTGCATTTTAGAAATTTAGAGACTCATATTGCTATAAGTAGGCCTAATAATAATAATAATAATAATAATAATATAACCCTGGCTGTAGGCTACCTCTTAGTGTGCTAAGAGATGGGTTGACATCTTGTGAACTATTTTGAAAATCCCTCCTTTCATTCCGAACTAACTGTACGGGACAGTGTTAGTGAATTCAATATCACCCAGTCATGTAAAACTACCAATTTAATTTAATTTCGCATGTTACTATCATTATGATAAAAAATACTGCTATGGTATCATTGTATGACTAAATATTTAATTCTTACTCGAACGCGGATTACAGCTGTCGCACGAATCGAATAACAAGATGTAAACAAAGTGGTTGTGAGTGTGGATATAGGGTAGAAAATAGACCATATCACGATACCTGAGGACTATTTTAGTAACTCTATGAGGTCACTGTATACGGGATAGTGTGTGGTAGTTTAGCGTATCAAGAAATAGTTGTGTACGCGAGTGTAACTGAGGAATTTTGATGTCCAGTCAAGCCCGGAGGTAAGGTAAGATCTGATTGTTGTGTCTTCATAGGCCTATGTATCCTATATTTATTGTGCGTGGTGGTTTATGGGTAAACATGAATATATTGAATATGCATTAATTCGCTTTTCCGTGAAGTGCACATAGCCTAATTACTAACAATATTAGCGCCCAATTAACTTTGCTAGTTTCTCCCCTCTATGAGTAAGACAAAAATGGGTAAAATTCTAGATCCGGTTTCACAGCGAATTTAGCGTTAGGCCTATGTGTTTTTGTTTTTCTGTTTTCTTTAATATACAGTGTTGTACAGTTGTTTTATACTAAGGACTGGCGGAAATGAGTATTGGCAAGAATGTAGTTACCGGGTGTACCGCCCGTCTTGTTTACACTACGCGGATGCTCACCATCATGTTCCCGTCTATTTTGACTGCCTTTGGATACAAAAATACATTATCCTAACCAAACAACCTATAACCTAACCTAACCTAACCTAGTTGGCGGGTGCCCGACCCCGAAAGGGGTTGAAATAGGGGAGTTATCCCCCCGCCAAAGGCGGCTTTCTAGGGCCTTTCCTAGCTGATGCTGAGAGGATTGGGTTCTAGTCATGTGGTGATGGGCTGGTCTATCAGAGTGAGAACTGAGCGATCTCTGCATACCCATAGCTTACTCTGACTGTTCCTTTAATTTATATATTTTCTAGATCTCAAGTGACGGCGTCTTTTCCGTGGATTGACCTCCCAAATTCCCAATCTACCAAGATTGGAAGCCAAAGCGTCACATTTTTCCCTTGCCCCTCAACTTTCTCTTCATAATTGCTGAGGGGCACAGGGCCCTGGTTGGGGCTTTGGTTTCCCGGGCGTTTCTGCACCCTCCTCAGCTCCCCGCCATGGAGTGGCTTCGGTCACCCAGGCTTTATTGTGGTCGGCGGGGAGGGTTCTGTGGGGGCGCTCGGTTGTGGCCTTGGAATTGCTCGGGGCCTTGGGGCTGTTCGGCCAGGCAGCTTGGGGAACAACAACAACAACCTAACCTAGTATTATAGATGTATAGGCTAAGTATTTATTTTATTATAAGTATTTATAGATGATTTATGGTGTATGTCGGTAGTGGTACACCCGATAACTACATCCATCCCTGAGTATTTAGGCTACCCATTAGGCCTAGGCTATACAACAATCTAAAAACACGGCCCCCTCTAGTGGGGAGGGCTATGAAGATCAGGGAAATTGCGGGGTAAAAGACAAAAATAAGGGTAATATTAGCCTAACCTAACTGTCCTAACAACCTTACCTAACCTAACCTAGTATATTGGGTGGGGGCTGCCGCCCCCACAACCCCGCTGGTTTGGTATTAAAATAAAAGATTGCCGATTGCCGAAATAAAAAGTCAATGAAGTCTATGGTAGTTACTCCGCAATCTTCAGCTTTGGCTGTGGATAACAGGAGGTAAATATTAACTTTGTCACAGTAATTATAATTCCATTTGCGCCGCTACTGACCGATATAGGAATGAAGTATGGTATATGACAAATGTATAGAAACCATATAAATTGATGAGTGTGCTGTGAAACCGAATCTAGAATTAAACCCAAAAATGGGACAAGGCTACTGGATCACTGGTAGCCTAGTACTTTCAGCTAAGTTCAAGGGATCCTCAGAAGGCTGTCATCGGGCAGCACAGCCACACAAGCATGGGTGCTGCGCTTATGTATTAATTTATACACGTGTTTGAGTAGGCCTACTATGCGAGGACGAAAATATTTGTTGTCATCCTTGGAATGGCCCTACCTGAGGCAGTTGTGTTGGACTGTAAGGGACCTAGCCATTTAAAAGACGACATCACGCAACTCTCCACCCTTGCTCTCCATCAACAAATCATTATAAGCCATGTGTCGATATTTCTGCAGCTGACACATGTTGTAGTCTGTGCATATTGCCGTTTATTGTATTTTATAGGGACGTGAGTATTTGCTCCCGACTGGTATTTTCACCAGGCCGCACCATAGGCTATAGGCCTAGGCTAGCCTATATCACTGAACGGTATTTGCACCCGATGGTCATCTTATTTTGTGATACCGACATTAATACATTAAAACAGACCCACTAATATTAGAAGAGCTTTCGACCTTCATAAAGTTCCGTGTACCGGTACCTCATAATGTAATTATTAAAACTTAAATGCTTGTATATTATAATACTCGTTCTCTCATTGCATGTCCAGATCACCAACGGAGGTATGTAACATTTTTTTTTTTTTTTTTGGTGTCCCCTGTAGGCCTAGTCCACTGTCCCAGGATAGTCTTGGGATTTTTTTTTTGTAACAGCATAAAATCTCTTATTAAAATGCACTTGTCAAAATTAAAATCACATGGGATAGGCCTACCGGTACATGTAAAAAACACTCATCACAGTTGTACCCTTCTATGGTGTCTGTGCCTATTGAATATTTAATGCAAATGAAATTAAACCATTTCCCACAGTTTTTGTCACAGTCAATCTATTCGATTTGTGGGTTACGGCATATTTATCTTGGAGGATCCTTTAAGTCGACATAAGTAGCATATAGCTCATCCTCAGTGGTGTTATTAGAGGCAGATCGGGACTTCTTCGATTTTCTCTGGTCACTGTGTTTATCCATTGCTTCTCGTTGATGTGTTCAATGAGTTAAAGCGCCCTACTGCTTTTGACTGCCTTGGTCGATCTTCTTGTAATTGGTTTATCTTTGGGATGATATTAGATGGCAGTTTGTGATTGCCCATCATTTTTGCCACTGCATGTTCAGTGCACAATTCATACACGTCTTTCAAGTCATTATCTTGACAGCCATATTCAACCACTGTAGGCTACACTTGTTGAGAACCTACTGATACCGTCTCTCATCGTTAAATATTCCAGTGTGAAAACAAAGTTTGCGTATACATTCTGCCATTGATAAAGACACATACAACAAATGTTTCAATTTACCATTTTCAAACTATTCTATTATTGGTGTCATTGCCTAAAGTGAGTGTATTACGTAGTAGGTAGCTAGCCCACATATCTTTACAATTCGCCCAGTTATTTATTACATAATTATAGATGTAGTACCGCGTCTTGTTCTTAAGCCTGTCTAGTAAATAATTTAATTCTGCTTCGCTTCCTGCATACACTAGGGGACTTCAAAATAGTGAAATGCTTTGCCTTTCATTCACATCTAATACTAATTCAGAGACTTTCTTTTTGAAGCACTTCAGTGTAGGCTATGGAATTTGCAGAGCAACAACCCCCCCCCCCCCCCCAGAGCAACTCTCTCTCTCTCTATATATATATATATATATATACTGGTAAATATATATATATATATAGAGAGAGAGAGAGATTAAAGAGAGTCGTGATGATGTGGTAAGGCCCTTCGTGATAGACTCATTAGCCCCCTGCTTCTAGCTTATTTACCTTTAGAAATTGCTTTTGTGATTGCATTTTTGTCTCTATTGCACCTCTTAACCTACTACAGCTACCAGCGTAGACAAGCACATGTGTCAAAGATTACACTGTAAGAATTAAACGCTTAAAGGGAGATGGGCCATGTTTTTTGGTCTATAAATCGATTAATTCCTTTATTTATTCGTTTCCTCGCTAGACCTCCATCAAGCTTAGAAAAACACCCTTCAAGATAAGTTTGTACATTTTTTGGTTGAAAAGTGTCTCCTCTTAAAATGTCAGGCTCACTATCGCTCGCCAGGAAAAAATCGACATCTAAATGACACGAAAAGTCTTAAAATTGACAACGAAATGGGGCGTAAGTGTTAAAATCGCCAAACTAATGGGCCGAACGTCATATAATCTAAAAAAAGCAAATGAGGCTTAACACGAAGGAGAAAGGGGACCAGAAAAACGATCCATCTCCCCTTAATTGTAAATAAAAGTATACCGGTACCCATGTTAATCGTTTTAATCGTTTGTGTTGTAATTTGAATATATAGGCTACTGTAGCCTATACAGAAGAACACTACCGGGTATTTAGGCGTATATATAATTGTTGTTACAAGTGTTCATTTTCTAGAGTACCCCTGCATACTATACTTTGTTTCATTCCAGTAGACGGTAAAATGCTATGTCTATCTTGATTACTCCGCTATTATGCAGATTTTGTAGCGAAATGTTGTTAATTATGAAAACTTGTACTGATATGAAGCAGATACACCTTAGTTCCTTATTTTACCGTTAGTTATTGAGAAACGAGTTGTTAAGGGATTCAATTTACCCTCAGCTGAAATTAAATCGATTACAGGCCTGTGCAGTCGTGAGTACATAATATGGCTAACTACCGTACGCTCCTGTTTTAGTCGGTATCGAACACGAATAAAGTAATACAATACAACTCGGCATAGATCGAAATAGATTGGGTTAATTGCCTGAGACCTGGCAGATGCCACTAAACTTGGAAAAGTGCAAGATGATGAATATGGCCAAACCCGAAGGTCAAAGTATGGAGATAAATCTGCACCAACAGTTCTTTACTAATCCTGACATTTTTACACATACAAGGTAAATTGTAAATAGGTCTTCAATAAAACCGTTTAAGAAAAAGTAGAAAAGTAGGTAATACTGTGTACACCTTGCAATGGAAGTAATGCACTATACAGTCTTCCTTGTTTCATATATAAGAGTACCGGTATCTTCATGAAATAGCCTAGGCCACAAAGTCTATGATATACTATATATTTCTTGCAACTCTCTCCACACACTCTCTATCTGTATTTATTTATCTGTACCGTATATTTATCTCAGTCTGTATCTAGCTGTCCTCTCTCTCTCTCTCTCTCTCTCTCTCTCTCTCTCTCTCTCTCTCTCTCTCTCTCTCTCTCTCTCTCTCTCTCTCTCTCTCTCTCTCTCTCTCTCTCTCTCTCTCTAACCACCATTCACTTTCCCGTAATATAGTTAGACTAGCTATTATCACAAAATTCCCTGTTAAGCTAAGGAACGGGTACAGAGTGTAATCAATACAATATAAAAATAAATATGTTCCCTAAATCTTAAGAGGCATTTACCGGGAAAAACGATCGGTAGTTGCTCTTGCATTCACAATATATAGGTTATTTTTAACCTTTAACCACTTCAGCACGATGACGCCTTTATACTTTTCATTCTGGATCAAATTAGACGATCTTATGCTGTTTAAGGATCTATGTTATTGAAAGGGTTTATTGAAATCGTATAATTCGTATTTAATACTTTGAATCCTAAAGGTAAATCATAAGTTAAAGAAAATCGTCTGCTGTAAAACAGAATTTGATCAAATTGATAACAACTATTACCAGTACCGGTACGTCATTGTGCTGAAGGGGTTAAATGAATTTATTGTAAATTACTAACTAACTGTAACACTGCATATCGTCAGAATTGGTACTGTTTGTTACGTTTATATTCTTTAACAATATTGAATATATACCGTATATATTGATTTATTTATAAGAATGATCAGGTACGGTATGCATGCTAACTTACAAACTTTGCAATAGGCTATAGAATATTATGACTGAACACTTTATTCCTGCTACCGTCAGCATCTTTTATTCTACGTCAAAAGGACCTCTAATAATAGTACGGTATGTTTGAATGGCTATTGATTAACCTTTCGTCTCTGAGCGGTCCTATCGAGTTGAAAATTTCGTGCTGGTATAGAGGTAGCTAAATTTGAATCAACTTAAAATTATCTTATAGAAAACAGGAATCTATTATGGTGACGTGCAGCCTTCCAGCGCCATATGTCGATTACCGATACTTTCCAGATATCGTTACCCGTCAGGCATCCAATAAGGTGCTTTCCTGATTCAGACACTCCCGCCATATTAGACCATCTTAAGAGTTTTGTCATTTTCCATACTACGTTTCTCAGGCATTAGTAGTGTATGATACCGGTATCTAAATTAGGGGTTGTTGGGTTATATTTAGACTTAACTAGTAGAACTTTTACTGGAGAGGTTCCATATATCTGGACTGGTACTCGAGTCCCTCAGACGAGACCTCAGATGTATATGCATTGTATAGGCTACTAGCTGGAAATCTAAATTTTCGTAGTAATTTTCGATTGGTATAGTTTTAACAAAGTAGTCCGTTGCTGAAATACGAAATGACTTATGAAAATCTCAATCCTCGTAGTTACTTTTAATGTAATTTAAGCTTATTTGCTACTTGTTATAATTTGGTATGTTGGGAAATTTCTCGAGATATACAAAAAGCCTCGGAAGGAGCTAGCAGGCAAACCCCTACCGAGCCTAATGACGGCGAGAATTCTCATGCCCCCACGGCCGCACTTGTCGATATAGGTGACCAAGATTCCTCCTTCATCATCTCCAGTACCGGTATATATATATATATATATATATATATATATATATATATATATATATATATATATATATATATATATATATATAGAGAGAGAGAGAGAGAGATAATGATAAACATTGACCAGCGTATCTAATTGACCCAGACAGATAATAACACTAGAACATAAGAGGATTCCTGGTTCTAATTGCACGTCGCGGGGTGGGAGTGGCCCCATCCGTCCTGCACTTAATAACAATTAGTGTCAGTGGTGCTGCTAACTGGCTACATACCCCCCTCTGCGGCTCAGATTATTAGGGAGAGAGAGAGAGAGGCGGTCTGATTGCAGTAGACCTTTAAATGTAGTACAGTACATTATCAAGGTTTAAAGTATAGGCTACATGAAAGTTTAGCGCCGTGTTCAAAGATATCTTTCATACAACTGCATTTAGCCACAATTATTGCATACTCCTATATACTCGCGTCTAGTTGCATATAGTGTTAAAATATTTGTATCTAAAGAAGGCATGACAAGTGTAATTAAAGTGTCCATAATATTGGTAACTATAAAGCCATCAACAATAAGGATAGAAAAACAAATCACTATCATTATACCCAAGGATTATATGTACAATATTTATTAGTTTTTACAATGCAGTCCACTCGGCAGGGGTGAAGGCGATATCACATGAGCGCTTTTTCCGGCAATTTTCGATGATCAAATTTGTCCTCGTAATCTTTTGATGCTCTTCACATTGGAATCGGGAACCAGACTGAATGTATAGATTGTGCTAGGTGGCTGACTTCTGATTTAAGGGGGTAGTACTTGTTTTTTCTGGACTCCCTTCTCCCTCATGTTTAGCATATTAGTTTTGAGGTTTTAAGACGTCCGTTCCGTTAGTTTGGCGATTTTGAGACCTTTCGCCTCATTTATTTGTCAATATTAAAACCTTTCGTGCCCTTTAGGTGTCGATTTTTTCCTGGCGAGCGAAAGCGAGCCTCTAATATTAAAAGGAACTGGTCTTCGGCCGGGCCATTTTTCTACGTACAAATGTATCTTGAAAGGGGGTCTAGGGTTTTTTTTTCTAAGTTTGATGGAAGTCTAGCGAGGAAACTAAATAATAAATAAAATATCCTGTATAAATATATAGACCAAAAACCAAGCACTACCCCCTTAACTTAAATTTTGAAGATGCCAGACAACTATTGCCAGGAAAAATTGAGGGAAAAGAGGTCGTGTGACACCGGCTTTAGTGTGTAATATGGTCATCAAGAAGTTTACGGGGCAGGTCGTCTTTTTTATAGTCTATCCCCTTGTGGGCCGCTTCGATGATGATGATGGCTTGAGTAAAGTAGGAGATTAGAGAGTTTTGGATAGAGAAATAATAAGTTGAGAAGTGAGCAGTACAGTATCAGATAATAGTACTTGGGATCAACCAAGTTACTCCATTGTTTATTAGTTGTGGGCTGGTGTAGTTTATAGCTTGTATCTGATTGAGTGATGGCTGGAGTAAAGATGGAATGTAGAAGAGTTTGGAGAGAGGAAGATAAAGTGGAGAAATGCGAAGTAAAGTAGGAGATGAAAAGTTCTCGGGCTCAACCGAGATGCTTCATTGTTAATTATTTTGGAGTGCTGATAAGTGAAGCAATTTTATTAGCTTGTTCTGGGTCGCTTCAGGTGTACGTCTGCCTGCTGTTGTATTCTTCTTAAGTTCCATAATCATGTCGCCGATGGTCTCCTCTAGCTCGCTGGCGGTCATTCCCAGGTCAATGTCTTTTTGTCCTTCCTCCATCCCCTCCACGTCTACGTCTTCTCCTATGGTGGACTCGGAGTATTCAGACGACGTGGAGGCTGCCACCGGATGATCAATGGTGGCTGGTGATGGAGTGGAGGTTGAGGCTGGTCCTGCAGAGTTGACTGGTGGTGGAGAGTCAGAGACTGCAGAACGAGGAGGTGGTGGGGTGGACTTCGAGAGAGACTTTTGGAGAACCAGACGCCTCCTCGGGTGACATCTCTGTCTCACAGCCTGAGATGGAATGAGGCTAGATGGTGGAGATGGTGTTGGAAGAGGTGGGATGGTAATGGTTGGGAGGTTGTTTGCCTTCAGGAGTGATGGTAGGTACTCCTGCAGGAGATGATGGTTCCCTTGCCAAAGGGCCGTAGCAGTTGTGACAACCACCTGGATTAGCTCTAGGCGGTTATCGTTGATGACTGCTGTGGCATGGCGTTCCTCCCTCCTTATTCTTCCATGTCTAGAGCCCTTCAGGACTTCTCCTTCAGGGCCCATAACGTTGGTGGCCTCCTCTCCTCTTTTCGTCTTTCTAATCCTGAAGGACACCCTCTCATTGTTGGAAAGAGAGGGCACAGGATGACGAGGGTTGCTTTTCAATGCCTGTTGAGTGGACAAAGATATCCCCTCCATTGTGAGTGATAAAACCATACCCCTTCTTGGTGTTAAACCACTTAATGTGGCCAGTAAGGGTGGTTGTGGTGCTGGAGGTCTCGGCAGGCATGCTGGACTGGAGAGTGGAGAGTGGAATACCAAACCAATCTACCAATGAACAATACACCAACCAATTACATCTATTGTATCTGCACATCTAGAGGTTCTTTTATAGTCTCTCGCTCTCGCTCTATCTCTCTCACTCACTCACTCACTCACTTACTCTCTCTCTCTATACTATTTACCCTTTTAATGCCTACATATTCTTTCAAGGATGTATAAAATCGTCTAATAATAGCTAGAATGCTTTAATCCACTACACCATGGCGTGATAAAAGATACTTAAACTTTTCCTATTTATATTAAGGAAAAGGGAAATCCTACTTGGAGACAGTATTTCAATTCATATACAAGTCGTAGGTTTATCACGCCGTGGTATAGTGGATTAAAACATGAACACTCGTCCTGACTGTCGGTGGTTCGAATCCGGTTTAGAGTATAAACACATTTAGTAGCTCACGTGTATTTGTGATATATGTTTGATATTAACGACTCGTACTTGGTTGGGCGAGAATTAAATTAAATAATTTCACCTCAGTTGTAATAATCCATGTATGGTATCGTGAAATATGAATCCTACGACTTGTATATGAATTGAAATACATTCTCGAAGTAGGCTCGCCCTTCTCCTTAATATACATAGGAAAACGTATTCTATATTATATCATGGTGTAGTGGATAAAAGCATGGACACTCGTCCTGACTTTCGGTGGTTCGAGTCCGGCTGGGAGTATAATAACACTTAGTTGCTCACGTGTATTTGTGAGGTAAATTTTGTATATATATATATATATATATATATATATATATATATATATATATATATATATATATATATATATATATATATATATATATATATATATATATATATATATATATATATAATAGAGAGAGAGAGAGAGAGAGAGAGGGGGGGGGGGGGGTGGATGGTTCACTAACGTCCTATTGAGAATACCCCTCCTTTGATGGAACTCTACCGGTAGGCAAGATAGTATCACAACCATCCATTGACTGAACCATGCTGACAGGGCCCTCTAGATTACTGTGTGTGTGTGTGTGTTGGTGTGTATGTGTGTGTGTGTGTGTCGGTGTCGGTGTGTGTATGTGTGTGTATCGAATATATGTGTGTGTGCGTGTCACATGCACTGTTTACATAATTGCATGCATTGCATATTATATACTTTCTGCTCGATTCACCAATTCTCAGAATACTACCAGCATAATAAGAAACTGTAAATCACGAGAACATTATAGATATAGGCTCTATCGCATTTAACGATGTACACAAATAAATAAATACATTATATATATATATATATATATATATATATATATATATAGAGAGAGAGAGAGAGAGAGAGTTAAAGTTTATCGTTGACCCCTTCCCATTCCCCCCCTATACCCCCTTTTCCTGGTGGTTTCCAATGTTTACAATGAGCACAGCCAGGGTAGAGCGGTGATGATGGTGGCGGTGGGCTTTGATGGCTACCAAATACAAGGATTTACAATTAATAGTTTATATCTCAAAGATCTTGCGGTACTTTCCAAGGAGATACTCTAGGTGCAGAGAAAGCGATTATGTAATGCACTACACTCTTTACAGTGTCTGCAAAATATTTTCTACTTTCTTCTTGAATTGCTTCCCTGAGGAACTATTTATAATTTCTGAGGGAAGTTTATTCCAGGGAGAACAGATTCTATATGTGGAAGTATATCCACATATATTAGTCTTTAATCCCTTACCTTTTAATTTCAAACCATGGTTGCGTACCGTACAGTATTCATATTGAGGCTAAGCATTTTGTTATAACTCACGTTGTCAAATCCAAGAAACATTTTACAAAGTGTAATGGCTTAACCTCGTAGTCAACGCGTTTCCAACGAACAAAGACCAAGAGTTCTCAATCGTTCCTCATAGTTCAATCTCCTAATCGGTGGAATATACTTTGTAACCCTACGGTAGGTGGGAGTCTTTCGAGCCGCTCTCTATCTTTCTTGAGTGCTTTGAGAGCGTTGTAGAGTGTGAAGTCTAGCTCTGTATTGAAACTGTGCCTTAACACCTGCAGGATATGAGAACACATTCTTTAATTTATCCTGACCATTATTAAGCAACTTTATTTAGCTTAGGAAGGATTTTGGGGGGTCAAGGTAATAATTAAGATCGTCTTTACCCATTTGATTGTAGTAGGCCCTGTCTAAGCTGTATCAAATTGTTTAGTTCTAGCAAAAAATAAATAAAAAGAGCGTCATAGTACTGCTACGATTAATATACCCTAATTATTTTGAGCTTTCTTGTCTACTTTAATGGCAAGGATAGATAGATAGATAGATAGATAGCTAGAGAGAGAGAGATAGAGAGATATAGAGAGAGAGAGATAGGGGGGTGGGGGGAGGGTGATTTAGGATTGCGATGAAAGTCGAATAGCTATGGAAAAAAACAGATTTGTGATTTCCCCATGATAGCCCGAGGGTGGGTGAATGAGAGAGAGAGAGAGAGTTACATGGAACTACAAGGAATAGTTAGCATCTCAAGGACTATATGGTCTATTCCGGGGAGCTACTCTAAGTGAACATAAAGAGATATAGTGCACTATGCACTATTGCAGAGTGTGCCTAGTACTATCTCTTCTTGAACTGCTCTACTGAGTTATCATTTACAACTTTTGTGGTTGATTATATCTTATAATTATGTGAAAAAGTGTCCACACATATTAGTAGGCCTACTGAATCTCTTCAATTCTAACTTCCAACCATGGTTGTGTGTTGCATTCATATTTACGCTAATCATTTTGTTATAATCCACATTCTCGAACTAACTGAACATTCGAAAAACTTCGATTATTTGACTTCGTAGTCTACGTGCTTCCAACGATAAAATACCAAAAGTTCTCAACTGGTCCTCATAGTTTACTCGTCTAATCGATGGAAAAAGTTTTGTAGCACTTGCTTGGACTCTTTCTAGTCCTGCTTTATCTTTCCTGAGTGTAGGAGACTAGAACTGAAGAGCATATACATTACAAGGAGAGGCCATATCAGAGTATTATAGTGTGTGCGAATTGTCTCATTATATCTTTGTTTACATTGGCTATTATTATGGAATACATTACAGTATGTCACTGCAAATCAGAACCCCCAATTCCTTATACAAGTCAGTCACTTCCAGAGTTTTCCCAACAGTGAGTAGTCTGACTTGGGGTTTCCTTGGCCTATGTGCATCACTTTGCACTTCTCCGAGTTTAGTGGCATCTGCCATGTCTCAGACCATTCACCCAGTCTGTTGATCCATGAAAAACGGCCTTTGTAGAGTTTCCCATGCGCCTAGAGCGGGCAATTTTCACGATTATTCAGCTTATTTAAAGCTCTCAAACTCTGTGAATCAAAGGGTTAACCCGTTCAGTACCGGTGACGTCCTTTTCATTATATTCTGGCAACTATTAGACAAGTTTATGCAGCTTAGGAATGACGTCGACCAATTAAAAGGCTACAGACTATCTCAATTATTTCTTTAGCTACCATATATCCTTCCTAAGCTGCACTAAATCCTCTAAATTAAGCTACAATAGAAATAAGAAGACATCGCTGCACCTTGAGCATGCATTTTTATAATGTTTCACATTTTTCAACTCGTTCTACCTCTGTGAAACAAAAGGTATAGGATGAACAAAATGTGTGGAAGAAAGTTAGTTTTTTGGCTTGTACGGAGGCCCCAACATCTCTGTGGAACTCCATAACTCAAAGGAGTCCACTCAGAAGAAACACCATTGATTACCACTCGTTGCTGTCTATCTGTTAGCCAACTACCGTACCGTATCTATCCAGTTGGTTACCTCTGTGATGATACCTATAGTCTATTCGCTGTAAGCAGGCGAGGAATCATGACCTCTAACCTCTGTAACTCATAAACGACTAGAGTAATCGAGCTAATATTTATACCATTTTGGAAAAGTCAGTCAAGGAATAGATGTGGAAATTTACAACCAATTTGCTCTAACCCTTTTCGAATTACGGAGGATAGAGGTCAAGATTTATCGCCTACTTACAGCGAATAGACTATATAGTACACTCAGTTTTGACATTAGCCTACAATGAGGAGCTTTGTCAAAAGCTTCTTTTAAATATATGGAAAGTACACCTATGGCTCTATTTTTGTCATACTCGCTCAACATTTCATGGAATAATTCTAGCAAATCGGTAAGAGAGAGAGAGAGAGAGAGAGATGGGAGATAAGGGAGAGTGCTGTGAGTTACGAGATGAGATTAAAGTGATATCAAGGTTCAGGATAGAATAGATCATTGCGTATATGGGAACTGTGGTCTCTCTCTCTCTCTCTCTCTCTACACATATCGTACCTATATTTTTTCTCAGACATTTTAGACACCTCTCTGTAAACATTCCCTTACATGATTGCAGCTTTACTCTTGCGATTCATCTATATTATTACATTAACGATTCGATATATTTTGCTCTTTCAGTTTATGAGGACGCATTCTTATACTGTATTCTGGTTAAGGGGAGGTAGTTGCTTTTTCTGGACCCCCTTCTCCCATCATGTTTAGCCCCATTAGTTTTGAGATTGTAAGACGTTAGTTCCATTAGTTTGTCGATTTTAAGACCTTTCACTCCATTTCTTTGTCAATATTAGAACCTTTGGTGCCCTTTAGGTGTCGATATTTTCCTGGCGAGCGAAAGCGAGCCTGTAATTTCAGGAGGAATCGGCCAAACATTTTTCTACCGAAAAATGTACAACTTTATCTCGAAGGGGGGTCTACGTATTTTGTTTTTGTGTTTAAAATCTTGATGGAGGTCTAGCGAAGAAACTAACAAGTACATAAATAAATAGACCAAAAACTAAACCCTAAACCCTAGATTAAAATATTGTTTGCACTTTAGGAAGGATCTCCATGAATCAAATGGGTAAATAGTATCTCAATTCACTCTCTAGCTCCCACAAGTTCTTCCCAAACTGAATAAAATCGCCCAGTAATAGCCAGAATAAATTGTCGAACGCATCATAATCCTCAAGGGGTTAACCCTCCAAGGATCGATGTCACACTTTTCTGTTTTCTAGCTATTATTTGACGATTTGAATCAGATTAGGAATGGTATATGGAAGTTAGAGGGTTAATTGAGATAGTCTTTATCCTTTTAATTCCCAAAGATCCGTTCCTAAGCTGCATCAAATTGTCTAATGATAGCTAGAATAAACTGCTAAAACGCGTCATAATCCTGGAGGGGTTAGTCAATCACATGTACTTATATCGTTGTCTATAACCTCGTCATGTGTACTCGAGTCATGTGTAAAGGTCTCCAGTACTAACATTATGTGTGTTGCCTATTTTTAACCCTTTTAAGATCCGATTACCCATTTCGTTTCTGTTTTCTGGCTATTATTAGACTATTTTATTCAGATTAGGAAAGGTATATGGAAGTGCAGAGTTTAATGTGATAGTCTTTACCCTTATGATTCCCACAAACCCTTCCTAAAATGTATACAATCGTCTAATGATAGCCAGAATATATATACTGTCAAAATGCGTCATAATCTTCAAAGGGTTAGGTTGACATAACGGTATCTGTATATAGTATTTTTCGGTGTCTGTCTTTTCTTTGTACAAGCACAGTTTTGGAGTTAGAGAACTGAAAACTTGATGGGCTAGTCAAAGGGTCCGGAGAAGGGTTTTATGGGCCACTTTGTCATGAGTAGGCTAGATGTACTGTATACAGATATCTTACATTATGTACTACCGGTATATCCTGCTACCTCCACCACTCCCCTCACCTCCCCCCCCCCTCCCCCCACCTACCCCATTCATCTCACTCCCCCCACCTAGCCCACTTACCTCACTCCCCCCACCTACTCCACTCACCACTCCCCCACTTACCTCACTTCCCCCCACCTTCCCCATTATTCCCCCCAACCACCCCACCTCTACCGCACCTACCACCCACCTCACCCCATTTCATTCACTCACCCCAATCCCCCCGGTAACCCCCGCTTCCCCCAGTAGAGCTACCTTCTCCCCAGGGCCTCACATCCATCTTCCTGGGGGAGTTCTGTCTCAAGGGATAGCAAAAACTGGTGGTGGTATTGCTAGTGGTGGTGGTGGTGGTGTTGGTAATGGTGTTAGTAGTGGTGGTGGTTATGCTGTTGGAGACAACAGACAGAACTGCCTGTACCGAGTGCCTCCCCCAGAGTTGAAAGAGTGACAGGGCCAAAATCAAGGGATGTTCGAGCCAAAATGCCTGGAGACACGGAGTTTGAAGCAATTTAAGTCATAGGATGAGGGGAAGATGGATTCAGGGAGAGAGTTCCAGAGCTCAGCTGTTGAATAGAAGAAAGTTTGGGAATATCGTTTCACTCTTGGATTGGAGAGTTGCACAGAGTAGGCATGGGATTGTGTTGCAAGACGGGTGCTACGTACTCTATGTAGAGGAGGTGGTATACACTGAGAAAGCTCTAAGGAACACTGATCATTGTAATAGCGGTAGAATAGCGAGAGAGATGCAACACTGCAGCGAAGAGAGAGATATTGCAAAGAGTCAGTGAGTGGACGTAAGTTAATGAGCACAATTAGTACCATCGTACATTACACGCATGCAAACACGAACGCACGCTGGAGAGAGAGAGAGAATCCGAGAATCCTAGCCTTGTAATTGATTGTACCCTCTCATCACAGCCACAGAGCCCTCGATGTAATGACTGCTAGGGGTGTACTGTATATCAGAGAGGGAGGGAGGGGCAGTGGTGTACAGTCGAGCTAATAAGTGATGTTTCGGCCCCAAGTATACAGTAAATCGATCAATAATTGGTATCAGCAATGTCTAAAGCTTGATTTATTCGTTTTGAGTGAGGTATAAACATGTTCCTATACTTACCCAACCTATTCAACACCTGACAGACATAAATACAGCACAGAGCGAGCCAAACGTAATGACAGCTGAGACATGACTTATTAGCACCACCGTACATCAGATAACATCCCTAGTACATCAACCCACCCTCCATTATGCGAGCTCAGACTTATGGCTCATCAAGGTTTATCTCTAGACCCGGTACAGTTGCCCACATAAGTTCTGCTCCTCGTCGTGATCTTATGTACGAGAGTCAAATTAATATGACTGCATTGCGAGTGTGGTTTCTTTTAGTTATCCGTTGACTATTGAGATGAATTAACCATTACATAAGAAACTACACCTCATTAATTTGGCGCTTATAAGACGCTTCAACCCAATAAGGTGTCGATATTTCCTGGACAATTGATAGCAAGCCTGCAATTTGCGAGAAACTGGCATTGGGCCGGGACTCTTTTCTACCGAAAATGCACATATGTAGCTTGAAGGGGGTCTGGGGGATTTTTTTTTTTTTTTTTTTTTTTTTTTTGAAGGGGGTCTGGAAGGCGTTTTTCTATAGAAGTCTAGGACACTAAAATAAATTGTTCGAAAATGGCAACAAATAAATAAACCCTGGAGACGTTGAACCATATAGTGTTAAAAGAAATAAGCCAATCCTTTATATTATTCAAGGTATGTTCAGTTTGGTTCAGTAGGGTTTTTTGTAATAAGACAGTCGAGGGTAATTAATGTGAAGTAATGAAGGAAGGATCTAACTATTGTACGTGGGTATATAAAAGCTAGGTAAGGGCGGTGTGATGATGAGGTGGAACAAGGTGCTCTGGGTGGGAGTGAGGGGAGGTGTGTAGGCTGTGATCGAAGGTATGTGTGGAGGGAAGGGTCAGCTAGGTGGAATATGGGAGGTGTGGAAGGAAGGGCAGTTAGGTTGAATGTGGGAGGTGTGGAGGGAATGTGGAATGTGGAAGGTATGTGTGGAGAGAAGGGTAGCTAGGTGGAATGTGAGAGGTGTGGAACGTATGTGTGGAGGGAAGGGTAGCTAGGTGGAATGTGAGAGGTGTGGAACGTATGTGTTTAGGGAAGGGTAGCTACAGTAGGTGGAATGTGGGAGGTGTGGAAGGTATGTGTGGAGGGAAGGGTAGCTAGGTGGAATGTGGGAGGTGTGGAAGGTATGTGTGGAGGGATGGGTAGCTAGGTGGGAAGTGTGGAAGGTATGTATAGAGGGAAGGGGTTGAATGTGGGAGGTGTGGAAGGTATGTGTGGAGGAAAGGGTTAGCTAGGTGGAATGTGGGATGTGTGGAGGGAAGGGGTGGAATGTGGGAGGTGTGGAGGGTAGTGGAATGTGGGAGGTGTGGAGGGAAGGGGTGGAATGTGGGAGGTGTGGAGGGTATGTGAGGAGGGAAGGGGTAGCTAGGTGGAAGGTGTGGAGGGAAGGGTAGCTAGGTGGAATGTGGAAGGTATGTATGGAGGGAAGGGGTGGAATGTGGAAGATATGTGTGGAGGGAAGTGTAGCTAGGTGGAATGTGGAAGGTATATGTGGAGGGAAGGTTAGCTAGGTGGTGGAATGTGGGAGGTGTGGCTGATTTAAGGGGAGGTTTTTAGTTTGCTCTCTAGAACTCCATTAAAACACACACACACACACACACACACACATATATCGAAGGGGGTCCAGAACAAATAACACCCCGTAAGTGAAAGATACGTAAGGTGTGATACTAAGGCGTGTGGTGCTGTGTTGGTGATCAGGTAATGGGTCAAAAAAGGGGAGAGGGGTGGGGGTAAGTGATGAGTGTCTGTGTGGGAGAAAAGGAAGAAGTAGATGCAGAGAGGAGAATAGAAGAAGGACAGTAGGTATGGTAGAAAATAGGAGAGAGGAGAGGAACAGAGAGAAGGAGAGTTGGAATAAGAGAAGATAAGTGAAGAGACAAGGAGAGTAGGTATAAGTGAAGATAGAAGGAGAATAGGTATAAGTGATAATAGGTGAAGAGAGGAAAGAAGAATAGGAGCGAGGACAACTACAAGACTACATTAGAAGAGGGTGAAGATACACATTGAATAAAAAGGTAAAGGAAGCAAGGGCGAAGGAGAGACGAAATGAAGGAAGAAGGAAAAATAAAATGGGATATGGTGAGAGAGAGAGAGAGACTATGCCTTGTTCCAAATAGGTAGGCCAAAACTCTTGACCACTAACCTCTTTAACTCACAATCGACTAGAGTAATCAAGCTAATATGTCTACCATTTGGCAAGAGTCAGCCAGGGAATAGGTGTGGAAAATTACAATTAATTTATTCATTTGCTCTAGCCCTTTTTGAGTTATAGAGGTTAAGGTTCACGATTCCCGGCCTACCTATTTGGAACAGGGTATAGGAATGTGTGGGGGCGACCCGGTGGTATAGAGGTCTAGAGCTCTTAACGGTGGCGTTAATATGTCATGTCTTAGCTGTCATTACGTTTGGTTCGCTCTGTGCTGTATTAATGTCTGCCAGATGTTGAATAGGGTGGGTAAATGTAGGAACATGTTTGTATATCCAAATCAATAAGAAGAAATGATGTGTAAATATTGCTGATAACAATTATTGATCAAAACATAATTGGTGCCGAGACATCCTTTGAAGATTATGAAGCATTTTGGCAGTATACTCTAGCTATCATTAGACGATTGTATACAGCTAATGAAGGGTCTGTGGGAATTTTAAGGGTAAAGACTATCTCAAGCCATATATCCTTCCTCATATTTTATCACATAATCACTACCGGTACTCACCTGCTCTAAACCATTCTCACCAATCACTACCACCCTCAAACCATCCATCTCCTTCCTTATCAATGAGCCCCACACTACCAGTTCCTTCTTCCTTAGAATCCTCACCTTCCACTTATATCCATTCCCATCCATCCATCTCTTCCTCCTCCTCCCTAAACTCTCACCCCATCTCTCCTATCATTACCCCCCCCCCCCCCCCCCCTAGGTCTCATTCCTCCTTATCTTCCAACTCCACATCCATACCATCCGACTCTACCCTAGACTGTTCCTCCATATCTTTTCCCAACTCACTTGACTCCATATCCGACATTCCTCATCATAGTCCAACAACCCTCCGCCTCCTTAATATTAATTTTCGCAGCATCCAATCAAAAATACCCCAACTACAGCATACTATCACCACCTATAACCCTGACATCATAATAGGGACTGAGACATGGTTGACGCCGGACATTGACTCAACAGAAATATTCCCACCTCCCTTTAACATGACAGTAATACGTAAAGACCGCTTGCCAGAGGCCGGGAAAGGTGGTGGTGTACTGATTGCCACCAAACCTGGCCTCACAGTTAAACACAGACCGGACCTCGACACAGACTGTGAAATCGTCTGGATCCAACTCCAACTTTCTAACTGTAAATCACTCCTTCTCGCTGCTTTCTACAGACCACCTTCTTCCAACACTGATTACTTACACAACCTTCACACATCCCTAGCACGTATTAACGCAGACAAGCACATATGGATCTCAGGCGATTTTAACCTCCCTGACATTGACTGGACTGCCATCTCTCCCCTCGACTATCCCGATGCTGACACTCCTGATCCTATCATTCCCCACACTAACAGACGCCAACTACACGATACCTTCAGACACCATCAATACATTCTCACTTTCACAAACAGTACTCAAGCCAACACGAACACAAACTCGCCCCGGTGGCGACGGCGGCCCTTCTACCACATCTCACACCTTAGACCTATTTCTCACTAACAACATTCTTCACATAACAAACACACAAGTTGTTCCAGGACTGAGCGACCATGACATTGTACTTGTTGACGCTGATCTCCGACCAACTAGACAAAAACAGCGACCAAGACCTATCTTTATCTACTCCAGAGCTGACTTAGACGCGATACAACAAGACTTGACTAAACTCAAAAATTACTTTTTTTTTTAACAGACCCACACACAAGACCCCTCTTAACAAACTGGAACAACTTGCAACACACCATCCATACAGCCATGCACAAATACATACCACAAAAAACCCCATCAAGTAGATATACTCTTCCATGGTTCACCAGGGATCTACGTAGACAACATCGCAAAAAACAAAGACTTTATAAACGCGCGCAGACACACAACTCACCTGAAAACTGGACCGCATATACATCACACCAAAAAACATTTGCCAAAAACATAATAAAAGCGGAACGCAAACACATAGCTTCTTATCTCGCAGACAACGTCAGAAACAACACCAAACATTTCTTCAAATTTGTCAAGTCGTGCAGGCAGGATACCACCAACATCACATCACTTAAAGACAACAATGACACTCTACAAACCACTCCAGAACACAAAGCACAGATACTCAACACTCATTTCCAATCAGTATTCACACAAGAAAACAACCAAATACCTAACATGCCTGAAAACCCCTACCCACCCATACCCCACCTAGACATAACGACTAACGGCATACAGAAACTACTAGAGACACTTGACAAAAACAAAGCCACTGGTCCTGACAACATCCCTGCCTTTATCCTTAAAAATTGTGCCTCAATCCTTGCCCCCATCCTGCAAAGCATCTTTACTCAGTCACTTCACACAGGCATCCTTCCACCTGACTGGCTTTGTGCGAACATCACTCCCCTTTTCAAGACAGGTGACAGGACTGACCCCAAGAATTATAGACCCATCTCACTCACATCCATCCCATGCAAAATTTTAGAACACATTATACATAAACACATTATGAATCACCTAGACGCAAACAACATCCTTACTGACGCACAACATGGATTTCGGCCCAAAAGATCATGTGAATCACAACTCATTGCCACATATCATGACATAACTAAACAACTGGACCGACGAGACATTAAACAGGTTGACGCTATTATCCTCGATTTCGCCAAAGCCTTTGACAAAGTACCCCACAAAAGACTTCAGCATAAATTAGCTTTCTACGGTATAACTGGACCTACTCTTCACTGGATCACTAATTTCCTTACAAAACGGACTCAACGAGTACTCCTTGACGGCTCTTCCTCAGACTCTGTCCCTGTTTCTTCTGGTGTTCCACAAGGCACCGTTCTTGGCCCTCTTCTTTTCCTTCTTTATATTAATGACCTTCCTCTGTCAACACCTAACTCTTCTACTAGACTATTTGCCGACGATAGTTTGATGTTTAGGCCCATACTGACTAGAGACGACTGTGGACTTATCCAGCAAGACTTAAACGCCCTCAAACATTGGGAGAACACCTGGCAGATGTCTTTCCGCCCCGATAAATGTAAACTTCTCCGCTTTACCCACTCCCGATCACCCATCACTTTCAATTACACATTACACAACCAACCACTAGAATCAGTTCCTTCATACAAATATCTTGGCGTCCACCTCTCCACCAACCTAAGATTCAACACCCACATTCATCACATACAAAGTCAGGCAAACCGCACACTAGGGTTCTTGAGGAGGAATTTACACAATTGTACACGAGACATCAAACACATAGCTTATAACACCCTTGTTCGCCCAACACTGGAGTACTGCGCCGCAGTATGGGATCCATACACTCAATTTAACATTAACACACTTGAAAAAATTAACACAAAAGCAGCCAGGTTCATCACACACAATTACACGCAAACCCCAGGCATCACAACCCGTATCAAAAATCAAAATAAGCATGGAAACCCTTAACACACGAAGACTCAGGCACAGACTCACAGTAATGTATAAAATCACACACAATTATATTGACATTAAAAAACATGAATACCTACACAACTCAAACACCCGCAACACACTCATAACACATACTCTCATAAGTACCAAACATACCACACTAATACTGACTTCTACAAACACTCATTCTTTCCACGAACCATACGGGATTGGAACAGTCTCCCAGAAGATACAATAAATAGCCCTACACTAGACACATTCAAACACAGAATAAACTAACATTTCGCCCACATTACACGCACACCATAAGCCCTCCACTTAGCTCCCCCCATCCTATATCCTGACCCCCCATCCTCCACCCTAATACCCTTATATGTGTGATATGCGCAAGTCCAGCGCCCTACACATTATCAATCGAGATCGAGATCTCCCTCATCCACATAGAAATACAAATGTAACTCTTGCAAGGCCCCGAAATTGTTGAATAAAGCTTGGAAATATCAATGGAACTTTTGCAAGGCCCCGAAATTATTGAATGAAGCTTCGAGGTGTTGGTTGTTTCGTTTTTGTTTCACTAGATGGCGGCAGTGAAGCTTCGAGGGGGGGGGGGGGTCGTTGTTTTCTTTTTACCGCCGCAGATGCCGCACCTTATTTGCACCTGTCCCAAGATTTGGAGAGTGCTGCTCTACCGACATCCCTGCATCTTCAATATGGTGTTCTGCCGTCGTCCCTGCATCTTCAATTTGGTGTGGCATCTTGCTTGCTGTGAGTTGGTGACGGAACAGTATATGAGGGGTGTTCTGTTGATGTGTTGGTGTAGCCAGGATACTTGCAAAACTGCGGAAACTATCAGATCATCTACGAGAATCTCCTAACGTTAACCCATTCGGTACCGGTGACGCCCTTTTCATTGTGATCTGGCAACTGTTAAACGATGTTATTCAGTTTGGGAAGGGCATCCAACAATCAACAGACTTCGAACTATATCAATTTACACTTTTTACTACCACATATCCTTGTTAATGAAAACTAATTAATATTGAACAAGAATATGAAAATATTGCATTGTTTTCTTGATCGTTCCACAATTGTGTTTGTGTATCGTTGTATATATGTTGTCAACATTATACTAAATATGTCTTAGGAATAATATGTATTATAAATTTCTTCTCTGTTGCAGTTTGAGAATATTGTGATGCCTCCATCTCACGAAAAGCTACAGTGGAATCCTTGAACGTGAGTGTTATTCAATTTAGCTTATAGATTATTTGCAATAGTTATGTTTGTTTGTAGGTTTATCGTTTTATAATTATATATATATATAATTTATATACAGTATATATATATTTATTTATTTATTATTATTATTATTATATTATTATTAGCAATACACATACCGTCTACCTTCTGTTTTAGTTTGGGTCTATCATATTTACATCTTGATCTTGACACATTTTCACAGTTTATTCTGGCTGTCATTAAACGATGTGATACAGCTTAGGTAGGATCTGTGGGAATTAAAAGGATAAAGGAGGTCTCAATTAACCCTCTGACTCCCATATACCCTTCCTAATCTAAATAAAATCGTCCAATTGAAGCCAAAATAAAATACCATAACGCGCCATAAGCCTCTTGGGGTAATTGATCTTCTAGCGAAATCTTGCAACTAATCAAACGAGCAACGTGATTGGTCGAATATAAAATGTGATGACGTGCCCGTAATGCGATCCCCCCCAACCAATGGCCGAGTGGGTAGGAATAGGTGGTGCGGTTATGGCGGTTGGTAGTAGGGCTCCATTATGGGGTATTAACGGGGTACTGGTTATTGTTTAGTCTATTTATTATTATTTTTATCTATTGTTATGGGGTAGTGGTTATTATTTGGTCTATCTATATATTTATTATTTTTTTTTTTTATAGTCTTATTGCAAGACCTCCATCATGCTTAAAACAAAACACCCCCTAGACCCCCCTTGAAAATAATTTTGTACAGTTTTCGGTAGAAAAAATATCCGGCCGAAGGCCGAATCCTCTTAGAATTACTCGCTCGCTATCGCTCGCCAGGAAAATTAATCGACACCTATATGGCACGAAAGGTCTTTATATTGACTAAGAAATGGGGCTAAAGGTATTAAAATCGCCAAAGTAATGGAACGAACATATTCAAATCTCAAAGGTTATGGGACTAAGCATGAGGGATATAAAGTAACTACAAGTACCTTCCCATTCAGGTACACTTTAGTATATGTGATGGGTTTAGGGAGAGTATGTATGGCATACTATCAATGCATTTACCTAGCTATCTAATGGTGTGTGTGTGTGTGTGTGTGTGTGTGTGTGTGTGTTCCGCATGAACTTAAGGGAAAGAAGAAAATATTTAACTCGAAAGTAAAGTATATTATTACATTTATAATGTAGTATGATCATATAATTAGCATAGACAATACGATTAATAATTCAGATATCCTCCTTTTCAAGTTGTTTCTACTCGATTCTTGTTACCGGGTTTACAAACATACATACTCTCTTATTTACACACACACACACACACACACACACACACACACACACACACACACACACTTACTTACGGTCACAGTGGCTGAGCACACTAAGTCACCATACTCTAGTCCCTTGACGCGGGTAGCAAGGTTTCGATCCCTACCTGCCGGCAAAAACTTTCCGGGCTGTGGAGGTTAGGTGTGGATGCGCCACCTCTGGGTTCCAGTCCACCTGGTTTCCTGCCCACATCCAACCCCTTCTAGGTGTATTTAGGCGCTCTTGTGGCAGCCAGAGTCAAATATGTTGACCACTTAGGATAAGTAAGGTTGACGAATTGTGTATTTTCAGCCTCATAGGTTGCCGGCTCGAAATAATCCAATGATTATTTTTATTTATTAATTACACACACACACACACACACACACACATACATACATACATACATACATACATACATACACACACACACACACACACACACACACATACATACACATACACACACACACATACATACATACATACACACACACACACACACACACACATACATACATACATACATACATACATACATACACACACACACACACACACACACACACAAACACACACACACACACACGCACGTTGTATAATAAAACCCTTAACATACAGTAGCTGTCAGGAATAATAAAACAATATATACGTATTATATTTACAGAATTCGGCTCACATTTATATAATATTAAATATATTAGTAACACAAATCAACATCTATTTGCAATATACATTAATCTAAGTATCCTTGGGAAGATGTACGTATATGTAAAGGAAATACATACTAAAAACACGTTCTCGTAACCCCATGTATATATTTATTAGTTAACCCTTTCAGTATAAAATGACGGTATTCTTACTGTCATGCTGGCTATCAGTAGACGATATTATTCATCTTAGGAAGGATCTGTGAAAATCAAAGGGTATATTGAGATGGGGTTAGCAATTTATTTTTCCCACCAGCCCTTCCGAAACGATAAAGGACCTGCGAAAGTCGAAGGGTTAATAATTGAGATGGCGTTACCCCTTTTTTCCCATTAACTTTTCCGAAACTGCACAAAATCGTCTAACGTGAGCTAGTGTTAACCCTTTCTTTCCCACCAAGCCTTCCAAAACTGCACACCATCGTCTAACGTTAGCCAGGATAAACTGAGGAAGGGCGTCATCCTACTGAAGGGGTTTACAGTATATCGAACATTTGGTATTAATATAAAACAGTAATTAGTCAAACGATGTAAATAATTTGACTTGGTGAATATATTTTTTGCTCTACGAAGTTTTAAGGAGGAATTTATCACCTATCTGTTATATTAACCCCTTTGAAGATTATTACGCATTTTGGCATATCCCCTTAAGTTAAATTCATATTCGATAACTTTTTAATAATCTATGAAGGCTAAACGAATTGTGAACATCTCGGATTATTCCAAAACGTTTCCCAATAATTGTAACGCAAGACCTAATTTGAAACTTTGCTCGACTAATTTTTGTGTTCTATCCATTGGCTTTCAGTTTACGAGGGAACGTGTAATGTTATGAGCTAAAATGAAGTGTAGTTATGTTTCGAAAGGAATTATGTTATGCTACGTGGATATATAATTATGTGTGTGTGTGAAACTTAACTTTGTATACATATTTGAAGTGTATTATGGTATGTTATTAACCCCTTCTGTACCGGCGACGTGTTTTTAAGTTTATTTTCGTTATAATTAGAAGATTTTCCGCAGTTTAAGAAGAATCTGTTGTCGTAAAACTGGTTAAGAGGGAATGGTTCATTTGTTTTGGGGTAGATTTTTTAATTTATTATTTTTCTAGTTTCCTTCCTAGACCTCCATCAAACTTTAAATAATAACACCAGGATCCCTCTTCAAGATATATCAGTAAATTAATTTTGTCGGCAGACATTTTTTCCGGCCGAAGGCCGGTTTCTCCTAAATTACAGGCTCGTTATCGATTGCCATGAAAAAAAACGACACCTAAATGACACGAACGATAAAGAAAAGGGGCGAAAGGTCTTAAAATCGCCAAAGTAATGGGACGAACATTTTAAAATCTGAAAACTAATGGGGCTAAACATGAGGAAGAAGGGGGGTCAAGAAAAACCAGTCCACCTCCCCTTAAGTGATATAGTTCGAAGTCTGGTAAAATAGTCTAATAAATAAAATAAAAAAAGACGTCACTGGTACAGAACGGGTAGGAAAAAAACAGACAAGTTAAAGTTCCGAAATTGATAGGGGGAAAACACTGGTAGGATTTCATCATATATTATCATCTCCATTAAGCTAAGACAGTGCTATAATATATACACGGTAAACATGAAGGGAGGGTAATGGTTTAGAAGATTCTCGCCACTTTGATTATATTCTCAAATTTGGTTTATACTGTATATCAAGAAAGCGATCTGTAGAGTTGGTTTTAATGTGATGTAGTATACCTGGTAATTGTATTTAATGTTCGATGGGCAAATCTGTTTGATGATTGATTGAAGTGAATTTGGTGAATTTAGGTTCCAAGTGTGTACTAGTTTATCATTATAGTGTTTAGTGTCTATCATCGTAGGCTCTCCACTAAGGGAGTCATTATTTCAGGTGTCAGATTAATTAGCTATTTATCTTGTACAATATATTTGGGTTTAAGTAAGGTATATGTATATATATATATATATATATGTTGAGAATATATCACAAATACACGTGAGCCACTAAATGTTTCTAGTCTCTCAGTGGGGATCGAACCATCGACCATCAGAACGATAGCCGACGCTTTAATCAATTACACCACGGCAGACTGCCGTGGTGTAATTGATTAAAGCGTCGGCTATCGTTCTGATGGTCGATGGTTCGATCCCCACTGAGAGACTAGAAACATATATATATGTGTGTGTGTGTAGAGATATAGAGAGAGGGGGTGGGAGGTGTCCTGGTAGGAATTTGAAATATAACCTATAGCGTAATACTGGTACTTTCACCTGAGTTTAATAGCATTTATGAAGTTAATTGGTCGATAACAGAGGCCCTTTTAGGTAACAGTCTGATAGGAAGTATCTAAGTTATAAACAAACTAATGCTAATAAAGTGGCGATGTTCTTAGAAGCAACTACCCCCAAAGTATTCCTTAGGTTATTGTCTGGTAAATACAGTATATTGTTGTACATAATATTTCGCTCAGTGTGTACGCTACTCTCCTCACAAGCTACACTTAGGTACATCGGTTAGCTAACACAAACATACATATTTACACTTAGTACTTTTTTGTTGGATACGGTTTCCTTTCGTCTTTCCATAAATAGGTTTCAGGATTTATTATTTTATTATTTTTTGTTTTTGTGCACGATAGTTTTTGGTTTAGTCTTTTCATTAATTTGTTTCAGGATTCTTATTGTTTTTGCATAATACCGGTACTGTTTCGTCTTTCCATTTATCAGTTTCAGGATTATTATTATTATAATTTATTTTGCTCAATAGTTTTTGGATTAGTCTTTTCATAAATAGGTGTCAGGATTTCTTTATATACACGATAGCTTTGTGTTTAGTCTCACTTTGGGTTACCATGGTCAAAACAATAACCGATCTCTCACGGTGGGTTACCCTGGTCAAAACAGTAACCGTTCTCTCACAGTGGGTTACCCTGGTCAAAACAGTAACCATTCTCTCACGCGCCACACAAGTTTCCCACGGTACTCTGGGTAATCTATGGGCCCCAAAATCTGATGGTGGAGATAAGGAATTCCGATTTTCCGTTGTGTCGTCTTTGTTTGGAACTTGTATTGAACCCACTTTAAGGGGGTCCACTTCGTTTATGTTTTATCTTTCTGTCCCTCTATCTCTGGGTTATATCCATTCAACCTCATTCAACCTTCTGTTTTAAGACGTTTATCCCCATCCAGGTGTCGATGTTTTCCTGGCGAGCGGTAGGAGCCAGCATATTTAAAAACATGTTTTTGACAGCAGGCTAAATTTGTACATTTCTCGATACAATGTTGGCTCGCTCGCCAGTGAAAAATTGACACCTGGATTGGGATAAACGTCTTAAAACAGTAGGTTGAATGGGGCCGAATGGATACCACCCAGAGAGAGAGAGAGAGAGGGACAGAAAGATGAAACATAAAAAAAGTGTTGAAGAGGGTAAGGGGAGGTTTTTATTTATATATTTATTTAGTTAGTATTTGTTGGTCATTTCCTACCAAGACCTCCCATAGAGCTTATAAAAATACACTGAAGACCCCCCTTCGAAACTAATTTGTGAATTTTTTGGTAGAAAAATGCCCTCCTCCTATATTGCAGGCTCGCTTCTGCTCGCCAGGAAGAAATTGACACCTAAATGGCACGAAAGGTCTTAAAATCTTCAAACTAATGGGGCTCAACACGAGTAAGAAGGGGGTCGCAGAGGAATGGGTGCAAGTGGCAAGGAAGTCAAGCTACCGAGACTAAAATAACGTGTTTGGCACAGTTTGTAAGATATTATAATAGTGATGGAACCTAAACCCTATTTGGTGCAGGGCGGGTTTCACTCCATTGGTTTGGAGATTTAAAAACGTTTCCCTCATTAGTTTGTCGATTATATGGCACTTCACCCCATTCAGGTGTCATATTGTTCTGTCAAGCAATAACGGAGAAGCTGGCCTTTGTCCGGGAGATATTTATATTGAAGGGGGTCTGGGTGCCATTTTCCTTTAGTTTGAAGGGGGACTGGGAGAGACTTTCTTAATCTAGGGGGCAACTAAGAATACATTGGTCGAAAATGGCAACAACAATCAAAATCCTAAATATATATAACAAAATATATTAACCCCCGAGATGTTGCACCAGATAGTGTTAAGGTGAATGTGGAGTAGAACAGAGGTATATTAGGTGAGCTAATTGGCTGGGGCGTGGTTGATTTAGTCTTTCTGGCGTGACCACTCTAGGTAACTTAAAGATTGTGTCAGGTAGTTGATAGTTAAAGCAATATTAGTATATCAAGCCACAGTTCTAGCCAAGGTGGGCATATTTAGTTTGTGTGGTAGTACGTCCTAGACTCCTAGAGTGTTTTTGCATGTTCGCACCCAGTCAGGGGACACCTTAACAGCGTATACATACTAATAACACACATAAGAAAGCCACTCAAACAGCTTCCTCTCGCTACAACATCCCTTCTTCCCTCGCGGCACTCTTCTAAAGTATATACGCGGTACCGTTGGCTTATCCCTCCATACCTTGACCTGACCTGACATGGTGTCACTATACCAATTTAAAATGTCTTAAGGGGAGTATTTTCAATATCACAAGTTCGATTTACATTGGCTGGGCGTGAGTATATTTTCTGTGCGTGACTTCGAATTGCATTGCTTTAGAGCGAGTAATTTCTCCGTTGTCATTTCAATATATACACCTTCAAGTGTTTTCTACGTGGTGACTACGGTAGAGACTGGTTGTGACGAAGACGGTGGTGGCTGCATGGACGCCTGTATGGACGTAGCCAGTGCCAAGGGTGAGGTGGGCAAGGGGCCTCTGAGCTTGGCGGTGGACGAGGGCCTGCCAGACGAATGGGTTGTGGACGATGACGAGTGTTTGGGATTACAGAAGTGGAGGTTCCGCCAATCCTTACACGTCTTGCAATCCACGGAGCAGCACCACTGGAACTTACACTCACACTTGGTGGTGATGAGGCGGCGGTGAGTGGTGTAGCCTCGCCCACAACACAGTAGCTCACACCCGTCTTGCCCTCGGGAGGTAGCGTTACACTCCCGCCCACCCGTACCTGTGAAGCCTGGAGGGGGGAGAGAAGGGAATATATAGTTACATGTATACTTCCTAACACATCTCAATAGTTACATGTATACTTCCTAACACATCTGAATAGTTACATGTATGCTTCCTAACACATCTCAATAGTTACATGTATACTTCCTAACACATCTCAATAGTTACATGTATGCTTCCTAACACATCTCAATAGTTACATGTATACTTCCTAACACATCTCAATAGTTACATGTATACTTCCTAACACATCTCAATAGTTACATGTATGCTTCCTAACACATCTCAATAGTTACATGTATGCTTCCTAACACATCTCAATAGTTACATGTATACTTTCTCACTCATCTCACCCACCACAAATATACTTATTCAATATGCACACACTCACGCACAGGTATACATGCATGGATGTACGAGTGCATGCAAGCGCACGCATTCAGACATGCAAACAGGTACACACACATGTTCTGTATCTCTCACTCACACTCACACTCACACTCTCTCTCTCTCTCTCTCTCTCTCTCTCTCTCTCTCTCTCTCTCACACAACAAACTATACAGTATTTACCTGAAGTAGAATCGGCAAGACAATAATCTGGCGACTGCTCCAGAAACACAAGGTCCTTCTTCCTGGGTTTGGTGTGGGTGCCGAACCTTGGCGCCAGACCCTCCCCGTCCGGCATAACACTGACCTCGGTGGCGGCGTCATAACGGTTTTTTAACCATCGGGCAGAGGCACCGAAGGGCGCCATGGTCTGCCAACAGGTCCTTACGGTGCAGGACCCAGAGACACCGTGGCACTTGCAGTCCAGACGTAGCTTCTTTCGCACGCCCTGGGGGAAGAGAGGAAGGGGGGAAGAGAGGGCGTATTTATTTCCTCACTTATATACATATCTTCATATTTTTTTTAAAATTTCCTCCCTAGACCTCCTTCACTTTTACTTTCCTCCCTAGACCTCCAGCAAACTTTAAACAAACACCCTCCAAAACCCTCCTTCAAGATACATGTGTACATTTTTCGATAGAAAAATGTCCCGGCCCAAGGCCGGTTCTTCTTAAATTACAGGCTCGCAATCGCTCGCCAGGAGAAAATCGACCCCCAAATGACACGAAAAGTCTTCCCTAGACTTCCATCAGCTTAAAGAGACAAACAAATATCCATTAGAGAAGAGATGAAATAGCAGTACAGGTCAGGCCAGGTCAGGTGAAGGTATTCAGGGATAAACCTTTACAACGGCACCTCGTACCTACTTTCTACTTTCATACTTTTTGAAGAGTGTAGAGAGGGGAGAAGGGGTATTGGGTGTTGGAGAGAGAGGAAGGTGTTGGAGTGGCTTTGTTGTGTGTGTTATTAGTCTGGAAAGAAAGGAAGCTGATGGAGTGGCTTTGTTGTGTGTGTTATTAGTATATATTGGGTGGCGTAGAATTTGGTTACCCAGTGGCCATGGCTGACGTATTTTTCTTTCTATGTGCATGAAGGAGGCAAAAGGCAAAGCTTCCTGCAACAAGTGTCTGTCCCCCCCCCCCCCTTCAAGGTTAAATGAGTGACCAAATTCAAGGTACTTCAGAGGTAATTTAGGTGTGTTGGAAAGAAGTGTGGTGTGCATGTTACGTGTAGTGAAATTAATAGGAGGAGGTGGTGTTTGTGGCAGTTAGGCTAGCTTGATTACTCACTGTGTAGCTGAGGCGCAAATTGATACAGTGGGGGAAACCAGGCAAACGAAACAGGAGTTCCAGCAACTCCTTATCACATGCCTATGTGGCCTCCCTGGTGATGAGCTGATACACACACACACACACACACACACACACACACACACACACACACACACACACACACACACACACACACACACACACATACACATACACGTACACACATACACACACACACAAACATCTGAATATATTTTATCAACTGGTAAAATCTTGTCAAGTTCTGTCAACTGGACGAAGCCTCCTTACTAACGACCATACGGGATTTTTTTTCTTTTCTGGACCCACTCGTCTGTAATGTGTAGCCAGGTTAGTTATGAGATTCTAAGATATTCGCTCCATTAGTTTGGCGATTTTAAGCCTCGTGTTCCATTTAGGTATTGATTATTTTCGTGGCGAGCGATAGCAAGCCTGTATTTTAGGAGGAATCGACCTTTGGCCGGGACATTTTCTCCCGAAATATGTAGAAATTCATGTTGATGAAGATCTTATGAGGAAACCAAAGAAAATACGAAATACATAGATGAACGAATACATGCAATTCTCCATTGTAATGTTACCATGGTAAATCCCAACGTATTGATGAACGACCAGTTGAGTATATAAAGCAACTGGTGATATACTGTATATATAATGTTCCTTTCCATAGATTAGTAGTCAATTATTTGGTGTTTGTTAGGCATGGTACAGGCAACACCCTTGCAGCATGTTCAGGAATACAGCCCTTAAGGGAAGGTTTTTACTGTGTTCCTTATATTTCCATCAAGCTTACGATTACACCCCCTAGACCCCCTTTCAAGATAAATTTGTACATTTTTCGGTAGAAAAATGTCCCGGCCGAAGGTCGGTTCCTCTTAAATTACAAGCTCGCTATCGCTCGCCAGGAAAAAATCGATACCTAATTGGCACGAAAGATCTTAAAATTGACAGAAATGGGGCAAAAGTTCTTAAGATCGCCAAAATAATGGGGCGAACGTCTTAAAATCTCAATTGCAGTGGAGTTAAACATGAGGGAGAAAGGGGTTAAGAAAATAATACCTCAAGTGGAGATCTCTCCTTAATCTTTCTTCAGACATCATTATATATCTACACAAAAATATATGCATCTAGATTAATATATCGTGTTTGCTAGACATATGGGAGTCGAAGAAGGGGCCAGTCTCATAAGCTACCTTAATCTCTCCATTTTAGCTTTGGAGTTTGGGATAACTTGAAGAGCTCTTTTGTGACTGTTAAAGGTTCGCAAATATAGCTTAACATGCAGAGAAACTAGTCCACCAGCCGAGTGAGATATAGTCCGTGTGATCCGGGCACTATAGTATGTTTTCCTTCAGCTGATGATAAGGTGGCATGTCCTAATCTTGATGACGCAGCTATTACGAACATTTTAAAGCGAAATAGCTTGCTAATTATGAAAACTTAGCAATTTTAGGAAGTAGAGATATTGCAGTTTCATATTTTAGGAAGTAGAGATATTGCAGTTTCATATTTTAGGAAGTAGAGATATTGCAGTTTCATATTTTAGGAAGTAGAGATATTGCAGTTTCATATTTTAGGAAGTAGAGATATTGCAGTTTCATATTTTAGGAAGTAGAGATATTGCAGTTTCATATTTTAGGAAGTAGAGATATTGCAGTTTCATATTTTAGGAAGTAGAGATATTGCAGTTTCATATTTTAGGAAGTAGAGATATTGCAGTTTCATATTTTAGGAAGTAGAGATATTGCAGTTTCATATTTTAGGAAGTAGAGATATTGCAGTTTCATATTTTAGGAAGTAGAGATATTGCAGTTTCATATTTTCCCGTTAAATGTCGAGAAATCGGTTCATAAGGGATTCAATTTACCATCAGCTGGAAATATACAGACAATAGAGAGGCCAGGGTGCAGCAGCAGTGGTATCCAGGTGTGTGGAGGGGCCTTGGGACAGATGGATAGTGATGATAGCCCAGATAAAGCTAACGAGAGTGAGAGTGTGTGAGTGTGTGTGAGTGTGATAGTGAGAGGGAATTTATTAGTTTCATAGCTACATAGATACACAGATTGCACAGACCTTGCGGCCCCTACTAGGCAGTTCAAACTTTAACACAAAAATTGCTACTAAGTGGAAGTTAAGGCAACAAAGCAGAAGGTTTTGCTGCATGAAATATAGCTGGGAAAAAAGGGCCCCAGTAGAATGAGAACAATTCTACCGGGACATTTATGGTAAAGATCGAATTTGGAAAATAATGTTTATTACTGATACTAACTGTTGTTATTAATATATATTACCCCAACCTCTTCGAAACGAATGTCTAGATTCCTTTTTAATGCGTCGATTGTATTACATACTGTATAGGCTATGCACCAATTTACCCGGCAATTTGTTTCAATCGTTGACTACACTGTAGGTGAAAAAATGCTTTGTGACATCGAGATTAACTCTTCTGGTTTTTAATTTCATCGAGTTGATAACACTATTTTGTCAAAGCTCTTCAATATTTTGAAACACTGGAATAATTGACCTCTTCCCTTCCTAAGTGAGATTATGTTTGTTTTAATCTTCCCTTTTTTCAGTCTTTCGTGATATGATTTATTGCTTTGTGATGTTATTTACTTCGTTGCTGTACGTTGTACCGACTCGAGTCTCTCAATTACTGTTTAGATAAGGAGACCAAAATTGTACATCATATTCAAGATGGGGCCTCACTATGCATTCGTTTAACGGTACTATAATGTTCTCATTAATTTCAGTAAAAATCCTTTTAATAAACCCCAATGCTCTTTTGGCTATGTTCACAGTTGCTGCACATTGTTCTGTGATGTTTTTTTTAGGTTTCAAATATTTGTACCCCAAGTCTTTAACTAGTGCAGTAGTTTTATTGGTTGGTCTTTCATCTTGTATTCATATTTTTTTTTTTACTACCGAATTGTAAGACTTAACATTTATCAACATTGAATGGCATCTACCACTTTTCTGACCATTTAATTAAAATCTGACTAATTTATTTTTGTCTTGTTATTACTGAGTTTCCTCTCTTTGTGTCATCACCGAATTTTAAGGTGGTATTGTTTAATCCTATATCAATATAATTTATATGGACAAGATACAAAACTGGCCCCAGGACCGACCCCTGAGGCACTCCACTTTAAACAGGCTCCTAGATAGATAGATAGATAGCTGAAGGATACACACTTGAAAACAGAGGCAAAGAAGGCTGATGTGTAGCATAATGATATGAAGCCAGTGGAAGATGCAGGAGATGAATTAAGATTGAGATAAGCTCGCCAATGATGATGATGATGGTGGTGGGTAGCCCCTTGGAAGAAATATGGAGAGAGAGAGAGAGAGAGTTAGAGTTAGTGATTTTAAGTACCGTACTATAGGATTTAGGAAGAAATATATAGTAATAGACTGCATAAGAGAGGGGGACATGGATAGAGAGAGAGAGAGCGAGAGAGATAGGGTGAGGGAGGGGGGGGGGGGGGTAGACCGTAGGGGATGGATAGATGTGTAGTGATGATAGGTAGGTTTGAGTGATGGTATAATGAAGGGGTTACAGGTGACGGAGAGGAGGCACTGGAATGTCTGCACTGGTCTGTTCGAGGGAAGGGGAGTAAGGGAACTAACACCATAAATTAAAGGCAGAATGTCTATTAATTTGCCCAGCCAAAGGCCAGTTCCTCCTAAGTGACAGGCTGCTATCGCCTGTCAGGAAATCACCAGGATAAAATCGACGCCTAAATTATTTCTATGGAGGCAAAAGGCAAGGCTGCCTGTGACAAGTGTCTCCCCCAAAGTGATAAGTACGTTGGAGTCAAAATGTCTGGACACACGGAGCTTGAAGCAGTTTAAGTCATAGGATGAGGGAAAGTCAGATTGAGGGAGAGAGTTTTACAGCTTGTTGAGTAGAAGACTGGGAAAATCTGTTCACTCTTGGGTTAGAGAGTAGGACAGAGTAGGTGTGGGTGTGTGTTGAAAGGCGGGTGCCCTCCACTCTGCAAGGGAGGATGTATACACCGAGAGAGCTTTGAAGAACATTAATTATTGCAGTAGCGGTAGAAGAGTTAGAGATGCAAAATTGTAGCGCGTAAATAGAGATTGTAGGGAATTAGTTCGAGAAAGCGAGTTGATGAGGCAAAATGCTTTTGACTCTATCCTTTCGAGAAGTACGGCATGGAGGGAACCTCCCCACACATATGAACAATACTTGATACATGTGCACACTGTGTCCATGTACAGAGCATAGAGCTGTGTTGGAGTGTAGAACCCATGGAGACGGTTGAGATCACCTAACAATTAGGAAGCTGTTTTAGCAACAGTGGTGATATGATCTTTCCAAGAAAGGTCAGGAAAAATAGAAATACAAAGAATACTGAGAGAAGATGAAGGGTTGATTTGTGTATTGTTGACGAGTAAGAGATAGTGGTGTGGAAGATTGTAACAGGTAGATAGCTGTAGAAATTAGGTTTTGGAAGCAATGAAAGTCAACAAAAATTGTCAGCCCCATTCGGAAATAGTTTATAGATTAGAAGATAGACCTGTGCTATAGCATCATCACGCGAGTTTTGGAATAACTGTGTGGTGGGTCATTGTGGAAAACTAGTTGAATTGTTTAAGTTAGAGTCCTCAACATAGGAGTGGAGAGGACTACAGGTACAGTTGAGAACATCATTAAGGGGGGATGGTTCACTTTTTGGTCCATTTTTAAATTTATTTATGCTTTTGTTTTTTCCTCCCTAGTATATTTGCGTGTGTATGTGTGTGCTTCATGTTGTGGGTGTGTACGAGTGTTCTATGTGTGTGTGTGTGTGTACGAGTGTTATGTTGTGTGTGTACGAGTGTTTTATGTTTGTGTGTGAGCTCAACCTCACTTTATCTCATGCTAAATATGTTTCAATACTTTTTGACGTAGTTAATGGATTTCTTCTTCGATATCCGACAACAAAATGTGACTTCCCCAATTTAAACTAACTGATTTTGTCTACTCTACTTCTGACGACAAAATTTACTTCCCAAATTTAGCAACCCTGATTTTTACTATTTCATTAGTACTATACTACTTTTTCTTTTAGGGCAAACACTCTACACCAGGTATTATAGAGATAGCCGGTTTGCCACAGTTATAACAGAAAACCGATTACGGCGGATGGCTGTGGCCTGATGAAGTCCATCCGCCTCTCTATTTTGCCTTGGGGTGGGTGTTTGACTGTCTCTATATTTTTCATATATCTATATTAATTTCAATTCTTTTCACATGTGTGTACGAGTGTTTTAAGTGTGTGTTTGTGTGTGTGTGTGTGTGTGTGTGTGTGTGTGTGTGTGTGATACCTGTACTGTTTATGTACGAATGTTTGTGTGTGTGAGAATGTGTATGTGTGTGAGCATGTGTAAGAGAGTGTGAGTGTGTGTAAAGGGTTGAAATCGAACATGGGTGATAGGTGGCAATCGGTAGTCCAGGAACAAGACATTCGTGCCTTCCCATTGTTGTTTATTACCACTAGTGCATGTCGTAATGGTGGGGGGGGGGGGGGGGCTTATGGTAGTTTTCTCTCTCTCTCTCTGTCTGTCTGTCTGTCTGTCAGTCACTCTGTCAACATGTTTGCCTACCTAACGGTATCTATCTACAGTATTAATTTATCCACACATTATTTTACAGTATCCACCAATCGAGCAAACACCTCTCTATCTATCCAGCCATCCATTAACATCTATGCATCTATGTATCTATCTATCTACCTGTCTGTTTACATCCAGCTATATCTATATCTATCTATATCTCTCTCTCCTACCTTTCTGCCGGCCCTGTTGTTGTGTAGGTTCATGAGGGCCCGGGCGTCTCTCTGGTCCTTGTCCCGGGCGTCTATAAACTTCCTGGCGAAGGCGGTACCGTAGCGGATGTTCTCAGAGCACCCTCCCCACGTGAACTGCCCCGCGCGATCACGGTGGTTGCCCTGACGGAGAAACCAAAAAAATTTATTTTATTTTATTTAGATTATATTTTATTTTATTTTATTTATATTATAGATTATTATATATTTTATTTATACTACTGTACTGGGAGGTTTGACGTACCTCCCAACCTACCAAATAGGAAAACCTACTATTTGGTAGTAGTCTTGGAAAATCCAACGTCAAGGCTATTAACCTAATTGCAATGACGACTTGTCTATTTTGACTGCTATGTCGAATTGTAAGACTTCACATTTATCAACATTGAATGGCATCTAGCACTTTTCTGACCATTCAACCATTTAATTAAAATCTGACTAATTTATTTTTGTCTTGTTATTACTGAGTTTCCTATCTTTGTGTCATCAGCGAATTTTAAGGTGGTATTTTTTAATCCTATATCAATATAATTTATATGGACAAGATACAAAACTGGCCCCAGGACCGACCCCTGAGGCACTCCACTTTAAACAGGCTCCTAGATAGATAGATAGATAGCTGAAGGATACACACTTGAAAACAGAGGCAAAGAAGGCTGATGTGTAGCATAATGATATGAAGCCAGTGGAAGATGCAGGAGATGAATTAAGATTGAGATAAGCTCGCCAATGATGATGATGATGGTGGTGGGTAGCCCCTTGGAAGAAATATGGAGAGAGAGAGAGAGAGAGTTAGAGTTAGTGATTTTAAGTACCGTACTATAGGATTTAGGAAGAAAGATATAGTAATTGGGAGGTTTGACGTACCTCCCAACCTACCAAATAGGAAAACCTACTATTTGGTAGTAGTCTTGGAAAATCCAACGTCAAGGCTATTAACCTAATTGCAATGACGACTTGTCTATTTTGACTGCTATGTCGTCATTCCAACCGCGGTTAAAAAGAAAACTTCTAGAATCTACTCCTTATCTTGCTCTAGGAGACGTTGTACATTAACCAAAACTACCACCGAAGGTGAAAAAAGCATAGAAGAGAAGAAAAAGGGGTTTACCTTAGTTACCGCTTAAGGCCCATCCCGTGTTCCGTCATGTGCAGATCCCTGTCGAACGTGCGCATGAGTGACCCTCTCTTGTCATCACATCTCACGTCAGCAGAAGAACGCGGATGGGCAGGGGTCCGGCGTGAGGGAGGGTATTATGTACGTTGGATTTTCCAAGACTACTACCAAATAGTAGGTTTTCCTATTTGGTAGGTTGGGAGGTACGTCAAACCTCCCAATTTGTTAGTAGTCTTGGCAAATCCAACGTCAAGGCTGCATAACAAATAGGAGGAGGACATCCAAGCCCAACCTACCAAAAAAAACAATGCATAAAACAAAATTATGAATGACAAAGACACAATTTAAACAAGAGAGTTTAATAAAAGAGTGAAAAACTGAGGAGTAGCTAAAAAGAACAGTTTTAACACATGCCCGTCATTCATAGTAATGCAAAAACATAGACTTGTCTTAAACCTAAAAGGTACTGTACCCAAAATCCCCTTTCTTCCAAAACCAACAAAAACACTGAACACAAGAACAAAACACAATTTTCAATGTGGCAAAAACACTTATGTACTGGAACAATACATAATCCCAAACTTGCAATCCAGTGTTGCAAACCCGTACACCCCCCCTCCCCCCTTTGTCAAATAAAACAAAGGAAAAGAACGAGGGACAAGGGGGGAAGACCAGGGATCTTCGCCAGAGCACCAGGAAACACGACCCCCGAGAGCAATCACCGGCCGAGGGGGTCGAACACTGGACACGGAGAGGTAGGAGGAGATGAAGGAATTGATAGAAGACCACAAAACCGCTGAGGCGATGGCAGGTAAGGATCGACGTGGCAGGAACCGGAAGGAGGCAGCAAAGGATCTGACATCGTGCGCAGAACCCCTACAAACAGGGTGACGGGCACGAACGGTCCGACAAACGTGGCGGCCCATCTGCACCTGCGAGAGCCTCCCACCTGTCCGAGGAGACACCCACACAGCAGTACCCGAAGGCGGCGCCACAGACGCAACAGAGGAGTGCAAGGCTGACACCGGGCACAACACATGGCGAGGATGCCCACGCCGTAAAGCCTGGACGGTGAAAGGCTGGAAAACGGGGGCCTCCCTCCCATGCGTGGTAACAAAAGGAGGGGAGGAGGCGAACGAGACGCCATGCAAGGATGGGGAGAATCGCACGCAGTCCCGGGGCCGTGACAATGCCGCTAGTGCAGACACCCGATCCCCAGTGGCCAGAGCGACAAGGAAGAGTGGACGCCCGAGCAACGGAACCGGCGTAGCGGCCCTTGTATACGTGGGTGAAGCCAGAAGGACCAGAGCCCGCCCCAGATCCCACTGTGGAGGGACCTGGCGCGGAGGCGGTCGATCCCGGAAGGCAGCCGTCAGGAAGGAATCCAGCTCCTGCGGCGGAACGACCAGCCCAGCGACGGACCCAAAGACCCCCCGGACGGCAGACAAGTGGGTACGTATAGCGTCGACTTGAAAGTGACGTGTACGGAAGAGGTGAAACAAGGAGCGTAGGACGAGGGAAGGAGAGCCAACTGGCAGGCGAGTGTCCTGTAACCACCTAGTAAAAGACCTCCAGCGCGACCCGTAAGTCCCCCAAGGAGAAGACGGCCAGGAACGCTGCAGGAAGTCAGTCAGGGCCCGGCCGGGGACCGGGAGCCACCGTGCCTCATGAACAAGCACGATGCGAAGGCCAACGAGGTCCACAGGTCCCCAACCTAGCTCAAGTGGAAGCCGGAGACAGGTAGAGGGACCGGACTCAGGCACCACCGCGGCAACCGGGCATACCAAGCCCGTGCCGGCCACAGAGGCGCGAGGAGCCAGACGCAGCCGCGGTACAGCCGCAGCCTCGCGAGGACTGGGCACATCAACAGCGCGTCTGGTGGCGGAAAGATGTATATCGACCGCCACCTGTACCAGGCTACCATGAAAGCGTCCGGACCCCCCCTGGAGCGCGAGGCCGGAGGGAGAGGTCCAGAGGCAACTGGCGCGGCACCCCCGATGCGAACAAGGCGACCTCCGGAACACCTCAGGAAGCCGCGAGGTCGGCGAACACAGTCCGTTGCATCGCCCATTCTACAAGAACGCCCTGCCCTCTCGACAGGGCGGCCGCCCACAGGGTGGCAGGCCCGGGCAGGGAGGAGCCATGCAAGGAGAAGGGGTGTCGGTCCGCGAGGAAGAACAACTCCACCGAGACCCCCAATAGAGTCAACGACCTGGAGGACCCCCGCATTAGGAAGCAGTGGACAGCTGTCTGAGTGTTCAACCCGAAGGCCACCGACTTACCCCGAAGGGCCAGCGCGTGGTCCCGCAGGAAGACCAAAGGAACCAACAGTCCGAGGGCATAGACAGGTAAGTGGAGGGAGACCCACCCATCTGCCGGGAAGTGGACGTCCCAGGTTCGATCGGGAACCTCGCCCAACCTCGCTCGACGTATCTGTGTCTACCCAGACCGTCGGCGGGGGGGGCGGTCCAGGGCACAGCCGCAGAGAGCGCGTCCCGAGCAACCCAGCGACCGAAGCGTCTGCGAACAGTACGCGGGAGCGGCAGGAGCCGATCCATAGGGGCAAGGGAAACACCGCGGTGCCCATGAGAAGGAGGCGGCGTAGCCAGAGGCTCCCTAAGGGAAGGGGCAGAGCGGCCCAATGCAGCGAACCCACGAACGAGTCCCAGAGCCACCCCGGGAGGGAGACCGAGTGCAACACGGCGAAGACCTTCCACCGAAGGTGCACCGCGGCCGGCAGACCCCGGGTCACCGTAGCGCCGGACAAAACCCATGCGAGACCGACCCATAGCACGACACGCGACGGGGTCAAGCGTGACTTGGGAACATCGAAGGGGAACCCTAACCGTGCGACGTGGCGAACGACTGCGAGGGCGTCGCCTACGCACAGTCCTAGGGCTTCGGAAACTACCAACCAATCGGCCAAGGAAAACAGGATCTGGAGCCCGCTCCTGAGGAGAGGACCCAGAGCCTGCCCCACCAGTGCGGAGAAGATCCGCGGCGCGATGTGGAGACCGAAGGGAAGGCCGTCGAACAGGAACACACGATCGGAAGTCCGAACGGCCAAGAATCGCTGGAAGCGAGGATGGAGAGGAACGAGCCAAGACGCATCCTGGAGGGCCAGCGACACTACCCACGACAGAGGGCGCAGGGCCAGGCGTACCAGGGGTACCGGCAGCATCCGAAACCGTGTGTGCACGATGTGCCCGTTGAGGGCTGACAGATCCACCACCGGTCGCATTGCGTCGCAGTTCGTCTACGGTACCAGAAAGACACGGGAGAGGAAAACCGGGTGACCGGCGGTCAACTCCCTCGACGCTACCCAGCTCGGGCATGGAAGTGAACACGTGGGCCACCTCTGAAGAGATGGGCCGGCGTCGGTGACAAGAGCGGAGTGCGGGTCTGGACGTCCACCTCCAGGTGAGACCCCTCCGCGCAACCCGCCGCCCCCAACGTCCCTCGCGGCCACCGAGGGGCGCAAGGGCGAAAACAACCCGAGGGAGCACCCGAGAGGAGGGGAGCGACCCGGTCGGCCAGGCGAGAAGGAGAACAAGGAAGCCGACCCAGAGTACCTACACATTGTGTTGACGTGGAGGTACCCCCGGTACGGGCCGTGCGGGCATGAGCGCCACGTTGACCTCCTCTACCCCCCCCCCCCCAACCTCGTCGAAAAGGGCGGGCCACCCCAACCCCTGGCCGTCGAAGGGCGGCCGGAAGTGGAAGGCCGGCCAGCCCCGACACGGCGGGGATGAAAGGGGGCAAGAACAGAAGTGCGAGGCGGAACCGACGCACCGGCCTGCAACGTCCCAGTCTTGAGGACCGCCCGTGAAAGGCGGCAGCACTTGCAGCAGCACCCCGAAGAGGACCGGCAGAAGGACGGGACTGAGAAGACCCCGCGCGCGACACAGCGCGTCGGTGCGTGTCGTAAGCAGGGTCCGCAACGACACAGCGCGTCGTCGCGTGTCGGAAGCAGGGGCCGCCGACAGAGAAGCGTAGCATTCCCAAGCATCCTGCTCAAAAAAACCCGACGTATATAGCGCAGAGTACAACAAACCCTGACGAATATCCAAGGGGGCCGGCCGGCAGAATGAGGACCGTACCGTCGGGCGTTGCCGAGTTGCCGCGCACAAAACCGCCTTCAGCTCGGGAACCAAAGACACCGCGAGCCGAAGGTGGATCCGCTGAACGCGGTCCAAACCCTCGCGAAGATCGCCTGGCGCAGACGCCTCGATAAGCCGCAGGTGGTGAACAGACGTCCGGAGGGAACCTAAAGACAAGACAATAAGTCCGTCACCCTCTGTCGCAAGGGAAAATCCTTGGCGACAGAGGGCTGATCCGGGTGAGAGAAGAACGGGGTAGCAATAGAACAAAGTTCAAGAACGGGCGCGCTTATCCAGGACCAGAACGCGCCGTCCAACCCGCCGACAGACACAAGAGGAGGCAAAAGCAGTGATGACTCCGGGGGAGGGACTGAAGGAGAGCCGTCGACGGATCGGTTGGTGAAGTCGAAGGCCTCAGCAAACCAGGCCTCCAATGGGAGAGGGTGACCGAGCATGATGGCTAAGCCAGGCGTACCGGCGTCTCACAAACCTGTCCCATAGGAGGACAGACCCGTCAACACAGCCAGGGACTGAACAGCCGGAAGGGTGTCAGGGCGGCTGAAGTCTGACCAGAGCGTAGGCCTGCAGAAGAGAGGGGGACCGTAGCAGGGGTAGGTAGGGTGAGGCACTGAGGGTGTGTCACCGCCAAGAAGCGCGAGAAGAGGGAGTCTTGCATCGACTCCAAGCGCCCGTCGATGCGTGACACAACCCAGCCCTGCATAGCCGACAATCGATCCGAGAGAGGCAACCCCCCCCAAGATTGGTCGGCCCGCAGGGGCGAGCGTGAGCGGGAGCGAGACCCACGACACGAACCAGCAGCGTCGCGGCCCAAGGAAGGCGAGCGACGACGGTTGTGTCGCCGTTGAGGGACTCGTCCCCGATCACGAACGGCCGAGGGGGAAACAGCACCATCCCCCTCTTCCAGCGACACGTCAGCTCCTGAGAAAGGGGACCCCGAAACCTCGCTAAACCCCACCGAGGCAAGAGGAGGGGTACCCCCCTGGCGAGACGGTAAGTGAAGGTCAGGAAGAGAAGAATGAGGAGGAGCAGGACGACGGGAGTGGGAAGGCTGGCCGGGTGAAAGGAGGCCAGAAGGAGCCGCGGGGGGAAACAGAGCAAGGATCCCCGGGGCTGAGATAACAGGGCGGCCCGACACCGAGGCGGAGGAGGGAGGGACCTCCACCGTGGGACGAGACCGTGAAGGAAGAATAGGCACTGAAGCAGGTGAAGTAGGAGAAGCAACGACATCCAGGCGGACCCTCCTGGACAGTGTAGGAGGAGGGAGCAGAGGGCCAGCTACAGCATGAACAACCGCGCGCGGAGAGGACAACGTAAGAGGAAGTCGTCTGGGCTGGGGAAGCGGGCGGAAGGGAGTAGAGCCCCTATCCGTAGAGGCCAGGGGAGGGCGCACAGGGGCAGAGCCGCTAACCCCGGCCTCAGGGCGAGAACCATGACGAGGGCGATGGGCGTCGTCAAGGCGATCAGGAGGACGACGAGGGGCAGTAGAGGACGGACGACGAGGCGAGCGAGAGCGTGGACGGAGCTGGGGAACCCCCCGACGATGTGACGACCGGCTGCGGGACCCAGGGGAGAGGGCCCGAACAGGGAGAGGGCCCGAGCAGGGAGAGGGCCCGAGCAGGGAGAGGGCCAGGTGAACGGCCTTCAGTCGGGTCAGGGATACCCAGGGCGACGCGGATCCGGTCGGCAACAAAGGCCGGGGAACGGTGGCCCACAGTCCTAATGTGGCGGGAGACCATCGTCCACACCGACGGAAGGGAAGCAGAGGCCACAGCCGCCGCCGAGGAACCAGGGCTATGGTGCAGCACATCCACCAGGGCCAGACACGTGCCACACAGAGCAGGGAGGTAGGCCGTAGAGGACACACAGAGCGAGTGGCGCAAGCAGGACTTGTGGCTCTCCAAGCACGGGGAGCGACAACCAAGGCGAAAGCAAGGCAGCCTACCTGCACTGGAAGAACACACACCATAATCAGCACGTCGAAGGAGTAAGTGGAGAGAATGTCCAAGAAGAACCAGGGAAGGAGCATGGGGAAACAGGAACACACATGCAAACAAGTATCCGTACTCACCCTAAACTGGGAGCACAGAGGTAGGTGAGGAGGGCGGCCGAGGCGGAAGAGCACTAGCAGAACCTGCAAAGATGGAGAAAGTGTTAACCACCACTCAACATCTTACATGCAGGGCCTATAACACCAGTAAAGTGCATACACCAATATAGTATAAGGCAACAAGATGACATAAAAAAGGTCAACAGTGAAAGCCAACTATAACCGCAAATTTGCGGGCCAATGGAGGCATAACCGTACCGACACAACCCTCCCGCATCTTTGAGGGACCCCCCAGCGATCACCGCAAATTTGCGGGGAGCCGAAATGTCCCAGAGGACCGAATTGAGCTCCCGCAAATTTGCGGGACCGGCCGAGGTGGTCCAGCGCCGAAAAAGCGAGAGGAGCGTCTAGGGAATACCAAAAAAGGCCACAAAAAAGAGTCATCTCCTTATGAACTCCAAGCGATGATGGCCATCAAGCTGAGCAGTGTCTTCCTTGAATTGATCCTAACTCAACCGGTAAAGGGAGAGGAGGCACATCCCCCAGGAACCACCCAACCCACAGAGATAGAGCAAAGCCCATGAGGAGAAGTGGCAGGGAGGGTGGTTTCGCACAAACAGGGGCCCCCGTGGGGTACCCCTGGATTGGGCAAAATAGATTATGAAAGGATGGGAGGTGAAACAGGAAGAGAAAACAAAAACCAGTAAATGAAACTGGCGAGAAAAAGGGTGGCCTAGCCGTGAGCAGAGAATGTGTCAGGGGCGAAAAACCCTGTGGTGTGAAGGAGGGGCCCCCGTGGGGTACCCCTGGATTATCACGAACCACCTGTCGCCCAGGCCCTTGAGACACAGTGAAGGCTCGAAAGGGGGGACTCGGGAATAACGCTAATAATGCGGCCGACACAAACTCTACAAACAGCACCGCCACCAACGAAATCTCAGATTGTTTACCAACGGTACACAGGCTATGAAAAAATGAAAACTCATAGGGGCATAGCAAGTCCGGAATGAGAAAACCAGCTAGGCTAAAATAAGCTAAAAGCTAAACTATGCCCAGACTAACAGGAAAAAAGAATATGAAAAGAGAAAGAATGAAAAACAAATACGAGGAACGCCAGGCGCCCCCGTACCTTCGGTAGGCTATTTCCACATGCGTCTCCATTATACACACTTAGGAGCCCATTTACTTGTGCCCTAGATCACGTAACATCTGTCTAACAAAAAAGAAGGCCAGATAAGCCGAAACGAACCTAAACAGGGTGAATTAAAGGAGCACAACAAAAGCGACTTCATTCAATGGAGCGCGTGAAAAAATGATGACAAGAGAGGGTCGCTCATGCGCACGTTCGACAGGGATCTGCACATGACGGAACACGGGATGGGCCTTAAGCGGTAACTAAGGTAAACCCCTTTTTCTTCTCTTCTATGCTTTTTTCACCTTCGGTGGTAGTTTTGGTTAATGTACAACGTCTCCTAGAGCAAGATAAGGAGTAGACTCTAGACGTTTTCTTTTTAACCGCAGTTGGAATGACGACATAGCAGTCAAAATAGACAAGTCTGACAATTAGGTTAATAGCCTTGACGTTGGATTTGCCAAGACTACTAACAAATCGTATATTGTATTATATTTTATTATATTTTTATTATATTTTATTATTTTGTATTTTATTTACACCATTTTCATTTTCTGTTTTTTTTTTTCCTATGTGGATGAGGGAGACAAAAGGGCAAAGCTGCCTGTGACGAGTGCCTCCCTCAGAGTTGAAAGAGTGACAGGACCAAAATCAAGGAATGGTCGAGCCAAAATGCCTGGACACATGGAGTTTGAAGCAATTTAATTCATAGGATGAGGGAAAGATGGTTTCATAACACATGACAGATAATTCTATATCAGACTTCTTCACCAGATTGTTAATGGGTCGGTGGAGAAGCACGATGTCGAATCTACTTGTCCAGAGTTTGAATCCAGTATATACAATGACACAAATAGGATGGGTTATAATTATGTCTACAGTTATTATGAATGTGGACATGTGTCACGGGTGGTCAATCAGCCTCTGCCCCATGCCAGTTCCCCTGAGGACAGTCAATGATCTGAAGGACAGAGTTTGTGCATAGAGTCGCCGGAGTTGTGGGCCACAAATCGTGAACCCTAACATATCTAACTCGAAAAGTAATTGAGCAAATGGGCTGTTTATTACCACATCTATTCCCTGGCTGACCCTTTCCAAATGGTTAAAATATTAGCTTGATTACTCTGGTCGTTTGTGAGTTATAGAGGTTAATGTTCAAGAGTTTTGGCCTACTTATTTGTAACAGGGTATAGCGTGTCCTGCAACAAGTTCTGTGGTGCAAACAAGTCACCCCACCATATGGGCGTATAGTAAGTCGAATCCCTTAGCAACTGATTTCTCAATGCTAAACCCTTCAGCACCATGATACCTTTTTACCTTTGATTCTGGCTAAAGTTAGACAATTTGGTGCATTTTAAGAAGGACCTATATTATTATTGGGTTTATTGAGATCCTATTTACCCTTTTGAGTTGCAGAGGTACATTATCCTCTAATGGTAGTCAGAATATGATGAAAAGTACATTATGGTGGTGAAGGGGTTAATACAACAATATGAAACTAACATGTCATATTAGTGGCAAGTTTTTTATGATAAACACATTTATTTCAAAATCTTCATAATAGGTGAGTTATGAAGATAGGGACATGTCAGCTAACCGTCCGTTGAAATCAGACTATTGTGTCAGGGTTACGTCCCTATTGAGTCATTAACCCTCCTTTTTTTTTCCCCCTCGAACTTTGAACCTTTCAACAAGGAGTTGCATAGGAAGTATTCCTTACCTTCGGGACCCTCTTTACCAATCAATTGAACCAAATGAACAGTTATTTTACGTCAGTTTAATTAAGATGTGTGTCTTCCAAACCACCTTGAAGGTGGGGGTGCATGGGTTGAGATAAACATGGAATGATAATCGCCAAGCTGTACATAATTATCTTGCAAAATGCAATGGCACTGAAATAATTATTAACAATGGTATAAAGGATTTTGTGGATCGTCTATACCGGGCCTGTGACGTCACAGAAGTGTAAGTCCACCATCCAGTCCAGGATGAGGATACTGGTGTGACGTCACTATGACGTCACAGGCCTGGTATAGACGATCCCTAAAACCCTTTATACCATTGTTAATAATTATTTCAGTGACATTGCATTTTACAAGATAATTATATGCAGGTTGGCGATTATTTGTCCATGTTTACCTCAACCCCTGCACCCCCACCTTTAACTTCGTACCTGTTTGGTGATGTCACAAGCACAGTTGGTGATGGCGCCCCTACTGCAGGCACGGGTGAGGGCGTGCACCACACCCGCACTGCTGATGCCGTACACGAAGGCCGACTCTCTCGTGCCTGCTGGAGAACAAACAAGTAAAGTCAATAGAGCGGTAAAATAATGTAATAAAGGCAAGCATAATTCAGTAAAATAAAGAAATAAAGTCAATTATTAGAGCGGTTAAATAAAGCAGTCAAGTCAATTAATAGAGCAGTAAAGTCAATTAATAAAGTAGTAAAGTACTTTAATAGAGCGGTAATGTCAATTAATAGAGCGGTAAAGTCAATTAATAGAGCGGTAAAGTCAACTGATTAAGCAGTAAAGTACTTTAATAGAGCGGTAAAATCCTTTAATAGAGCGGTAAATTCAATTAATTGAGCGGTAAAGTCAATTGATTAAGCAGTAAAGTCCTTTAATAGAGCGGTAAATTCCTATAATAGAGCGGTAAAGTTAATTAATAGAGCTGTAAAGTAAATTAATTAAGCAGTAAAGTCAATTCATATAGTATTAAAGTCAATTCATAGTCACAACATACACACAACACCATACACACACACACACCACCATCACATACACACACACACACCCCACCACCACCACCACCCACCATCACATACACACACCACCACCACCATCACATACACACACCACCACCACCATCACATACACACACACCACCACCACCACCCACCATCACATACACATACGCACCACCACAAAAACACACACACACACAGACCCACACCCACCACCACCACCACCCACCATCATATACACATACGCATACACACCACCACAAAAAATAAAAAACACACACACACACACACACACCCACACCCACACCCACCACCACCACCACCACCACCCACCATCACATACACATACGCATACACACCACCACAAAAACACACACCCACACCCACACCCACCACCACCACATACACATATCGTCTGGACTCTCTGATATGGCAATACTTGAAACAACGCAGAAACAGATGATTAAAAGGGGGAGGATGCGGAGAGAGAGAGAGAGAGAGAGAGAGAGAGAGAGAGAGAGAGAGAGAGAGAGAGAGAGAGAGAGAGAGAGAGAGAGAGAGAGAGAGAGAGAGAGAGAGAGAGAGAGAGAGAGAGAGAGAGAGACCAAATAAAACATTAAACACACGCAGTAAGCCAATTAACTAGACTTCATAATTACATAATTGACTGTAACAGGGTTTATCATAGGATTAATACTGCATACACAAATTAAATGGATATGGTGTATACTGTATATCTAATATAAATATATTATATTTTTCCAAAGGAAATTAGTGTGCAGCAAATGTCATTAATATTGGCATATATTATATGACTTTATACTTTAATGTCAAAATTACAGCTCTGTCAATATAGCAAATACAATGGCAATGAATAGGGGACTAAGATAGGTAAGACATATTAAATGAGCGATGTGATAGTGCAGCATTGGTGTACATATATATATTATATAAATATAATGTATATTTAACATGTGTTCTGTACCCTAATATATTAGAGAGGTACCGCTACACAGTTGATCGTGATTACATCCTCAGATTATTCAATTAGGGGTTGTTCAAGTCGTCGAACGCAAGAAATATGGTTATTTAATATTGCAAAAATTGGGAAATTTTTCTCAAACTATTGGAAGACTATCGTGATGTATTGAATAATTTACCATGCCTTTAAAATGTTGTACTGATGAACTTCTCAGTGTTTTAATATTTTCACATTCTTTTACATACTAAGGTCATGTGTTTGTGAATATTTGATGGTGTATATTGAGAGAGAGAGAGAGCGAGCGAGAGAGCGAGAGAGAGAGAGCGATAGGAATATATGATGAAGGGGAGCTGTAGGTAATCAAAGAGAAGAAGCTAGTAATGAAGGGAAGAGAAAGGAGGGGAGATGAACGATAAATATAAATGAAGCAGGAACTATGAGATATATACCGGGAATTACACACACACACACACACACACACACACACACACACACACACACACACACACACACACACACACACACACACATAAGCGCGCGGCACATGTATAATTGTATCTGTATATTTGTATGTATATTGTGTAAGTATATAGAGTTCTTATAGTCATATAGATTACATTTGTTACACATGCAATGATGTGTCACCTGTAAGTATATGATCATATATATATATATATATATATATATATATATATATACGCATATATTATATTATATATATATATATATATATATATATATATATATATATATATATATATATATATATATATATATATATATATGTATATATATATATATATATATATATATATATATATATATACAGTAGATAGATAGATAGATAGATATTATATTATATTATATTATATTATATTATATTCTCTCAGCCGGGATTCGAGCCACAGGCAGTCAGGACGAGAGTCCATTCTTTAATCAACTACACCACGGTATGATAATAGTTTACTATTTCCTATTTATATTAAGACGATGAAGGAATCCTACTTGGAATAAGCATTCTATTCCATACCAAGTCGTAGGACCCATATTCCAGAGTAACTTATAACGATTTATATAACTATTCCCACAGGCCGATCACCTGGGCTTTCTTAGTGGTAAGGAGGGAGGGTTCTATGGGGGTGCTCGGTTATGGCCTTGGCCTTGCTTGGGACCTTGGGGCTGTTCGGTCAGACAACCTGGGGAACAACAACAACTATTCCCACACAACTTGGGTTTAATTGATTTAATTTGATTCTCCATCAACCAAGCACGTGAGTTGCATTAATATTAAATATATCTCGCAAGTACACGTGAGCTAAAAGTAATGTTTTGCCTTTCAGCTGGGATTCGAACCACGGACAGTCAGGACGGAAGTCCATGGTTCGCATCCCAGCTGAAGTAAAAACATTTACTTGTAGCTTACGTGTATTTGTGAGATATAGTAAATATATCTATATTTACCTATCTTTATGCATAAATTGGTAGAGTAATAGGTATATCGAGAGTGAACGAATAGTGAGGAACGAGGGGGATGGGGGGGGGGGATTCCAAACAGATGATTGTGAAATTATCAAACAATAAACGCAAGGAAGAAGAATAAAGAAGGGAAGGACAAAATCGAGCGTTGTAAATGGTTTATTTAATACTAAACTACCATATTTATAATTATAATTAAATGCTTTAATAATTTAACTTTAATTTACCCAGCGTGGCCTTTAAAGGTCGAGGGAAAAAGCGTTCGTTTGATACCGGCTTAACCCCTTCTGTACCGGTGCTGTCCTTTTAACATAATTTTGGCTACTAATAGACGATTATAGTCATTGTAAAAAGGGCCTCCAGCAAATAGCAGGCTTCTAACCATCTCACTTAACCCTTTATTACTACCACAGATCCTTCTATATCTAGAATAATATTAAATATACGTGGTCGGTACAGAAGGGCTGAAGGGGGTAGGGGCTATTTATTAGTTTATGTATTTATTATTGTATTAATTTCCTCCCTAGACTTCCATCACGCTTAGTAAATTATCCTCAAGATCCCCCTTCGAGATAAATTTGTACATTTTGCATTTTTTCGGTAGAAAAATGTCTCTGGTTCCTCCAAAATTACAGGCTCGCTACCGTTCGTCAGGAAAAAATCGACACCTACAGTAATCGACACCTACAGTAATCGACACCTACAGTAATCGACACCTACAGTAATCGACACCTACAGTAATCGACACCTACAGTAATCGACACTACAGTACGACACCTACAGTAATCGACACCTACAGTACCTACAGTAATCGACACCTACAGTAATCGACACCTACAGTAATCGACACCTACAGTAATCGACACCTACAGTAATCGACACCTACAGTAATCCACACCTACAGTAATCGACACCTACAGTAATCGACACCTACAGTAATCGACACCTACAGTAATCCATCGACACCTACAGTAATCGACACCTACAGTAATCCACACCTACAGTAATCGACACCTACAGTAATCGACACCTACAGTAATCCACACCTACAGTAATCCACACCTACAGTAATCGACACCTACAGTAATCCACACCTACAGTAATCGACACCTACAGTAATCGACACCTACAGTAAATGGCAAGAAATGCTTTAATATTGACAACAATGGGCGAAAGGACTTAAAATCGCCAACCTAATGGGCCGAACGTCTTAAAATGTGAATGCTAATGAGGTTAAGCACGAGGGAGAAAGGGGGCCAGAAAAAAAACATCCCTCCCCCCTCCCCCCCCCCCCCCCCATTAACCCACTGAGTACCAGCGATGTGAGATATATTTTATTTTAGCTATATTTAGATGCTATTAAGCAGCTTCGGAAGGATCTGTGGTAGTTATAAGGGTTGGTTGAGGTAGTTTGCAACCTAAGTATTGCTAGAGGTCCATCCTAAGCTGAATACAATCGTCTAATAGTTGCCAGAATATGATGAAAATAAAAGGACCGTCTCTGGTACTGCATGGGATAGGGAGTCCTACGTGAGACCCTTGGCACTCCAGGAATACCGACTCCTCATAGAGTACCGGTAGCTCTCTAGATACCACCCACCCCCCCTCACATTCTTAGGGGAGGGTATGTCGTTTTTATAGAACCCCCTTCTCCCTCCTGTTTAGCCCCATTAGTTTGTCGATTTTAAAACCTTTCCCCCCATTTCTCTGTCAATATTAATACCTTTCATGCCATTTATCTGTCGATTATATTCATGGCGAGCGATAGCGATACCGAAAAATTTACAAATTTATTTTAAAGGGAGATCTTGAGGATGATTTTATAAGCTTGTTGGAGGCCTAGGTAGGAAACTTTAAGGGGAGATCTCCACTCGAGGGATTTTTTTCTTGACCCCTTTCTCCCTCATGTTTAGCCCCATTGCTTTTGATATAAAACGTTTGCCCCATTAGTTTAGCGATTTTAAGAACTTTCACCCCATATTAAGACCTTTCGTGCCATTCAGGTGTCAATTTTATCCTGGCGAGCGATAGCGAGCCTGTAATTTAAGAGGAACCGGCCTTCGGCCGGGACATTTTTCTACCGAAAAATGTACAAATTTATCTTGAAAGGGACTCAAGGGGGTGTAATTTTAAGTTTGATGGAGGTCTAGGGAATCAACTAAATGCCTCCCCTTCAATACCTCCCCTTAAATACCTCCCCTTCAATACCTCCCCTTAAATACCTCCCCTTAAACAAATAATGATTAAAAGATCAAAATAGATAAGTAGTAAATTAGTAAGCCATTTTAGGTTTAGAGAAGAGCAACCATTACTTGCATTACTATGTGTCTACAAACATCATTATCCTGTACAGCGACTCCGTTAACCTTTTATGTACCAGCGACGTCTGTTGGATTTTATGCTAGCTCTATATATATGGACAATTTTATGCAGCTTAGGAAGGATCTGTGGTAGTTAAGAGGGTTGTTGTTGTTGTTGTTGTTGTTCCCTAAGCTGCCTGGCCGAGATAGTTCGAAGTGTTATAATTGTTGGAGATCCTTCCTGACCTCCATCAAGCTTAAAAACACACCCCCAAGATCCCACTTAGAGATAAATTTGTACTTTTTTTTATAGAAAAATTTCCCGGCCGAAAGCTGATTCCTCGCTATCGCTTGCCAGGAAAATATTGACACCTAAATGGCTCAAAAGATCATAAAACCGCTAAACTTAGGGGGCAAACGTCTTAAAATCTCAAAACTAATGGAAGAGATGAAGGAATGGAACTAATAAAGGTGAATGGGGTCCAGAAAAACAAACAAACCACCCCTTAACACCTACGCTGCGGGCATATTTACGCTATATTAGGGCTCATTCAGGCACTCCTGAATGATTAAGCAAGTGTCTGAATTAAATTTAATGTATTCAGCCAAAAACTAGAAGAAATAGCTTCATAATGACACTAGAACAAGCTTTGTAGCACGTGAGGTTCATCTTCAGCTCTACCATAGACATCGGCAAATATTCGCTAATAATGAGCAATGTCCCTACATTTGCCTTTGGAAGCGCTGCATAGGTCTCGCAAGATATGGCTCTCACTCCTCAGTGCACCAGCCACCGTGCTGGAGAGCGGAGGAGGGCGTGCCGCGCTCCCGTGCTCCCGTTCACTCGCACTAGTCTCTATAGGCTTTAAGAGCCTTTAAGGCCCTGTAAATTGCTTTAAATTGCCAGAACGTTCTTGAACGGGTCCAGCAATGAAAGGGTTAATAAATAACCTTGTTCTGTGACTTACTACTGACGACGTGTTTACCAAAGACAGACACGACCCTTGGTATGGTGGAGCAGTTCCATCGGGCGTGATGGAACTGTTTCTGGCAGTGTCGCACCCCCTGGACCACCCCCTCTGTCACCGCTAACATGGCGTCCGGGTACCGCTTACACAGAACCCGCTGACGACGGACCAACCCCGGGACGTTCTCGCAGTGGATCCGGGTGGAGCTGTACGATGCGCTCAACTGGGACATAAACCTGGGGGGAGAGAGAGGAGAGGGTTATAGTCAACTTATAGATATTATATGGATAGGTATTTATAGATATACAGTAGATACCGGTAGTATGAGATAAATGGAAAAGAATGGCCATAAGACTTAAGAGCTCTATAGAATGCACTCAACTGGGACATAAACCTCGGGGGAGGACAGAGAAGAGAGGGTTAAGTGGGAATGGGCATATTTATTTCCTCATTTATATATTTTTTTATCATTTTTATACGGCCGTCGTCGACGCGACATATTATGGTATACCCTCCGTTCGTCCGTCTGTCCGGTTGTCTGTCCGTCTATCCGTCAGGTTGTCCGTCCGTCAACTTTCTTTGTCATCGCTCTAGCGGCATTATTTCTTCACTTATTTTGATCAAACTTATTACATAGCTTTACTACTGAGAGACCTTAGACAAGTTAAATGTTCAGCTATTTACCAAAATCTCTAGGAGCGCTACCACCAGATTTCTCTGACAGCAGAGTGTGGGTTAACTTTCATTATTTCTTTATCTAATATTATAAGATTTACAACATAGCTTCTCTACAATATGACCTTGAACGAGTTCGATTTTTAGCATCCTATCACCGTATCACCGTCCATACGTCCGTCCGTGCGTTAACTTTCCTTGTCATCTCTCTAGCGGCTTTATTTCTTCACTGATTTTGATAAGACTTATAACAGCTTCACTACTGAGAGACTTTGGATGAGTTTGATTTCCATCTTTTTACCAAAATATCTAGGGGCGCTACCACCAAATTTCTCTGTCTGATAGCAGCGTATGGGTTAACTTTCAATATTTTTTACCAAATATTATAAGATTTACAACATAGGTTCTACAATAAGACCTTGAAACACTTCGATTTTTCGCGTCCTATCAGAAAACCTAGGGATGCTAGCACCAACTTTCTCTGTCAAAGAAACTTCCCCAAGATCTCCTTCTAGATAAGTATACATTTTTCGGTAGAAAAATGTCCCGGCCTTCCTCCTAAATAAGGGCTCGGCTTTCGCTCGCCAGCAATACATCGATACATAAATGGCTCGAAAGGTCTTAATATTGACATAGAAATTGGGCGAAAAGTCTTAAAATCGCCAAACTAATGGGCCGAACGTCATAAAATCTGAAAACTAATGGGGCTATGCATGAGGGAGAAGAGGGTCAAGATAAGCCAAGTACAATCCCCCCCCCCTCCCCCACCCCCTTAAATAATGTACAATACATGCAGACATATCCGTGATGGCCAAGAAGAATAGTTTGATTTTTATATAGAGGGGTATTTATAGATATATAGATAGAATAGGTGGAATAGGGTAGAATGGATGGATATAAGCTTAAAAAACGATGGTTGATGAATACACTGGATGATATAATAGATTAGTTAATGTATATGCTTATTAATAATTGATACATACAAAATATAAGCACACAAATTATGGATAGACTGCATGGTATACTAGATAGTTAATTATGGATAGACTGCATGGTATACTAGATAGTTAATTATGGATAGACTGCATGGTATACTAGATAGTTAATTATGGATAGACTGCATGGTATACTTGATAGTTAATTATGGATAGACTGCATGGTATACTAGATAGTTAATTATGGATAGACTGCATGGTATACTAGATAGTTAATTATGGATAGACTGCATGGTATACTTGATAGTTAATTATGGATAGACTGCATGGTATACTAGATAGTTAATTATGGATAGACTGCATGGTATACTAGATAGTTAATTATGGATAGACTGCATGGTATACTTGATAGTTAATTATGGATAGACTGCATGGTATACTAGATAGTTAATTATGGATAGACTGCATGGTATACTAGATAGTTAATTATGGATAGACTGCATGGTATACTTGATAGTTAATTATGGATAGACTGCATGGTATACTAGATAGTTAATTATGGATAGACTGCATGGTATACTTGATAGTTAATTATGGATAGACTGCATGGTATACTTGATAGTTAATTATGGATAGACTGCATGGTATACTAGATAGTTAATTATGGATAGACTGCATGGTATACTAGATAGTTAATTATGGATAGACTGCATGGTATACTAGATAGTTAATTATGGATAGACTGCATGGTATACTAGATAGTTAATTATGGATAGACTGCATGGTATACTAGATAGTTAATTATGGATAGACTGCATGGTATACTTGATAGTTAATTATGGATAGACTGCATGGTATACTAGATAGTTAATTATGGATAGACTGCATGGTATACTTGATAGTTAATTATGGATAGACTGCATGGTATACTAGATAGTTAATTATGGATAGACTGCATGGTATACTTGATAGTTAATTATGGATAGACTGCATGGTATACTAGATAGTTAATTATGGATAGACTGCATGGTATACTAGATAGTTAATTATGGATAGACTGCATGGTATACTTGATAGTTAATTATGGATAGACTGCATGGTATACTTGATAGTTAATTATGGATAGACTGCATGGTATACTTGATAGTTAATTTGTATACTGATTGAATGATTCATACAAACATACAAGATATAAACTAAAACATGAATGAATGATAAACTGGATGACACAATAGATGATCAATAAATCATACACAAATACATACAGTACATACATACATACATGCATATACTAGCATATATACATTGCATACATAGTAGCTGGGAAATGTAACTGAGGGACGATAACCCTTTGACGATTTTGACGCATTTTGACAGTGTAATCTGGTTGTCATTGGAAGATTTTATACAATTTAGAAAGGATCTTTGGGAATTACAAAATTAAAGATTATTAATTTCCGATGTGACACCTTATCGAAAGCTTTTTGAAAGTCCAAGAATATTATGTCTTGTGATTTCGTCATATCGTTTATGTGAATAGTTTATTATATAATTAAAACAAAATGTTAGGCATGACTTATTTGATCTAAAGCCATGTTGACTACCTTTGATTAGGTTGTTTGATTAGAGGTAATCTACTATCTTATCTTTTAGGATTTTTTCTATGTTTTGTCCTATAATTGATGTTGGACTAATTGGTCTGTAATAATTATTACTTGCTTTGGCCTTGCTACCTTTCTTGTATATTGGCGTGATGTTTGCATTTTTCCAATCACTCGGTACGATCCCCTGTTGTAATGATAAGTTAAATAGCTGTGTCATGGGTTTTGCTATCTCGTCCTTAATATTCATAATTATTTTATGGTGGAGCATATCGGGTCCCGGGGTCTTATATATATTTAAATGACTCAGTTTGCTTAGTACTTCGCTAACACTGATGATGTAGTTTCCTATCAAGTGAGCTGAGGTGTTATTTTCCTGGGTATGATCGATTACTTCTTCTTCTGAGAGAGAGAGAGAGAGAGAGAGAGAGAGAGAGAGAGAGTGTGAGAGTGAGAGTGAGTAGAGAGAAAGAAAGAAAGCAAGAAAGAAAAGAAAACAAAAAAGGAAAAAAATCGAGAGAGCACACACTGAAGCTGCTCTTTTGGAACTAACCAGACCGAGCCCATCCCTCCTACCGGCTCCTCCCCTTACATTTTATTAGTACTCTCTCTCCTTCTGTCTCCTTGTCTACTACCCTTCCGCCCCCTTCTCCTACCACACAAAGAAGGAGGGGCGTCCTATTGAAGCCTCCACCACGCCCACAGTCATGTACAGGCGTTGTTGTTGTTGTTGTTGTAGTAGTATTCAGAAGTCTTGTCATACCTCAGTTTTTTCGATTTGGAATATGTGTTTTTTTTCTAGCATGAAGGATAACGAATATCAATATGTTTTAACGTTGTCCAGTTTTCTTTAAGAGTATTTTATAAGAGTATAATAACATTACGAGAGAGAGAGAGAGAGAGAGAGAGAGAGAGAGAGAGAGAGAGAGAGAGAGAGAGAGAGAGAGAGAGAGAGAGAGAGAGAATAGTTATCTAGGCGCATATTAGGAAAGTAAAACATAGGATTGAAGTTGTGAAGCTTAAAAAGGACGTTTTCTTGTTCACGACTATTGCTGTTCCCTCTACTTGTACCCCTCCCCCCCCCCCCCTCCTCTCTCCCCCAAGGTACAGTTGCCCACATAAGTTCGGTCCCTCGTCTTGATCTCATGTATGGAAGTCAAATTAGCATGACTGAATTGCGAGTGTGTTTTCTTTTAATTATCAGTTGACTAATCAGATAAGTTAAGGGGAGATCTCCACTTGAGGGATTTTTTTCTTGACCCCTTTCTCCCTCATGTTTAGCCCCATTGCTTTTGATATTATAAAACGTTTGCCCCATTAGTTTAGCGATTTTAAGAACTTTCACCCCATATTAAGACCTTTCGTGCAATTCAGGTGTCGATTTTATCCTGGCGAGCGATAGCGAGCCTGTAATTTAAGAGGAACCGGCCTTCGGCCGGGTCATTTTTCTACCGAAAAATTTACAAATTTATCTTTAAAGGGACTCGAGGGGGTGTAATTATAAGCTTGATGGAGGTCTAGGGAACAAACTAAATACCTCCCCTTAACCATTTTATAAGAGACTACACTCGTCATTCAATCATGCGCATGTACAGTATAAGAATAAGAATATCACGGAGAGGGACAAAACTGACGTGGGTAACTTTGTATTCCCACATACAAATACTCAAAATATTATTACATTTAGGAAAAGGTTTCACAATGAAACATTTATTGACATAGTTAAGAAACGTAATTACGTATATGTACCACATGAATTTATATAAAATTGTCATTGGGTAGCCAACATTAAGTGTTTGTTGTATGAAACTTTATAGAAACCCATACTATATACTTTGCTGATTGAGGCACGGTCCACATGTCTCTCTTGAAACAATTGTGGTTAGATAGCAATGTATTTCTAATATTCTTTGGAACATTTTCGTTATATTAAAACTCTGGTGAAAACAACCACTAAGATAGAGACAGAGATACACAAATGGATGTGTAAGATAGAAAGCGAGAGAGAGAGAGAGAGAGAGAGAGAGAGAGAGAGAGAGAGAGAGAGAGAGAGAGAGAATGTGTGTGTAAGTGAGAGTGAATGTATATAAGAGAGAGAGAGAGAGAGTTACATAGTTACATATACTGTATACAGACTGCACAGACCTTGCGGTCCCTACTAGGCAGTCCGGACGTAATGCTAAAATATAATTTGCTACAAAGTGGAAGGCAAGGATAGCAAAGCAGAAGGCTCTTTCCCCACCCACTACTCCCTCCGACCATTGGTTGGCATAAAATTTAGTTGGGGAAACAAGTCCCCCAGCAGAATGAGAAAAAATTCTACTGGGAAATTCATAGTAAAGAACGAAGTTGAGATATATTATTTACTATCCGAGCTAGAGTTAGAGAGAGAGATAACTATGGAGGGAGAGTGACAGAAGGGGGTCCCACGACCACCATTATATACTCCTGTAAAGGGCACCACAAGGGGTAGGTAACATTATCCGGCCCCCCCCCCCCCCCCCTCTCTCTCTCTCTCTAACTCCGCCCCTTACCTTTATATACCTCCCTCCCCCTTCCTTTATCTCCCTCCCCCTTCTCTCCTTCTCTCTCTCTCTCTCTCTCTCTCTCTCTCTCTCTCTCTCTCTCTCTCTCTCTCTCTCTCTCTCTCTCTCTCTCTCTCTCTCTGTCTGTCTGTCTGTCTGTCTGTCTGTCTGTCTGTCTGTCTGTCTGTCTGTCTCACTCACTCACTCACTCACTCTGTCTCTCTCTCTCCCTTTCCCTCTCCCTCTCCCCCCCCCCACACTCTCTCTCTCTCACCATATTAACCCGACACATAAACAAGTTATAAGCCTAAGTTATAATCACACTGAACTCCGTAGATTACATGTAAATAGCCAATCATGAAAAGCCCATAATTTACATCGATTAAGGGGAGATTTCCACTTGAGGGAGTTTTTTCTTGACGCCTTCCTCCCTCATGTTTAGCCCCATTGCTTTTCTAATTTTAAGACGTTCGCCCCATTATTTGATGATTTTAAGAACTTTCAACCCATTTCTGTCAATTTTAAGACCTTTCGTGCAATTTAGGTGTCGATTTTATCCTGGCGAGCGATAGCGAGCCTGTAATTTAAGAGGAACCGGCTTTCAGCCGGGACATTTTTCTACCGAAAAATGTACAAATTTATCTTGAAAGGGGCTCAAGGGGGTGTAATCTTAAGCTTGATGGATACCTAGAGACCAAACTAAAAACCTCCCCTTAAACTAAATACCTCCCCTTAATACCGTTGAATTTCGTATAGATAAGATTTTAAGACCCTTGTGTATAATTATGATTTAGATTAGCATAGGTAACCACGAATCTAACCCTTTGAATATTATGACGCATTTTGATCGTTTATTCAGGCTATCATTAGTCGATTTTATACAAATTGGGAAGGATCTGTGGGAATTATAAGGGTAAAGACTCTCTCCATTAACCTTCTTACTTCCACATACCCTTCCTAATCTGAATAGAATCGTTTAATAATAGACAGAATATACACAAATCATCGCATCGTCTAGGGTTAACCCTTCTGTAGCTGTTACGTCTTTCTTATTTGATTGCGCTATATTTAAGGGGAGATATCCACTTGAGGGACTTTTTTCTTGACCCCTTTCTCCCTCATGTCTAGCCCCATTGCTTTTGGGATTTTAAGACGTTTGCCCCATTAGTTTGGTGATTTTTAAGAATTTCCGCCCCATTCTGTCAATTTTAAGACCTTTCGTGCCATTTAGGTGTCGATTTTATCCTGGCGAGCGATAGCGAGCCTGTAATTTAAGAGTAATCGGCCTTCGGCCGGGACATTTTTCTACCGAAAATGTACAAATTTATCTTGAAAGGGGGTAAAGGGGGTGACATTTTAAGATTGCTGGAGGAGTAGGAAACAAACTAAATACCTCCCCTTAAAGGATAAGAAGATGAGTAGATGGGTAAATAGATTAATGGTTGGATAAAAACATAGTTGCATGAGTAAATAGATAAATGGTTGGCTATAAATGGTTATATGGATAAACAACTGTATACAAATTTACGGCAATATGATCTTATAATACTAGAAATATTGATGGTTAAGTATTCCGGTAACTGTTAAAATTGCTCAAATTACGTATTATGTTGCCAATGGCCAATATGGCTGCCTCTCTTATGACCTGGAAATAACAGATTAATTTTAACCCCTTGAGGATTATGAAGCTTTTTGACCGTTTTCTTTTGCTATTATTAGACGAGTTTATTCAGATTTGGAAGAGTATATATATGGAAGTCAGCAGGTCTTTACTCTTTTATTTCCCACGGATCCTTCCTAAGCTATATAATATTTTAATGATAGTCAAAATAAATCGTCATAACCGGTCACAATCCTCAAGGGGTTAATAGTGTAGAGTAATTGTCTAAGTAGGGTAGTATCTTACAATGGCATATTAGCATTTTTTTTCGGGGGGGGGGGGGATCCGAAGACCCCTGTTCACCCTGCCGCGTAACCTATTTTACTGTCAGGGGAAACAGGGGCAATACAAGGGGTGTGAAGAGATTGCCCAAACGATCTCCACTATAGCCGAGAATCGAACTCGGGTATTTTGGCCTATTATAGAAAATGAGCCGGGTCGTGTTATTGCAGCATAAACTATAATAGACTATCTCTGTTGTTGTTGTTGTTGTTGTTGTTGTTCCCCAAGCTGCCTGGCCGAACAGCCCCAAGGCCCCGAGCAATTCCAAGGCCATAACCGAGTGCCCCCACAGAACCCTCCCCGCCGACCACAATAAAGCCTGGGTGACCTAAGCCACTCCATGGCGGGGAGCTGAGGAGGGTGCGGAAACGCCCGGGAAACCAAAGCCCCACCCAGGGCCCTGTGCCCCTTACGTTGGGGGCAAGGGGAAAATTACGCTTTGGCTTCAATCTTGGTAGATTGGGAGGTCAATCCACGGAGAGAGCCCGTCACTTGAGATCTATCTAGATATATAATTTAAAGGAACAGTCGAGTAAGCTCATTATGGCAGAGATTGCTCAGCTCTCACTCTGATAGACCAGCCCATCACCACATGACTAGAACCCAATCCTCTCAGTATCAGCTAGGAAAGGCCCTAGAAAGCCGCCTTTGGCGGGGGGATAGCTCCCCTATTTCAACCCCTTTCGGGGTTGGGCACCCGCCAAGACTATCTCTGTTATACAAGGAGGTAAGCGTATACAAGTGCTCGCATAGGTTTATTCCCTTGTCAATACTGTTATACCTTTCAGTAATTGAGGACACATTGGTACACTTTGTTCTGGTTATAGTTATACGATTTTATGCAATTTAGGAAGGATCTCTAGGAAACAAAGGGGTAACAAGGATTTAATTTAACTCTCTAATTTTCACAAGTTCTTCCTAAACTGAATTTGATAGTTTAATATTAGGAAGAAGGAACTGTCGAGACGCGTCATTATCTACAAGGGGTTATGTACCGATATGGAGATAACAAATAGTAAGATTGACCTGCGATAATTGTTGATTAACAACAGTAAATTGACCATATGAATAAACTACTGCCCAGCAATATACACTCTTGATTCAATATTAAAAACAAATCTTACATACAGTATATAAACAGTATATAACAGTATAAACAGTATAAACAGTATATAAACAGTATAACAGTATATCATACAGTAAATCTTACATACAGTATATAAAATTACCGCAAATGGAAACATTTGAGTGACGGTACATCATAATTATTTTGGCTACTTACTTATCTCTATCTATATATCTATCTATATCTATCTATCTATCTTTAATAATAATAATAATAATATAATCATCATCATCATCATCTATAGGTGTGTATGGTAAATTCCCTTTTAGCTCCACTCAGCCCGTAATGACCCTTGGGTATTTACAAGAAGTGGTTGCTGGCCCCCACTTACGGCAGCCACCTCATTACCGGAGATAATTAACACGGGGTAGTGATGGACGGACTATAATTGACTTGTATGCAAATTAGTTGGGTCATCCGGGACTTTAGGGTGATTTCTCTTTATACGAAGACGTGTTCAATATATACACGCATATAATATATATATATATATATATATATATATATATATATATATATATATATATATATATATATATATATATATATATATATATATACATATATACTATATAGATATATATATATATATATATATATACGGTATATATATATATATATATATATATATAATATATATATATATATATATTATATATGTATATATATATATATTATTATATATCTCTATATATATTATATATTATATATATATATATTATTTATTTATTTATTTATTTTTTTTTTTTGGGGGGGCACACATAGGGTATTTGTTGTTATAGTTTCTGGAGTGGCTCCCTTCACACCAGCCATAAGTCCAACATTATTTGTCCGATTGTTTGATTGATGGCTAAATATGGGCCAATGCGGACAGTCTTTAAGGGGGAAGGGTGTATTTATTGGTCGATACATTTATCTGTTTATTATGTTTTTAGTATCTTCCCTAAACCTCCATCAACCTTAAGAAAACCTCCTCAAGATCCACCTTCAAGATACATGTGTACCCCTTCAAGATACATTTGTACATTCTTTGGTAGAATAATGTCCCGGCCCTAGGCTGGTTCCTCCAAAATTACAGGCTCGCTATCGTTCACCGGGAAATAATCCTCACCTAAATGGCACGAAAGGTCTTAATATAGACACAGAAATAAGTTGAAAGGTCTTATAATCGCCAAACTAATTAGAATATGAACACTATTGGGTGCTAAACATGAGGGAGAAAGGGGTGCCAGAAAAAAAATCCCCCTAAATATTACCAAGGCCCATCAATGTAAATTAACCCTTTAGTTGGAAGATACAATCCTCTCTGTTCTCTGGCAATTATTTAGACGATTTTATTCAGATTGGGAAGGGTGTATGGAAGTCAGAGGGTTAATTGAGATAGTCTTTACCCTTATAATTCCCACAGATCTTTCCTAATTCGTATAAAATCGTCTAATGGTAGCCAGAATACACTGCCAAAAGGCGTCATAATCTTTAAAGGAATAATGTCTCTACTATTATCTATCTATTGATCTTAGATGGCGTCGTTAATCAAATGTAAGCTTTAGAATGAGCTCAACAAGCATATTGTGTCTCATGTCAAGCCACTTATCACATGAATTGAACACCGTATCCCCCTGTGTGAAGGCGTCTATTAACGCAACCATTCAATTACTGGTAGAGGTTACTAAAGTTCAAATTGAGCCAAACATAATTGTGGCATCACTTTTATTTGGCCAACTATACATAGTCTACAATTAAGGGGAGGTTTTAAGTTTGCTCTCTAGACATACAGCGTGATTTAAAAAATACCTCCAAGATAAATGTTTAAATTTGTCGGTAGTTCTTCCTAAATAACAGGCTTGCTATCGCTCCCCAGGAAAACAAATCGACACCTAAATTGCAAGAAATTGACAGAAATGGGGCGAAAGGTCTTAAAAGCACCAAACTAATGATGCGAACGTCTTAAAATCTCAAAACTAATGGGGCTAAACGTGAATGAGAAGGGGGTCCAGAAAAGAAACCCTTGTGTGAAAATCTCCCGACCATTCAGGATAACTAAAGCCGGTGTCACACGAGCCGTTTGTCCGTCAATTTTCCATGAGCAAGTTCTTTCTCGTATTATTTCGGGACATTTTCGCACTGATATCGGCAAGTAAACTAAAGGTAGATTATGTTAGGCGGCTGAATTCTGATAAAGTGTAATTTTTGAAGTTTCCCGACTTTAATTGCCCGTAAAAATTGCTCGAAAATGCGCTCGTGTGACACCAGCTTAAGAACTACTTTTACTTTTTTTTCCCCAACATGACCAGCAGATTAAGTTACATTTAGGGTTCATATAATGTGTCCTTGTGCCTTGGTATTGATGGTGTTCATGTCTTCATCCTTAAAATATAAACTCACTTGGTTGGTTCAGATTGAAGAAGGAAAAGTTGTGTTAATGTATGTGGGTGTGGGTGTGGGTGGGTGTATGCATTTGAATGAGCGTGTGTAAATATGTGCTTTCTATTGTGTAAGTGTGTTTGATGGTGAGTGAGAGATAGGTAGGTTATTTATTTGAGTGTGTGCAAATATCAATAATAGTAATAGTGGGTTTATGGTTCTCTTGCAAACGTGAAAATATAAATCTATAGTTTGTCTTAACCTGGATACAGTACAATGCTTATTCTACCTTAACTATGAGGTCACATGTCACCTTTGGCGACCGTGAGGTGCCTGACCAAAGTGCATACTTAGATGCACTGGTGAAACGACGTGTAGGCGAACACAAGCCAATAGTCAAGCAGCTTGGATAGGAAGGGACCAACTTCGCAAGGTCTTTTAGATACTAACTATCCTTCATAACTCTCTCTCTCTCTCTCTCTCTCTCTTTCTCTTTCTCTCTCTCTCTCTCTCTCTCTCAATAAATTTTACCTTTAAAAAACGAGAACATTAATTTGCCGTAATTTAAAAGTATTATTAGACCCCATCTTGAATATGGCATTCAGTCAGGTCCCCGTATCTTAAGAAAGACATTGAAAAACTCGAATCCGTGCAGCGTAGAGCTACACAGATAATACCCTCTCTGAGAAACAAGCCATATTAAGACAAATTAAAGTAGTTAAATTTGTTGTTGCTGAAGAAACGAAGGTTGCGAGGCCAACTCATCGAGTGTTTTAAGATACTTAGAGGATTTGACAGAGTATATAATTATCAATGCACGGTTTACGATTAATAACAATGCTGCAACCCAAGGTAATTATATGAAATTAAATGAAAATAAATAGGCATACCTAGATGTGACACAAAATCTCTTTGTATACAGTGTGGTCAAAGAGTGGAATAGTTTACCAAGGGAGGTGGTCGATAGTAATTCAATTGATACGTTTACGAAGAGACTGGACGATCATCATATAGAGATTAGATTAATATGAATTAATCAGTAGGTAAGTGTAAGTTCCCCTTCAGACTAATTTCTTTCTATCCACCCGGAGGGTGGGGAGTGAGCCTTCTACTTTGCTGTCCTTTTATTCCACTATAAACTGTCCCTGTCTCTAGTAGCATTAAGGCCGGACCACCTAGCAGAAACCACAAGGCCTGTATGGTCAGAGTATCTCTGTAACTCTATGTAACTCCTCCATCAGGCTCCTAGACAGCCGTGAAGCCCCGCCCTTGATACAATTGGATCCGCCTCAGTGCAGAAATTGAGAGCAAAACGGAAAATAGTTGGGTTAAAGTTTTCCCCTTTCTTTACTATGGGTTAATTTGATTTTATTCTGGGTATTATTACACGAATTTATGCAGGTAAACTGTTCTTGACACATTTTGACAGTTTATTCTGGCTATTGTTAGACGATTTATACAGTTTACGTAGGATCTGTGGGAATTGTAAGGGTAAAGACTATCAATTAACCCTCCGATTTCCATATACACTTCCTAATATGAATACAATCGTCTCATAATAGACAATACAACAGAAACGAAATGCGTCATCGGATCTTGCAAGGGTAAAGATAATTAACTGTTACTGCTCGCGTTGAGGGTAAAGATAATTAACTGTTACTGCTCGCGTTGAGGGTAAAGATAATTAACTGTTACTGCTCACGTTGAGGGTAAAGATAATTAACTGTTACTGCTCGCGTTGAGGGTAAAGATAATTAACTGTTACTGCTCGCGTTGAGGGTAAAGATAATTAACTTACTGCTCGCGTTGAGGGTAAAGATAATTAACTGTTACTGCTCGCGTTGAGGGTAAAGATAATTAACTGTTACTGCTCGCGTTGAGGGTAAAGATAATTAACTTACTGCTCGCGTTGAGGGTAAAGATAATTAACTGTTACTGCTCGCGTTGAGGGTAAAGATAATTAACTGTTACTGCTCGCGTTGAGGGTAAAGATAATTAACTTACTGCTCGCGTTGAGGGTTTATCAGTGGGAAAGAAGGACGTAGTATTCAATTTAGGTGTTTACGAAACATCAGATATCTATCTATAGATGGTTTAGGTGGTATTAGGCTAGGTTATATAAGCTAAGATAACATACTCACGTTCTCACGTTCTGGTGATGGGCTGGTCTATCAGAGTGAGAACTGAGCAATCTCTGCCAATCCCATAGCTTACTCTGACTGTTCCTTTTACTTTTATATTTTCTAGATCTCAAGTGACGGCGTCTCTTCCGTAGATTGACCTCCCAGTCTACCTAGATTGGAAGCCAAAGCGTCACATTTTTTCCTTTGCCCCTCAACTTTCTCTTCATAATTGCTGAAGGGCATAGGGCCCTGGGTGGGGCTTTGGTTTCCCGGGCGTTTCCGCGCCCTCCTCAGCTCCCCGCCATGGAGTGGCTACGGTCACCCAGGCTTTATTGTGGTCGGCAGTGAGGGTTCTGTGGGGGCGCACGGTTATGGCCTTGGCCTTGCTCGGGGCCTTGGGGCTGTTCGGCCAGGCAGCTTGGGGAACAACAACAACAACAACATACTCACGTTTGATTACAAAAATATGTACAGTATATATATATATATATATATATATATATATATATATATATATATATATATATATATATATATATATACAGTATATATATATATATATATATATATATATATATATATATACACTATATATTATATACTAATAATAATATTAATCAAAAAATAAGGTGGGGGTCAGGAATAACAATAATCATCATCATCATTATCATCATAATAATATTGGCAATACGTTAGAATCAGTCAGTGCTTATTAAACAGCCGTAAAATCGACTATTATAAATACAATATATAGTTAAACATCTCTCTAACTATTGTAATTCGTGCCAGTAGTGTAAGGAAGGTGAAAGCCCAGAATAATCTAATAATCTACAGACCTCGCGTGCTGTGAAGGCAGATAAGATGCGAATTAAAGCTTATTATCCGCGCCTCCTAAACCGGTTCGGGCCCTGGTGTGTTTGATAGATTAGATCCAGAGATACGAATAAAGGAATAATATTGAAGAAGTCAGTCAAGGCTTTGTTTTTATTGTAGAGGCAGTGTTTAGGTGTGGAGCTACAGCGCTTTATATTGGACAAGTTATAAATATGTACATAATACATTAATTTAAGCAATAATATAAATAATAATAATAATAATAATAATAATAATAATAATAATAAATACTACGATAATAACAATAATTATAATCATCTTAGGTCTTTTTTAGCGCCAGATTTTCCTCGGAGGAGTTCACTAGATAATATTAGAATAATAAATAAACCATAAACAATAATAATGATAATAATAATAATAATAATAATAATAATAATAATAATATTGACAAAGACAAGTGGCCTCAGAAAAGGGAGAATGAGTATTATCTTTTACTTGGTGGGTAGTTTTGGGCTCCAGGCAGAATCTCTTGTAATTAGGTTCGTAGGGTGCTGCAATGGGGAGCGTGGAGAACCTAGAAGGGAGGGGGGGGGGGGGAGCCGGGAAGGGGGGGGGGGGGGGGGGGGGGGGGGGGGGGGAGAGGTGGGGGGGGGGGGGGGGGGGGATGAGCCGGGAAGGGGGGTGGGAGGGAGTGAGAGCCGGGAAGGGGGGTGGGGGGGAGTGAGAGCCGGGAAGGGGGAGGGGGAGAGCCTAGAGGGGTGGGGAGGGGGGGGGTACATAGACTCACAGATAGATAAACAGGCAGGCAGATGCACAAAAGTGAATATAATACTCTGCGATATGAATGAAAATAATAATTATAATAATAATAATAATACAAATAATAATAATTGATAATAATAAGAAGAAAATAAACAAGTGCAGAGGAGCAGAAGGGGCAGGAGGAAGAGTAAAAAGAAAAACATAGAAGAATTAAAGAAGAAAACAAAATACATACCGGAGAAGAAGAGAAGCCGTACAAGGAAAACAAAAAATAATAAAAAAAAATAAAAATAATCATAATAAAAGCTATACGTCAGGCAGCCCCGAACCACTATTTATTCCAATTTTAAACTATGCTCTTTCAAGCAACGAACATTTCAACAACAACAAATATTTTAAAGTTGTATGAAATGAAGAAGAAACCCAAAACAAAACAAAACAGTAAGAATAATTTTGGATGGACAAAACACCATGATAAAGAAGATCAAGGGGCAAAGAACTAAATAATGCAATAACGAAAATGACATAAGGAAGAAAAACAACACCAAGTTCTAGAAGAAAAATAAAATTAAGAAAACGAAACAAGAATAAGAAAGAAGAATGAGGAAGATGAGAAGAAGATAATAATAATAATAATAATAATAATAATAATAATAATAACAATAAGTAGACGTATTAAAGAAGACGGAATGGAAATTATAGAAGAAGAATAGAAGCAGTACAAGAAGTGAAAGAGAAGGCGAAAATGAACTCCCAAACCTTTAAGGGGAGGTATTTAGTTTGTTCCCTAGACCTCCATCAATCTTAAAATTACACCCCCTTGAGTCCCTTTCAAGATAAATTTGTACATTTTTCGGTAGAAAAATTTCCCGGCCGAAGGCCGGTTCCTCTTAAATTACAGGCTCGCTATCGCTCGCCAGGATAAAATCGACACCTGAATTGCACGAAAGGTCTTAATATGGGGTGAAAGTTCTTAAAATCGCTAAACTAATAGGGCAAACGTTTTATAATATCAAAAGCAATGGGGCTAAACATGAGGGAGAAAGGGGTCAAGAAAAAAATCCCTCAAGTGGAGATCTCCCCTTAACCCTATCATTATATGGAAGCCCTACAACGCTCTCTAAAGAATGAAAATAAGTAAACAAATTCAAGAAAAATGAACAAAATTAAAGAAGGATCAGTATAAACGTAGTAGAAGAAGTCAAAGAGAAGGCGAAGAAGAACTCCCAAACTTAAAACCTATCATTAAGGAAGCCCCAAACGCTATCTACAGAATAATAAGTAGACACTTTAAGTAAGAAGGAACGGAAATTAAAGAAGAAGAATGGGAGTACAAGAAGTCAAAGAGAAGGCTAAAAAGATCTCCAACCTTAAACCCTATCATTAAGGAAACCCCAAAACGCTATCTAAATAATAATAAGTAAATAACTTAAAGAAGAATGAGCGGAAATAAAAGAAGGAGCAGAATAGAAAAATACAAGAAGTAAAAGAGAAGGGTAAACAGACACCCAAACTTTAAAACCTATGATTAAGGAAGCCCCAGACCGCTATCTACTTTAATATTAAAATCATTCTTGTTCAAGCAACGTGGCCACAAACCAATAATTAGCATAATTTGATCCATCCGGTATATATACAGTATATATATTTTTTGTAAACCTCTATCCTGCCCTCATCACTAAAGCCAGAACACAATATTTAATCCTGTTTATCAGCGAGTTTTTGTAAACACTATTTATAATCTCCTAAGACCATTTTATTCTAACGTCAGACTGTTTTATACTGAACTGAATACATTTTAAACTCTATGATGCGTGTTGACAGTTTGTTCTGGTTATCGGTAGATGTTCTACAACTTAGGAGGAATCTGTGGGAATTAAAAGGGTAAAGACTATCTCGACTAACCCTCTGACTTCCATATACCCTTCCTAAGCTGAATAAAATAGTCTAATAATAGCCAGAAAACAATAGAAATGTGTAAACAATGAAACCTCCAGTTATATTAATATCATAAATACACTCTGACATAACGTGCAAATGTTACAAAAATCCAAGGTTTGAATTACTGTTTAATTTTCATAATCCCATAGTTGTGCTGGTGGAGTTACTAGAGGTAGTTTTAAACCCCTTGACCATGAGACGTCCCCCCTAAGCTGAATAATATCGATTAATGTCAGCTAGTGTTAAACGTAAGAGACATCACGGTACTATTTATCTATCTATTAATCTATCTAACCATCTATATCCATCTAACCATCCACAGCTCTCCCACCCCTCAACACACACACACACACACACACACACCGAGGATGGGTATGCTGAATCTCTCTCTCTCTCTCTCTTTCTCTTTCTCTCACACACACACACACACACACACACACACACACACACACACACACACACACACACACTAAATCTGGAGACCCCTGTACACATTACCCAAGCAAGGTCCACATATCAAGAGATATCGAACTGAGTATGTCGAACCAAATTCACTCCCTAAAGATTCACAAATAACAACAAACTGCAAAATTATCGTTCGATCAAATATGAACACCCATAAGTAAAACACATTTTTAACTAACCACTCAAGGAGGAATTCCATAAAAAAAAAAAAAAAAAATATATATATATATATATACCGGAATATATATATATATATATATATATATAAATATATATATATATATATATATATATATATATATATATATATATATATATATATATATAATAATTACTCGAAGTGAACTCACCCAGGGAAGGTTCAAATATCAAAAGGAACTGAGATCAGGTGTACAGAGGAGCCGAAATCACCTCTCTCCCCCCCCCCCCCAACTCTCCGCAAAAACGCACACTCATCCCTTTTACTGGAAGCTGGGCCGCAAATTATGTCTATACCCTCTTGGAAGTAATTGGGGCACACTTGAGATGATAGCCAAGCCGACACCGAAAAAACGCCACATGAATGTTTCGAGATAATTCGGCTCTTGCGGTTTTGGGGGTTCCGGGAGCGGCTATTTTCGTCTCTGTGTCAACTTCGGTCATTTTCTAAGGTAGCCTGGATTTGGGTTGGTCGTTTGTCATGTATACAATCGTCTGTTCCGAGTTTGTCGTTTGTTTGCGAAAGTTATGTTTACAATAGCCTGTACTGAGTTTGTCGTTTGTTTACGAAAGTTCTGTTACAATCGCCTGTAGTGAGTTTGTCGTTTGTTTGCGAAGGTTCTGTTTACAATAGCCTGTACTGAGTTTGTCGTTTGTTTGCGAAAGTTCTTTTACAATAGCCTGTAGTGAGTTTGTCGTTTGTTTGCGAAAGTTCTGTTTACAATCGCTTGTACTGAGTTTGTCTGCCAAGTTTCTGTTTACAAGCGCTTGTACTGATATTGTCTTTGTTTGCATGTACAATCGCTTGCACAACTGTCTGGTACAGTACACTACTAGACGATAAGCTTGAGCCAGTGAATATTGAATGAAGGGAAACGCTGACTCAGGACTGTGTTTAAGGGGAGGTGTTTGGATTGTTTGTTCATTTATTTATTATTATTATTTTTATTATTATTATTATTATCATATATACAATATATATATATATATATATATATATATACAATATATATGAGAGAGAGAGAGAGTTGCGATATATCAAATTATTGTAATATATCTTATTTGATTTTGATCAGGGCTTACCTTTCGTAGCCAGAGACAATAAGTTCTACCCAGCTCTGGCTCTACCTGATACTGTCACTTGAGTCGGATTCATGGACACACACATACACACACACAGTATATTGACAAAGCACCCGTTTCATTGGCTAGTCTTTATTGGATATGTTTAGTAGGGATTAGAGACCCTATAGTACCAGAGATCGGCCAACCTCCGCCATCTTGGTGCCACTGGTGTCCTTACTAAGCCTCTAGCCACACTCAAATGGATCCAGATTCTTCACTTTTAGGGCAGATTGGCTGGTATTTATGGCCCCCTTCTCCCTCGTCATTAGCTCTATTGGTTTTTACTTTTTAAAAAGTTATGCCCATTAGTTTGACGATTTTAAGACTTTACGCCTCATTTCTTTGTCAATATTTAGTCCTTTCGTGCAATTTAGGTGTCGATTTTTACCTGGCGAGCGATAGCGAGCCTGTAATTTTAAGAGTACCTTTAATTTTAAGAGTAAGCGGCCGGGACATTTTTCTACCGAAAAATTTACAAATTTATCCTGAAGGGGGATCCTGTAATTTTTGTTTAAAGTTTGATGGAGGTCTAGGGAGGAAACTAGAAACATAAATAAATGAAAACAAATCCACCAAAAAGTGAATCAGCCCCCCTTCAAAGAAAATCTGGCCTCTCTCTCTCTCTCTTTTTCCTATAGGGTCTCCAGTAGGCAGGTAAAGGTTTGGTGGCTGTAGATGGATCCTTGTGGTATCTGAAACATACGAACACTCACATGACGGTCTGTCGAATACACACGTAGGCATGCAGCTACTTCCACATGTATCACCATATGTACACACGGAAGTACAAACAAACGATTATGGAAATATGTACCTTACACATTACTCAATTACGTACAGTTGAAACACACACATACTGTAATTATATACATGTACACACACTTCATCACTCACATGTGTATATACAACACACACACACACACACACACACACACACACACACACACACACACACACACACACACACACACACACACACACTCACTTTGCCCCAGAGCGGTAGGTTAGCGCAGACCGAAGATACGCACAAAATCCTAAAAAGGAACAAAAATCCCCCACCCATCCCCCGCATCCTATCATTTCCTATGCAAATGTCTGCGTGATCGTTCATGGGGTGTCGTAAACCAAACGGTGATTATGTGGCATTAGTAGAGCAGGAGGAGGAGGAGGAGGAGAACATGAGGTGGTGCTGGTGGAGGAGGAGGAGGAAGAGCTCTGTAGAGGAGGAGGAGAACATGCGGTGGTGCTGGTGGAGGAGGAGAGAGAGAGAGAGAGAGAGAGAGAGATAGATAGATAGATAGATAGATAGAGAGATAGAGAGATAGAGAGAGAAGAGAGGTGGTGGTACTATCAATCAACGGGGGCCTATGCCGGGACGAAGTGTAGCAGCATACCCTATCCGACTCCATTCCCGGGGTCTGTTCACGGGAGGTCCCTGGCCGTGACTCGGTCCATCCCAAGCAGTTATACCGGCATGAATGCTAGACTTTCCTCAGCCATGAATCACGTGGTCTTCCTTCAGGTCACCTCCGTTCAGAGTTGTTACCCACAAAAACCAACGTATTAGCAAAGTCAACTTCAGGGAGGCGGACCACATACTCATATAGCAGAATTTGGTGCTCACGAACTATGCTTCCAATATGTCTCGAATCAGTTACAGAGATTAGGCTCTGGTTTGATGTGTAGTCATACCAATGGTACCTCATGATCCTGTGAAGACACTTGGTACGGTATGGTACCAAAGAAGTTGATGCATCTCTCCAACACACTGCTTGAGTGTGCGTGTTTGGCAACCATATAACAAGACAGGGAGCTCCAGCGTCTTGATGATTCATAACTTGGTTCTTCTGCATATGTATTACCATTGACATATACTCTTGTTGAGAGAGTCCATAGCCCTATATGCCAGGCTGACTTGACAACGAACATAGTGGCCTGACCCACCACTGTTATAGATCTCTCTACCAAAATATATTATTTTATCAAGGTCCTTTATGTTCTCGCCACATGCTTGGACAGACTGCTCAGCTTCAGCCAACTAGCCACCAAATATTTTGATGTTAGTCTTAGTCCAAGAGACCTTTAATCCCAGGGGCTCTGACTTATTTAGTGCTTCAAGAGCAAGCAGTAGCTCCACTAGGATCACTGCATTATTCGCAAACTCAAAGTTAGTGATCTTGTAAATGCTGACTGATTCTCTGCATCTATTATGACTGTGCAGCCCAATAACCAGTCCATACAAGTGTTGAAAAGAGAGGGTGCCAGCACACTCCCCTGTCTCACTCCAGAATTCACAGGGAAGAAGGGGGAGGTTTGCTTGCCAAACTAGACAGCACTTTCTGTAGTATGGCTTTGTTAAAGTCTGTCCCAAATCCCTTGTTTCAAACTACCATCTTTCGGTTTTTATCCCTCTATCTGTGCCTTTATCTCCAATTTCATTTCTGACTATTCCATAGCTGCGGTTCTGGATGACCATCGCTCACTTCCTATATCTATCACCGCTGGTGTTCCTCAGGGCTCTGTCCTATCTCTGATCTATTTCTAATGTTCATTAATGATCTCAACTGTACCTCTAGTCCAAGCCACTCCCTATGTCGATGACTCTACCTTACACTACTCCGTTAGCTTTCCAAAGCGACTCTCCATGCAGTTACTTTAAAATTCACATGATAAGGCCATAGCACATAGTTGACAAAAGAGAATATATATTTTATCTTCTGATATATCTACTATTTCCAATTGGGGCAGAGATAATCTTGTTGTTTTCAATGCTTCCAAAACCTAATATCTCCTTCGATCTACCCGCTACCCCTTACTCTTCAACAACACATAAATCAAACCTTCATCTTCTCTCAATATTCTTGGTGACACTTTTTCCTCTGACCTTTCATGGAAAGACCATATTACACTCTGGAGAAAACAGCTTTGCAGAAGTTAGATGTGCTCAACTGCTGCTATGGGTTCTTTACCCCTGCACAGCTTCTTGCTCTATACAGGGGAACTGTGTGCCCATGTATCGAGTACTGTTTGCATGTGTTGGGAGGTACTGCCCGTGCCGCACTTCTCGAAAAAGTAGAGTCAAAAGAATTTTGTCTCATTAACTCACCTTCTCTTACTAATTCGCTACAATCTCTCTCTACATGCCGCAATGTTGCATCTCTCTCTATCTTCTACCACTATTACAATAATCGGTGTTTTTCATATTTTTTTTTTTTTAGTGTATACCTCCTCCCTTAATGAGTAGGTGGCACACACCTTTCAACACATTCCCACCCCTATTCTGCTCAACTTTCTAACCCAAGTGTGAACCATTTTGTTCAGTCTTTCTGCTACTAAGCAAGTTAATTCTGGAACTCTTCTCTCAGTCTATCTTTCCCTCATCCTACAACTTAAACTGCTTCGAGATCCGTATATCCAGACATTTTGATTCTAACGTATCTTGAATTTGGCTCTCTGTCACTCTTTCAATTTGGGAGAGACACTCGTTACAGGTACCTTTTCCTTTTGTCTCCTTTTACACATAATAATAAATAGTCCATACACCAGATCAATAATTGTCGCAGGTATCAGGAGGTGGGTGTTGAAAAGAAATAGAAGATGATGGTTGAAGTGGAGAAGAGGGAGGAGAGGAAGAAAGATGAAGAAACAAATGGAGGAGGAGGAGGAGGAAAAAGAGTGGGGGGGGGAGAAGTGTTACAGGAGGAAAAGTAAATACTACCAATGACTCATGAGACATCACGTCTGTGTGATCGTTCATGGGATGTCGTAAAGTAAACTGTGATATGTGGCATTAGTAGAGGAGGAAGAGGAGGAACACAAATAAAGAGAAAGTGACAGGTAGGAGAGAAAGAGGTGATAGTGGAAATAGAGAAGCAAGATCAGAAGAAGGAACACGAAGAGAAAATGAAGGATGAGGAAAAGAGAAAATGAAGGATGAGGAAAAGAGAAAATGAAGGATGAGGAAAAGAGAAAATGAAGGATGAGGAAAAGAAGAGTATTTGGGGAGGAGGCATACAAAGGAATACAAAAGACTTACAAACTGCAACATACCTATTGGTCCTTACGGGGCAGTTTGGATATCTACACTGCTAAGCTTACTAACTACTAGGTAGAGAAAAGGACAGTAAATTAGAAGGCTCCTTCCCACCCACCACTCCCTTCAGCTTACGCTGGCGTAGAAGCAGTTGGAAAAATATACCCTGCAGTATGGTAAAACTGGCATGTAATTTCGGATAGGATAGGGGGAAAGGAGATTAATTAATAGTCTATGCTAATTATACATATAAGATCCTGGAAAGAAAATCCATAGTTTCGGCTACGAGAAGGAGGAGGAGGTGGTGGGGGGAGGAGGTGGAGGTGGTGGAGAAGGAGGAAAACAGATAAGGAAGTGAAAGTGACGACAATGATGATGATTATGGTCTATTATGGAGTGTCGAAAATCATACGGTGATTATGTGGCATTATAATACTGAAGGAGGGAGGAAGTGGTGGTGGAGGAGGAGGAAGTGGTGGTGGTGGTGGTGGTGGTGGAAGAAGAGGAGAGGGAGTAGGAAGATGGAGAGCAGAAGGAGGGGGTGGAAGAGGAGGGGAAGGGGGTGGAGGTGGTGGTGGAAGAGGAGGAGGCAGATGGAGAGGAGAGAGAGGTGGTGCTGGAAAAGGAGGAGAAGGCGGGGGTGGGGGAAGAGGAGGAGGAAGAAGGGGAGGTGGTGGAGGTAGGCAGAGATGGAGGAAGAAGGGGAGGTAGGCAGAGATGGAGGTGGAATAAAATCAGAGCAAGTGGTGCGGAAGGAGGAGTTTGAGGTGGAAAAAGAGGAGTAGATAGAGAAGGAAGTGGAGTTGATGGAGAAGGACGTGGAGTTGAGGGAGAAGGACGTGGAGTTGATGGAGAAGGACGTGGAGTTGATGGAGAAGGACGTGGAGTTGAGGGAGGAAGTGCATTTGGTTCATTAGACTCATTGTGCAAGATAGTGTAAATTTATTGCGTCTGCTAGTACCACCAAACCCCCTGCCCCCGGGTAATCTGGGGGTGTGGGGAGAGGGGAGGGGTCCTTGAATGTGTCCGAGGCAGATTCACTATAGTCTGTTTCTTTCCAGCTGGCTGTAAATGGCTGTATTCAATAATACGGTGTCTTATCCCTTTCAGTACCAGTGCCGTCCCTTTAACTTTATTCTGGCTACTAATTAACTATTATATTCAGTTTAAAATGGACCTCCAGCAATTAAGAGGCTTCGAACTATCTCATTTAACTATATTTACTACCACAGATCCTTCTTAAACTGCATAAATTCGTGTAAATAGCTAGGAAGAAATTGAAATGACGTCGCCGGTACAGTAGGGGTTAACTGTATTATGCCTCTAAATTTATTACGGTAACAGCTCGGTAAAGAACTATAGTCTGTTCATTCTAGCTTGGGCAGAAATCGTAACATCTAACCTCTCATAACTAAAAAAGGTATAGAGTAATGGAGCTAATATTTCTACCAAATAGGAAGACTTGGCTAGGGAATAGGTGTGGAAATTGACAGCTCATTTTCTCCAGCCCTTTTTGAGTTACAGAGGTTAGAGGTTACGATTTCTGCCCAACCTAGAATGAACGGACTATAGTAATGTTGATTGCTAGGTATTCTGCTTGCGACCGTTAAATTTGCATCATTATTTTGGTTACATCTCGCTTTTTCCAATACATTAACATTGTATGAATTTCCCCATTAATATGCTACGGGAGCAGTGCCTAGTGAGTAAACGGCTTAATATGTGGTGTTTGAGAGAGAGAGGTGCCCGAGATTGTGAGATCACACAGCGAGACAGTGGCGATACAGCTTCGAGAAGTCAGATTTGCAATGGGCTATGAGGGGACAACCAAGCACGTAGGTTTACGAAGGTAAGATCACGAAAGAGCCGGTTGCAACACTTAAACTGTCTCGGTGTCTTCCTCGCCATCTGGAATAAGACCTCCTGATATCATTGTGTTGAGTGGTAGAATTCACAGGCTTCAAGCCTATGTCCGAAGGTATGTATGTATGTATGTATATACTCAGACACATACCCTATTGCTGGGGTGGCCGATTCGAGTGAGAGCCAGAACAGAAACCTGTAAAGTTCCAATTCTTAGGGTCCGGGACCACTTTCGCGTTCCCTTGCCCCCTGTCTCTGTCTCGTTGAGTAGGAAAATTATACAAGGGGAGGAGGATTAATAGCCCCCCCCCCCCCCCCCCCCCCTAGCATCCTGCCTCCGGAGGTAGAGTAGGAAAAAAACAAAAACGGCTGCCTGTCCTGTGACCGTTAAACCAAAATAATATTTTAACAGTAAGATTATCCCCGTATTATACACACACTGATTGACCAACTTCCCCGCGTGCTACTTATAGATTTTGGCTCTTTTACCAGAGAGCGAACCCTGTAATCTGGTTAAAGTAGAATCCCTCGTACCCTGTGGCTCATACGGACCATGGAGAGGACAAGGGACTGGTGTTCTCGAAAAGGGCCTCCAGTCCTGATTTTATTCTTGACTTACAGTGTGCTGGCTAAATATTCCAGAAGGGTTGATAGCCTCTGAAGTGCTAATTTAACCAAGATGAAGAAGTAGGAGGAGTGACTGGGGCCGGAGTGATTATAGTCTATTCATTATAGGAAGGCCACAAATATTAGCCACTAACCACAGTAAATCAGAATCGAATAGAGTAATCGAGCTCATATTTCTACCAATTAGGAAGGGTCAACCAGGGCATAGGCGTGGAAATTTACAGCTTATAGGAAGGGTCAACCAGGGCATAGGCGTGGAAATTTACAGCTTATTTGCTCTATCCCTTATTAGGAAGGGTCAACCAGGGCATAGGTGTGGAGCTTTACAGCCTATTTGCTCTATCCCTTTTTGAGTTACAGAGATTAGGGGCCACAATTTCTGGAGCACCAATAATGAATGGCCTAGGCCTATAGGTATTTGTTTATGTTAGTTAAGGGGAGGTTTTTAGTTAGTTCGCTAGACCTCCATCAAGCTTAACATTACAGCCCCTAGACCCCCTTTCAAGATAAATTTGTACATTTTTCGGTAGAAAAATTTCCCGGCCGAAGGCCAGTTCCTCTTAAATTACAGGCTCGCTGTCGCTCGCCAGGAAAAAATCGACACCTAAATGGCACGAAGTCTTAAAATTGACAGAAATGGGGCGAAAGTTCTTAAAATCGCCAAACTAATGGGGCGAACGTCTTATAATATCAAAAGCAATGGGGCTAACCATGAGGGAGAAAGGGGTCAAGAAAAAAATCCTTCAAGTGGAAATCTCCCCTTAACTATTTCTGTACCGGCGACGTGTTATTAATTATATTCTAGCTATATTTAGATATGTGCAGTTTAAGAAGGATGTGTCGTAATCAAAAGGGTTATGTGAGATAGTTCAAAGCATGATCATTTCTGGATGGCCTTTTTTTTTAGCTGAAAAAGATCACTTAAGGGGAGGTATTTAGTGTGTTCCCTAGACCTCTATCAAGCTTAAAATTACACCCCCTTGAGTCCCTTTCAAGATAAATTTGTACATTTTTCGGTAGAAAAATTTCCCGGCCAAAGGCCGGTTCCTCTTAAATTACAGGCTCGCTATCGCTCGTCAGGATAAAATCGACACCTGAATTGCACGAAAGGTCTTAATATGGGGTGAAAGTTCTTAAAATCGCTAAACTAATGGGGCAAACGTTTTATGATATCAAAAGAAAAAAATCCCTCAAGTGGAGATCTCCCCTTAATAGTAGCCAGATGCAAGTTAAAAGGACGGCACCGGTACTGAAAGGGTTAAGATCGCTTTGTTGTACTGCACAAGTTTGACAGGACTGTTAGCTGTTGACAGGACTGTTAGCTGTTGACAGGACTGTTAGCTGTTGACAGGACTGTTAGCTGTTGACTTATGTAGCTATGTTAATGGAGGGGGGGGGGGGAGTCCAGAGACCCCCTGTTTCTGGAATTCCTTCTTCTCCTTCATGTCCATTTTGTCCTTGGGAGCGATAGCGAGCATGCAATTTAGGAGGATGTAAGCGCTTCTTCCTCTATTATAACAAATATCCAACAGACCTAATCTCTTTAAAAAAAAAAAAAATGATTATGTAGACCTGATCCAATCCGTTCATGACCAACACGAAGCAGTAACCCACCCTCCTCCTCATAAGTCTGGTCTAGATTACCAGGCACAAGGTGATCCAGTTCTAGTTGGCTGTTCACTAGATAGATTGACGGAACTTTTTTGTTTTCTTTTTTTTTGACGGAACCGGCCGTATCTCTAATTATTATCAGCTCAATATCAGGGGCTGCGGCCTTATTTGTAACACATTCTTCAGGGCAATAATTTTAATTATCAGTGTAAGGTAGATGGAAACCCGCGCAGACACACAAACGCACGCCAGCACACACACACACACACACACACACACACACACACACACACACACACACACACACACACACACACACACACACACACACACACACACACACACACACACACACACACACACACACACACACACACACAGGCAACCATGTGTCTATAGGTACAGTTGCCAAAATATTAATGTGGGACAAGTGGTGTGAAAGGACGACGGAATGTAATGTTTTCACTGGTTATAATATAGTTCCAAGGGGAGTTTATGAGATTACCTTTGTGTAACAATGTTGTATTTTTTGTTCGATGTGAGTGAGGGAGACAAAAGGCAGAACTACCTATAGCGAGTGCCTTCCCCAGAGTTGAAAGCGATTTGAGCGATAAAAACCTCCTGCTAGCATAATAACAAGCTCTCTAAAGACTTCATTCTGAAGTCACATTAAAACTGGCAAACCAGAGTTACTGAATATATAGTGTGTGTAAATAGTCTTCCCATATATTTGGTACTATTCTGTGCTGGTATCGACGGCTAGACACACTGTAGAGGAGAATAGGAGGAGGAGGAGAATAGGACACAGGGTAAAGAGAATAGGAGATAGGAGAAAGATAATAGGAGGAAACAGGAGGAGGAGGAGGAGACAGGAGAAATAGAACAGGAAAGAGGAGGAGAATAGGAGATAGGGGGAAGAGAATAGGAGGAGAGAGGAGGAATAGCATGGGAGGAGAGAGGAGGAGGAGAATGGGTGGCAAGAGGAGGAAGATCATAGAGGGAGAGAGAGAGAGATGGAGGAGAATTTTAGAGGAAAATTATTAATTTACATTACTTCAGAAGCTACCAGACCAGACATAAGAAAACGGTAAATAATACAAATAATAATACATACAAAATAATAATACAAATAATAATACATACAAAATAATAATACATATAAAATAATAATACATACAAAATAATAATACATACAAAATAATAATACAAATAATAATACATACAAAATAAGTGACCGGAAAAGCAATAATATCATCATGTTTACGACACAATACCGGGCTATGTCCAGTGTTGCCAAATTAGCTAGTTTCCCGCTAGATCTAGAGGTATTTACTTCGATTTAAAGGCATATTTTTACATCTAGGGACATGAATTCTAGCGATATTCTGGAGATTTGAGCCATTTTGTGTTATATTCTCGAGATGGTGGCATTATTCTAGCGATATTCTGGAGATTTGAGCCATTTTGAGTTATATTCTAGAGATTGTGGCATTATTCTAGCGATTTTGGGCATTTATTTACTATCTAGCGGACTTGGTAACCAGTACAAAGGAGTACAAAGGAAATCAAGCAACAACAGGTCTAATGACCCTTCTAGGCTGCTTGTCCTCCAAAACACTGAGGATCAAGTGTCCAAACAGTGGTTTAGAGTGGGTAAGGGAACATTGGAAAGGGAACTACTGCCCTAGAACTAATGTCCGTGGCAGGATTAGGAAGTCAGTAGGGGACAGATGGGTTAGTAACTGAGGGGGGGATAAAATAAAGTTATTCATTTACAAACGCAGTCAGTCGCTGGTTTGATGCGAGATATTTGTCTAGGCGGAGTTTAAATGAATCAACGGTGCTGCAGTCTATAACGTCTCGGGGAAGCCCATTCCACAAGATGACAACTCGATTGAAGAAGAAATTCTTAGATTCGTGTGAGTTAAAAGATTTACCAATAATTGTGCAACCATTTCCCCGCGTGTAATTAGATTGGTCGATAGTGAAGTACTTACTGCAGTTCATATTGTCGATGCCTTTGATTATTTTGAACACTTGAATTAAGTCACCTCTTAATCTGCGCTGGGTTAAAGGAAATAGATTTAATTCTCGAAGACGCTCTTCGTATGGTTTGTTCTTTAGGCTAGGTATCATTTTGGTAACTCTACGTTGAACTCGTTCTAGCTTGTTTATATCTTTTTGGTAATAAGGGCACCAGGATTGAACGCAGTATCCCTGGCTATGTCGGAATTTCTGAGAACACTTATTTGGGGAAATGGACAACTTCTTAATTAAATGGATAGCGTGGCGGATTGGGAAGCAGGTTATTATTTCTAGCCTCCGTCTGCAGCCAGGGATTTTTCTGAGGTGATCTGGATGTTCCTGGTGTTGAGATTATCCTGGTTGTACTAACGCGTCAAGGAAACTCCCACCACGACCCTTCTCTCTCTCTCTCTCTCTCTCTCTCTCTCTCTCTCTCTCTCTCTCTCTCTCTCTCTCTCTCTCTCTCTCTCTCTCTCTCTCTCTCTCTCTCTCTCTCTCTCTCTCTCTCTCTCTCTCTCTCTCTCTCTCTCTCTCTCTCTCTCTCTCTCTCTCTCTCTCTCTCTCTCTCTCACCGAACCTAACCTACCTTATACCTAATATAACCTAACCTAACTGAACCTAGTCTAACTTAATCTACCCTTCACATTCAAATAGATGAATCCAATTGATGAAGTAAAGGATGTAGGAGGGGTGTTGTGCATATATATATACTGTATACTGTGTGTGTGTGTGTATATATATATAGTGTGCAAGTGTGTGTGGTGTAGTGTGTTTATTTGTGTGTGTGTGGGTGTGGTGTGTGTGTGTGTGTGTGTGTGTGTGTGTGTGTGTATAGTGTGTGTATTGTGTGTAAAGTGTGGTGTGTGTGTATAGTGTAAATGTGTGTGTGTGTATGTATGTGTGTGTGTGTGTGTGTGTGTGTGTGCGTAAAGTGGTGTGTGTGCGTATGTATGTATAGTGTGTGTGTGTGTGTGGCACAGAACATAATACCCCAATACCCGTGTGTGAACTTGGAAACAATGGTGTAGGCCGGTAATAACACCGGGTTTACCACAAAATTGCGGGGTCTCGGGTAAAACTTATTGGCAGGTGAATCGATTTGCCCCCTGGCTCATCTTCGCTTTATTCGCAGCATCACTGAATCGACCTCAAGAATTTTTAGTGGGTTATTATCTGGCAGGGGCAGGGTATTGATTTCACTCCTGCCTGTGTGTCTGTCTGCTCGCCATATATATCACAACCCGAATGAATGGATATCGACGTCAGTCCCTTTACTTGTTATAGGTAGCTTTGCTTTTTGTCTTCTTCATACACATAGCCAACAATATATATATATATATATATACCGGTATATATATATATATATATATATATATATATATATATATATATATATATATATATATATATACAGTATATATATATATATATATATATATATATATATATATATATATATATATTATATATATATATATATATACTTTCTAACACACACACACACACACACACACACACCAATTATTAATAAGTTCATCAGTGTTTGCATTGACTACAATAATATTGGTATGTAGATAATAGGTTATATTACTTGTAGGAATATTGTATATGTCCAGCCACTCTGTAGAATGAAACTAAAACATAAAACACACAAACACAAGCTCATTAATATTTACAAAAACAAAGTGTGTGTGTGTGTGTGTGTACTTACTCTAGTTGTACTTACTCTAGTTGTATTGCGGGAGTGAGCATGCTCGTTATTTCCCGCCTCCTATATGTGTAGGTGTTATATGTATCGTTGGAATGGCTGTGGATGTGTGTGTAGTCTGTATTTTTAG
>CM064506.1:9242315-9262315 GCA_032716605.1 Paralithodes platypus | reverse complement strand
TTGTCTTGTCACCATTGGATGTACCAGTAATGGTAATGATAATAATAATCATCATCATCATCATCTTAGGAATGTTATTATCACTATCTCGTGCGACGTGTTGAGGGTTATATGTTTAATTATTTCTGATGGTTTTACCTGTTTTTGCATTATTGAGCAATGTATTTTTAGTTTGCCCCCTATACTAAAACAAAGCATAACACACACACACACACACACACACACACACACACACACACACACACACACACACACACACACACACACACACACACACACACACACACACACACACACACACACACACACACACACACACACACACACACACACACACACACACACACACACAAGGAAAAAAAATACTGCCTCCCCACACACCTTTAAAAACACAAATTAGTAAATATATATACAGTATATGCCCCAAGCACCTTTGAAGGTAAATATGTACAGTTGCCTACATCAGTTATTTTCTTCTCAATGATCTTATACACAGATAATGTGTATAATTGAATAATTGAGTGCAGTTTATTACGCAGTGGGTAACTCATCGGATTAGTCGACTGATAATAATTAATATAAACCACACTCGCAATGCATTCATACTAGTTTACTTTCATACATAAACTCACGACTAGGAACAGAATTTATGCGGGCAGCTGTTTATTTTATGTTTGGAAAGCGTCTTGGCCTAAGGCTGGATCCTCTTAACCCTTTCCGCATTTATGACGCAGAGGTTGCCAGATTAACAATAAGAAATAAGAGTTTCTCACTCTTATAATTACCTCTCCAAAATTAGTTTTCTGCCCACAGCTAACTCAAAGACAACTGCAGAGGTTGAAGTAACTAAACTAAAGGTTTCTAAATACCCCTGATGGTAACAAAGGTTTTAAAATATCCCCAATAGGCTCAAAATCGCACCATATGTCGGAGAGGGTTAAATTGCAGCCTCGCTGACGTAGACCAGAACCAATCTAAACCTGAATGGGGTGAAGGGTCTTATATACGCCAAACTAAATAATGTGAAACTTCATAACATCTCTAAAGTAACCCTCTCAAGATCCGATGACTAATTTCTTTTCTGTTTCTGGGTATTATTAGACTATTTAATTCAGATTAGGAAGGGTGTATGGAAGTTATAGAATATAATTGAGATAGCCTTTACCATCATAATTCCCACAGATCCTTCCTAAACTGCATAAAATCGTCTAATGATAACCAGAATAAACGATCAAAATTCGTGATATTCTTCAAAGGGTCTCTCTCTCTCTCCCTCTCCCTCCCCCTCCCCCTCCCTCCCTCCCTCCCTCCCTCCCTCCTAAATACTCCATAACACTAACAACAACAACAACAACAACGACGAAGATTAGGGTCCCTTCCAAAAATATATAACCGTGTATCGGCTCCCAAATAAAACTGAAGGTATATAGCTAATGGTTGATCGGATTAATAAATATATATATAAGAACCAAATGGGTAGTTGAGCTCCTTGGAAGTCATTAAGCTAACCACCACCCAGTCTATTATAATGATTGTTTACTAGGATGGGGGGATAGGGTTACCAATTCGAAACAAAAAATACCGCTAGATCCGTTGTCAAAAGTCGCTACAAGGCCGCTATGTAGTAACTAAATGCCGAAAATCGCTAACATAAATAACACCAACTCTCGAATATCGCTCAAAATGGTTCTAATCTCCAGAATATCACTAGAATTATGTCGCTAGATGTAAACATGTGCCGGTATATAAAAGTAAATATCTCTCCATCTAGCGGGAAGGTAGCTATATTGGCAACACTGAGGGGGGGGGGGGATTGTTGGGCTCGGTACAGGCAAAGTCTAAAGTCATGGTTTTCATCTTATAATAAGGCCAATTTTGGTTAAGCCTCTTATATAAGAGAAGGAGTCTTAAGGGGGGTCACCTGCTTTTTTTTCTCTCTGGGTTGTATCCATTTAGCCCCATTCAACCTACTGTTTTAAGACGTTTATCCTCATCCAAGTATCGATTTATACTTGGCGAGCGATAGCGAGCCTCCATATTTTGGATAATGAGTTAGCCAGATGGGTAAATTTGTACATTTTTCGATAGAAAAATGTCTCCGGCGAAGCCGGATTTCTCCATAAAATGCTGGACACCTGGTTGGGGATAAATGTCTTAAAACAGTAGGCTTAATGAGGCCGAATGGATACAACCAAGAAAGAGAAAACAACCAGGTCACCCCCCTTAATACACGTGAAGCAAGTCTTAACCCTTTCAAGATACGTAATACACGTTAACAAAATAATAATATGCATATGATGCAACCCTGTAAAACATAATTCATTATGTTTGTTAACCCTTTGAGTACCAGCGACGGGTTATATCTTATTCTAGCTATATTTACACGATATTATGCAGCCTAGGAAGGATCGGTGGTAGTTAAAATGGTCGGTTGAGATAGTTTTAAGCCTTATTATTGCTAGAGGTCCTTCTTAAGCTGAATACAATCGTCTAATAGTTGCTAGAATATGATGAAAAGGACGTCCCTGGTACTGAATGGGTTAAACTTTAAATATGTTGTATTGAAGAGTCATGGACTTTCATAGGAGTGTAAAATGCAACCAAACATGAAAGTTTAAATTTGGTTAACAAGTGTGTTAGTTGCTCTCTCTCTCTCTCTCTCTCTCTCTCTCTCTCTCTCTCTCTCTCTCTCTCTCTCTCTCTCTCTCTCTCTCTCTCTCTCTCTCTCTCTCTCTCTCTCTCTCACTGTACATATGTTCTTAACCACCTTATGATTTTATTTATGCAGCTAATACTAAGCTTTTATAATCAACAAACTTTCTTTAGCATAAATATACATACTGATAATTGCATTAATGTGTAACGATCATACATAAACTGGTCGCTTCAATATGTGACACTTGCATAATGTAAATCCCACCACTGTTTCTGTGTGTTAAGGGGGGATGGTTCATTTTTTGGTCGATTAATATATTTATATATTATTGTTCTAGTTTCCTCCCTAGCTCTCCATCAAACTTAAAAACACAACCCCAGGATCCCCTTTCAAGATATATTTCTAAATTTGTCGGTATAGAAATGTACCGGGGTTTCTCCTAAATTACAGGCTCGCTATCGCTCGCCAGGGGGAAAAAATTGACACGTAAATGACACGAATGACACAGAACAGGGGCGAAAGGTATTAAAATCGCCAAACTAATGAGCCGAACGTCTTAAAATCTGAAAACTAATGGGGTTAAACATGAGGAAGAAGGGGGACCAGAAAAATGAGCCATCTCCCCTTAATGAGGTGAGATCCGATCGGTATAATCAGTCACTGTCACAGATAGCCATGACCTAACTGGCTTGTACACAATTAACTGCAATAATTACCAACAAACACGTTTTATGTGTCTCGCCAGTTAACATTCATGCAAGTATAATCGTTCTATTTAAGACCCAAATACATATTATATTTTTGTATAGAACATTTATCGAGGTGTTCTTTAAATTGTAAGTTATTCATTTGGCTTAATATACTGTACATGTTTAAAACATTTATACATCTATTAGTTTTGTCATCAATAGGCTTGTTTAAATATCATGTATAATATTTGACTCCTGCATACTTACTTCCATTAAGACGTACTGTTTATGCTAATGATTGCGTAGTTGTAAGCATTCATATTTGAGATTTAAGATCTATATTTAACTCTTGTATCGGTTGTAGCTCGTTTACAATATAGTACAGGTGTGTGTGTGTGTGTGTGTGTGTGTGTGTGTGTGTGTGTGTGTGTGTGTGTGTGTGTGTGTGTGTGTGTGTTACAATTAGAACCTGATAAGAAAGAAACTGGTAACGAAAATCTGGGTATTAAATTATAATCATTCAAATAGAGAAAGCAAATATTAAGCGCTCTGCATAAAACGTAAGTAGTCTTGTGATGAATAGAAATAGTTTAAAATACAAACTTTCAAATAGGCATACATATTGCACATAAACATAATATTAATGCACATGCAAATACATTATACATACAGAAATGCACAATACTTATAAAGGTACATACATATTCACACTCAACATACATACATACATACATCTACCCATACACACATTTACCCATAATGTACTATTACCAAAGTGATTACAATTATATGGTATGTGATTACAATAAAAATAAACCTTGATATTAATACGACCAAATGTACTGTAGATAACAATGATATATTGTTTGATAATATTAAAAGTACTACCGTATATATTAAAAGATAAATTATTATGTTTTTTCCACCAACCAACTTCACTTGTAAACTCAATTAATGAAATCAACAAATACATGTGGCACTCCAAGGACTCGAACCTAGGATACTTACATCGAAATTCCGCGCACTTATGCATTACGTTATTAAGAGAGGGTATGATATGTATGGTGTCCTTACCAACACAATTACTTTATAATGTTCACATGGGGATAGCTCTAATGCTCTCCCACTATATCACACACACACACACACACACACACACACACACACACACACACACACACACACGCACACACACACGCACAACACACACAAACATAACACATACACACAGAAACACAACACATGCACACACACACACACACACATACCCACACACACACACACACACACACACACACACACACACATATACCCACACACACACACACACATACCCCCACACACACACACACACATACACATACCCACACACACACACACACACACACACACACACACACACACACACACACACACACACACACACACCCACACACACACACACACACACACACACATACCCACACACACACACACACACACACACACACACACACACACACACACACACACACACACACACACACACACACACACGGCCTTCTTACCATTGATGATAAACAGGTTTATTACAATGTACACAATATAATATGAAGCCTCCCAATATTAATGTTTGTATATTATTTGATAGAACAGGATGTAACATTATATATCCCGTTCGTCTATCATTTTATTGAGTTGTGAGTTCACTTTTTGGGCGATTTTTGCATGTATTCATTATAGTCTAGTTTCCTCCCTAGTCCTCCATCAAATTTGAAATAACATCCATTAGTTCCCCCTTCTGGATTAATTTGTACATTTTTCGGTAGAAAAATTTCCCGGCCCGAAGGCTGGTTCTTCCAACATTACAGGCTCACTATCGTTCGCCAGGGGAAAAAATCGACACCTAAATAGCACGAAAGGTCTAAATATTTATGAAGAAATGGGGCGAAAGGTCTTAAATTCGACTAACTAATGGGGCAAACATATTAACATCTGAAAACTCAAAGGGCTAAACATGAGGGAGAAAGTGGTCCAGAAAAATGGCCCATCCCCCTTAAAAGGACTTGTGGTATTTAGATGGTTTATTAAGAGGGCATGTTACGGTCGCGCTAAAAAGTCATGTCTCAGCTGTCATTATGTTTGGCTTCCTCTGTGCTGTATTAATGTCTGCCAGATGTTGAATAGGGTGGGTAAGTGTAGGAACATGTTTGTATATTTCACTCAATATGAAGAAATGAAGCTTATTTATTGCTGATACCAATTATTGATCAAAACATACTTGGTGTCGAGCCGTCACTTATTAGCGCGACTGTACCTCTTTGAGTCCTCGAGGTCGTATACAAGCTAACGTAAATCATCTAATGGTTACCAGAAAAAATGTGAGAATTACGCCATCCTGCTAAACGAGTTCGTAAGAAAAACTTATAGGGCCTCGAATTTTTAGGGGTGACTGTGCATTCCTGGTCGTAATTATGTAGATTTTGTAATTTAGTAAAATATTGTGAGAAGCTTGTATCGACTGTGAGGGAATGTTGATGAGTTGGTGGGGGATAACTTGTTTGTGGAGAGAGAGAGAGAGAGAGAGAGAGAGAGAGAGAGAGAGAGAGAGAGAGAGAGAGAGAGAGAGAGGTAGAGAGAGAGAGAGAGAGAGAGAGAGAGGTAGAGTTAGAGTTACAAAGAGTTACATAATTACACAACCTACACAGAGCTTGTGGTCCGTACTAGGCAGTCCAGACAAAACTTTATTATGGGATTTGCTACAAAGTGGAAGGTAATAACAGCAAAGAAGTAGTCTCTCTCCCCACTCACCACTCCCTCCGACCTTGGGGAGGCATCAAATTAGTTGGGGAAACAAGACCCCCAGCAGAATGTGAAAATATCTACTGGGAAATTCATAGTAAAGAACAAAGTTGAGTAATAGTGTATACTACTGATACTTAAGGGGAGGTAGACCGTTTGTTTGGTGGTCTATAATTCATTTATTCATATATTTGTTTAGTTTCCTCCCTAGACATCCATCAAGCTTAGAAAAACACCCCCTAGACCCCCCCATTCAAGATAAATGTGTACATTTTTCGGTAGAAAAATTTCCCGGCCGAAGGCCGTGTCCTCCTAAAATTGCAGTTTCGCTATCGCTTGCCAGGAGATAATCGACACCTAAATGGCACGAAAGGGCTTAAAATTGGCAACAAAATGGGGCGAAAGGTGTTAAAATCTCCAAACTAATGGGCCGAACGTCTTATAATCTCAAAACTAGTGGGGCTAAACATTAGGGAGAAGGGGGTCCAGAACAATGGTCTGCCTTCCCTTAACATAACATTTGTTTAACCTTATTACTCCAACCTCTTCAAAATGAATGTCTAGCCTCCTTTTCAATGTGTCATTTGTATTACATTGTACAACTTTCTCTGGCAATTCGATCCACTTGTTGATCACACTGTAGGTAAATGAATACTTTGTGACTTCGAGATTCGCCCTCATGATGTTCAATTTAATTCAAATTCCCCGAGTTGAACTATTGTTGAATTTGAAAAGTGAATCTACGTCAGTTTTGGCAAAGCCCTTAAATATTGTGAAACGTCCAATTAATTGACCTCGTAATCTTATTTTCTTAAATGAAAACAAATGTAATTTATTTAATCATTCGTAATATGATCAATTTTGTTCAGTGACTGTATCAACTTTGTCGCTCTACGCTGCACTGACTTGAGTTTCTCAATGTTCAGATAAAACTAAAAATGCACGCCATATTCAAGATAAGGCCTCACTATATACACATATATATATATATATATATATATATATATATATATATATATATATATATATATATATATATATATATATATATATATATATATATATATATATATAAAGGCACTATAATATTCTTATTTTATAAGTAAAATTTCTTGTATTCAATTTTATGCTCTATTGGCCTTGTTCGCCCCAGGTCTTTAACTAATGCACCTTTTTTATAAGTTAGCCTTTCATTTTGTATTCATATGTTTATTATGTTTTGTTTGTATTACCTATTTGTAAGACCTGACATTTGTAAGACCTGACATTTGTAAGACCTGACATTTCATTAATTTATTCAAGTACATTTGGGTTTGTAATGGAGGATTAATGTTAGGAACGGGTACCCCGTTCCTTAATTTGTCAACATTGAATGGCATCTGCCATTTTTCTGAAATCAGATTGAAGCTTATATCTGTCTCCTTCGGTTAATACTGAATTTCATATATTTGTGTTATCGGCAAACATCGAGATGATGTCTTTTATATAGATAAAAACAAGACTGACCCCGGGACCGATCCCTGAGGCACTCCACTACAAACTGGCTCCCACTCTAGGGGGCGAGGGAGAGAGAGAGATCAGAAAGAGAGAGATAATTGTGTTTGGGTGTGTGCTGTTGTATGTGTGTATCTGAATTATTATTATTTGTTTTATATATAGCGTATGTGTGTGGGGGTAATGTAATAAATGTGCAGTGTGGCTGTGTTTAGTTTATGTGCAGTGTGTGTGTGTGTGTAGTAATATGTTTTTTGTGTGCCTGTGTACATGTGTGTGTATATGTGCTCCTTACTGTTTGTGAGACTACACGTTCTGTGAGGAATTCAATTAACTAAATACTTCAAATTATACTATAAATATTTACGGTGTCTGTTGTACATTTTTGCATCAGTGTTGAGATCTGACATTTACTTAAACATTCTTCTTCTAGGAATATGCCTGTGGAATTTGGGTTAATTATGAGAGAGAGAGAGAGAGAGAGAGAGAGAGAGAGAGAGAGAGAGAGAGAGAGAATGAGAGAGAGAGAGAGGGAGAGGAAGAGAGAGAGAGAGACAGAGAGACGAGTGAAGAGTGGAGTGAACTTATCTACCAGGTAAAATATTCAAAGTCACGCTCGCCCCGCCTTCTAAAAAATACAAGTTAATCTCAAATCCCCGGACACAGGAAGACACAACACAGTAGAACGTGTATAATGATAACAAACCTAGAAAAATAAAGCATTGATCAATTTATATACACTATTTTAGCAGAATAATGGAAAAAGCGAATGCAAATTGCTAACAATCCAGGAAAAGTAAAGAATGGCTAAGTTTATATACACCAGAACAATGATATAAACTAGTGAATATAATAGATACATAGCTAGCTCGTCGGACACTTGTTATTTATCAATTTATCCTTCTATGCATTTTTGACTGAAATGTTAAATGATTGAGTTTGATGTGTTTTCTTAACCCATTCAGTACCAGGGACGTCCTTTTCATCATATTCTGGCAACTATTAGACGATTATATTCAGCTTAGGAAGGACCTCTAGCAATAATTAGGCTTCAAAATATTTCAACCAACCCTTTTAACTACCAATGATATTTCCTAAGTTGCATAATATCGTCTAAATATAGCTAGAAAAAGAAATAATACACGTCGCTGGTACTCAACGGGTTAAGGTAGTGCAATGAAGCTAAATAATGTCGCTATGGTATTAACCTCTTCAGCATGATGACGCCTGTTTACCTTTGATTCTGGCTAAAAGTAGACGATATTATGCAGTTTAAAAAAGAAATATGATATTCTAAGGGTTTGTCAAGATCGCATTTACCCCCTTTTGAGTCCTGGAGTAGATTATAAGCTAAAGAATTTATTTATGCGGGATGTGTGTAAGGGTGTACCGATATGTACAGTATATAAACTTCAGATATAAATTACCCCACATTACGTCATTAGAGCCAAGTATGTTGTCCGGGCCATAATTAACTTGTTCAATAGTCATACTTGATGGTCAATATTGGGTACTGGGGCCTGGCTGCCTTGGGGTTACGGCCTTAAGCTAATATATAAGTTTGTCCACTAAACTAAAGGTTTGTAAATACCCCTGATGGTAATAAAGGCTTTAAAGTATCCCTAATAGGCTCAAAAGTGCGTCATATGTCGGAGAGGGTTAAAGAGGGGGCGGGTGGGTTTCTGGACCCCCTTCTCCTTCATGTTTAGCCTTATTTGTTTTGAAGTTTGTATACCTTCGTCCCATTACTTTGGAAATTTTAAGACCTTTCGTGCCATTTAGGTGTTTATTTGTTTTCAATTTAGAAGGAACTGGCCTTTGGCTGGGACATGTTGCTACGGAAAAATGCACAAACTTATCTTGGAGGGCGGTCTTGGGTAATATTTTAAGCTTGATGGAAGTCTAACCAGGAAACTAAACAAATATATAAAGACAAATAAACAAATAAATAATAATCTCCCCTTAATGTTGGCCATCTAGCAACTGTCAGTAATCGTATATACTCAAGGTCAAACACTGTATCTCCAATTGTGTATTATTATTATTATCATCCGCCTACCCAGTATCTTTATTATCACACATTTGATTTGATTTATTAGGTTGTATTTTACCTTGTATATAATTCTCCTACTCGACCAGAGAGAGAAACGGGCTAGGGAACGCGAAAGTGGTCCCGGACCCTGAGAATAGGAACTTTAAATGTTGTTTCTGTTCGGGCTCTGTCTCGTGTCGGCAACCCCCAGCAATGGGGTATGTGCTTGAGTATATACATACATACACACATTTTACCTTTGTACATTATGTCATCAAAATGCCCTTAGAACTATTGATTCCGTCTGTACATATATTACTGAGCTGCGAGTCTCATCAGTGTTGCCAATTTAGCTACTTTCCCGCTAAATCTAGAGGTATTTACTTCGATCTAGAGGCAAATTTTAAATCTAGTGACATAATTTCTAGCGATATTCTGGATATTTGAGCCCTTTTAGTGGGATGTTCTAGAGATCGTTGCATTACTCTAGCGATTTTCGGCTTCTATTTACTACCTAGCAGACATGATTTGGTAACCCTGAGTATGATGGTCTTGCCTGATAAAACTTATGGGCCCAGTTGTTGGAATGGTGGCTTCTTGACGGGAGGGGAGGGGGTGGGGGGGGGGGGATGGATGCTTGCTAACTCTAACACACTCATGCTATCTCTCTCTCTCTCTCTCTTTTCAGTGGAAGCTAGCCAACGTAACACCGATATTCAAAAAAGGCAGCAAACCCCTACCCAGTAACTATCGTCCAATTAGCTTAACCTCAATTGTATGTAAAATGCTAGAAACGGTCATAAGAGACAGACTCGTAAATCACTTAGAGGCAAATAACTTACTTAAAGATACTCAACACGGCTTTCGTAAAAAACGTTCCTGTTTAACAAACCTCTTAGACTTCTTCCACGATATCCTCAACCTCTACGATGAGAGTAAAGCTGTAGATATTATATACCTTGATTTTCAAAAGGCCTTTGACAAAGTTCCCCACAAACGTTTACTGCTAAAACTAAAAGCGCATGGAATACAAGACGGTGTGTTGAAATGGATAGAAAATTGGCTCAGCGACAAAAAGCAAAGAGTAGTCATAAACGGTAAGGCATCTAAATGGACCAATGTAAGTAGCGGGGTACCCCAGGGATCGGTACTAGGACCAATTCTCTTTCTAATTTACATCAACAACATAGATGAGGATCTCACCTGTACAATCTCAAAATTTGCTGAGGATACAAAAATTGCAAATAGCGTAATCTCAAAAGAAAAAGTTGACGATATGCAACACAATCTAGATAAATTGTCATGTTGGGCCCAAATTTGGCAAATGAGTTTCAATGCGGATAAATGTAAAGTACTACATATCGGATACCTAAATGAGAAAGCAAACTATTTGATGAATGGCACTCAGCTTAAGAATGTAAACAGAGAAACCGATCTGGGAGTAACAATATCGAGTAACCTAAAACCGAGTCAACAATGTTCAGAAGTTGTTAAGAAGGCAAACAAAATAACTGGCTTTATAGGCAGATCATTTGAGCATAAATCCAAAGAAGTTATTCTACCCCTTTACAATTCCTTAGTCCGCCCTCTTCTGGAATACTGCGTTCAATCCTGGTGCCCTTATTACCAAAAAGATATAAACAAGCTAGAACGAGTTCAACGTAGAGTTACCAAAATGATACCTAGCCTAAAGAACAAACCATACGAAGAGCGTCTTAGAGAATTAAATCTATTTCCTTTAACCCAGCGCAGATTAAGAGGTGACTTAATTCAAGTGTTCAAAATAATCAAAGGCATCAACAATATGAACTGTAGTAAGTACTTCACTATCGACCAATCTAATTACACGCGGGGAAACGGTTGCAAAATTATTGGTAAATCTTTTAACTCACACGAATCTAAGAATTTCTTCTTCAATCGAGTTGTCAACTTGTGGAATGGGCTTCCCCGAGACGTTATAGACTGCAGCACCGTTGATTCATTTAAACTCCGCTTAGACAAATATCTCGCATCAAACCCGCGACTGACTGCGTTTGTAAATGAATAACTTTATGTTATCCCCCCCTCAGTTACTAACCCATCTGTCCCCTACTAACTTCCTAATCCTGCCACGGACATTAGTTCCAGGGCAGTAGTTCCCTTTCCAATGTTCCCTTACCCACTCTAAACCACTGTTTGGACACTTGATCCTCAGTGTTTTGGAGGACAAGCAGCCTAGAAGGGTCACTAGACCTGTTGTTGCTTGATTAGCTTTGTACTCCTTTGTACTCTCTCTCTCTCTCTCTCTCTCTCTCTCTCTCTCTCTCTCTCTCTCTCTCTCTCTCTCTCTGAAGTTCAATTTACTGTTCTCTTTGTTTGCATTATCCTTTGCAACATTTACGCACACCTTTCTCTCTCACACACACGCTCCCCCCCCCCCCTTCTCTCTCTCTCTCTCTCTCTCTCTCTCTCTCTCTCTCTCTCTCTCTCTCTCTCTCTCTCTCTCTCTCTCTCTCTCTCTCTCTCTCTCTCTCTCTCTCTCCTGATATGCAGTTAACTATTCCCTGTCTCTGTCTTGCATCATTCATTATTACTGGCATACCTCTCTCTCACTCTCTATCACACACACACACACAAACGAGTTATGATAAATTAAGTGTCTCCCGAATGATCTCCCATCAATTGTGGATTTCCGCATGATTTGTTCTTAGTCACCTGTCGATTATCATGTTTTATCAATTAACAACTTGCGAGTTTCAGGCTATAAGGAAGTTGGAGCCGTAAACATCGCTATTAAGCAAAAACAAAATGATAGTATACGTTTCCGAGAGTGAAAAAGTGTGTTGAATGAGAATTTACGTATTTCTGAATGTACGACAACCGTATTATATCTGGTAATTTCTGAATGTACGACAACCGTATTATATCTGGTAATTTCTGAATGTACGACAACCGTATTATATCTGGTAATTTCTGAATGTACGACAACCGTATTATATCTGGTAATTTCTGAATGTGCGACAACCGTATTATATCTGGTAATCTTGCTATATATCGATGTCTACAGCTCAAACTTCCTTATTATAGAACGAAGCTCGCAAGTGATCAATTGCAACTGTTGACCTGTTTAGTTAGTGAGGTCCCCAGGTTGGTTGTTGATGTTGGGGGTTACAGAACATCGAAGTAATCCCCATGGGGTACACATATTATAGCATAGATCTGCTTAACCCTTTCCAGATCCGATAAACTATATTTTTTGTTCTGTTTTCTGGCTATTTTTAGACAATTTTATTCAGATTAGGAAGGGTGTATGAAAGTCAGAGGGTGAATTAAGATAGTCTTTACCCTTATAATTCCCACAGATCCATCCTAACCTGTGTAAAATCGCCTAATGATAGCCAGAATAAACTGTCAAAATGCGTCATAATCTTCAAAGGGTTAAACTGGATAAATGGTTTGCAAAGAGACATATTTTGTTGCCATAAATTCGAGAAGTGCAAGGTGATGCACACCAGCCAAGAACAGGCCAAGACAGATTAGCTACCACTTACTGTAGATAGACGTATGAAACAAATGAATACAAAATTTAAAAAAAAACTTGGATAGGCTACTTTGTCTGTGCCTTTGTCTCTAATTTCCTTTTAAACTGTTCCCTAGCTGCAGTTGTGGACGGCCATCGCTCACTTCCTCAACCTATCAACTCCGGTGCCCCTCAGGGTTCTGTCTTGTCTCCAATTATCTTTCTAATATTCACTAATGATCTCAAGTGTACCTCTAGTCCTATCCACTCATATACTGATGACTCTATCTTACATTATTGAACTAGTTTTTCACAACCACCCAGCATGCAATCAATCTAAAGCCGGTTTCATACGAGAGAGCTTTTATAGTCAACATTCGATGATCAACATTTTTCTGGCATCATGTCTGGACTATTTTGCACTGATATCGGAAACTAGACTGATGATAGATGAATTTAGGTGAAAGAAATATTTTAAATGTTTACCTCATAAGCTGCCAGACCAGTGTTACGGATAAATGTTGGGTGAAAAAGCGCTCGTGTGATACCTGCTTTAAACTCCTATAACAGGTCCATGGCACACCTATCTTCTGATCTATCAATTATTTCTGTTTGGGGCAGGGAATATCTTGTTACTTTCAACGCCTCCACGACACAATTTCTCCCTCTATCTACAAGTCTCAATCTTCCGCAAAACTATAATTTTCTATTCAATAATACACAACTTAACCCTTCATCTTCTCTCAATACTCTACTGTAGATGTATCTTTTTCCTCTGACCTTTCTTTGAATGATCATATTACACCTCTTGCTAAAACATCTTCCCAAAAGTTAGGCGTGCTCAACCATCTCTGTGTTCCTCGCCCCCGCACAGCTTCTTGCTCTGTATCAGGGCACAATGCGCCCATGTATTGAATATTGTTTGCATGTGTGGCGAGGTTCCACCTATACCGCACTTCTCGAAAGAATAAAGTTAAAACCATTTCCCCTCATCAACTCGCTTCCTCTTACTAGTTCCTACAATCTCTTTCTTCACTTTTGTATCGCTATTACAACAATCATTGTTCTTCAGAGCTTTCTCAGTGCATACCCCCTCCCTTGCGGCAAGTGTGAGGCACCTGACTTTTAACACAGTTTCACTCCTATTCTGTACAGCTGTCCAACCCAAGAATTAGCAAATGTTTTGTCTTTCTTCTACTCAACAATTGAACTCTAGAAATATCTCCCTCAATCTGTCTTTCCTGCATCCTATGACTTAAGCTGCTTTAAACTTCGTGTGTCCAGGCATTTTGACCCCAACGTCCATTGAATTTGGCTCTGTCACTCTTTTGGCTTTGGGGGAGACTTGTTACAGGCAGCCTGCCTTTTGTCTCCTTCGTACACATGAAAAACAACAACTTAATTTAACTTGATTCGTACACCTGCAATATAGACAAACACAGTATGCCCTTTTAACATTCAGCCGTCTTCTCACCCCACACAGCTTAGGGGATAATATATACATGTTTAGAACAGCTTTTTTACCTAATCCACTAATCCGAACATAAATATTTGGGTTCAGCGGATCTCTCGGTACGGCTCTTCACTTACAGAGCTTAAGGATAATATATACATGTCTAGAACAGCTTTTTTTCCTAGTCCGCTAATCCGAGCATAAATAATGGGTTTAGCGGATCTCTCGGTACGGCTCTTCACTTGCTCCTTGCATACTTATCTTGTACTGCAACGAAGGAAGTCAAAATAGTATGTTCTTTTAATATTACTGGCCTCAGACACTGGGGATTGTTGAGCGGTACTTAAGATGTACTAGTTTAGATATGTTTTCCCTCAATTGTTAATCCGAGCATAAATAAATAAATATATATATATATAATTATATATATATATATATATATATATATATATATATATATATATATATATATATATATATATATATATATATATATATATATATATATATATATATATATATATATATATATATATATATATATATATATATATATATATTTTTTTTGTTTTTTTTGTTTTTTTTTAATGTTAATCCTATCATACATATTGGATTTGTTTTTCTCTCTAATGCTAAACCTATCATAAACACTGGACTTTTTCTCTCTCTTAATGTTAATCCTCTCATAAACATTGGACTTTTTTTCTCTCTAATGCTACTCCTATCATAAATATTGTACTTAACATTTACCTTACTTGTTCTCTCTGTGGTCGGCCTTCCATGCAAAGTCCATGATTGAACTGTCAGGTTTTCTACTCCCTGGCCACATTAAGGTGTGTGTGTGTGTGTGTGTGTGTGTGTGTGTGTGTGTGTGTGTGTGTGTGTGTGTGTGTGTGTGTGTGTGTGTGTGTGTGTGTGTGTGTGTGTGTGTGTGTGTGTGTGTGTGTGTGGGTGTGTGTGTGTGTGTGTGTGTGTGTGTGTGTGTGTGTGTGGCGAGCATATATTAGCGTGTGTGGTTGTAAAGTGTGTGTGTGTGTGTGGTTGTAAGGTGTGTGTGTGTGGTGTGTATGTGTATGTGTTTGTAAGGGGCCGAACACAATATTAGCGAGAGAATGTGGTTGTATGTGTAGGTATCTGTGTGTTTGTGTCTGTGTGCTGTGTGTGTGTAAGGGGGCGACCATATAATAGCGAGTGTGGTTGTAAAGTGTGTGTGTGTCTGTGATGTGTGTGTATGTGGGTGTTTGTGTGTGTGGGAGAGAGACAAATGTGTGCATTTATCAATACAAATATGCCCCGACCAATGGCTGGTTCCTACTAAATTACAGGCTCCCCAGGAAAACATCGAAACCTAAATGTCACGAAAGATCTAAAAAAAATCACCAAACTAATAAGAACTGGGCTAAACATGAGGGAGGAGGCCAGAACACTCACGCATTACCCCTTCAGATCCATAACGCCTTCTTACTTCTTACCTTTGGTTTTAGCTAAAATACGATGATTATAATTAAGCAGTTGGCAATTTTCGCAGTCTTTCTTCTACTCAACAAGTGAACTCTGAAACTGTCTCCCTCAATCAATCTTTCCTTCATCCTATGACTTAAACTGTTTTAAACTTCGTGTGTCCAGGCATTTTGACCCCAATGTCCCTTGAATTGGGCTCTCTCATTCAAATGGCAACCTGTCATTTGTCTCCTTCATAAACATAGACTAAAAAGCATAAGAAGGACGTATGTTATTAAGGGGAGATATCCACTTGAGGGACTTTTTTCTGGACCCCTTTCTCCCTCATGTTTAGCCTCATTGTTTTTCTAATTTTAAGACGTTTGCCTCATTATTTTGACGATTTTAAGAACTTTCAACCCATTTCTGTCAATTTTAAGACCTTTCGTGCCATTTAGGTGTCGATTTTATCCTGGCGAGCGATAGCGAGCCTGTAATTTAAGAGGAACCGGCTTTCAGCCGGGACATTTTTCTACCGAAAAATGTACAAATTTATCTTGAAAGGGGGTCAAGGGGGTGTAATCTTAAGCTTGAAGGATATCTAGGGACAAAACTAAAAACCTCCCCTTAAGAGGGTTTATTGAAATTATATATACCCATTTCAGTTGTAGAGGAATGTTATCAACTAAATAAAATCGTCTGCATGTATTTCACTCTTTAAATGCCGGACTGTTTCAGTGCGGAAGTGGTCAAGCGATGATAGGTTCGAATCCCTGACACCTGGATAATTCAACCTCAGGTTCTCTCTCTCTCTCTCTCTCTCTCTCTCTCTCTCTCTCTCTCTCTCTCTCTCTCTCTCTCTCTCTCTCTCTCTCTCTCTCTCTCTCTCTCTCTCTCTCTCTCTCTCTCTCTCATTTAGTGCAGAATAAAAGATACGTCTCACCTACCCTTCTGTGTGTTGTACAAGGTGACTCAAGGCAGGGGATGGGGATAGTCTGGATAAACAGTCAAGAAGGGAAAATGGCAATTTACCGTCAGCTCTGGGTTAACGAGGGCTTCATATTATAAGGGAAACAGATATATTGGGTAGATAAAACAAAGGTCATGATTAGTGGAGTAGAACGCGGAACTATGGAAAGAAGCGGCGACTATCCATGTGCAGTATGTGGGAAGGGGGTGGGAAGTAACTCGATTCAATGTTGGGTCTGTATTGACTGGGTACAGAAGAGATGTAGTGGGGCTAGAGGACTTTTGACGAGAATCATAGACTTTGAATGTGCAGTGTGCAAGGGAGAACTTGTGTTGAATGACTCGCCTGTTAGTGTTGATTCCGACAGTGTAGGCTACCGCTGGAGTGTGTGAATAAATTCTGCTACTTGGGCGATACGGTTTCCGCCGGAGGTGGCGCTGAAGCTGGCTTCATTGCTAGAATCAGAAGTGGCTGGGGGAAGTTTAGAGAGCTGTTGCCACTTCTGACCATGAGAGGACTCCCATTTCACCTTTAAGGGAAGGTGTATACCTCATGTGTTAGGAGTGTGATGACCTATGCCTTGGATACGTGGCCGGTTAAAGCGGAGGATATCAATAGAATGAAACGGAATGAGAAGAGAATGGTGAGATGGATATGTGGGGTTAACTACAGGGATGGGGTATCAAGCGAGGTATTAAGAAGACGTCTGGGCATTTAGAGTGTCAGGAAAGTGATGCGCATTAGCCGACATGGTAGGTTTGGAAACGTGGAGAGAATGCATGATCAGAACTGGGTAAAGAAATGCCGAACTGTGAACATGGGGGGAGCTGCGTATTGGGGTAGACCTACAATGACGTGGGATCAGATACTCCAGTCCGATCTAAAAAAAATATAACTTTACAACAGAGGCAGTCGTTGACAGGGCCGCCTGGAAAACCGCCATTTAGGACGTGATACTGTAACTACACTCTGGACAAAACGGTCTTTAAACGTACTTGTATGTCTGTACGTATGTATGAGGGCTGAGGGCGAGGGTAGGATGACAAATGATGAGGAGGGGGTATAAAGGTATTAGGAAGGGGGGGGGGGGGGGGGGGGCAATAACCCCCCCCCCCTTTACTTTACTTTATTTTCCCCCATTCCACCTCTCTCTTCCTCCTCACTCTTTTTCAAACTCACTTACTATCACAATCACAGACACACACACACACACACGCTAAACGTAGCAATCCCCCCACTCCTATCCCCCCCCCCCAACAAAGCGGCCGACAGTACCCATAAACCTGATGATGCTCCCACCCAAGATCTGGCCCCACCGCTAGACGCACCCACAACCACTCGTAAACAACCCTACCCCTTCATCTGTATATACACACACACACACACACACATACACATGATTTCGGCTGACGGTAAATGGAATCCCTTTGCAACAGACTTCGCGATCTATCTATCTATCTATCTATCTATCTATCCCCACTTTTCCTTTTTTTTTTTTTTTTTTTTTTTTTTTTTTTCTTTTTGTTTTTTTTTTTTTTTGGGGGGGGGGGCGACTCGAGACAGTGCCAGAATAAGGACAACAGAAAACAATGAACACACAAACACAAAATACAAATTCACACACATCGCGATACCCAATGGAAATATATGAAATTTCGGTAAATGGTATCCCTTAGCAACAGATTTCTCGATCCTCAATCGAAAAATATGAAATTACTATGTTGAATTTATTTTTAAAAGTTGACAATGAATATTAACACCATACAAGGAGTAGCACTTTATTGACAACGTTTCGTAGATAGCTTCTTCAGGACCTAAAGAAGCTATCTGCGAAACGTTGTCAACAAAGGACTCTTTCTCGTAAGGTGTTTATATTCATGAAATTACTATGTCTGATATATTAAGGCCAAGTTTACATAATTATACAACTTATTTTGCTAAGGAATCTACGTAATAGCCGATTAATCAAGATGGTGACATGACAATTTATCGTCAGCTGGAACAATACTGACTTTAACCCGTTCCGTACCGGCGACGTCTTTTTATTTTATTCTAGCCATATTTAGAAGATTTTGTGCAGCTTAGAAAGGATCTGGGTTAGTTAAAAGGGTTGGTTAAGATAATTTGAAACATTATTGCTTGGGGTCCTTCCTAAGCTGAATAAAATCGTCTAATAGTTGCCAGAATATGATGAAAAGGACGTCCCTGGTACTGAATGGGTTAAGGTGCAAGTGCTTGGTTTTGGCCGCCTATGTATTTATGTATTCATGTATTTTTGAGTTTCCTCGCTAGACCTCCGTCAAGCTTAAATACACACCTCCTTTCAAGATGAATTTGTAAATTTTTCGGCAGAAAAATGTCTTGGAAGAAGGCCAATTCCTTCTAAAATTACAGGCTCGCTATCGCTTGCCAGGAAAAAATCGACACCTAAATGGCAATAAAGGTTTTGATATTGACAAAGAAATGGGGCGAAAGGTCTCAAAATCGCCAAACTACTGGAACGAACGTCTTAAATTCTCAAAACTAATATGCTAAACACGAAGGAGAAGGAGGTCCAGTAAAAGCGACTACCTCCCCCTTAATCATAATCTACTGTACAACACAATAGTCTCATTGTGGAGAGGTTGTTATTTCCATATATTATTAACCTGGGTCAACCAGCCAATCCCATTTCACTTAATGGGAGGATTTTGGTCTTTCTGGACCCCCTTCTCCCTCATGTTCGGCCCCGTTAGTCTTGAGATTTTAAAATCTTGGGTTTGAGAGTTGGACAGGAGAGGGGTGTGAGTGTGTTGAAAGGCGGGAGCCCCCCACTCTATGTATGGGAGGGGGTATTATCTCTTGCTATTATCGTTAGTGTAGTTGTTCTTGCCACCTAGGTAATTATATACATCGTGTTTCTGTCTTTGTTTAACGTGTAGGAAAGTTTTGATGCTGTATAAGTGATTGTGACCGAGTCCTTGGTTATCCTTTGGGCATGGACTGG